>OZ020537.1:14251453-14872541 GCA_963971435.1 Lasius platythorax
TTATGAGAAGAAAGCAATGTAGCGAAAAGCGTAAACAAGGGATACTATAAATGCAAAGAATGCGAGACATTGTTGTCGGAATGGCACAGGTCAACCTTAATAATATGTTTCTTAGTATTTTTCGAAAAGAAAATCGTTTCGTTTCGGTGTTTCAAAGAAACCTCTCTCTTCAATCCTTCCAGGAATACATAGCATTGTTATAAAGTATTTCAGGTATTAAGACGATTTCTTTACCGTTCCGACAACAAGTGTTTTCTAAAATTTAAGAATATTCGAATATTTGCCACATTTGCAAGCAAGTTATATATTAAAAACAAATTGACCATGTGCTATGTATATTATTTCTAAATGAAATTTATAGAATAATTGAATGAAATAAAGTTGCATTTTCGTATTTCGTTAATTTAAGAATATCTTAATTAAAGATATATTACTATCCTCTATATAAATCAAATCAATAAAGGTAATAAAAGCTCACCTTTGGTGGTCTGGTTTCAGCACAGCCATACATGCTAAGCATATCGTCGTTCTCACTATAATGTTCACATGTAAGGCGCAATATATCAAAAAGCTCTATATTTTAATACTTGTCCTAATTGTAATATTTACCTAAATGTCAAAATAGAGACAATTTCATGAGATATTAAAGGATACGTATTTCTATTTGTGCTAAATCCTTGTTTATCCATTGTACTTTGATTTTTATTCGCATTATTTTCCATGGTTGAATCATGCAATTTGTAATCCTTCTTCAAGACTGCGTTTTCCATCTTAACGAGAGTGGCAAGAGTAGGATCGATGTCGCTGTTGTTATTGACACAAAAAGTAAGCCACAATTCTGTAAGGTTCTCGACGTCCACATTGTAAGATTCGCAAAGTTCGAAACCTGTCATAATCACATAGTCATTAATTCCAATTATATCTGCTTCTCAATTAAGATGTCAGGAAACAAGATTGCAAATATTTTTGATGTATAGAATGCAGTCGGCACACAAAGTAACACTGATATTTTAGTAGATTTAGACCAAGCAGCATCGTCCAAGTTTAATTTTGATTTAATTCCTACAATTCTTTTCATGTATTTGCAAAACTAGAATTAGAAAAAAAAAAGAACACGTTCAATTATGCGGCAAAATTAACGACATTCTCTTTTTTTCAAATCTTTTAAATTGTCTTGTAAATAGCCAAGATTTATCAAATTTTAAAAGTAAGGTTATACAAGAACAAAGAAAATATCTGTATCCTTTTTCTACTGTATATAAAAAGATCGTTTTAGAAAAGATATACATTCGTTTGATCGTCCAAGAATATAATTCCAAAGTTCTAAAATTTAATTTTCCACAAGTTTTACGTTCGTAATCGAATCGACACATAAAGCGCGGGATCTTAATTTAGGGAAAAACTTTCAATATCTTTATGAATTATATACGATCGAAGGAGTGCTTACATTTATCGAGAACGGCATCACTTTCGACTTTGCAGCCCAAATCTTGGAACAAATTCCGCAGAGAATCCTTTCTTCTTTCCATTTTGCACGCAGCCACACTTGCCATTTTCGTCCACTCTTGCCGCCAAAATTCTGCAGGTTCAATCAACCATAGACGCAATACTTATATACAGTAGAGCAACTTAAATGTATGTATTGGCCAAAATAAAGTGCGCATGCGCGAAAGTAAGTTATAACCAGCGACGCCACTCGAAACTTTTTTTCTCTCTCTCACTCCTAAACAGAAAAATTAAAAATATAAAATAAATATTTATAACATTATATAGAGCGTAATTAATTATGCTATATATGATATTATATATAATATTAATTAGAGTAAAAAAAAGAAAGTAAAATTCGACTTTAAATCATTAAATTTAAACAACGAATTTCAATGTTTCATATGCTAATTTTTGTGTAGAAATTATCCTATATATTAATAAAAAGACGCGCGTATAGATTTATCAATATTTCAACTTGTATTTGTATAATAGAGAATTGCATATATATTTTTATTACAATATATATGTTTCATACAAGCTCGGAATATTTCTACTTTTAAATGCATTTTCTCACGCTCTCAACACACATTTAGCGCTAAATATAGTTATCCAAGTTTCATTCAAATTTCGTGTGTACAAATTTCACATGTTAGAAAAATATATAAAACTTAGTGTATCAAGGACAAGTATTTAGCGCGATGAAAGTCACACTAGATATATATTATTTTGTCCATACAATGTTTATAACCATTCGCACGTGGATATAGCTTTATAAACTGTTATACTGTTGCATACACCATATGTACATATTCAATCTAGAAATTAAATCAACTATTGTTAATTCATAGAAATAAAATATTGCAAAACTTATTATTTTTAAATAATATATGTTCTAGCTTCATATGAGTAACTGAATATAAAGAAGCTATATGGAATTTTTAAAATTTCAACAATTGGATCCAGACACAAGTGCTGATTAATTATTTGTCGATGCAAAATGATGTTTATCTTTGTTCCAAAGCTCTATCAGTGTTTGAGACGTGTCCAAATTTGGAAATCTTTCTATCCACGATTGAATAAATCCTGTAAATGAGGATTCGTAATTCTTCAGCACCACATTATTAGAGTCAAAGCCTGAAACAAGTAGAAAAATTGGAATTAAAAGAAAAAATTATTCATAAAAGTCATAGTAAGCATATATAACACTCAGATAACACATATGTTTGAAGAACATTGCCTAAAGACATGCGAAAAGCATGTCGTAACTTTGAGATATAATTATTAATTTTCTATTTTACAACACGCACCGTCAATAAACGTATTTGATTGAACAAAGATCTTCCTTGGCTCTTTGCGAGACAGGATTATGTTTCTCCAACGAGCCCACGGATGTGCTCCACTTTCAGGCACTTTGCTATATCTGTCGTACATTTCCTTAGCTGACTCGATATCTCCCATACTCTTATAAACATGCAGTTTTAAGAGAAAATCTCCGATGGCCTTTTTACCGACCGTAGAAATCTTCTTTCGATCCACAGTCATTAGAAGATTCTTTCCCTCTTCGGTTTCGATAACGTTGACGAAATCCTGTCCCGCTTCCAGGCATACTCTGAGCAAAACGTAGCGTGCTTGAGCATGAGCTTGTAACCACGTCCCGGTAGACGGTTGATACATCTCGGCGGCTTTGGCGACACCGGCCCACAATAGAGACAGCCAGTTCACATAGACTATGTCGTCCGCTACAGATCCCTCGTAACCGAATATATCCAACACTTCCTTCTCCAAGCTCAAGTAAAGACCGACCGCCTCTGCCCTGCATTCCTCGTACGAGGATCCCATAGCGCCGAATTTGGAGTCGTAGGTCTCTCCTTTTAGGAAGTACTTGTCTATCTTACGTCCATTTAGAGGATTCCTCACACTGTCGCGATCGAAGTTGAAGTCATCCGGCCCCGTTTGTTTGAAATATTTACCGGTACCGTGACCGAGAAGCTCGTGCAGACCAACCTGCACCTCGAAGCTAGGTACTCTGTACTTGTGCATCAATGCCTGGTCGGTTTCAGACAGAAACGGAATTACGCTGATGTCTTTCATATGCGCGGGTAAAACGTTCCCTAAAGATACATTCTTAAAACCCTCCGATTGCCTGATCTCGTCGTAATTCGGGATATTTATTCCCGATGGAATACAAGAACCCGCGAAGGTTAGCACGTCCAGGGAGGTAAAGTCCGGCCTTAAGAATGTATCCTTCTCAAAATCGCTGTTCCATGGTAACTTGGGAATAAATTCTTCGGCTCTATTAACCAATGTAGTGAATTTCGCAGACATTTCTCTATTCACCATCGCCACAAAGCCCTCGAACTCTCCTCGTTGACCCGCTGGATCTCTATACGTTTCAATGAAGCCGATGTAGGTCTCGATAGCCGGTCCTTTATCCTTTATCCAAAGACGAGAACCATTCATGTGCTCATTCAAAGATCCTGTTCTAAAATGATCAATGTACCTATCCAGCATATCTTTTTCGATCTGATTAGACGCATATTCCTTAGCTTTTCTAAGGTTTTCCACGACAGGCACCAAAAGTTTGCTATAATCTCCTCTTGTAATTTTAAACCTAGCATTTCCGTATGTTTCCTCGGATAGCGTTATCTTAGGATCGTCCGAAGTCTCCACGGATGCCAGTTTGATTTCGTATACATTGATGCACTTATCGTTAACTGCAGGATCAAGTATTGTCGTCTTGAAGCATCTTGCATTATAAGATTCCAGTCCCTTATGTTCCATAAATGCATTGACCTTATCCGCGTCCTCTTTAGTACAGTTTGCAGAGAAATAAGTTGTGATACCTTTATCACTTAATCCCAGTGACTTTAACTTGCCATCTAAGGAATACAGGGTGTTTGATATATTATCCCAAATATCGTGCATCTCTGTAGTATTATCTTTATAGGCCTTTGAAACTTTCACTATTGTCTCAAATGCATTTTTCGGAAGATTAGGGATAATTTTGGTATCACCCATAGCTTTGTAGTTTCCTGCATTGGCAAATATTCCGCAACTGTAAACTAGAAAAGCCTAAAAAAAAAAAAAAGTATTTCATCATATTTCATATACATATTTATTTAATAATCTACAAAAATATAAAAGAAGAAAGAGAGACAGCATAAAAGAAATGTGCTAAGAAGAAACAATTCTATTTACCGTAAACTCATCTTCGGTAACATTGGCACGTGTGGCAGCATTTTTCAATTCATCTATAGATTCTGCGAGATAAATTTTGTGTAACAATGCAAATATTAATGGAGACTCCGGCGATGTTTGTATCAATACTATTAATCCTCCGTTCCATGCTGCTTGACTCAAATAATGCGCATACAGTTTCTCCCTTTCCGTCAAAGCTTTGAATGCAGTTTCACATTCTAATGCGACAACAGGCTGATTGTTGGGTAACGTATACAAAGTAATGTCTTCGCTCATTGTCGAATATGCTCGTTTCATACTAAAAAGAAAAAACAAAAAAGTTACAAATTTTGAAGTTATCTATGCAAATTAATTATACATTGCTTAAGATACAAATTCTTATCTACGCCCATAAGCAACACACAAATATTGTTTGCGAAATAAATACGCTAAATAGTAATTATTGAAAGTGCTGTTCAACTACGCTGCTGCTGATTGTATTCGAGAAAAAAAATTTGAAGTCAGTGTATAAAATTTCATCAAAAGATCAGATTTTTCGATATTACATACACGCAAAAAAGTTCTTATGTTTATTCGTGACAATAGGAAAGATTCCACTGCAAAGTGGCAATTAAAGCGATTTATCTTTGTATTTATAGCGTTGGAACAGTATACGTCATTAATAAGATATCACTTGTTCTCCACTTGACGGCATTTAATTTCAGATTCATATCTTATAGATTACAGATATCACACACCACGAATATCGTTCGCTGCCTGAAATCCCGACCTGCGTTCTTCTCGCGATGGTTTCTATACAATTTGTTCTGCGAACAATTTTCGCGACGTATGGCAACGAAAAATACGATCGCTTGCAGTCCGTGACAGCGATTAACCTGAATGCATTTAAAACTTGCGATTTTAACATATTAATGGACATCTATATGTCAAGAGTTCTACTGGAGCATTAGATGTGATATCGGGGGGAAAAAGAAAAAAGTGACGTAATGGAGTAATATGTGTTACTTCGAATAAATAGTTATTTGGTTTGCGCGCCTTTCGCGTAAAATATAATAAATTTTGACAACACTTTTTTGGAGCATCGTAAACCGCCGCCAATAGACGTAACAAAAAAATGTATAGCTCGAATGTAATTTCAAAAAGTTTCAAGAGAATTATTCGCTTACCAAATCAGATAGTAGCAAAGAGTGAGACTGCAGAAAGAAGATATAAGAGCTTTATAACAAGCTTTTTGTTGTAATCAAGTAGATCGAGAAAGATAAGATAAATAACTCGTTTCGAAGAGTGCCTTTAGATATCATAAATGCATTCCTGTTATTATGAGGCCACTTTTCGAAAGAAAGTATCGTGTCTAGATATTTTTATGAATCGAGGTTATTATGAAATAATGCCTTATCATTCTATAGAGGTGCTTTTCGATTCGCATGAAGCGACAGAAAATGGTATAGCTCACATAGATATTTTTTTTACATCAAACGCATTTATCTCGAAACACTCCTGTGTCATGATTGTTGATTAAAAAATGCAAAACTACATTTTTGTGTATTAATTAATTTAATGTTGCAAAGTGTGCGTATATATGTATATATTTTAAGAAAAATACAGTTAAATTTCTCTAATTTTAAATCGCAACCGAGGAAACTCTCTATTCTTAATTTCCTCTTCGAGTGAATTCTCTATTCTTAATTTCCTCTTCGAGTGAATCCTCTATTCTTAATTTCCTTGATTACGAGATATCTCTGAAATGTGACAATAAACATAAATATAACATCAAATCAAATTCAATATCTCTATCAGCTGTGACTTGTGACGTTTGTAAATAAGACTAATGAGCATTTAATTCTACACCGCTCATTATTCGCGATTGGTGTGTTCTTTTAGATTTTGGACAGATTTAGAAGTACACACCAATCGTGAATAATCACGAGCAGCTCAACGATAATAAATGCATCCAATGTTTTGATTATTTCGTAAACAAACGAGAAAGAGTTTATCAAGATTTTCTGCGACTCTTCGTTTTGCAATTAATTGATTTCATTGTGAAGTTTATGTCTCTCCACAATATTAACGAACTTGGAAATATAAAAAAATAATTAAGGATATTTCATTAATGTGAATGACGAGTTCAGTGAGAGAGAATGGATAGTTTGTTTAAATCCGTATAAAGCCCTTTTGAATATTTGAAAAATTGTGCTGCTAGTGAGTATGATGTATATTAGAAAGAAATTTAGATTTTATAAAAAATTATTTGATTGAATTTGTATCAAAATGTATGTGAAGATTCTTATATCATAAATTTCGAGGTTATAGAAATATGCCGTTTGTTTGTTTTTTTAAAATTAAAATATTGTCTATTGTGTATGCTAAAATTAAAGCTTTAATATAGATTCCTATGCAAGCTGAGTGTATATGTGTGTCTGCTTATTATTTATATCTTGCATTATAAACTTTAAAAAATGTTACACGTTTTAACTGCTATGTATCTTTATTTAGGGGATTTCTATCCATAAAAAATTTTCTGAAGACATCAAGAGATTCGTTCATTTATTGTAAACAGTACATTCGAGTTTGATCACTCTTGTAAAATATGGCGCATTACAAAGGAGCAGCCAGCGAAGCTGGCAGAGCTATGCAGTTAATGAAGAAGAGAGAAATTGCCCAGCAAGAAATAGAACTACGAAAGAAGAAAATTGAAGATGACTTAAAGATTCATAATATAGAGAATAAGTTTGCAACTCATTACAATGCCGTTGAGCAACAATTGAAGACTTCCACAATTGGATTAGTTACATTGAACGAGATGAAAGCCAAGCAGGAAAATATAGTGAAAGAACGTGAAAGAAAACTTGCTCAGAAAGAACGAGAAAAAGAACAGGAAAAGGAAAGGGCGCTGGCAGCAAAACAAGCAGAAAAGAATAAACAGAAAAAACAGATTCAGGCTTTATCCTTTAGCTTGGACGAAGAAGAAGCCGAAATCTCATCCGATGATGATAGCACAGAAAAATCTGAGAAATTGGAAAGTATGCAATGTAATGAGCCTATTATTAAAAAGATCAAGAAAAATCCAGATGTGGATACAAGTTTCTTACCAGATAGAGAAAGAGAGGAGGAAGAAAATAAACTTAGGGAAGAATTGAGACAAGAATGGGCTAGAAAACAGAATGCACTGAAGGAAGAAGAAATTGAAATCACATTCAGCTATTGGGATGGATCTGGTCATCGTCGAAGTGTTATAATGAAGAAAGGTAAACATTTTAATACAGATTATAATTATTAAAACAGTATAATCTGTATTATATATAAATAAAGGGAAGAGTAACTATAGATTTTGCTATTGATAACATGATGTATTTTTATTATCTGTTTTCAGATAGTTTTTCTTTTTTTAAAACCATTTTTAAAGTATATCAATGTCATATATAATCAATTCTATTGCAAATAAATTTTTTTTTTCTCTATACAGGTAATTCTATTTATCAGCTTCTTCAGAGGTGTTTGGAAGTCTTGAGGCGTGAATTTAGCGAACTTAAAACAGTGATGGCAGATCAATTAATGTATGTTAAAGAAGATCTTATTTTGCCACATCATTACACATTCTACGATTTCATTGTAACTAAGGTAAGAAAATATTTGGACATATATAGATTCATAAAGCAATATTATATATTATAAAAAAATGCATCTTATTCCAATTTATATAATGTGATTAGGCGCGAGGAAAGAGCGGACCTTTATTCACATTTGACGTTCACGATGATATTCGAGTTATGCACGACGCTTCTGTAGAAACCGAGGAATCACATGCTGGAAAAGTATTACTTAGGTATTTATCATTAAAAGATTAGTCTAATTGCATTACTGTTTTTTGCATATCTTCTTTTACATATCTTATACTACATAGCTTTCTTTATATTTTTAGATCATGGTACGAGAGAAATAAACACATTTTTCCAGCGAGCAGATGGGAACCTTTTGACCCAACAAAAAGTTATGATAAATATACAGTATCGGATAAAAATAAGAAGAAAGATAAAATTTTATAAGCTTTGTTTCGACGAATTGTTTAATAATTGTTAAAACAAGAATAATGTTTGTGATATTTTGTTGCATTTAGGAATTTGGATGCTAAGTGAATATCTATATAACATCAATTTTACAATTGTGCTGAGATGAAAATCTTTCTTTTATTAAGCAAATGATTTGTTATAACATTATTATATATATATGTATATATCTGTAGTAATTATTTTTACTTGCTTTGATTTTGCAATTCGATTTATTTATTCATCTATATAATATCTTACAAAATGTGAAAAGAAAGTTTAACAGAAAAAAAACAACCGTAAATATTTTAATCATCTGAATGTGATCATGTAATCAACATAAAAATATAAGAATAAATAAAAATATTTTGATCCGTTTAATAAAGTCAGAATGGAGTATCTATGATAGACATTGTCGAGAAATTTATTTACAAATTAGATGCGTCGTCACCTTGAAAATAACTATATGACAACGGATAAATGCGATTATATCGATAATAATCATGTACTATTTGCAGGCTTTATACAAGCCGGGTCCATGTATGTAATACTTTCAGGAAAGTGATTCATTATTATGAACTTCTTCTCAGTCGATTTGTTCAGACTCTCAAGAAATCCAAACCAATAAATAACAAGTCCAGATCCGAATCTATTCCAATAACTTAAGAACTGTTCCTTTATATATTTTTGATGAACTTCCACATTACCAAATCGTGCCTTGGATTCAATCCAATTTATTACACAGCCATTCACCGCAATTGGAACTTCCAGCTTGATGTCTGGAGTCTTATCATATCCTCGTAATCGTAAGTGTTCTTCATTACGGAATGCAATGTTTCTTTGTATTAAACAATCTTGAAGCTTTATTTCATATTCTTGTCCTATGCAACTGAAAAAAGATGTAATCTTCAGTAATAATATATTTTATAGTTTATTGTAAATCTAAGTTGACAAACTTTTATTATGCTCTGCAATCTAGTAGTAGTAATTATTTTGTCACAATTTTATA
Source organism: Lasius platythorax (assembly GCA_963971435.1). Lineage (NCBI taxonomy): Eukaryota > Metazoa > Arthropoda > Insecta > Hymenoptera > Formicidae > Lasius > Lasius platythorax. Next base: position 14,261,192 of record OZ020537.1, read on the forward strand.
TTACAACAAAATTGATAAACATGAGAGAAAATATAGAAAAGCAAGTGTCAGAATTTTTAATTTAAAAAAATTAGAATTATATAATTTATTTTCTTTAAAAGAAGACAAAACATAGAATTCTATATGGCAATTCACTGAAATAATGAAAAAAATGGTACAGTTATAATTACAGTTATAGTTTATTAATTGTAATTAAGGCTACTTACATTCCCATTGCGTCAGCTATAGGACCATATAAATCATCATATAATATGCACTGAAAGGAGAAAATTAAATCACGAGTTCTTTAAAAAATGTTAATTCTTTTCAAGATATTTAAATTAATAATTTGTGTCGTAATTAAATATATTAGATTTGCTAAAATATCTGTTATCAAGATAAAATATGTAATTATACTTTCTCTTTCTTTTCTAAAATACTATATATTCTCTTAGGCTGATTACCAGGTAAATTTCATATGCAAGATCTTTATCTCCAATGAGCGTAGTGTCCTTAAACAGCTTCGTAATTACATTTTTTGAAACTAAAATAATTTTAATATCTTTAATTGTATCTCAAAGCTTGTAAATTATTCTGTATCTTATTTTCTCAGTCATTAATAATTAACTGTATACCATTTGCATTGTGACACATGCAATATTTCTCCAAGACGTTACGTGCTAATAAGGCTGGTGCAGCATCAATATCTTTTGCTATCCTCAATAAGATACCTGTCGGCTCCCGATTCTGTACTGCCTCCAAATAGCTACAATTTATAAAAGACATCACAATATAAAAGTGAGTAAAGATAATTGCGATTTAAACACTTAATTATATATTTTTCTGAAATACTGAAATATAAAAATTTAGAATGATCTTATTAAAGTTAATTTACCTGTCATAATAGCTTTTATTATTTCCAAATAATTTCATATGGTTGACTTTCATTTTCTGTTGTATCTCCAAAGATAAAATGCTATACAGTGTGTTTGAATGGATGCTGTACAAATAAAAGAGATATATTTTAGTGTCTTAATATTTTTAATCGCATGTGTTTTTTGGCCGACAATAGAGATGACATAATTGTTGATGTGTTTAATTGCAAAATTATTTATAAATCAGCAAATTATGTTTAACTTTACTATTTATACTTTTTGACTGAAGTGTGTACATTATTGAAAAAAGAACTTTTTTTACTCGTTATATTTTTCCTTCAGCATCTTGGCACAATCTTTTGACAGCCCTCGAAAATTACGAATTGTTGTTGTTATATCATTATACATCTCGGTCTTCATCATGTTATGTTAAATGTACCGGTTATTAAAAAATAAAATTTTCTAAAAAGACAGCCGTGTTATTTGTTGTATTCTTAAAATATTTGCACACAAAGTCAATGTTTTTGACTATGATATTAGAATAGCATCAACCAATCAGCGAATCCCTGACAAAGATAGTGTGTTCCGTCTATGTATTTTATATGTTTATGGATATACTCGTGTTTTAACCACAACGACATCAGAAATACATTATATATATATATATATTAATTCGGGTTACGGAATAGCTTTATCATTATAGTGTTATTAGTGCAAACAATGTCGTTGAGAAATTAGATAATTAAAGAGAGCATAGGAAAGGCTCACTTCATATTATAGAGTTGTAGACAAACGGATGTGTCACTCTTTAAGGTTATCTAAATGACACTTTTATAATTTAATCTTTCATTTACATTTTCCACGCAACACTACTTGCAAAAGTTCTTGAGATTACACTAAATCCAGAATTTGCAGAAGTTGCTAATACTGCATATACATAAAAGAACAAATTATTACATGTATTACATGTAATGTAATAAATACGTAGTGTACGTATTACAAAGAGAGAAAAAAAGAGAGTGAAGAATTATTGGGTCAAAAAGATGCCGGCGATGTTAGTTGGACCACCTCAACGCAACGAGCAGATGTGGCAGGCATTAAAAACTCACATTATGAGAGAACGACAACGAAAGAAGCAAGGTAAGCGAGAAAAATCTTTTGTATTATAACTTAAAAACTCGCACATTTTTATGGACATATACTTGTGTAGATTCTCTTTTAGCAATATTTTATAAATATATATTATATCCCAGAACAAGAAGCTGATGCGGAGGAAGAGCGTTTACGTAAGGAAAGAGAGCGACAACAGAAGCAAGATGTGATGACATTAGGAGAAACGCGAGAACAAATCTCTACCTTGGAGAATGAGTTGGCCCAATTGAAAGATGAGAAACATCAGTTATTTTTACAGTTGAAAAAGGTTCTAAATGAGGATGACAGAAGACGACAACTTATAAAGGAAACTAGGTTTACATCATTCTTTAAAGTCTTTGCAAGAACTGCACTCAAGAATTATAAGATTCATGTAACGAGATCCTGTTTTTCAGTGTTTCTTCAGAAGTCTTGACGACAGTAGGAGGATATCCAGCAACAGGTCCAAGAGTGGTACATCCTCAATTGTTTTTGCCAATAGCACGAAGCAGCAGTCCTCTTTACAAAGTTGCAGTTGGTGCTCCAACACATCTTTTGCCGAGCGTATGTATAACTTTAGTGTATTATATATATACTTTATTGTATAACTCTTATATTCTTGTAATAAAATACTTCAATTTTATATCTCTCTTCAGGGCACTTTGAAAAGAACCCACAGTCCATCGCCGCCACCTACTGCATCTCCATATCACAGCGTATATGGATACAAACCGCCGCCATCCATTCCAAATTACAATCCTCCACCTCCTAGTAACTATCTAATAAGTACAAAAGTCACACTTTTGCCGTATATATACCTTACCTCAGTTTTATAATTTTTTTACAATGTCTGAGCCATTAATGGCGCATATGCAACATTGAATAACATTTTATTATATCTGTACTTTTTCAGAATCTGAGGAAGCTGCTAGACGATCCAGCGATTCTCGGGCAGTTCTTTGGAACAGTGAGTGAATGAATTTTTTTTCACGACTAATCTTGTGCTATTTTTATTAAAAAATATGAGAGTGCATGCCATTCCTCTTATTTTTATACTTTTATATTATTTTAGCAAATACCTTACTCATCTTGTGTATTTTTTCTTTATTCGACAGAAAATAATCAGTACTCTACATCGAATTTTTATTCGACGCCTGGCCAGAGTGTTTACAGTTATTCCACACCTGCGTCACAACCGTCCCGAGAATCCTCAGAGTCGGCTAAACCTGTTTATCTTTCGGGAGGTAGAGCACCATTAGCTACACATCAGACTGGTAAGATTAACTAATATTATTGAAACATGACCCGATATAAAAAATGGTAATAATTCTAAAATTTTATTTGATACACGAGAAACATCTTGTTGGTCGCTTCGCGAATTTTATAATGTATGCAACTCTAATATTTAATAATAGAACATTACGAAGAGAGAGAAGTAACGAAATCTTACGAACTTTCGTCCTTTAATCACGTAAATCATATGTGTTTTTTGTAGCATATGTAACTAATTTACATTCGATGGAGCACAAGGGCGCTTACGGTGAGGATAAGTTTTACCTACGACCGACGAATCACGTTACCGTCCACGGTGGAGCTATTCCGATTCAACAACCACCTCAGGTTGCGCTTAAATACTATTATTTCTCTCTATTTTTGAATTTTCTAGAAAAAAAAATACAAAACCAAACAATGCTGATGAAATTCAGACAGCATTTGTCTTGTCGCATATAATATTACAGTAACGCATTCATAATGAAAGTACTAGTAATTACATATGTTTGCGTATAACTGAACTTTTATCTTTATCTGTAAACGCAGGGTGCAAAAACGGGTGGAATTACTTCGGGTTATCCTGTACGAGCACCTCAACCACCTCCTGGTCCGTATCCGCCGCCACCACCGCCGTCTCCTGGTACTTATGTCAGCGGCGCGGCTGCCAATGTACCTGGCAGACTATTATATACGCAACCTGGAGCCCGCTATCTTCAACGAGAGATATAAGATCGCGTACCTATTCAGTGAAAGAAATTTTGGCTTTAAGAATCGGATAAAGCAATGGAATCACTGATATAAGTAGATCTTAAACTGTGCCCTGGCGAACATTCATCATCGTCGATATCTCAATGCATGTCAATCTGGAAATTCTGATTTATATAATAAGTAAATGAGTGAACTTAGAAACCTCATATTAGAGTAGCTTTCGCTCTTTCTTGTGCAGGGTATAAAATATCGTAGTCTATATACGATAAATTGATCGAATAAAGACTGGACGACTAATATTTGTTTTCTAGAACCCTGTAGTTATAATTGCCTTGTTATTTTTTCATGCTAAAGTAAGAAAAAAAAGTTCATGCACTCTTATTTTTATTTAAGGGGAGTGGGTATCTTTAAATTCGCACAAAATGGGTGTGATAAATCGCTTGCTCGATAAATATAAACGAATTTACTGTTTAATACTAGTTTTTACATGGATTTATGAAAAAAATGAGATACTTAAAGTTCCAAAAAAGCATGCTTATTAAGATACACAGAGTAATAAAAAAAAAAAAAAAAAACTAAGACTTTAGTAAGGCTCTCAATGTGAAATATTATTTAAATTTCAACGGGCTAGAAAAGAGCCAGACGCGAATAATGCGTCAGTTTAAAGGAAGAATATATTTTGATTGAAATTGATTAATAAAAAAACTTTTTTTGGTTTTGCCACGATTTCTCACTCGAGTAATAGTAGTTTAAAGATTATTACAATATAATTCCACAATTATACTGTATAATTTATAATTATAAAAAAAAAGTGTAGAAAGTGTGAAGTAGAAACGTGGAAATATGTGTGGGAGGAGTGTCGTGGGGGGATCGAAAAAAGTTGGCAAGAGACAAAGTGCTGGAAGAAGAAGAGGGAGAATTGTTGAAGAAATTAGAAGGGGTCAGAGAGGAAGGTGATTGCAGGGATTAATTGGGAGAAAGGGATTGAAAAAGGAGAGAGAAAGTGGGGGGAAAGAGGGGGAAGGGAGAATCTGTGATGGCTATAAAAAAAAGTATAAATGAATCTTGTTTAAGTTATTGAAATTTTCAAATTTGGATGGAAACAGAAGTCCCAGCAACAGCAAATGTGTAGGTAGGTTAAGGTAATAAATAAATAAATAAATAAATAAATATATATATATATATATATATATATATAATATATAAATTATATATATCAGTATATATTTATATACTTATATATATATATATATAATAATAACAATATATAATACATATAATTACACATTATCTTACATACTAGCTCTTATACTAATTTATATATATATATATAAATTAGTATAAGAGCTAGTATGTAAGATAATGTGTAATTATATGTTAGAGATAGCTGTAATAGTGAATAAGACGTAATTATAGTAAGACTGGTATCTATTTAATGCAGTGTGTATGTGTGTGGAGTGGGCAAACATGCGAGTTTTTAGATCATATATAGGATAAATTTAGTTGTAAGTTTAGTTGTAAGCTATTTTTGTAAGAAACGGATATCCTTTGTAACTCTTAGGAGAACGAATAAAATATCTATCTTATATAATTATATTATGCAATGTAATTTTGTCACTTGATAAATGCATGAATGTACAATATATATGTATGTAATATACCACTATATGAAAAATGCTTACATTATTATATGTTTATATATATTGGTAAATTAATTTCTGAAAATGTTAAAGTAAAGTAACGTGCTCAATTGTGAGATAAAAAAAAAAAGAAAAAAAATATTGTAAAAGAGGACAATTATCTTTTTTTACAATAATATACTCACAATAAGTTTTTAGAAATTAACAACTAATGACATTTTACTTATTAATCATGTACAAAATAAACTCTTTGATTTTATATGCATATATAATGTCAAATAACTAAACTAAACATGATCAAATAAAAAAATAAAATATACATGTGTATAGAAATGTACTTTTTATAAAATGCAAAAAATAGAAAATCAACTATAATCTAATTTTACTTATCACATTGTATTATAGCCTCAATTTTGTTAGGAGACTCTGCAGATCTTCTCCAAATTCAGCAGTTGTATCTATCATTCGTTGCTTTGTTGTATGTTCTTCTGAACACAAATGTGCACGAAGGTTGATAATGCCACGTACTTCTGTTAGACACAATTTGCAGTAAACAGGTGTGATACTTGTCTCAGACGGGTTTCTGCGGACATAGTATAAAATATCATTAATATTATTAATAATTGATTAGATCAATTAATATTTGATTAAATCATTATAAAATATAAAAAACCAATTATATATATTGAATGTTTAATTTACACTTTACGATTTATTCAACGTTTTAAAGATAATTTATATAAACAAGATATATTATTGATTAATTATTCGACAGCCAAATATATTTGACTTTAAAACGTTTTACAGCAGATGTACATTGTAAACAATATAGATAACATGTTAATAGATGTAACATTTATTACATAGAGGTTCTAAAGAAATGTAATGTACATACTCGTGAGCCAGAATCTCCAATTCTAACAAATGTTTGATCGTTTCTTCGAGTTTATCATCTTCTTTGTTCAACTCCAATGCTTTGTGCAGACGGTATATATTACTTTTCCTCAAGGTTTCTCGAGCAGGCTCCAGAAATAGAGTTCCGTCATATCTATTCCACTTGTCGAAATTATTAATTGAGATTGGCTCCTGCGTCTTACGGGGTGTATATATCACTTCCTTGAAAGCATCCTTAATTTGATTCTGGCACTTTATAGTCAGTTCATTTTGAGCCTCCTCGTCTATATCGCTAGGTCCATTACTAAAGTTCATCGCAACATTCATCCAGTGGCGCAATTTATTTATCTGCCAACAGAATTTTTATACAATTAGTATAATTAATTTGTTTCGATTTTATATAAATATTTATCAGGGTGTCTACTAAAATCTCGTAAAAAAATTCCCTGATCTCCCAGGTATTTTCGTTTAAAATTCAGAGTAGATGCAGCTTTTTAAAAGAAGTTTCTTTATTGTATGCATTTTCTATTCATACAATTACAAAGAAAGTTACCAAGAATGCAGTTTTTTTATTGATATTGATATGAATATTGATTTATTAATCGTAAAATTAATTTGGACAATAACAAAGTGCAATATATCTAAATGCTAAAGATATATGCAAAAATATAAAATAAAAATATAAAACAAAAAATAATTTATTATAAACGTCTTAAGGAGTATAATTTATTTAAATATTATTAAAAAATTGAATTTTCTATGAAACTTACACAAGACCTTGATATTAAAAAGAGATCGTCAATAAAATTATCAAAGACACAATTTATGAAAAAATTCCCTGAGTCTCAATAAAATTTCATGAGAATTCCCGGATTTTTCAAGGTAAAAAAACAATCTCTGACAACAAATAATCCCCGGTTTTTCCAGGGAATAGACACCCTGATAATGTATGAAAACTTGAAATATTGAATAACGTACCATTCGCAGATCGTTCATCGTAATCTCAATGTCGAATATAACTTGTATATCGTGCTCCGGAAATAAGCTCTTCCCTGTAGAAGGATTGTATCCCAGTCCGCACAGAGCGCCTGTGTAATAAGTGCCCAGAGGACTGCGCCTTAATTCCATGTACGGCGTAAAAATTAAAGTGATTAATGACGCGAGACCAGGCGTGTTAGGTAGGAGAGTTGTATTTCGCAAGTACAATTGCGTAATATTTTTGGAGCTTCGACTAACAGTCTGCGCCACGAGAATAGGCCCTCTCGGATTATCCGGATAAGTGTCAAGCAGAACGGAATTCACCGACGTAGCTTCCACGCTAACGCATTTCGACGTTCCGGTGCTCACCAGATGGATCAATTGAGTCTCTATCGGCGAAACGGGACCTTCCAGTCTCACCGTCGTTCGATACTCCGATTGTTCCGGCAACTCCGGATACGGTTTTTGATGATAAAAGTATCGCTTGTACGGCGGTTCTTCCGGTTCGGAAGGAGAGAAAACGATTTGTCCGTAATCCTTCGTAAGACCGAGCTGCTCGGCTCGACGACGAGCGTCTATCTCGCTTAACAAACGTATCTCGATCGGAATCCGACACTGCCTCATCTTGATACAATTTCGAATGAACCAGTAATTATCGGACGAGCGATTCCTCTCCTCGTATTCGACGTAAACGCGATTCGAGCCGTCGAAGGATACAGTTATGTTCTCGTGATTTTTGAGCCCTAGATGCTGTCCGAAGATCTCCTGAAATCTCCTGGAGTACAGCGCTCCGGGCTGATGCAACGGCCATCCCCGTAGAACGACGGTATTCACGGGGTTGCGGAACGACAAGAGTTTCTCCACATTCTGCTTATAATGTTCCACCTTGTGCGGGAATTTTGTGAAATAGTTTGGATAGAACGCACCGGCGATTATCATTTTAATGATAAAGGTGCGATCGATATTAAGACTCTCCCAAGTGATTTTATTGCTACCCATAGTTTCTCTTATCCCAAAATTGCGCAGCTTCATCGTTAAGTCGGCCACGAAGGCGTCGATCTCGCGCAGCGATTTCACGCGGAGACTCTTTCGCTTAGCCCATTCTTTTTCCTCATACGGACTAGTTATACGACGATTCGCCTTATCATTTCGCCATACCTTGAAGGCGTTCAAGCACGCTATACTGTCGCTGTCCGACTGGGCGGCCCAATACAGTTTCTCGTTATAGGTCGATTCTAGTTCTTTAAAATCGATGTTAAATATATCCTTGACAGACATGCTGGCCGCGATAATAATCGCGTCCTGTAGAATGCCGAAGAGATGACCCAAGATAATCAATTTCGACGCGTGTACGTCTAATGGAAGGCTGGCCATTACGCGTCCTAGGGGCGTCAGCTCCCCGTCAAATTCCTGAATGCTTTGGCCTCTATCAAGTAACGCACCTACTTCCTTCAACAATAATACAGTGCTCCGTAAACTGCTGAGATTGGGCGGGTCCAGAGAAAGAGCAAGCAGAGCTTTTGGTTCGCCCATGTTCAGTAGTTTTGCCTTGAGAACTATATTTGCGAGCGGAGCTCTGAGCATTTCCGGAATAATTTCTTCCTGTAGTACCGCCTGCAATTTTCAGGATAATATAATTTATAAATTGTATTCCCGTGTGAGAGAAGATATGGTTGGATTGTGTTGGAGAAGTCGATGTCTCGTGTAAAAATGATACTTGCCTCATAAAATGATCTTGGCACCATTCTATACACTCTACCGTCCATTAGACGACCTGCACGACCAGCACGCTGCTGGCAATTTGATTTGCTTGCCCAACAAAGCTGTAGACATTGATAATTGGTTCCAGTTTCAGTCATATGAAGTTTCGTTAAGCAAAAATCAATCACTAAAAACAAGGGGAAAAAAAAGGATTAAAATAAAAAATTAAATAGTTTTATAAATTAAAATAAAAATAGAGCGAGTTCAACAAACGAATGTCGCTCATTCTCGATTGATGGCAACATACCGTATTTAACGTCGGGCACAGTGATGCTACTTTCAGCGATATTGGTCGACAGTATGATACGTCGGAAATCTTTTGGTGGCTTCTTAAATATATTTTCTTGATCCTCGGTCGAGATCAATGAGTGTAAAATAATTATATCCCATTTCGTATCCGTGTATTTTGCTGATAAAAGCACAGAACGTAATTCTTCGATTTCAGGTAATCCAGGCAAAAATATTAGCACGGCGTGCCTTTCGTATGCACCGTCTGAATCGTCGTTACTCTTTATATCAACGCCATCAAAAATCAGTATGATACGTGCGCAAAACTCAGCCATTTCGTTAGTGAATTTTGGTTCATCGTCGGATATTTGAGGTATCTGTCCGAACATTTTTCATGATTAGTTCGGTTAAAATCATGAGAAAAAAAAGGAAGAGATTTATTTGTTAATAGCATTAATTATATGTATTTTACTCAAAGAATAATATTCATTTCCAAAAAATTAGCAAAGTTTGTACAAATATTAATATTAATACTTGGAATAAAGATATGCAATGACCTTTGATTTAAGAATCTCCATTAACAAGAAATCCTGTTAACATGTAACATTTTCTTTTTCTCCAAATCAAACAACGATAGTGCTTGTTCCCGAACATTGAAACATTTATTTGTGTGTGATTATAGAAAATATATACTTACATTACCCAAATTTTCCAGTTCGTCTATATAATATATAGAAACGTTGTAAGGACTACGCTGCGGTATATCGATAATAGGTGCTGGTAGAAGCTTATTTTCCACAGGCGTGGAAAAATATTGAGCAAATTTATCTACGTCGATTGTCGCGGACATCAATATAACTTTAACCGTCGTGGAATTCGTACGCAATAACTTTCTGACTACAAGCAGAAGAAAATCCATGTCTTCATCGCGCTCGTGCACTTCGTCCAATATAACATGGGTGTATTCCATCATATGCCTTTTATTTATGAGCTTGTGCAAGAGCACACCGGTCGTGCAATATGTTATACGAGTGTCGTGACACGTATTCCTGATCAGGCCCATCTGATATCCTACAAGCGTACCGACAGGCCATTCTCTTTCCTGACTGACTCGTTTCGCGATGCTCAAAGCGGCGATACGTCTCGGCTGCGTTACTGCAAAATGTAAATAAGATTAAAGCAATATTCAGTAGTAGCTAAATATTCAAAGAATGCAATTTATAAACTCAGAGAGGACATACCTATAATGTTACAGTGTTGTTTCTTCTCAAACTCAGCGTCAAGAATAAGCTGAGGTACTTGTGTCGTTTTTCCGCAACCTGTGGAACCGCGAATAACAACGACAGAATTACTCGCAATCATGGATACAATTTTATCTCTCGTACAAATAATAGGTAAATTAGTCTTAGGCCGATAAGCAAAATTGTAGGTGCGATAAATTTGAGCAGTATTCGCTCTGCTAATCTCTTCTTCCTCAAATGCAGTGACTTCCGACATATTGTCCAAGTGATTATTTATGTCAAAAATCATATTATTTTTCAACTATAAAGAAAATGATAGATAGGACAAAATAAAACAATTGTGAAAATGATAACATTATTACATTGTCATAGTATTATATTACCTTTAAATATTCTTGATCGTCCTTTTGTTGATATTCCTTTACATAGTCCCTTTCTGATTCTGTACTATCTTTGTTAGCATGATGAGAATTGTATTCTACGTGAAAACCTCTATTATCCTGTGCCACTTTTCGACTACTAGGACACGGCATTACTATTTTCACAGGATTAGTTGTTTTGTATATATTCAGTATATCGTCCACCAAATCGTCATTCATTGTAATAATTTATTGACCTGTTTAATGGACAATTAAAAACTTGTGTTAAAATCACCAAACTGTACAACAATTTTACAAATATTTATATTGCATATTCTTTAAGAGAAGTTTATCGAGTTTCTGTAAAGACTACAATTTGTCATTAATATCAAACTGGAAAGTGTCTAGAGAAAGAGTAAAAATTTTAACATTATTTTAATTAATTTATTCCTCACAAATATATGTAACAAGTATATAAGCCATAGTAATACATTAAAAGAAAGAAAGAAAATTTTGTGTCTCTGTTACGTGCTCCAATAAGATTAAAATCATACTATATGCAAATAGATTAGAGAAAATAATTGCACGTGTACGTTATCGTAATATACTATCTCTCAAAAATATACGATAATTTATTACGATGCAAGAGCGCGAATAGAGATAAATTAGAAAATAGATACCTCTGCGTCTTCTTTTTTTTCTCTCCTTACATATACTCTTCCCAAAATATTTGTTCAAGGTTAGAACACTGTCTATCGTGCCGCGTATAGAAAATAATGCACGTTTAAAATCTTCCGAGAATCGCAGGTATCAAGTATCACTTTTTTGAAATATCTCAAAGTCGATCATAGAAGGTGGACTCCACTCGGCTTTTCAGATACTGATCTGATTGGCCAATCGGCGTCTAAAAGGACGAAGAGCTCCTCGCTCCCTCCGTTCTCATTGGTCAATCGAACAATTCCAAGCTTCGCGCACGCAGCGCCAGATGGCGCGCACCGCGACAACCGATATTCGTTGCACACTTTGATCGCGATTGTTCTTGGCTGAAAGTGAATCTCGCGCGCGAAAAGTTATCACGAGCGGCTCGGTAAAGTGCGGAAATATTGTTCGTATAAACGCATCGGACAATATCGGCGTACGATATCGCTGCTCGATTCGAATTGCTTCGAAATCGCGTTCGGATGGATGTCGAATCGCGCTGTGAGAGTTCACGATGTAACATGTTCGTGCAAGTAACGAATGCGTCGCTCGCGTTTTGTTTTGTAACCGTCGCTGAAAGTGAGTCTCGCGCGCGAAAAGTTATCACGAGCGGCTCGGTAAAGTGCGGAAATGTTGATCGTATAAACGCATCGGACAAATATCGGCGTACGATATCGCTGCTCGATTCGAATTGCTTCGAAATCGCGTTCGGATGGATGTCGAATCGCGCTGTGAGAGTTCACGATGTAACATGTTCGTGCAAGTAACGAATGCGTCGCTCGCGTTTTGTTTTGTAACCGTCGCTGAAAGTGAGTCTCGCGCGCGAAGAATTATTGAAAATGCTTGGTGAAGTGGTTTAGTGAACATCGTTATTCTATACCCGCGATTTTAATATCGACAATCCGTTTTTTTTGTGTGTGCCTCTGATGTCCATGGAAATCGTTCTGGCGTTACTGCAAGTTTTCTTCATCGACGTGCAACGAGAGTGCAACTGCTGATCGTCTAATGTATGTACTTACATGTATACACCATTGTTTTGTTTAACCACATCTCTCTCTCAGTATTGTAATATCTCTCTTCTAATAATTCGCTAAATATATGTATATACATATATGTATATATATTTCGATTATTTCTAATATTTACTAAAATATCCTGAATGTTATATATTTCGTATAATATATTTAATATATTTATTTAATATATTTAGTATATTTATTTCTCGTATCAAAAATGCAAAAGAGAGATGCAATTAAAATCGATTATTTCTAATATTTACTAAAATATCCCGAATATATATATTATTTATTTTGCATAGTATATTTAGTATATTTAGTATCTATATTTATTTCGTATCAAAAGTGCAAAAGAGAGATGCAATTAAAATCGATTATTTCTAATATTTACTAAAATATCCCGAATATTATATATTTCGTATAATATATTTAGTATATTTATTTAGAATATTTAGTATGGCGATTCGTTTTTGTTTATTTCGTATTAAAAGTGCAAAAGAGAGAGATTATTTTTAGTATATTTATTTAATACATGTAGCATATTTATTTTGTATCAAAATGCAAAAGTACAAAAGAGAGATGTGATTAAAATAAATATAACCAATTATGCATTGCAATTGTCTCGATATCTCAATCGTCTCGATACTTCGAGAATCATGATATCGCTCTGAATAAATTCTTTGAATTTGCATTTGTGAAATTTTACTTGAATTGCTCGGCATTTCTCACGATCGTTCTTGTCTAAAAATGAATCTTGCGCGCGAATAATCACCGGAAATGTCTCGTAAAGCATATTCGTCGTAACCTAAAAACAATCGCGTACAATCGTTATTATATATAACATCGATATAATCGGGATCTCGGTATTGGCGATTCGTTTTTGTTTATTCGATCGAGATCGTCGCGTCGCATTTTTTCTTCGGTTATTTCTTCGTCAAAAGCGCAGCATCAATGCAACAATTGCACGATCATCGCCAGATATGTGTATATATGTAGATATCATCTGCAATTAGTCATATCATTCTGTTTTTCCCAATACTTGGATAAATAAGCGATGGATAAATAAGCGAAGCTCGCCGCCATTTTCTGGTTTTACAATATAGAAACGACATTTTGCGCAACTTATAAAAGCTGTGATTCTAATTTTAAAGTTTTGGGAGGGATCACAATTATTTTTTATTTCCTAAAACTCTGGAATTATATTACGTCGGCATTTAATTGACGTACACCTGTTTATTTAATCTCTCGCGTTGGGATCACGTTTCCCAGACATTGTATTTTTCATGCATCAAAGATGTAAATCATGTCTTACGCACGTGGTCAATTTTGACAATGTACCTTCATAATATAATCACGTGCGTGAGACATGTTTGACGTCTTTGACAAAAGTTTAAGAGACGTTTGATTCGAATGGAAGGAATTAACATTAAAGTGATTACAAATAGATAGGTCAATATTAAATAATTGAATAAATAAATTCAAAACTCTGGGATTTATCTTTCAATTATTTTCTACACAAATACAATTAATGTGTAACGAAATATATAGAATTTACGAAAGAGATCAATACTAGAGTGATTAAAAAATAGATCAATATTATAAATAAGTGAAGAAATAAATTTAAAAATTCTGAGGTCCATTCCTTAATTACTTTTTACACAAATACAAATAATGTGTAACGAAATATCCACAATATGTGTATATATATTATTTGAAATTTTTACATCTTGTTAACAATCTGAAAACTATAAAACATAAATTATATAAATTATATAAAAATAATGAATTATATAAAATTGAATGGGAATATATAGAATCCAATGGAAGGTGTTAATATTATTGATAAAAAATAGATCATTAAATAATTTAAAAAATAAATTTCATAGATATTAAATAATTTAAAAAATAAATTTTAAAACTCTGTCTTCCCTCAGTTATCTCTTATCTAGTCATCTATTTTACACAGATAGAAATTATATATATATATTATTTGCAATTTTTACGTCTTATTAAACATCTCAAAATCGTGTAAAATATTGCGCAATATATAGAATAAAAAATGTTACGAGTATATATTTAAATGCAGTTATAGAGAAAATACTTTCTCGTCCTTCTCCCCTAAATTGGACAAATTTTACATTAGCGTATGCACACTGCCGTTATTGGATTCACTTTACGCAGTTGTCAAAAAGGATGATCCCGCGATCGTTATCTCGTGTAGCACATTTTCCACTCATTGTTTAATCTCGTTCTCTGGAGACTTGTATATGGTAAGTCGGGCTTATATACGGACTTTGGAATGTCTCGCCAACGCGTGTGTAATTTCTTCATTACGTTGTATTCGGAAGTGGATTCGATTTACGAGGAGAAAACGAATCCTGCGCTCGCCCATCGGCGGCGGATTTTTCGCTCACGCTCATTATTTAATAACGAGATCCTTGGAGAGAGAGAGACAATCGAGCTCTTACGGAGTGTCTCGCCTCGAATGTAACGCAATTTCTCTTCATCGCGTGTATTCGGAAGTGAAGAGTGGGGACGGCTTTAAAATAGTTAGATCGGCCGCAGCATCGGGTAGTCGCTGCTTGACCAGTGTGCACGCGTGGCACGTGACATATCATACTGAATTACAGAGTAATTGGTACGATTCTCGATAAGCGAGCCTCACACACAATCGTATCCAATTTGCTGCAGTTGCTCGCGCAGTGTCTCCGGTGTCTCTCCTCTGCCTGGTATCTACACATGGCTTAGTTACCCTTTACGCTCTATCTTCATCCGTAGACGGTTTAAGCAATCGCGATGTCGAGATGTCGCCAGAAAGGGAGGGAAATGATAAATTAATATATATATCGCGAGAAAAAAAAAAAAAAAAGAAGAGGATCGTTGTACAAACATCTGTTCGCTATTTGACATTTGACATTTGATTATAATTCGTTGGTTCTCTTTACTTTCTCTTTATCAGTAGATACTTTGTCGTTTGCCTATTTGTTAACGTAATGTTAACTCTGGTATCCGCATAAGTTTTGCATAATAAAAGAAAGGGTGTTTTTTTTTTAGCAAGTATGCTCGAATTAAAATTATTAAAATTATTATTAGAACGATATATCAAATTGGCCGCCATTTTATCGGAATATATCTTGTTATTCCAAAGATTTGATTCTTCATTACATCAATCATATTACACTTAAAAACCGATAGAGATATAAAACCGTCGTCAATCAATGATAATCAAAATTATGAAAGGGCGCATGAGATAAAAACGTAAATTAAATTGTTGTACGCGCATTCCTTTAATTATCCCCGAACGTAGAGCCGTTCATGAAAGATTACGTACGGAATAATCATCTGATCATACTGATGCATGATTGTTTTCTGTAGATTAGGTTCTATTCTTGTACGGCGCGGCGAACATGGCGTTGTTCCGCGGTCTATTTAATTTCTTTCTGGACGATAATAAGTTAGACGAGAAAATTGGCATGACGGAGAGGCAAAAGAGGCTGGTGCAGAACACATGGGCGATCGCTCGTAAAGACGAGGTGTCGGCCGGACTCGCCATTATGATCGCGTGAGTGAATTATCGTTTCTTCGTCCGTTCCACTTTCGACATTTCGTTCGGTGCCTGGTAATAATAACGATAAATCGACGGAATTGACGGTGAACGTGTGCAACATTTTGGCAAGTCTCGAGGGTGTCGTAAAATTTTTTTTTTCTTTCTCTCTTTCTTTCTTTATATGGATCAAACGTCAATAATAGCCGCGTCGATGCGCGTGCGGAATTTGAAATTTTGAATTCTCTCCATGCAGCTTATTTCGTTTTCAAAAGAAACTTCCGCATTCTAACGAGCCATTCGTTTATTTTAATGAATTATCGATGCATCATCGACAATTTATGTCACGCGTCGCAGGCTTCGTCGCGAACAACTCTCACGTCTCGTCAAAACCAATCGAGTCTCTGCGTGCATTAGTATTGCGTATATTGCGTCGCGAAAAAGACGCGACGGAGAGTGCATGCTATGAAAATTTCAACGACAATTTTCGTCATCATGTGTGCGATACGAGATTAGATTATTACGCCACCGCGGAACCATCGTTCACGGCAGTTTCAAGTTACATATTCGACGTGCATAGAACTTGCGATTTTTTAAAAGCGCGTAAAAGATGTGTACGCGACATGCTCCTGTTCCGAGTAGTTAAACCTTGCTTATTGACATTTTGCATCCGCGCAACGATGGTGATTTTAATGCCGACATTTAAAATCGAGCGAATCTGTGATTTTATTACGGAAAACTTATAGCTGCATTATCGATCTAAACGTATCGCTGCTCGGTAGTCCTTGGTTTATACTAATAATTACATTGCGCGCGTTTCCTCTCTCTCTCTCTTTTGCTATATTTAGAAATGGGATCAAGTTTAATATGTACTTAAAAATCCGAGTCGAATCCAATAATCAATTTTTATTTTCTAGGATTCGAATAGTACTTATAAGAAATAATATTTCATATATTGTACTTATAAGAAATAATATTTCATGTAGTTTTTTTTTTTTTTTTTTTTTTTCGAATGTAATCATAGAGAGTTCGAAACCATGCAAACAAATTCGAACCTATTTGTAAGATACTTAATCCCATTACTAGATATATTATACTGTTCCATCTCATAGAAAATGACGGGCGCAAAGTGTTTATTTAAGTAAATGTCGCAAAATTCAGAATTAAATTGTAGTATTCGTAGGTCTTCTCGCTTTGAAATATGTGAGAAGAGAGAGGATAAAATGTTTCTCATATAAAAATATCACGCGTTTTAAAAAATCGATCTCGTAACTCTTTTATGACAAACCGTATATAAACAGAGTGATTCACTTAAGTTGTTCATCCATATTAATCTCCGCCTGACAACGACTATGTTTTTATCATGAATTATTTATGCTCCTTGATACATAATGCGAGAAAACATTTTGTTTATAGTCTCATTTTGAGATTATAATCCAATATAACTTCAGTGATAAAGAGAAAATGAATTCACTTCGATTGTCCTTCAAAAAAATCTCTTGTTTTTTTTTAAATATAGTACGTAATTCGAAATCATTCTTTATAGCCTTTTCAAACAATATCCCGAGTACCAAAAGCAATTTAAGTCATTTAAGGATGTTCCAATCGACGAATTGCCGAAAAACAAGAGATTTCAAGCGCATTGCGTCAGTATTATATCGACATTTGGCAAACTGATTGAGCTAATGTACGATCCGGAATTGATGCAAGCGTCTCTGACTAATGTGATCGAAAAGCACAAGACTCGCGGGCAAACGCAGGAGCAGTTTGAAGTAAGTGAAGATTCTTTTTGGCTTCAATGACGTGAAAGCGAAATACTATTGTATTAAAAATTTTGCTTATAAATCATCTTGTTTATCGTAATTTAATCGGTCATTTTAACTTGAACATTATTTTAAAATCCGTGTGTGTTTTCTATAAATATAAAAAAGAATCCTTTAAGACCGTAAGTTAATTCCTATATCACAATTTTATCTTTTGATAATTTTTTTCTCGTTGATCTCAAGATTTTTGTTGGCTTGACATATTACCTAATCTTTTTCTTAAAAAGTAACATTTTTTTTTCAGAATTTAAAACAGCTGTTGATAAGTCTCTTTCCCTCGTTATTCGGAAAACAGTACACGCCGGAGGCGCAGGAGGCTTGGAAAAAGATGCTAGACTTGATCTTTTCGTCCATTAATGAGATTTATAAAAATTAAGATATCCGCAAATGCGTAATCGCAATTCTTGTAATTGACAAAAATATATGATGCATAATTGCAACAATATGTATAGCTTTTCGAAAATAATAACATTTATCAAAAGACTTACAATCGATCGCAATGGGGATGACACGTTTTTTGGGCAACGTGATTTCTACTGACAACTTACATACAACTAATTACATATAACTAATCACTTGCATATATAACTAATTTTTTATAAATATATAACTAATTTTTTGCGGCAAAGAGAGAATAATATTTGTTGTTTCTTACAATTATATCGACTCGCGTTTCAAGAAACGAAAAGTGATCGATTGACGAAATCGATATAACACAGAACATTGTGATAAAATTTGTATTATTATATTATATATGTTTCGCAATAAATGTGTAATTTATGCCTATTGGCAATTTTTCAGCCGCATCCTTTCTTCCTTCTCTCTCTTTCTCTTTCTCTCTATTTCGCTCTTTCTTCTTCTATAGTAACT
Source organism: Lasius platythorax (assembly GCA_963971435.1). Taxonomy (NCBI): domain Eukaryota; kingdom Metazoa; phylum Arthropoda; class Insecta; order Hymenoptera; family Formicidae; genus Lasius; species Lasius platythorax. Next base: position 14,280,210 of record OZ020537.1, read on the forward strand.
ATTAAAAAAAATTTTATTTTTAAATCTCGATCAAATCTGCGAGAAAAAACGTGATGTTAGCCAAGTATGCGTTATTCGCCCGCGATATAATTCGATATTCTGTTTATTATATATTTTTTCATTTGCCTAACCGCGTTAAACGTCAGTTGCTTACCGTTTACTATTAATATTTATCGAAACGATAGGGCAGAATAGTATAAAAAAAACGTGTTTGAATAAACGAGAAATGAATGATACCGATGAATCTATCCCCGATATTTTATCAGGTGAGTCGAACGAAAGTTTTTAGAGCAACGACACGAGAACAATGATCTAAGCAATTATATATTAGGAAGCCGGCCGATCTCCTTATCCTTACACGTTGCCGGAGGTATCATTATCGCGACTATAATTCTGACCTGCTGTTGCACTCTATGCGTGAGAAACAAGTGTGGGAGACTCATCGATAAGCTTACAGGGAGAAAGAGAAAAGAGTCAGTGTGAAATCGTTCTATGCGTTTCTTTTTTCGAGGCAGATTCTCTCTTTAATTCCGAGATACATTGACATTTAAAGAGAACGAATGATTAGTCTGCGAAATGTACACGTTTAGGAAGTATCTTCCTCCCGATATCGAGGAAGGACGAGGGAAGCGAATGAAAAAATTGCGGAGAAAGAGAAGGACCCTTTCGCCGGAATTGGTCCAAACGGAAGTGACCGCGCCGATTATTCCCAGGGAACCGGAGATGAGATCGCCGGAAAATGGGTCGCCGATCCCTTGTTACAAATGTTACAGAAAAAAGAAGAAAAGACCTAAGAGACAGATACGATGATACCGATGAGAGAGAGAGAGAGAGATCAATCGATAAGTAAACGGGTGAACATTTTAGGGAATTGAAAAAAAAATCTCGATATAACAAAATGACGATTTCTTTTTTTTGTTTTGTTTTTATTCGCGCAATTCCCTCTTCCTAACCTCTTGTTTGAAAGAAAATGCGATCTTGTATTTACGTTATAATCGCTGCGACAATTTTCGGCTCGAGAATTCGCGCCACGATAGACGTGAATCTCAGCGAATTGGAATATCTCGCGGCTCGACTTGATCCATTCGAGTGCCGACGATTGATCGCCGCGCTTCATTACACGACTTACGATTTGCCGAAAAACTTGGCCGCGGCTGGTTAGTTGGTCTTTCTTTCTTCTCCGAGCGATTCGTATATCTCACAAATCGCTTTAAAAATTCTCCACTTATTTATTAATTAATAATTAATTAATAAATAACTAGAGAATTTTTAAAGCGATTTTGCTACGTAAATATTTAATTAAATATTGAACGTTAATTGATAAATCAGTAGAGAATTTTTTAAGCGAGTTTGGTACGTTAAATATTTAATTAAATATTTATGTGCCAAAAATATCTAACGCTCGATTATTTCCGCGATTATTGAAAGAGCGTAAGGTCGACGAGGAGATTTCGTGTCTGCGTCAATTGCTGCATTGGAATAGCTCTCCCGGTGAAGGTAGAGGAAAGACGCACGCGGCGATAGCGCATCGTCTTCGGCAGCTAAATCGCGACGATCTCGCCGACTGGCTCGGCAAAACCGCCTTCAAACAACTGGGAAAGGATTTGGACGATGCTGTCGCGCCGTCCTTCGAGGAACTTGCCGACGAAGAAATGGAAACCAGCACGTCGGCATTCTTCAGCGTCATTAATTATACACACTCTCAGGGCTGTGCAAAATATACTTCATGTACAAAATAATACGCGAAAAGTACTTTTTCATTGTAAGATATAAAGCGAAGCGAAGAGGAAAGTACATTTAAACGCAGATGAAATGAACTATACGAACGATTTAAATATCATACGTCACACGAGAGAAAGCATTTTCTTGTACACACATTTAAATATAAATAAATGTTTTAATAAATCTCTGCTCTCATGTGCGATAAACATGTGCTTGAAATATATTGCCTAGCTCTGACTGTAATCTAATCTCTTTACCTTGACCTCTCCGTGCACTGTGTTTCTTTTTTATAACGTTTAAAAGGCTACTCAGACACGTCCCTAAAAGACGTCTGAAAACGATTTAAAGACATCTTATCGTCCTTTAGACATCTTTAAGATGTCTTTTGGCCTTTTTGTGCTGTCTTGATATGTACCTTCTATACATAAAAATCTCGTAATACAAGATAACAGATATTATGCTCTTTGAAAATATAGATAAGAGATGCTCTTTGAAAATATTTTAGAATTGTATTTTTAAAATAACTTTTTTGGTTACGAAAGATGTTAAGTTTTTTAAACTTCATTTTTTCTTTCGAGATTCCCTGAATGCAAAATGTGTTAACTATTATATTCTGTAGTCTTCTTTTATTTGGACTTTATATATCTCATTATACAATCTATTTCTTACTAAAAAATACAAGACTAGAAAAACGTTAGTTACGCGAGCTCATTTCATTTCACTTACAGCTTCTTTACAACAGCTGAGTCTACTGTCTATTGGACTCGAGAGGAAGATCCTTGGTTTTCGATCGATACAGTTCTTATGGCGCTCATGCTTGGACTGTTAGGAACATTATTCGTTTTAATTGTGGCTATTATTGTACACACCATCAAGAGCAATAAAAATTAAATGTCGCGTGTATGTTCCTCTCGAGATTTAAGTAAAGATTGTACAATATAAAAATGTTATGTTAAAAGGAGAATAAATTAATGAAAAAAATATCGTCTTTCTGATTTTCAGCTTGTTATAAACATTTTAATAACCATCATCAGTAACTGCCAAAATTAACAAAATAATATATGTCATAATGAAATGCAGATCGAATTATAAGATTATATATAGAAAAATATACAAAATCTAAAATATCGTGCGTTCTGATCTCCAAGGACTCTTAAGGATTCCCCGAATATCGAACGTGACAAGCCTTTTATATTCCATTAGGGAATGAAATTCAAAAGTAATAATTTGAAATTATTTGCAAGTGGTCAAACGTTGCTTACATGGTGTAAGCATTCCGTATCGCTTTGGAGATTAAGACTGTTTTTTTTATCATTTAATAAATAACATTTTTGACAAGAATCTTTTACCCACAGAATGAATTCCCCATACAAGAAATTTTTATTTTGTTCCAAGGAGCTTATTCTAGATAAGAGGTTGTCGGGGAAACGTTATTTATTAAGCGATAAAAACAGTTTTAATCTTCAAAGCGATACTGAATGCTTACATCATGCATATTTAAAGTTATAGAATATTTGTCTAAAATTTAAGATCTCCGCGCTCATTACGTCATTTCCTCATTTATGTTTGTTGGCGGTTATCTTTCTCTCTCTCCTTCTCCCTCTCTCTCTCTCTCTCTCTTTCTCTACGATTTTGTTTTATTTACTCATAACATGACATTTATAATTATAACTAACATTCGGGTCGCTTTATCTGACGGTAGTGTTTCCGATGTCTTTGGTCCTCCGTCTTCTGCAATTTTTTGGTAATTTTTTATTGTATGTTTTTCGTTCTTTTAACATATTGTATTACTTTCCTAATGTATTTACATGAAAATCTTTTTGTAATGTTTGGCCATTTGTAAATGATTTCAAACTATTGCTTTTGTGAATCTCATTCCTTAACGGTTAGAATCGATGAGAGGCTTGATAAGTTAAAGGTTTTTGAATGTCAAAACGCACGATTTTTCAATTTTGCGTATATATTGTTCTATGTGTAATCTTATAACTCTCTGCATTTTACTGTGATGTGTATTATTTTGTTAACAATTGCTGAAGATGGTGCGAAACCGGAGCGAAATGTACTTGAATACTTGAGGACAATTTTTTATGCCGTTTTTTCTGCGTCTTTTCTGCTTTTATTAGCCCGTCACCATATTCGTTTTTCACTGAAAAATTTTTGCCTAAGGTATTTAGGAAAAAAGTTAATATAGATGAGCAACTTTTGGGTGAATCACCTTGTATATATTGTTGTGTAAAATTCTTAAAACACAACGCGTATAATATATTTACATGCAAAATGTCACATATGATAATAAAATTGCGCAATCTTTTATGCTAGGATTGTTTTTATAAACATCAAAGCCGACTTAAGTTTAATTATGTAAAAATAGCGGGAGGATACAATTAAATCCTAATCATTCTTACCTAACGCTTACGGAAATGATTCATACGCACAAATACAAATGATCGTTTGAATGTGTGTACGAATCACAATAGTACATTTTACTCGATAATAATATCAATAATAATAAAATATATTAATGATAATGACTTTACGTGACAATGACCATGGCAATGACCATCACAATGACAATGATTATGACAATAACAACGCTATAATAATTAATTATTGATGATAATGCTATCGCTAATAGTGATAATGGACTATAGATGTATGACTTACGGCTTCGAGACGCGCATAAAATTGTGACTGAAAAATTAATCGTAATCTAATGTAACAAGACTACTTGTATGACAATAACGCGTTAATTGTGTATTCGCGTGAAACTTATGACAGTTAACTAATATACTAGTCGCATTCGATTTGCTGAAAATGCACAACTAACGTTTTAGCATAGCCGTTATCTGTTAGTTTGGCTGATCTGTTTAGCCCTTATCACATTATTATTATGCTTCGTAGATAAGATTCATATCTTTATGGAAAGTACTTATACATATATGTATAACGCGTATTTTCTAAGCAGACATGTAGGTGAAATTGTAATTAACCCGCTGTTGAATGATCCGATATAAAATTTAACTAATTTTACATTTAATTACGTTCGTAATTGATAATTGGCCAAAAATGAATAATTACTAATTATAATTTGCGGTTAAAAATATAATTGGCGAGAGATATAATTGATTGTCGAGGTGTGCTAAAAATTATAAATGTGTAATTATTGGTCGATTAATATCGATCGCAAAGGCACTGCAAGGATACGATCGATTATTACGTATTAAAAAATATAGGGTTTATTTTTTATATAATTTTTGCGGACGGAACAATATGAGCAAAATGCACGTTGTGAAAGATGACATTACTGCTATAAAACATTAAAGTAACGTGTTATTAACTTAATAAAATAACAATAATAATAATATAATAATAAAATAACAGAAATAATAATAATCTTCCGAAAGATATTCTATAAAAAATAATAGAATTATTGGAATTATAAAATATTAAAAGAGATATAATATCTAACAACCATATAACAATGGTGTATTATGTAGGAATGGTAGTGATACAGCAGTAATAATAGTAGGAATTAATAATAGGAGTGATAATTTTAGTACAGCAGTAGCAATAGTAATAGTAATAATGATAATAATAATAATAATAGTAACAAGATAGTATTAGTAGCGAAAACAGTATAGTGATAATAATAATAATAATAATCGTGATAATAATAGCCGATATATCTTGTGCTAGATTGAAAGAGATAACGTTGATAAAAGAATAAATTAATGACAATTTAACGATTAATCAGAAGAAAATCGCAATATGAATTTACACAACCACGTACGTTTCATTTTTGCCGTACGATATAAATATTTGTCAAATGTGTTTTCGATATATAATGTGTTTTCTATATATGTACAGCGAAACGTGGTATCTACCTGAACGAACACACATCATTGCAATGAAAAGAAACGCGAGACTAGACAGACAGAAAAAAAAGAAGCAAAAAAAGAAAGTGTGGAGGAGAAAAGTGAGAGAAATATAATAAAATATAATAGAATGCATATAGAGAAATGATGAGAGAGAGAGAAAGGTACAGAGTACGCTTTAGATTATACGTATGTATATATATATATATATATATATAATTGAACTGCTAGTTTTAGCGACTTGAATAATATTGCAATTGGGAGGGAAAACTCACATGTGCATACAAGATCTTAGGTTTAGTTTTGAGTAAAATGCGGTGTAAATCATCGATACGAATCTCATCTTATATACAGTATCTGCGCATCTTATATCGTGCCACTGTTCCAATAACTGGTATAACCACTATTTAATATCCACATTCCTTCCGTTATAGTTAAAAAAATCCTGTTCCCTAAATAGACGCAGATTTGCATATCGAAAACATTAACAGAGAAGAGAGAGAGAAAAGGAATCTGCGACTAATCTTCCAAATAGCGATACATTCCATGGATAACAATAACAGGATAGCGATCTATAGTTCGTCTAATCAAAAGTTTTTAAAGGCAAAAAGCCCAGGATAGAAAAAACTATTAATATTGTATTATAAGAGAAGCAGAGATATATTGTGAATCTCGATTCTAGTTTTTCCTGAACATTAATTTGCATTCCAAGCGCCATGACAGAAAGAATAAGAAATACGTCAGAAAAATGAGACAATAATCAGAATTATCCACAATATATATTGTGAATAATTATATATATATATATAGATTATGCGCTAGATCTGAAATAGACGTATAATCTAAAACTACGTACTCTTTCTCCTCTTCTTCCTTGCATCTATATGCAAAATATCTATTTGTTTCTTTTTGTTCTCTTTTTTTTTCTATCCTGATCTTGCGTTTCTTTTCATTGCGTGTCATCTGTGTCATTTCAAATCATTTTTGATCATCTTCGCGTGCGCGGAATTTTTCAAAACCGTACAACGATCTACGAAGATTCATGGCGATAATGAGTGAATCGTCGCGGATTGCTGTCCTTACGAAAGGCACTAATATGATAGTTTATCACAGAGTCTGTGTATATATGTGCATATATATAACACATGTCTCGACAGTTGTCGCTTAGATCGAATTTCCTTAGATCCTGCGTTCTAGATCCTCGTGAAGGAGGCTGTTGTTATTGGTTTCGTGGATCGATGCGGGCGATGATTCGTCAGGTTGCTCGCCCCCGCTTAATTCTAATTGACCGGTACTGTCACCGCTGCTAGAACCGCATTCACCGTCGACAAACCTGAAGACGCGATTTTTTTTTCGTTAAAAATATATTAAGTAATTTTAAAACGCGTGAAAAAAAGTTCCGCACAAATTTACATCCAGTTGAAACCCTTTCGTTTATCTTTTCATCTTTTTATTTAATTATTTCTTTATTTTTATTTGATTTTGATATATGTATCAAGTAAATATTTCGCAACTATTGTTCACCATTGTGTTTTGAAAAACATTGACTTAGAACGATACTCACGTGTACGGTTGCTCCTCGCCACGCATCTCACATATGACATTCGTCAGTGCCATTATGTAATTTTTAGCCAGCGTGAGCGTTTCGATCTTGCTGAGCTTCCTCTCCATTTTCACGTGCGGTATTACCTCGCGTAATTGCTGGAAATTACGACGGGAGACGTGAATCGAAGATCTATCAATTATATCGAGCCGTAAATTCGCGATAAATATATACACGGCGCCGGATTGCAATTTCTAATCGAATATGATTCCCTGCAAAGAGTTGATGTAGATTTTTAATGATGCTATTATATGATCGGTCAATAGAACGGACAGACTCTATCGAACAGAGTCTATATCGATTTGTACAGAGACGCGCGACTTGTCATCATTTATCTTCTACATGCAAATAGATTTCTCCGTATTTCTCTGCGCTATCGTTTGCATTAACGTTCAACGTCGACTGATTAAGAAACATGAAACTTTTTGACAAATTGAGGAGACAAACTTTTTTGACAAATTTTTAAAAGAAAAAGTATGCCACAAGTATGTCTCTTTTCGATAAATTTCAAAGATACATCTGACTTTAATAGAAATTTATTTATAAGACTTAATTGCAAAGATATACAACATTTTAAAAGTTGAAGAAGTGCAACAAATATTGATAAAAGAAACTATCTCGAAATTAGCTAAAAAAGATGAGAAAAATCTGATAAACTTTTGATAAACTTTTAAAAGAAAAAGTATGTCTCTTTTCGATAAATTTCAAAGATACATCTGACTTTAATAGAAATTTATGTCAGACTTAATTTTGCAAAGATATATAACATTAAACGAAAAATATATTCGCTAAAATATTTTTTGACCAAAATATGGATGCGAATATTTTTTCGTTAGCGGTTCCGCGAAATCGACGTTTTATACGAATAAGAATTAATCAGATATTATTTTCGTTCTCATTGTGTTTGCAATTTAATCACTCTGTAGCAGAATTCTTTCGACAAATTGTTACCTCGAAAGCATCGTTGAGCGAGTGCATTCTCATCCTCTCTCTCTCGTTACTCTCGAGCCTCCTCAGGTTCCTCTCACGCGCGGAAATTCCGCTTTTCCGTCTTCTCGTGGTCGGTGGTGCGCCGCCGCGGTTTCTCCTCTTTGCCTGCTTCGGACTCCTCTCGCTTCCGCTGCTGTCGCTCTCCTCGCCCATCTGTTTTCACATTCGATTTTTATGACAGAGAATCGATTTTTTTTAAATATAGTATTTATTTATATACAGGGTGTCTACTGAAAAAACCGGGAAAACCGGGGATTGTCAGGGATTTTTTTTTACCTTGAAAAATCCGGGAATTCTCATGGAATTTTATTGAGACTCTGGGAATTTTTTTCAAAAATTGTATCTTTGATCATTTTATTGACGATCTCTTTTTAGTAGGGCTTATGTAAGTTTCATAGAAAATTGTTCAATTTTTTAATAATATTTAAATAAACTAATACTCTTTAAGACGTTTATAGTAAAATTATTTTTTTTATATTTTTATTTTATATTTTTGCGTATATCTTTAGCGTTTAGATATAATGATATATTGGACTTTGTTATTGTCCGAATTAATTTTGCGATTAATAAATTAATATTAAATGCTAGAAAAATTGCATTCTTGGTAACTTTCTTTGCAATCGTATGAATTATAGAAAATATTAGAAAGTGCATACAAAAAAGAACCTTATTTTAAAAAGCTGCATCTACACATTTTCTTATTTTATCTGGAATTTTAAACGAAAATACCTGGAAGATCAAGGAATTCTCAGGGAATTTTTTTACAAGATTTGAGTAGACACCCTGTATATAGTATTTTTTTTTTTAAATATAGTATTTATATATTATTATGCACTCTTTCGTGATATGAATACGGACGAATATCCACTTTCCAGAAAATTTGTTTTCGAGAACATTGAAACAGAGAATACCAATGCTTGTAAATATCTTGTAATATGTAGATATATATTTTTTTAATTTTGTAATATATGTAATATTTATAATATACTATGTAATAATATTTGTAATATGTAATATTATGTGTAACATAATATTGTGAAATACATAAAACATAATGTTTTCATGTATATGCAACTTTATATGAGTTAATAATTTGTTTGGTCACGCATTAAAAAAATTAACGGCATATCTTTAAAACAGTAACTTATGAATATATTTCAAAAGACATTCAAAAACTCGCCTAATAATGTCGATAGAAGTAACAGAGTTTTATATTAACTTCGCGATAGCGTATTACATAATAGCTTCTCTCCAATCTAATCTAAATGAAGAGATTTTGTCACGCTATTTTTTAAAGAAATATATATATATTTGATCCCCTCCCTCACGCAGCAACGCGCTTCGCAGATGTTTGTCTGAGTGATAAAACTCGATAGATAAAATGTCAGCAATTTCTTTCGCCGCTGCATAAACGCTGATAAAAGGATTATTTACTCAATCTCAATCGCCGATAATGAGATGTTGTCCCGCGCAGTCTCCGAATCTGATTTGTATTATCTATTCATCGTAATTCGCATCGACGTACTTAATTAACGGATTTCGCACACTGTAAATACACTGACTGTGTGAAAGTATATATGAAAAAATTTGGATTGGTAAAAAAATACGGGAATAAAAAAAATATATATCCCTTCTTCGCTATTCCTTATTAAAATCAAATTAAATCAAGTCCTCTCTTTTACACATTTAAAATCTCGTCGAATGAGATTCAATGTAAAAGTTTAATAAAAAAAAACAAAATGAGAGAGAGAGAGAGAGAGAATGGCGTGAGATACCTCCGCGCCAACGACATGATGGCGACTACGTTTCCCGGTAAGCGAGTCGACGGAGGCGTCGTCCAGATCGATGTACATTTCCCGATCACCGCAGTCTTGGTCGCTACCCGACAGCCTATCCAGGCTTCGCATTATCCTGATCAAAATCACAGCTCGGTCCCTCTGTAACATATCGCATCATCTTCAAGAAACTTATACTAGTCGCAAGTGCAAAGCACTTCCTATGCAAATACGTGTGACACGATTTTCTTTCTATCCTTTCTATAAATAAAAGAGAACAGATATGCAAATTTATAATAAGCGATGAGAGAAAGAAACTCTGTAAGAAGCTATTAAATAGAATGGATATATTCTTAATAAAAAGTAATTTATGGTATTCTACATAAAAATAAATTATTCAATGAAATAAAATAAGTATCGAATTATGCCTAAAGCGTTTGCTAAAGATATCGAAGATATAATCTTATGCAAGATGATTCAACAATATTATTCAAGATTTAAAAAAAAATTAATGTCAAATTGTCAAGACTTGTAAGACTTCAAAGTTTTGAATAAGGAAAAGAGAGTATCGCTGCGATCAGCGATATTTGTGCTGAATCGTATTAAAAAAAAAAAAAATGCGTAACGCAATTATGTTGCGATTCAATCGAAAGCAACGAAGAAAGAATTTCGGAGTCATCGATTATACGTCATTATACTGACGTTAATATTAATAGTATAATCTTGCTCAATGATTCTGAAATACTGCCAGATTAGAAATCATGACTAATATAGTTTTTCTACAAAAAATGAGAATTCTGTTGACACGAGTGAAGCAAGATGAGAAGAGAGAGAGAGATTGACACGCGCGCGCGAGCGAAGATAATCGAATCGGGATATCTTGTTTTTCCTCTTCAATGTCAAAAATTCCCAACTGCATGTGCATGTTGCAGGCCAACTGTCAGACTCGAGACTGATGATTTAAACTAGAAGTGAGACGCGAGACTTCTCCGCATAGCTCTCTTATACTCTGCTCTATTACTTTCTCTTACTATGGCGCTTAAAATATTTATGATTTCGTCAAATCTCTTGACGCACAAACGCACGAACAGTAACATTGAGTAATGCAGCAGAATTGCATAATGCTTAATATTATCGGAAACTTTCGATCTTTTTTCAAGCTTTCGTCTCGAAGGATTGCAATAATTCAATGATGAATTTTTTGTAGGCTATCTTATTCCGAAATATGGTAATAAATGCTATAAAGCCTGTTTTTTTTTTCTATTTTAATATTTTCTGAAGATAATTTTCGATGTGTGTGGCTCAGTTATATACGCGAAATATTTAACTTAGCATAACAATTTTCGAATTAATTTCGTATAAAATTTATATGAAGATTCTCGCGAAAGAGAAGAATAGAGGACAATGATTGACAGACGTGTTATTCGTTTAGAATAATATTTAAAAAAAAAACGTGCACCAAGCGAATGCACAGTCAGTAATGAAAACTTGCAGTCAAATGCACATTCGATTCGTAAACTCGTACTTTTGTTAACGTTCGCATATTATATTGCCAGCGAGCATGACAAATCAACCTTATACTTAAGCGAGGTGGCGAAATACCGGTTTTTTTTTTCTTCGCCACGCAAGTCGATACGAAATGCAATTTACGCGACGGATTCGTATCGAACAATTTGCGAGAACACGTGCGTTATACGATGCCAAAAGTCGTTTGCTCGCGTCTATCTTTTAATAAAGTGCGCTATCGTATCCGATACACGTATCCGCTTATGGTCGCGCCACCATAAGTTATCGTATGTACTATTAACGTGCTATTCCATGTGATATATACATAACGTGTCTGTCGGCGCGACGTAAACTATCGTAGGAATTTCAAGACTTATCGAAAGGCATTTTTTTGCCGGGAAGCAGACTCGCAAACAGGCGCGCCATTTTGATTGTTATTTATTCTTACTTATACGTATTTATCGGGCATTTAATTTACTTTCATTATTATCAGCGCGCGCGCGAGATAAAAGAAAAGTACCTCGCTTATCGGATAAAGTGGTCAAGGGCGACATGTAAACAGCTGCAGGAAACTGAATTCGAATTTCAATTTTTCCCGATTTAATTTCGGCACAATTACACACATTTCTCGCGCAAGCGATTCCGATATGAAGAACGCGCGCCATGTATACATAATCGAACGATCTCCGATAAGTAATTAACGCCGCACGATAACCTTCGAACGCCACGTTGTGTGATTTATCGTCGGGTACCGTATCCGTCATGTCGTTTCAAAGCTCTATCAAAGTAATTTCTCTCTTTCGAGTTTTCTCCAAATTTAAAACAAAAAAACGATATTCTCGAACGTTATCGGAAGGACGCGAATTCTCTCTCTCTCTCTTTCTCTCTCTTTCTCTCTCTCTCTCTCTCTCTCTCTCTCTCTCTCTCAATCTCAGATTTATTTATATTAGAATTGCAGAAAGAAATTTGTGTATCCTAATTAAAAAAACCTAGAAGAACACACATGTCGCGCGGAAACAATAATAAATTTTTAATTATTAATTTTATTAAATTAAATAATTAAATAATATATTAAGTATATAAAAAATATATAAAGGTTCTTCTCAATTTGAATTAAGTCATATATTTTCCCTTTTTAAAAATATTATTATATTTAAACATTCTTTTTTTCGCCGGTATTTGAGAAAAATGTTACAAAGCGCACCTACGACACGTATTTCAAACATAACATTCCTCGATTACGCGGTATCGTTAAGAAACATTGCGGTTCCGGATCGCGAATTCCCGGCTGCGCATTCCCGAGCGCGGAAAAAAAATGCAGACTTGCGCGTTAAGTGCTCGCTCGTCACTATTCGATATATATTTTGCCGTCGAGAGAGAATTGGAAATGGAAATATTTACCTCGTCGGTCGATTATTCTCCATCAGTGCCTAAAGTGCGTAAAGCGCGACGAGAAGTGCACGCACGCACGCACGCACGCAGCGTCAAAACGCTGCGCGTTTTCGCAGTTTTTATCAGCCGCGGAACGCAAAGTTCGCGTTTCGCACTTTTCCTTTCACACGATCACTCATTGATCTTGGCCACTAAAAATCACTGCTCGAGGCCCCTCGACTTTCGATTACGGGTGTACTTAATAACGGCCCTGTCAATCACCAACCGTCGAGAGTTCGAAATAGCGATTTCGGAGTCTCGTTGGATCGACGACGACGACGACGACGACGACGACGACGACGATAAGGAAACTTAAAAAAAAAAAAAAAAGATATCCGAGAAAGGAGAGGAAGCGAGGGGAGGGGAGGCCCGGAATCACACCTGTTACTCGGCACTCGATTTTTTTCGACTCGTCTCGACGAAAAAAAAAAAAAGAAGAAGAGGGAGAGAGAAACTTCGGCGGCGCGCACGCGTATCCGAAAAGGTCAGAAAAAAAAAACGAAGAGGAACAACCTTATCAGCGCAGCGCGTGCATACGTGTAACACCGATATACAGTCAGGGCCGGCCGAGCGCCCGATGCGGACTGACTATAACTGTAAACGATCACTTGTCGGCGGCGAGGAGAGGCCCCACCGGCTTCCCTCTCGGGGACTCCCGCCACTCGCAAATAAATATATACATCTCGCGACAACGAGTGCCACGGCTTACCAGCGGTGTATCCAGGGTACCAGCCGCCTCGCGGCTCCCACCAAACCAGTTTCTGCTCCAGAACCGCTCTTCCACCTGCTCTCTCTCCCTCCCTCCCTCCCTCCGTTCCTCCCTCTCTCTCTCTCTCTCTCTCGCTCTGAAAATGCGCCCGGCCGATTACCCGGGCTGAAAAATGAAGAAACCTTCCTCGAAAACGGGTTCGAAAAAAAAAAAAAAAAAAAAAGAAGAAACCGAGAAGAGAAGAAGAAGAAGAAGAGGTGGAGAGATGCAGTTTGGTCCCCCTCTCCTCACCCTTCTCGATCTCCCGGGGATCTAATCTCCCTCTCGAGTGTGCGTGTCGAGGGTATTCCAATCTCTCTCAATTCTTATCGTACGACACGCGGCGGGGTCGTTCGTTTCATTAGAAGACTCTTCCTTTCGACGGACCCGATATTTATCATTCTTTTTTTTTTTTTCCTTGTTTTTTTCCTTATCCGTCATCAGGGAAGCGTGACACTTGGCGTTATGCAACTTTGCGCGCGCGCGACTTCCGTAAGATCTGCCGGAGACCTGTTGCGCGCTCTCTTATCGCCGTTGCGGACATATTATTATTAACGGCTATCAAAATGTATCGCGCATTTCTTCTTTGAAGCTGTTTCCTATTTTTTTTTTTTTTTTTTATATTTTATAAATACTTCTCCGAAGAGTGATAATTAACTACGAGATGTCGCGAGACGGATTCTCATTAGTTGATTTGAAATCGAGCTCTTTTTCTCAATGAAAATGTCCAGGCATTTATGATAGCTGATAATAAGTGATTAAGAAACATGAAACTTTTTGACAAATTGAAGAGACGAATTTTTTTAACAAACTTTTAAAAGAAAAAACATGTCACAAGTATGTCTCTTTTCGATAAATTTCAAAGATACCTGACTGTAATAGAAATTTATTTGAGTTAATTACAAAGATATATCATATTTTAAAAGTTGAAGAAGTACAACAAATATTTATATTCCTCAATATTTTTATTAAGAAAAGAAATTGTCTCGAAATTAATTAAAAAAGATGAAAAATCTGATAAACTTTTGACAAACTTTTAAAGGAAAAAATATCTCAAGTCTCTTTTCGATAAATTTCAAAAATACCTGACTTTAATAGAAATTTATTTAAGACTTAATTTTGCAAAAATATATATAACATTAAAAGTTGAAGAAGTGCAACAAATATTGAGGAATATCATTATTTATTGCACTTCTATGTTCAAAACTTAGATTTTTTTTTCATCTTTTTCAGTTGATTTCGAGATAATTTCTTTTCTTAATAAAAATATTGTATCAAGAAAAGAAATTATTTCGAAATTAGCTAAAAAAGATGAAAAAATCTGACAAGTTTCGAACACTCTATGTAATCGTTGAATATACAAGACTCAACTTGACATACAAATCATATGTTTCCGTTCTAGAGTGTAAAGTGTGTACTCGAGGTTATTGCCATCCATATCTATCAGAGTTTTTCGTGGCTTCCTCCTCTCCAAACCGGTTTCCGATAATCTTAAATTAGGGCAAGCTCTAAAGCCATCAAGCTTTTTACGAACTGTACATGAGCCGTTTATTTTGAAAATCGTGCAAGTCCATTTTCGAGAAAATCGATAATATTGTTGCTACGGTTACAAATTGAGATAAAATTTATTTATTTTCAATATTATCGATTTTCTCTAAAATGGACTTTACACCACTTTCAAAATAAACAGCTAATATATATTATATATATATAAATATGGTGCACCGAGATTACGAAAGATGAGCGAATATCAGATCGCGTTTCCGTTTCTCGCGGATAAAACAACAATAAACGTCGGCGTCCAGATGACATTATCGATTAGAGGACTTCGCTTCCCGACCGGAACACTTTCGTCGCGCTTCCTTTCTAGATCGCCATCGATGGGCAGACATCACAGACGGTTTACTTAGTACAGCGAGACTCGCGACATAACGGTATCGTACCGGGGACATTCCTGCTCGGCTGAATCAATCGAGTACGTCCGTCGTTGGCTCGTTGTCCATAGCTGATGATCATCGCATCGGTCAAGGCCCCTTTTCCACGCCGTTACCTTCTTCCACATTTGTATCACGGTGTGAGAGAGCCACCTTCACCTTCTCTCACCGACTGGTGAACGCGCGCGCGGAGATCATCTTCTGCTTCTTCTTCTTCTTCTTCTTCTTTTCTTCAACTCGGTCTCGCGTTCTCGTTTTTTCTGCCTTTCGCCCCGACAAACGGGAGAAAATGCACGGCTATGTACTTTACGTTAGCTAGGTGAGTTACGCTATAGGTGAGAACAATGCGTTCTTACGTCAGAGCTAACGATGAACCACGCACGCGATTAACGCCCGTAACGATAATGTCGTCTCTAGAAACATCGCGATACACATACACATACTGTATCTTCGTGACGTAACACGATAATCGAATGGTAAGATAACGCGCTCTCTTGTGTTTGAGAATGCCATTTGATCAAATTGATATATCTCACTGGAAATTCACATCGCGATATACGTCAAGTATATACGAAATAGATGATATAACATGATTGATAATACGATGCTATATGTGTATAACGCACACATATGTAGGCTGTTGACACAGAGATGTCTGAAACTTGAAGATCATGTTATATAAAGACGAGAAAAAAATCATGTGTAAACATGGATCCAGAAACGCTTCTTTTTTTTAATTCTTAAATAAACTTCCTTTAAGAGTTTAATTCTTAATAATAATTTCGCTGAAATCGGTAAATTGGCACAGGAGGATCGATTGCATCTTCTCCACATTTATGTCCTCTGAATTTTTATTTATAGAGACATTTCAAGAGACTCTCGAGTTTATGATACTCCTGTTGCTACTGTGAAAATACTCCGAAATTGCTTCGTGTTTTCCAACAATTTCTTTAATAAAATGCTCTTGCTAAGCTCTAGTGTAAACAAAAAGTATTTTTAACTCGAAAAGGAAGCGTTTCCCACGTGACGTCTTTCATTCTTACAACGAGTAAAAAATGCTCTTAAAATTCATCTATTTCTGAAACACCCTGTATATACTTGATATCGTCGAGACATGTGTGTGTGCACACAGTTTATTATTTTTCCTATCGCTCTCATGCCAACAATGAGTTTTTAATATTATAAAAAGAATCCGATTTAATTTCCAAAGACTGTAGATAATTGGAGAATTTGTTTTTTTTTTGTTTTATTAACGAAAGAGCTTTTTGATAGATCCGACACGTTAGTTAATTCGCATCCTTTCGATCCCACTTGTACTTACTATGAAGCGACAGCGTTCCGAAATTTCTCAATGTTGCGATAGTCACAGTTTATCGATCCGCTTGATCGATATCGAGAATAATGCACGACGACACGTGAGAGAGAGAGAGAGAGAGAGAGACACTGGACTGCTCTCCTCTCTGACTCGGTAAGAATTCAACTGAAAACACATTGATATACACACCTACTTTTCTCCGGCGTCGCTGCACAAGTGCGCGCCTTGCATTCTCGTCGCAGGACAATGTTCGGCCCGCTAAAACCATCGCCGACTTACTTGCAACTAAAAGTACCAGCTGTATTGAAACTCGAGGAAAAACTCATAGCACACATAACGTTCGCGATCGAGTCTTCGGAGAACAACAATGTCATTTGTTGATATCCGATATTTTGGCGATTTAAAAACCCATATTAAGCTGGCCCCCCCACCAACGCCAAATAAAGTCGCATCTATCAAATAATTTAGTGCTAATTATGTGCTAATTTGTTGCCGTAGTCCGGATTTTGTTGCTCAAACCGTTTAGCAGGAATTTACGTTCAAAGTGGGGGGGGGGGGGCGGCTTGACATTAAGCTAGCCCCCCCCCCCATAGTGAAAAAAATATATAGAAGGCTCGAATTCAAATATCAATTAAATCAGAATTTGTTGCTATTTTGTTGCTCTAAGATAACGTGAAAACATTTTGAAAAAATTATATTATTTAATTAATACCACTATACTACTCAGTCTCGCCGCGCCGTGCCATCCACTTGCGCGAAGTAAAAGTAACTAAAAAAATTTGTTGCTCGCATGTTTTTGGTATTAAAATAATCTGTAGACAATATACTATCGAAATATATAAGAGATTGAATTTGTTGCTCGTTTTAAAGTATTAAAAATCGACACTTTGTCGCCGCGGACCCTACACGGCGCGCATTATTATAACGTCAGTTTACTAAAAGAATTTGTTGCTCGCATGTTTTTGGTATTAAAATAATCTGTAGGCAATATGCTATCGAAATATATAAGAGATTGAATTTGTTGCTTGTTTTAAAGTATTAAAAATCGACACTTTGTCACCGCGGACCCTATACGGCGCGCATTATCATAACCAAAGTGTCGGTTTTTAATATTTTAAAACGAGCAACAAATTCAATCCCTTATATATTTCGATAGTATATTGTCTACAGATTATTATAATACCAAAAACATGCGAGCAACAAATTCTTTTAGTTAACTTACGTTATGATAATGCGCGCCGTATAGGGTCCGCGGTGACAAAGTGTCGATTTTTAATACTTTAGAACGAGCAACAAAATCAATCTCTTATATATTTCGATAGTATATTGTCTACAGATTATTATAATACCAAAAACATGCGAGCAACAAATTCTTTTAGTTAACTTACGTTATGATAATGCGCACCGTATAGGGTCCGCGGTGACAAAGTGTCGATTTTTAATACTTTAGAACGAGCAACAAAATCAATCTCTTATATATTTCGATAGTATATTGCCTACAGATTATTTTAATACCAAAAACATGCGAGCAACAAATTCTTTTAGTTACTTTTACTTCGCGCAAGTAGATGACACGACGCGGCGAGACTGAGAGTATAGTGGTATTAATTAAATAATATAATTTTTTCAAAATGTTTTCACGTTATCTTAGAGCAACAAAATAGCAACAAATTCTGATTTAATTGATATTTGAATTCGAGCCTTCTATATATTTTTTTCACTATGGGGGGGGCTAGCTTAATGTCAAGCCGGTTCCCCCCCACCCCACTTTGAACGTAAATTCCTGCTAAACGGTTTGAGCAACAAAATCCGGACTACGGCAACAAATTAGCACATAATTAGCACTAAATTATTTGATAGATGCGACTTTATTTGGCGTTGGTGGGGGGGGCCAGCTTAATATGGGTGATTTAAAAAGCAGCTTTAAACGTGTTAAAAATGTGTCGAAAACACGCAGTTGGTACCCGGATGAAAAATTATGCATTGACAGAAGGGTTAAAACTCTCTGCTGAGATAAAATCCTTTCTAACTCGATCGTATTCCATTTTCTCGCTAGCAAAGAATTCATTTTATTCGCGAAGAGCCCTTCCTTCCGTAGCTTTGTATTCCTAGTTTAAGAGCTATTAACGTCTCGTCATGTTCGATGATAATGAAGATTGATAAATTTAACAGCGAAAAAATATTATTTATGTCTACTTTCCGCGTCAGTCCTGAAACATTCTATATTAACGAAGACTGTTCCAGCTACTAAAGCTAAACACTCTTGACGTGAATAGGCAATATAACATGATCGTTTTATCTACCTCGACATTTTGTACGTTAAAGTAACATGAGCGTACACAACAGAGGTGAATAATCGCGATTTGTATTATGATCGATCGACAATAGAGTATTCGATACAATGTCCTTTTAAATAACATCGATTACTCTCTTCTTTTTCTGCGACTCGCACACATAAAATATACAAATATGCAAGGTGTCCGATAATAACCGCATCATCTCTCGTGTAATCGCAATAATTAATGAGAAATTAATTTAAAAAAAAAGGCCAATTCGCGCTTCTACTCGCGCGGATTGATTGGCCGATCTTTTTTATTAATTTCTTATTAATTATTGCGAAGATCGCAAAACGGTAGAGGACGTTTGGCGATTATTACCGGACACCCTGTATATATATATATATATATATATATATATATATGTGTATATATATATATATATATATATATATATATATATATATATATATATGCATGGTCTTTGAAATTTTAATCTCTCAACAACAATATTTATATCGGCAATCAATTTTTTTTTGCCACACTTTATGATCGATGTCTCCTTGGTAACTGAAAGATCCTTAAAGTGACGGAGAAAAATCGCTCGATCTTATTTAACTTGAGCTCGGTTATAAAAGACCGGTTTCTTCGCTTTATGCTTTATACGCGTTACGTCTCATTCACGGCAACCCGACAGAATTCTTAAAGAACTATCGAGAACTTTCCATTTCAAAATAATCTTTTTCATTTACCAACATATTATGATATCATTTTGAACGTTCATTGATATTTATGGGATCACATTATTCAAGTAATGTACAAAAAAAAAAATAGATTCTTCTTAGCTACTTTATGTCGATAAGAAATTTTCTTGTTATTACTTTGCAATATATGTTTAATAAACCGTTCGTAGAGTAAAGAGGATGATAGACAACCGCGATTTGCTGAATCTTCGAATTCAAAAGAGCGACTCATTCTCGAATCGGCGCGTCATATTTATCATCCGTCACGGACACTCGGTATGTGGCCTTAAATTATCGAATCGAGATTGTGACGCGAGGTCGAAAAACGAGAAATAAGTCCATTAAGTCAACAGGAATCCGCCCTCGCCTCGGGCACAATTTCTCTCGAACGATCCAGGTCGAAGTCAGCGACGGGGGGAGGGGGAGGGGGAGGGGGAAGGGGGGCAAAGAAAGGAAGTCGCAGGTTCTCCTTTCGTTTAACGAATTTTATCGCTTTTTAAATAAAACGCCTCGAACGATAGATTAGGTTGGCCCTCGCGCCTCGAACTTAGATTTGGGGGGAAAAGAAAAGAAATCAAAGTCACACTCTAAAAGTTACGCCGGATCTCATTATAACGTAAAAAAAAAAAAAAAGAAAAAATCACAGAGCGTCCCATCGTCGTCGTTTTCAGACCTTGCTGCGGATAATCTCGTCCGAGATTATCGCGATATCGTTTCGCGAGAATAATCACCATCCATCCAGGCGCATGAGGATTTTCAACGTGTTGCCTGGCGCGTCAGCGTCAGCGTGAAAATGCTCCTTTCACCCGGATTCTGGCGCGAGAATGTCGTTGAGAGACGAACGACGACGAAGCCGAAGAACGATAGGCGCATCGAGCGCGACTCGCTCGATTCGTTTCTCGATTAAAATAATCGGCGTTAAGATGGAGCTCCACTCGAACGATATTCGCGTATTTTTTTCGAAAAATCGTACAAATGTCGATATCGCTTTTCTCCCCCCTCCCCCCCTCTTCCCCCCTCCCCCCCGACTTACCGCTCTTGCTATTTTTACAGTATCGAACGATTATCGCGCGTTAACGTGCGCGAGATATACTCGGTCATTAACGAAATTGCCTGCGTAAATTTTTAGTGTGTGTCCCTCTCTCTCTCTCTCTCTCTCTCTCCCTCTCTCTCTCTCTCCCCTTCTTCCCCCGCTGTCGGAGAAATCCAGCCTGCCGCGAGTTAATTGGACTACTTACGTATTCCGGTCCGCAGGAATTTTTCCCCGCTCGCACGCTCACGCGAAAGGTCACGCAAACGCGGATGTAAAGGCGAGCGAACGGAGAACGGTGCTCTGGCGCACGCGTGTAAGCGCGCGCGCGCGACGCTATTTTTCTCACTTTGATCCAGAAAAATTGGATCCGGAAAGTTTGCGCCGAACCGAAGCGATTTCTTTCGCGTATACGCGATATTATATTTAATTGTGAAATCTCGGAGAGAAAAATACGTCTCTCCCTAATACTTTGGACTCGGTTGACAATCCGGCGATTAAGACCGTGGAGACATTAATACAGTTTCCAGAGCAACTCTTATATTTCGTAAAGTAAGCAGATATAAAAGCGAAGAGAAATCCCTCTCTCGGGGTAATTTTAAATGGACTTTGCTCTTTAAACGGAAATTTATCTCTCTCTCTCTTTTGTGGCATATATTAGCTTTGATTTTTAAATCTCCTCGAGAAGAAAATATGTCTCGTTCCCCAATAAATTTTTCGAGAGAGAAAGATTATTTCAATTTTTTTCCCAATAAAATATGCGGGGATGAAAAAAAATATTCTATAAATTTTTCCATCGCAACTAGACTAACTGTGCCGATAACAGTAATACGAATTCTTCCGCGTTATTTCCTTTCTCCGAACTCATCCGGCGTGAGTCGGTTTTATTTCGTTTAGTTTTATAAAAGCGACATCGCGAGACGCGGGAAAAGTGCAACGCTTGTGGCCGTCTGGAATGTAGCTCCTTTGCCTTGGCGGGGAATATAATTAATAGTGAAGAAATGGCTAACGACTTTCCGTCTCTCCCTGCCGCTCGAATTACACACACACACACACACACACACACACACACACACACACACACACACACACACACACACACGTGTATGTGCGCAAGCGTGTATTTTTTTCGTGTTTTTTCTTATTATAATACGTGTCTCTCAACACTGTTGGGGCGCGAACAGAGTATAAAATTTGTCCATTTTAGAAGGGATAAAATATGCCGTTCGATCGCCTATAAAGATACAGTCGCGACGGAAGGAGGATTTTAATGGGCGATTCGAAAAAAAATCGTGCGACCAAGAGTTACGTTTCTATCTGTCGTTCGTGAAGCGAATCGCGAGTTTTACGCGGCGGGGTGCACGATTTTCATAAAAAAGAAATACTTCTATAAAAATTTTTTATCGTCCTAGAACGATAAGCGTGTGTAAAACGACTTTGTATGCGTCTATTCCGGATAACGCATCTGTTTCGCGCCTCTCTTGTCTCTCCAACTAGAGGTGCAAATTATACAGGACGGTTTACGAGTGCGAAAAATTTTGACAGCTCGCCGGGGAGATCTTTAGAATGACAAATATCGGTTAAATGATCTTATCTAAAATACATAATCGTAAGAAATAAAGTTTTTATCAATATTTAAGAAATTCAATTTGAGCGCCGACGTTTTCTCTTCCTCTCTTTTTATTTTTACTCGATATTCAAGTCTCTGCGAATCTATTCTGATACACACTGATAAAACTTTGCGCTCTCATATAATTGCGCAACTATATACAGGGTGTCCCTTTTGTATTTTAATTAATATAGTCGGATATTGCTGAAACTATGGTAATGAGAAAATATTTTATACAAAAGTTAAAAAATTTCGAGGGGCAAAAAAGTTGATAATCTTGAATTTTAACTAAGGTCATTTTTCAAGAGCTTTTTAAAGGTCAACCTAGTTTTTTTTAATGAAACTACTTAAAATTTTTTTTTTTAATATAAATCGATTCCTCGTAATATTTGGCATAAAAAGTTATAAGGGTAGGATGGCCAAAAAGTGAAGTAGTTTACGAGATATTTTGTACTTTAATGTGTGACATAATTTTACAAAAATTATAAAATATCCCGAAAACTATTCATTTTTCTCACCTCAATACTTTTATGCACAAAATAATGAGAGGAATCAATTGGTGTAAAGTGTAAAGAAAACACATATAGTTGTTTTCATGAAAAAGTACAATTTGCAACTAGCAGCTACATATTTTTTTCTTAAAAATAACTATGTATTTTCTTTACACCGATCGATTCCTCTCATTATAATCAAGATAGATTTTCCCACAATTGAGATCGCCTTTTATGAGGCGTCCTGTATTACTGCGCGTATAATAAGCTCGGGAACAAAAGATACTTTGTACGATAGATATAATTTTCCGTCATGTCGCGCACCAAAAACCGACGTTTTTCGCACGGTTGAAGCGAGATATCGCGCTTCCGTCGCTGGATTCCTCTTCTTTTTTTTTCGCTCTCTCTCTCTCTCTCTCTCTCTTTCTTTTCCTCATTCAGCGATCGCGCCGATCCACGGCGTTGAAATCGCTCCAAGTCCGCTCTCGCACGATTTCTAAATCGCGGAGCGATCGAGCGCAGTAGGTGCACTTTCTCCGTGCCTTTCTCGCGGCATTAAAGACACATCCCGGGGGCTCCCGGGCTCGCGCAGGAGGATACTCGATCCGATCCAGGTCGATTTGAGAGAATGGTATCGCGTAATTGAATTTTTCGGTGGCCCCGAGAGAACCCTCGGGGAGAGACGGAGATACCCGCCAGGCATCTTTCGCCCAGACACCGGCTGCGTTTCTGCGCGTTGCGAAAGCGACGCGGACAAACGATCGAATCGTAGAATGATTGCAAGTAAGAGTGAATAACGGTTCTTACTGTTTTACTGTTACTAACGGTACAGATACAGCGGATTTCGCTTCATGCCGGATAACTTTGATTGTATAAACGTCTTACTTTCGCGCCCTTATCGAACGCTCGAGCTACTGTAAAACGCGTAACGATACAATATTAATTAATTGGATTAATTATTGTTAGATTAGGTTATAAGATTAGGTATTAGATTAATACAGTATCATTAAGATTTAACTTTATACATTTTTTTTTTTTTTTTTTTTTATACGCGGCAATTGGATATAAAATGTCTTAAATTGAGCAAATTTCACGCTGTATACCCCGCAGAGCGTAGATGGGCTAAGATATGACTATGATAGAACAGGCTGGTTACGGTATACGGTGTTCTCTTCTAGAATCTGCTTTCGTCGAGGCTATCGTGTGTGGGTGGGAGTCTAAAAACTAGGCCTCGCGTAAGAACGCGCGGGTCTAACGGGTGTCTTGTTTCGCGCGCGTGGTTTCAATCTTCATCTTCCGTGTACGCGATTTGTGGAACTGCAATATAGAGTCGTTTGCGGTTGCTCGATTCGACGGTTCGAAAATTATTTCGCTTAATGTGAAAAAATAACGGACGGATCTTAAAGCGCAAAATACAACGTCACGATTCTTCTACCAATCGATTCTCCGGATATCTCCGTATAGTTAGGTCAGGTTAGTGTAGTTACTCGAGTTTAGCCGCGGCAAAAACCTTTGAAACGCGCAATCCTTTCTAAAGCGACTCTCCCGCGGTTCGGTGGAATAAAGGAGGCGGTAATGAAAGGAATGCCGCACGTGAGGAGAACGATCTCGCGAGCGTGAGAGATGCGCGACGGAGACGCTTACACACACACACACACACACATACACAGCGCAGGCTCATGCGCGTGTGCGTGTGTATATACATATATATACTTTACATACTCTACATATCCTACGTAGGTACCCTACATACGGCGCGACACTAATGGACGCACACGTGACACAAGGCCGTGCAATCACCTTGGTGAGGCCTGCCTGAGACACCGGGACTTGTTCTTTTTGCGCGGAGTGTAGCGGAACCGCCGTTTTACAGTTAGCCCGGAGAATCTTGGATGTATATACGACCTTCCCCTTCCTCTCTCTCTCTCTCTCCGACAACAAAATTGCGACCGACAAATGTGCGCGATGGATCCGCGAACAACGAGGCCGAAATACATACGTACGATTCTCCGCTTTTGTTCTGCGCGTGGCCAATTATTCGACACTATAATAGCGATCGCGTACGCGATGTGTGCGTCAAGTAAAGAGAGACGGTCGACGGTTCGTTGCCGCGTTATGAAATCGACGAAAGCGAGGGAAAGTGACTCCTACGTCGTGTACACCGATACAATACTTTGCCCGCTTAACGGAATAGGAATATTTATAAGAACTTTGTAATTGCGTGTGATACTTGTTTTCTTTCTATTCAGGTTTTTAACGCGTAATGTGTGCTAAAGGTATGCGGGAAGTCGATCGTAACGAAATATGTCGTATAATCCTTTCACGTATAATTTTTCATATATAATCTTTCAAATTAATTTATGCGATTTTGAGAAAAATCGACAGATCGATGTGTGTTTGACGATTTTACATTGCATATACGTATGCAATCGTTGATTAAGATTATTTTTTGTCATGTCATTTTTTACATAAAATATGCTAGAAGACAATTCTTCTTATTCCAAAATCGATCTAAAGAAGAGAGACTGTTGTGAATTCTTGTAAGATTAAAATACAGTTTCAATTTTGACATTTCAATGTAACATTTTTCTTTTCAAGGAAACATAGGCAAGAGAAAAAGATTCTAGAGTACAATTTCCTTTGCTTTTAAAGTTTTGCTTTTTGATAGTTTCGGTATATCTTTCTGTAGAAAAAGATATTATTTATTAAAAATAAAAGGAATAAAAATACATTTAAAAAATTTAAGTAATAAATTACTTTGCATTCAACGTAAAAAAAGTCAAATAAAAACCAATAAAAAAATATATAGCTCTTTCTTTTTAAAACACTGTGCCACAAAAATTTTTCTGAAGAAGAATATTTGATGATAAACAATTGTGAAAACTTTCTCTTTCCAGAAAGATAAATTTGTATGTGTATACATTTCTATATAGAGATACGAGATACCGATTTCGAAATTGGTCTTTTGAATCCACGCGACGTTTTACTATAAATATTTTTTTTTCGGCACTTGGAGCAGACTGGAATCATAAAAATAATAACCGGAATTAAGATAAGATATCGTGTGGTGTATATAAACATAGACAAAAGAAGAAGACTGTTTTTAAAGTTTTGCCTTTTGGTAATTTCGCAGTGTACCTTTTCTCTAGAAAGATATCATTTATTAAAAATGGAAGAAATAGATAAAACCATATTTAAAAAATTTAAGTAATAAATTACTTTGCACTTTAACGTAAAAAAAATTACATGAATCAGTAGAAAATATATAGTTCTTTCTTTTCAAAATACTGTGCCACAAAAATTTTTCCGAAGAGAAGTATTTGATGATAAACAATTGTGAAAACTTTTTCTCTTTCCTATATAAAGAGATAAAGATAAATTTGTATATAGAGATACGAGACGATTTCGAAATCGGTCTTTTGAATCGACGCGACGTTTTATTATAAATATTTTTTTTCGACCCTTGAAGCAGACTGGGAATCAAAAATCGCGAGCCGGAATCTATAAGATACCGCGTGCTATAATACATATGAGCGAAAATTGCGTAAGTGGGCTCGAGACTATTATTCAGCCGATGTCGCGAGACGCGTGGACTGTGGAGGAAGAGAGCGCGACGTATTAAGAGACACATAACAAAACAAATACGTTACACACGCCGATTGGTCTTCCTGGACCACCCGCCTTCTTCATCTCCCGCCGTCGTCGTCGTCGTTAAAAAGAGCAACGTAGCCGCGGCGTCAACGTCAGCATTTCACGGTGCGACCTTGCCGATTACGACACACTTGTTAACACGCCCGCGCATCTGTACGTATTTACACACGTGCGCGACCGCGGCGAGGTTTCGCCGCAAGAGAGAGCGCGAAAGAGAGACAGAGAGAGAGAGAGAAAAATAGAGAAAGAGACGAGGAAAGATGGGCGCAAATATTTGGCGACGAAGCCGCCGCGCGGAAGCGATATAAGAGATACGAAACGATGTCTTAATGCGATCTGCATCCACACAAGTGCGCTGCATCGACAGACTCATATTAAGTCAATAGAAAACATTTCGATTAATTATCGACATTCGTGGAAACATGTCTTCTTCTTGCTCGTTCTGAGAAATGCTGAATAAACCTTCTTGTCGATCCTTAATTTGGTAATTATGCATATTAGGGCCGACCTCACAGTTTTAAATAGTCTTGATATATATATATATATATATATATTTATAATTTTTAATAAACTACGAGCGACGGGAATAAAACCTTTTGAAAGTTACAGTGCCGTGTCCTTGATAATATATATATATATATATATATATATATATTATATATCGAATAATATATATAATAATAATAATATATTGAAATATTATGATAATATATGTATATTGAAATCTGTGGGAAAGACCCTAATAATATGCATAATTGCCCATAATTTTTCATCTTTTCATCAATGTGTGTGTATGGAGTATCCGGGTACCAACTGCGTGTGTGTTCGACACATTGCACTGCGACAATTTTTTTATACCAGCTGCTGGACTGCTGTCGAACATTCTTTCCAGTTATATTTTAGAAGTATTTTCCTAGTACTAAAGCCTTTTGTATCTTGTTTCGAGCGGGGAAAAGTTCCGACACATTTTTGACATTTAAGATTCATTGACAGAAGGGTTAAAAAAAATAAAATAAAAACGAGACGATTCCTTCTCTCTCCCTCTCTCTATCTCTCTCTATCTCTCTCTCTTTCTCTGTACGAGGCTTGATTATCGAGATCGGATCGAATCTCGAAAAGGCTCATTGGCTCCTTATCCAAAGTTGCTAAATCCTGTTCCATTAACCTCTCGATCGGCGATTATCGGGGCGAAATTATCGTGAATTATCGACGATTCGGCGTCTCGCTCCGACGGCTCTTGATAAGTTCATTCGCGAAACTAGTCGCGAAACGCACGATCGACCCCCGATCGATTGTGTCCAACTTTTTTATCACCGTCTCGTCCAACGTTCTCTCTCTTTCTCTCTCGCGCGCGCGTCATAATATACTCCGAGAAAGAGATACTCGAGATATAAATCTTTCTCGCGCGCCGATCGGTGAAACTCGTTAGAAACTCTCGACTCGACTCGCCTCGGTTCGCTTGCGAAGAAAAAAAAAATACATTCGCCGAGAAATGTTTTTCGTTAATTAAATCAGCCGTCGTAAAACGGGAATGAGTTCGACGTAATTTACGAAAGTAAGTCTTATCGGGAAAATTGTATCATTAGGATTATAACGATTCACGCGCAAGGATCTTATTTGTCTCCTTGTTTGGCCGAGAAAAAGATTTCCCGATACAGGTTTTTTTTTCTTGTTTGCTTTCAGACTTTTGCTCTTTATATAGTCTCGCTGCACCTCTGCCTTCAGAGAAATATTTATTTATTGGAGATGGAACAAATAGAACAAAAATGCATTGAGAAAAAAAATTGCTTTTTCTTTTCAAAGTATATCATATTAAATTTGAAAACGAATTTTGAAATTTGAAAACGAACACTGTTTAAAATCGCGCAAATGGTTTATAATTTTTCTCACAAGAGGGGCATTTAATATAATAAATAATTATACAAAGCTTTATTAATTTATTGGAG
Source organism: Lasius platythorax (assembly GCA_963971435.1). Taxonomy (NCBI): domain Eukaryota; kingdom Metazoa; phylum Arthropoda; class Insecta; order Hymenoptera; family Formicidae; genus Lasius; species Lasius platythorax. The sequence continues at coordinate 14,308,855 of OZ020537.1, forward strand.
ATGGAACGAATAGACAAAAATGCATTGAGAAAAATTTTTATTTAATTAACAAAGTTTAAAAAAAATTGCTTTTCTTTTTTTAAATGTCATATTAAATTTGAAAATGAACATTTAAAATCGCGCAAATGGTTTATAATTTTTCTCACAAGAGGGGCATTTAATATAATAAATAATTGTACAAAGCTTTTCTCTCTTCTTCCTATAAAGATACGTTTCTTTCTAAATATTTATATCCCTTTTTTGAAGCGACTCCGATTTATTTTGCGACAATATCCACTTTTATACAACCGAAAGGTGAACGATAGGGAGCAATCGGGGTCAGAGGTAATCTGTGTTCGTATGCACTGATAAAGATGGACTCGTTTCGCAGAAGCTTTCGTGCGTGAATGATTGCGTGCGCGAAAAATTTGCACGTAATAATCTCACGAGCTAAAAATCTCGTATCAGCAGCTTTGCTGCTGAGCGTTTGTGAGAGAGGTGAGAGAGAGAGATTAATATCTCATACTAATTACGGTTAGTCTCTTGTATATCCGTGTGTATAATCGCGATTCGATTCGCTCGTCGTAACACGATACTCGACAAAAACCTCGAGAGAGTCTATTCTTATATTTAAAGCCGATTTAAACTATTGTTTCCCTCCGTTTCACTCGATATCGCGCGATTAAGCACAATCTTTTCTCTATCTAGCATGTCGAACTCGAGAGGTTCTAAAGAGTTACCTTAGTGGTTTACCTCGAGCGTAACTTGCGCTTTCGATAAACCCATCGAAAGCGTCCACGTCGACTCTAACAATAAGAAAGTCACGCTGTGCGCGATCGATTCGATCGATATAAAATCAATACGGTGTGTATTTTTTTTTTTAAATTTTGGAGATAAGATAAAGTCACACGCAATCATTGAGGCTCTTCATCGGAATAATCGGAATGTTTTCTTTTCTTCGTCAGTTTCTTCCATCTCCCTCTCTCTCTCTCTTTCTCTTTCTCTCGTGATAAACGTATATAACGTTTTTGCTAAACGTCTCGCGATTATCGCGAACGCGGCGGATAATTCCGACTCTCGGAATTGCGTTGATAAACCACGCGTGGAAAAGCGTGCCTCATTACCCGCGTCTCTCGCTTTTCTTTCGCGCACACTTGTTCCAGCTTATCTCGACCTCGCTCTCGATCGGCGCGCACCTATATACGGGCGTCCGTGTCGTTGTGCGTTCCAAAAAATAATTGGCCCGTAGCTATACAGAGGTATACGTTTCTCCTCTCCTCCTTTCGAGTGCCCGCATAATCCTCCGTCAAACACCAGTTTACGTTCAACCTATGTAAGAAACAATATAATAATAATATATTATATTATAATATATTATAATATAATATATTATTATTATATTATATAATATTATAAAACGTAATATTTATTCCGTCTGTTGCCCCGAGTCGAATTTTTATTTCAAAATAAATTCGGAATCTTTATTTACTTAGAGCGATTCTCAAAGTTCCTTTTCGGAGAAAAATTAACATCAAGTTTTGTATATTACGTGCCATTAAAACCATGTTTGCAAATTAACGGGACATTCCAAAAGAAGTTACGCAAAAGAGTATAATCGATGAAGAGATTGATGCCAACAAACGTGCGCGTGCGATATTTTTTTTTTTTTTCTTCATTATTTCAGCGACAAAATAATTAATACTAAAGACAAATTATACATCCATTGTTCCGTGTAAATTATTCACGACAGTCGTTATCTTTTACAGGTGCGAACATTAGTCGTTTGTTAATACGTGTTACAAAGGAAGACGTTACTTAAGTAGGGAAGGAATTATATTCGTGGTACCGTATTTTTTGCGCGATTATACCGTTGTTTTTACCGCAGAATCGCTCGATTTATTTGGCCATCGTCTCGGCGATAAATCTAACTACAAACGAACGAATTCTTACATTATACGCGTTACTTAATTACGCCGCCGACTCGACGATTAACCGTTGTAAAGTCTTGAGTCTCGCATGTTGATACCGCGCGCGCGTGCTTGTAATTGTTATCGGTGTTGCGTTCGGTATCTAATGTCATGAAAATGAAATGGAAGGTTTTGCAACAAACTTTGAGCTACGAATACACGCGACGAGAATATTATTCAATATGATGAAAGTAATTTCAATATTACTGTAACGATAAGAAAATACGATATTTCTCTCACTTGCAATCTTTTATACAGGGTGGGCCATTTTAATGTTTCACCGTAAATATCCTTTTTCCTCTACGCCTTTTACAAAATAATGGTCCGCACAAAAGTTGTTTGACTTTAAGGGGGACAGCGATATCAAGAAAATCCTTAACTAATACATATGATTGGATTTGTCTCGACAACACCTACAACTTTTGTATTAAAAAAAATCGGTTTCCACTTAAAAAAAGAGATGATTAGTGAATGTATAGTCTAGCTAGTCTCCTCGTTAGAGACGAGATCCTTCGTCTTATAAAATACACACTTTTCCTTTTCGTTATTAGCGCCATGATGCTACTATACGTCTGTTATCGAGATAAATGTTTGTTCTACGAGCATTTATCATTTTGTTATTTGCGTTATAATTTTAACATTTATTTGCAGTGCTTCACGGCAAATTGAACATTTATCGCGCGTCACCGCTCGCGAAAACGACGACGAATAATCTCATATCTGGCATCGACGTCTTATGTCCTTTCTTTTCGCGAGGTGAACCGAATTTTAATAGGCTCCGCTTACGTGCGTTTCACTCGCGATACGACAGAAGCAACCAGTTTCTCTTCGATTATGCGAGAGACATATCAAGCAATTCGATTCGTAAACAGAGAGACAGAGAAAGAGAGAAAGAGAGATAGATTATAAAACGGTCAGATACGATGACATTTTCATATCGACATGGCTGTATATATGTATACACGCGTATGTATAGTACAGATACATTTACACAGGTATGTTTACAGTTTGCGAAAATATCGCGGTCAAGGACCGGATACAGTTTCGAGAATTTAAGCAAACATCGAAATTTCATGGAAAGATCCTTTCGTCATCTTGATGCCTGTTAGAACGTCAACGGGTTTGCGCGAGAATGACATTAGTCATCCACGTGCACAAATCTGCAATTTTTTCAAAATAATTAAAAAATATATATATTTTTAAATATTTCCAAAGATAAGTCGACCTCAAAGAAATTTTAGTTCCTTCGTTGCTTTTTTATATATAAATTTTATTTAAAAAACGTAATAACGTTAATTTTAATTAATATAAATTTAAGTTCAATGATTAATACATGTATTTAAATAAATAATATGCTCGTAACATATGTCTTTATATTTTAATTCGTCTTTTAAAAGTGGATGACAGGTGTCATCCATGCGACCTCTAACGTCCCATTTAACAGCGCGACCACTCTAAGGTTTAACACCGACTCGTTGGAGAACGTCTGTCATTTCAAGGTGAAGGACTCGCGACGTGAATGGGGGGCGGAAGGCGAAAAATGACGGCGGGATTATTTCGGTTGAATTTTTTTATGCGCGATACGCGCACATTCGGTCCGAGGAATCCGGTGTACGGATTCGTTCGCAAAAATTATTAACCGTAAAGCGCAAAAGCGTATTTTTTTTTTTTTTCGTCATAATAAAGCGCGCGATTCGACGGAGCGTGAAATAACTTGGCGTTTCGCGGTGATTATTAGCCGCTATCGCGTACTCTCTTATGCAACTCCTGTCCTGTATTCGGGACGGTGATATTTGCGTGTTTCCGGGTATATACGTCTGTCGAGAGTTGTGTTGGCGGCGCGTTTATAGAGAGATAGCTCGCTTCAATAATGTCATATCTGTTCGAAGTAGCGAATTGGCGGCGCGCGTCCGAGGAGCGGAAAAAAAAAAAAGCCGGAAATGATTTCTCCCGCGATAAGCAATTTTGCACGTTTTACTTCTGCACTGTATAGTCGGTGTCAAAATGCTGTAAGTGATCCCGCGTATAGAAAGGTTTCTGGAGAAAATTTATACTTTAATCAAATCAGATTTCTCTCAAAAGAATCGTGGATTCCGGTTAGGAGATGTATAAAAATTCAAATCACCCAGCTGCTTTCTCTGATATCTTTCCAAAATTCTTTTCTAATTTTCATTTCACATTACAAAATGTAGAAAAAATATTTAAAATGCTTTATCTAGATAGAAATTTACAATGGCCTAATTATAGCACTGATCGATATCTAATTTTTCTCGAAGCTCTGTATTAATCAAAAAGAGGCAAGGAATCAATTAAATATTCCGAATGACAAACTCTAATTCCTTTATGGAGATAAAATCAGATTTTGAGATGATAAGAATAGATCACATTTTTTTTTATTTTTAATAATCGTGCTTTATATAGGCTTCATATATCACAATCCGTGGCGGAAATTTAAATACGAGAAACTCGATACGCCACATAGAGATATAAATAAAGAAATTGATATACTTTTATTTTTTTTTTTTTTTTCTATTGAGGGAATTCGATAGCTGGTATAAAAATTGGATTTCCTATCCGATTCCATATAAAAATATATCGATTTTACTTAATTAAAAAAAAGATGCAAATTTTCATACTATTTCTGTTTCGATTCTAGATCGAAAACCGGTATTTGGATTAAATATCGGATTTTTACTTATAGTATCGTAATACAATAATGTATTTGGAACAAATTTGGGGATTCTAATCGGAATTATATATATATGGTGTATCTGGAAAAATCTTGGGAAATTTCTATACCGGATTTTTACAGACTCAGTAATACGTTAAATCAAAGGTAATGGAGTATCTATCAATATTATATCGAGAAAATATTAATTTACTAATTTTTGAACACATCTTATCTGGAAAATAAATCTGTTAGAAATTACTTATTGAAAGAAGAAAAAAAGTATCTCAGCCACACTTTGACACTCTGATTATACCTTACTCGAGTTGCAAGTAAGCTTAGATAACATTTCGATAAGAGAGCGGTTGACCGATATTTATCATGATAAACAAGCCGATGAAATAATTTGTGACTTGGAGAGCAGCGTGCTTGCATCGAGCTCTAAGGATTTAAAGTATTTGCGACGGTCGATGCTCCGATCGATCGCTAGATACACGCGTATCGTTGCACGCGCGTGCGCTCGCGGAATCTGTTATGCGAATTACGTAGTTATCTCGCTATCGTTTTTTTTTATCCCCCCCCGAAACAAGTACGGCAACTGACATTTGTCTGGCATTCAGAGTCCGGAATGCGTCATTGAAGTCGAGCGACATTAAGTATATACGGGGTGTCTCAACACCACCGGATGTCCTTTTAATAGATTTTTCAGCTGATTTGAAGACGATTTTTTTCTTGGCGAAAATATCGAGATATCGATCATTTTCGAGTTATAAGCGATTCTTTATTTAAAGGTATTATATATTTTTTATTTAATTTCGGGTAGAACTTACTTTAAGAGAATTTTAATTTGAGGCTTATTTATAAAGATATATGATGGAAAAAAATTGTAAGAGATGATGACTTTTCGCGACATTTTCGCTCTTTTATTAAAAGGACATCCGGTGGTTTTGGGACACCCTGTATATCGGCGTTAATCGGCGTTAATCGGCGTTAGCTTTGCGTTTTCTAGATATCGCGACGAATCGAAATTTAACTCTCTCTTCTACGTTCGCGAGTGTCGGCGCTTAAGAGAGTGCGGCAATATATATTTGCTTTAATAAACAAAAAGGCAAAAGTATTTGTGATCTCTCTTTTTTTCATACGATTCTTTAACGCTTTTCTTTTTTATGACGTGTCGCAATTCATATTTAGAGTTTGCGGTTTATAACGCACGGTTGATAAACGATGCGCGATGCAATCCCGCGTTGAAACTAATCGGTTACGAAACGGATTTCTCGTATCGGTAGCGTTCGATGACACGCGCGACTCCAGATTCTAATTTTGTAATCTGTGTAACTTGGCTTATAAATAAGCGATATACAAATATCTACACGATATGCTATGCAAAGCACAGCGTTGAAGACATAAACACGTTCGCAGCGATATAATAATTCTATGCCACGGAGAGAGATGTAAGTCCGAGAAAATTATGTCAAAAAAAAAACCTAGATAGAAATCTAGAAAGATGAAGAATCATGAATCACGTGCAAGATGAAATTTTTTTTTTAGATAAATATGAATAAATTTAATTGGATTTAAATGTGTTCATATTTATCTATAAAAATTGGATTTCAATCATGTTTGTGTTGCTCAAACAATTTTTGTAACACAATTTATATAAAATTATAAATATGTCAAAAAACGTTAATAAAACTTACGTCTTCTGCTCTTCGAGAATCATCGCGTCGTCGTCGTTCTCGCGATTTTCGCAAATTTTTTCCAGCCCGCGAGGAATATAATAAGGCAGAGAGATGTGTTTGCTTAAGCTCGAGCTCGGGTTTTCAGTTGAAAGGACGAGGGAACGTTTATACGGGGCGAGTCTTGCACAAAGTCAGAAAATTACGAGAACGAGGCTGGCGGATATCGAATAATCGTCAGTGGTCGAACCAGTTGGTCTGCGTTGTCGATACGAGACGATGTCGCAATCGCTCGACCGTAAACTGGACCCACTGGGCCTCAGTGGTCAACCGTGAATGGCCGACCACGCCCTCGTGCACCTTTCACACACGAGTCTCCTTTATATATTAAATATTCCTTTATAAATTATATCTGCAAAATCAAACGCGCGAGAATCACATACAATATACATATATTTTACGAAAGCGTCGAGGCGCGGATTTTTCCGGTCGCGAATAACGTCATCCACTCGCGGATGATTTCCAAAAAAAAAAATTTGACGCAGATAGAGTACATTCGCGATTTCAAAGCGATCCGCTGAATAATCATTTCTGCTTTGTTGTTCGACAGATTTTAAACACATTCCTTATCGTCGATTCGGCAATTCTTCCATGCTTTCTCGAACGGATTGTCAATCGAGCGGCTGTTACTATGATGTCAATGTAACAGACTCGATCGATGTTACAGAATATAAAGACAGCGTTCACTCGCGCCGGGAATCGAGATTGTGAATTACTTTCATCCGAGGCGGTCGGCAAAGATGATGTCTGTGATCAATATTCGAGAAGTTATTGAATCATATGTAATTAATATTAATCGAGAATCCGAATGTATATGATAGCGAGGATTTAGCGATTTTCTCACACAAACTATTCATTGCATTTAAATATATTTATGAGTTAAGAGAAATCAAAAGTTATCAATTATGTAAACAAACACACACACACATTCTATATATATATATATACACGCGGAATTAAATTATATACAAGTATTTTAAAATATAGATTAATTATTTATTAGACGATTAATGTATTACAAAGTTTTTATCCTTATTTTCATTACTCGATCCTGCGATTCCATCGTTTTACTGCACGTTCTGAATTCGAATTATATTTAGATCGTCGAAAAGTCGAACGATAAAGCATCGGATGAAATATATTTGTCTCTAAGTATTGCCAAAATATTTTACATACTATGATATATACATACGCGGAATTAAATTATACAAGCATTGCGATTGATTCTTTTAAAATGCTTGTATAATTTAATATTCCACGTATGTACATATATGTCATAGTACATAAAATATTTCTGCAATACTTAGAGCAATACATTTCATTCGATGCTTTATCGTCCGACTTTTCGATGATTTAAATATAATTCGGATTGAGAACGTGCAGTAAATCGATCAAATCGCAGAATCGAGTGATAACAATAAGCTCCGTGATATATTAATCGTCTAATAAATAATTATTCTATACTTTAAAATACTTGTATAATTTAATATTCCGCGTATATATATAATGTTTGTTAGAGAAGATAAAAAAGAGAGAGACTCTTTTCGATATAAATAGACAGACTCTTATAGACAGGATCTATTTTGTCAATTTTTTGAAAAATTGTTCTCCACTTCTAACTTTTGTTTAAAACGAGAAATCTTGTGGAAACTCTGTTAGGATATATAACATTAGGAAGCAATAGTTTTTTAACTAAGTAATCAGCATAAGATATTGAATGCAAAATGGTGCAAAGCTATTTCTTATGGAATAATCGTTACCAGGAAGTGAACGGACGTGACGTTCCTTTAATTATAAACGGCTAGACAAAGATCGACCGAGGAACGCCAACTATGTTCTGTACTAACGAACATCGATAGACGATAGCATGGCTGGAATGTTTGCTATCGTATCTGCCATTAGCGTGTCCGATCTCGCTACGTCAGATTTCATCCCGATTGGCGGGGCTTTCTCTGAAAAAAAAAAGTTCTGCAAAACTTGAGTGAACGAAAACTAAATTGAAAGTCACTTCCGCAACGAAGTCGAATCCCGAGCAATAGTCTCACGTTTTCTACTCTTTCTCTTCGCAAGGGGAAATATTCTTCATGTCTCAATAAGGCCGCTTTTACTGCGCGAATGCGACGATTTTTTTATTTTGTATACAATAGAACACGTAACGCATAATTAGTGAATATTTTCAAAGACATTGACGAACAAATGTTCGGTAAAAAATTGTAGTGTTTTAGAAACACACGCCTATTCTCTTCAGGTTTATTTTTTTTCTATACGAACATGATTCAATCATTTTTTTTTCATTCATGACTTCAATAAATATTGAATAAAATGATTGACTACAACTTGAATGAAAAGCGTGCCTCTTTTAAAACAATTGCCTAATAAGATATTTTCGAACATATTTACATATTTATTTATACATAATTTCGATATAATTTCTCAAACAGCTCTCGATACATATGTTCTTAGTTCTCGATAAACATAATGTCGAAAGAATTTGTTCGTGGTTTCCGTTCGGAAGGACGAGGAGGGAGGGAAGGGAAGGAATTGAAGGAGGCGAGGCGAGGAATACGAAGAAAGCGGCATTAGCGTGCTAAGCAGATGCAGATGAAACAAATGGATTCACTCGGTGACCGTCGTAAATTCACGGTATCGCGACACGATCCGTACTCTTCGCACGAACGAAGGTACACGAAGGCCACGAAGGCTGTGAAATTTGCCCGGTATCTAGGAAGGCAAGAATATCTTATCTACGCATATAAGTGCACATATAAAATATTTAATTTTATGATTATTACATATATAATTATTACATATTTAATATTACGATATGAATTAATTTTAATTTTACGATTATTTAATTTTATATTTAATTTTATGATTATTATATAATTATTACATAGATTCAAATTCCTTCATTTAAGAGAACGTAAGAATTTTTAATACACATACACACACACATATGCATATCGTATTTTTGCATTATAAATCTACACGCGAGAAAAACCAGGCAATTTTAGCTTTGAAATTTATTTATTTTTCTAATTTTTGCGTCTTTTTTAAAACGCTTGGGAAAGGTAGAAAGTTAATTTGAAAAAAGAAACGAGCCATTTCTCTCTTGAACGATTCAATCGAGTGGCAGTTTACTAACGCGAATGATACATTGCATTATAATAAGTGATAAATACAAGCGATACATTACGTTGGACGATAATTTGTCGGTCTTTCGTGATGTAGGGATGATCGATGTTGCATCTCCGTCCAAGAGCGTTTTATATATACTAGCACTACAGTTTGTCGGTAAGATTATTAACGACGTGAATTATTATTCGCGCCTCTTATCGCGATCTGTACACGACGGGCCACCACTCATTTCAGAAGATTCGTGATTCGCGATCCTGAAGAATCCGAGAAGAACGATAGGATTTCAAATTTTACATATAAACCGTTTATATTTTGAAAGTTTTCAAATAATATTGAACATAAATAAATTTAACTTCATAGCAACAAGATTATCGATTTTCTCGAAAATGGACTTACAGCACTTTCCAGATAAACGACTCATATATACCGCGTGTATATATAATATTTAAAAAATCACACACATACACTCACGGAGAAACGCAGAAAAAAAAAAAAAAATATATATATATATATATATATATATAGCGCGCGCGAGTTTCGAGATTTTTTCTTCCCGTCCAACGGAGAGGAGGGTACTGACTTCCATCCGGTCATCGATTCCTGCTAAAGTCATCGACACGTGACTGCGCGACCGGTCCTGCAATCCAGTTCCGTCGCGGCCCAATCAGACGGAGGGCGATCAGGCGGCGAGGACGAGAGCGAGCGAACGTCGATCGGGCGAGGACGAGGGAGTCTCTCGATCGCTATCGTCGCGGATCAAGGACGCGTCTCCCGCCTACGCCGTCCGCTTCCCGTAGAATATACCGTTATTACCGAATTCCGGCCTTCCTCCCCTCCGCGAAATCGAATTCGGAAATTCCGCGACGTCCTCCCTCTCTCTCTCTCTCTCTCTCGGTCCGATCACGTGCGTGCTGTGCGTGTGTGTGTGTGTTTTATGTAGCTCGACGACCCCGGCTGCTGGCGCGGCTTATCCGAGATTCGCTCTCTCGGGGTTTCCGTCCGTTGGAATCCGGATATCGTGAGTGCGAGCAGCGAGTGACCCGCAGCTGCTGCTGCACTCGCGGTATTCTTCGCGCATTCGCGCGAAATCGCGCGTGCTCTCTACGTGGCGCGTCGCGTGTTGTACCTCGCGCATGTTCAGCGCTCGCGTGTGCGTGTCCCCTTAGGAAGTATATTGAGGGAAGTTCGAAAAAAATCTTGAAAGTTAAACCAAACGAAATAATGGATGCTTAAACGACGTAAGAAAATTAACTTTTTACAGAGTAAACGGCAACTCGTGTAAATGAATATACTTGTATGTATATGTGTGTGTGTGTGTGTGTGTGTGACTAATAAAGTATAAGAGGAAAAATTATGTTAATTATATTTTATAAAAATTAAATTATTATATTACTTGATTCTTTGAAATACATTATAGGAATGAAGAACAATTGTACAGTTATGCTCGCTCTCTCTCTCTTATAATACAGAAAACATTTATTTTAATTATATTAGAGTACAGTTATATTGGATTATATACAGCTTGCAATATAATGTTAATTAATTGATATAAACATTTAGAAGAAGATAGTCAAATACAAATATGAAGCCTTTGATGTTTAAGTGATATTAAAGAGGTGTGTTCCATATAAAATCAAAAAGATGCCAATAGTACAACAGAATATTGTCAAGATTACAATCATGTATCGTACTAGCGATCTTTTTGTGCAACATCTTGTTTACATGTATAATTTATACATGCAAGGCTTCATATTTTATTCTACTATCTTCTTTTAATTTTTTATATCTGTAAATTAACATTATATTTCAAGCTGTATTCTGATATATAACTATACTACTATATAATTGATATAATAAATTAAAATAGAACAATTAAATATAAATTATATTAGATTATATATTAAAATATTAATTATAATATGAATATACAGAGATATTAATTATAATAGAATATACAGTTTGCAATATAACATTCTGTTAATCATGTCATTTATACATGAAAAACTTTATATTTTTTTACCATCTTCTTTTCAACTTTTATATCTGTAAAATTGATATTTTATCATATATATTGCAAGCAATATATTCTAGTATAATTATATCATTACGCGACTTGAAAAATCCGGAAGATTGGCCAGGGAAAATCAGACAGTTACATTCTAGCTCAGTTTTTTTTCTTTTTTTTTTGCATACCAACTTAAATTCTCGGCGCACGAGCTTTACCGATTTACTACGAGATAAACTAATCATTTACGAGCGTTGCTAAATCAAACGCTAAATCAATCTAAATGATTCTTAGCGCCATTAATTTTAATGAACTGGGTAATTATCCGCGCTGTATGTTGCGTTAATTCGAACAGAAATGGTCAGTTACTCCGTATCAGTTTTTTTTTTTTTTTTTTTTTTTTTACACTCGATCCTCGATACTCGTTCGTAATTTTATGCGAACATATCTGATTTGAAAATATTCGATAAATTTTCATTTATGTAATACCACACACTGATAAATCATAAAGGTAGTATTTTTCGCGTAAATCACACTATCTGGCAATATGAGAATTAAACGTATTACAAGTTTGATCAATGGGGTAAAATGGCACGTTTCTCCATACATTTTGATATTTGGAGTTATGAGATAGGTATTTTTTTCATATATACGTATAAAACAAACGGATAACTTACGCGTAAAAAAAAAAATTGCCTCTAAAATATACCTCACAAATCTTAAAGCTTATTACCATTATATAAGACAAACATATAATTATCGAATCGAATTATGCACGAGAACTTCTTGCCTCCGTCGTGTCGAGTTATAGAGAGGTACGTGTCGTTTGTACCGGAATTTCTCGTTGCCAAAAAAATTCCATATCCAGAAGATATGGTCATCGCCGTCGACACCGTATCCTACTGTAACAGATATCAAACTTGAACATAGCCGAAGAGAGACGCGTCGAACGCGTAATTAAAAGGCAATAGCGAGTTAAAAACATTATTCGATTTTTTAATTAAATTAAATTACGTTGCTTCCAAATAAAAATATGGACTTTATAATCTCCTTAAAAATGGAAAATAATTTAAAATGTTTTCTTTTCTTATAAAATTTATTTCCGTTCTTATTCTACCAAAACATGTTATAAGATCTGACGGTTCTTAAGCACGTAAAAAAAAAAATCAGCAATTTACTGGAACGTGCTATAATCATCTCGCGGAGTCTTTTGCGCGAATTACTCTCAAAACAGAGAGGAAAGAAAAAAACTTACATACCCAGCTGTTCGTGCGTGGCGTTGAATTTCAAGAAGTATAGCTTCTCCGTAAAAAGTGGCAGCTCATCGACGATTCGATCGAAACTGGCGAGCACCGGAGCGATTGTGTATCGCTTGTCCGACTTGTAAGTCCAATGTACAACCAATTCGCCGCTTAACTTGTTCCAAACCAAGTTTTCCACGCAAAACTCGCGGTCTTTGACGCATATATTGGCTGTCATTGCCTTCGCGTTGATGTCCCATAACGACAACGATCCGTTGTGGCTGTCGCCTATGCAAAGTGTGCCAGACATTTGCGGGTGCCAGGCGATTGCCTGTCAAGAGAGAAAGAGAGAGTATATACTGTATTCCTTATAATTTTTTTTTTTTAAAGCAAAATTTCCGGAAATGCATTGTTTTCGAAATATTTTACTTTTGATATATTAATATAGTGCATTTGATATATTTTTTTTTTTATTTTTCATGTGAAAATTAAGTCTAATATTTATATTACATATATGTAGACATTAACGTCTATTTTGTTTATATCAGAGCCGGCATACTTTGGTATTTTATTTTATAAAAATGTAAATATTAATTATAAATTAGAATTACCAAAATTTTTATACGAAGAATCAAGAAATAGCAAATGCACTGTATTAGTATATTTAAAAAAAATGAAATATCTCGAAAACAATTTGTCGCGATCTACCTTTACGTTCTTGGGAAATTGGATGTGATAATAAGGGGTCAATTCCGGCCAGATAAACACTCCGACGGTTTTGTCCTGCGCGGCCGATACGATATACGTGAAATTCGGCGAAAATTTCAGGGTCGTGATGCGATCCATGTGTTTGATGCTGGTGCTCATCAACTTGCCCGTATCGGATGCGTATACCGATATCGAGCCCAGACATCCACTACGAGAAAGAGAGAAGGATAATGTTATTATTTTTCATTTATTACTTTTTTATTATTCTATAATTATATAATTGTTATTTATTTTAACGTAGTCTTTCTCGATTATCCGTACTCAGATTATCCGGTCAAATTCGTTATTCTAATTAATTAAATTATTTTAATCAATAGTTTAGATGACGACTATTAATGCAATTATAGAGTAGCTTAGCGATAAGAGCAATGGAATATAGAAAGGCCAAAGTTTGATACGGAATCCCATTATTTGTGCCAGATTAATACATTTTTAAGTATTGGAAAAAGTATCTCTTGGAAAAAATATTGGAAATCGTACTTTCTTAAATGGAATCAGTATGTTATCACTAAAAAACAGTGAATAGTCACTGATGGTTAAGTATAGCATTGCAGATCAATGAAATCTCATTGAAAAAATCAGTTAATGATAGTGGCTCAATCAGTATTATTTTTTAAAAAATGCATCTTATATATTATATATGAGATAAATTTATAGCAATACATTTTGTTAGGAATATTTCAATTTTTTAGAAACAAGACTCTCGTTTTTTGTTTTTACCACATCTTAAAAGTAAAAAAATGTAATATTTATATAATTCTGAATTTAAATAATAGTTATACGTTTTTTATTCCATATATGTGTGTGGCAGCTTCTCCCAAAAAATAGCAATCCAAAATAACTAGAGAAAGCTTTAAAAGATACATCTTGCAAATATGTACGATTATGTACTGACTTTTTAGAAATCTTATTGTCATAATCAGTGGGACATGAGAGAGAAGAGCAAAGTGTGAGTGTTTTCATTGAAATATTCACTGATTTTCGGTGAAAACTTGTGTCACTGCTTTAACCAGTGACATTTTCACTGATTCAATTTAAGAGAATAAAATCGATATTTACGTAACGATGTGACGATCGCCAAGAGACCAGCAGATGCAACGAATCATGCAGTGATTATGGTCCGCCAGTAAACATTTACAAGGGGTGTCCCACATGGACTTTTTCTTCTCTAAATTGTACAGTACGATCTTGGAATTTGTACATACCACCAATTTACTACCTAAAATAACATACTCGCGTTACTATCGATATTAAAATAGGATGTGCATCGTATAATTATATTTTTCGTTTATCTTCAAACATTAACAACAAAATGATAGAATTTTCTGCCCCGTCGCTTTTTGAATTCTCGTTAATGTTCCCTACAACGACAAAAGAAAATCATATAAATTTCTTTTAAAAAGCGTCGGAAATGTTATTCTTTAAAAATACATAACTCTTTTGTAAAGACTTCTGTGTACTTGTAAAAATATCTATACAATATATAAGAGACATCTCTCACATCTTTCAGTATCGAATTATTCAGGGCAATGGAACGTGTGTTGATGCGATAAATTTTTTTTACCGTGTACATATTTTATACTCACCGTCGTTGCTCCATTTAACGACTCTGGGACGATCATTTTCCTGCCACGTCGTCAACACCGCGCCGTTATCATCGTATATCGTCACGAAATTTCGACTGCCGATGCTGATCATGTCGTTGCAGCTCCAATCGATTAGATCGGCGACGTTGTTACCTTCGATGATTAAAAGAGAGACTGTTGGAATAATAGTAAACTACTAATTTTTATTATTGAATCGATATCGTACCCTCCGGAGCGACAGAATCAGGCATCCCCAACAGTTTCGCGTCTTCGATCAAAGTTTTCTTACGCGGCGTGCACTTCCAGATTCCCTGCTCCTTGTATCCTGCACCTTGAATCCATCCTGCGTATCGCGGATTTTGAGATTGCGTCGCTGAATTGCTGTAGTGTAGAATCTTGTTTTGATTCAAACCTATGAGCCGCGGAAACGTATCCATTTCATATAGGCATTTTAATTCACGCTTAGAATGGGAAATGAAAAATTCTTTTTTACATGTATAAAACTTTGAAGGATTCCAAACAATAATCATTTTTTTTTTACAACTAGATCTTTTTCATTTAGAAAATAAAATAATAAATAGAGAAATTATTTATGCAGACTTTTTTTACTTCGTTCTCTCTCTCTCTCTCTCTCTCTCTCTCTCTCTCTCTCTCTATATATATATATATATATATATATATATATATATATATATATATATATATATATATAGGTAGAACGGGTTAAACTGAATAAAAAAGTCCTACCAAATAGTTGTATGAATATTAAAATTACTATTTAGAAAGAGAATAGAGATGGCAAGGAACAGACAAGGGTTTTCTTAGTTTATGTATTAATTAATCCGCGCGAAGTCATCGCTCGATAGCCGATATAATTATAGTCGTTCTATTCTTATAGTCCAATGGAAAAATCGTAGTTTTTGTGAGATGCATTGCGACACGTTTCACTGTTTATCGATGGTATGCCGAATTTTCTGACCTAAATACTCCACGCGGAGTCCAATAAATAATCAAAGTCGCTCGATTCTCGATCCAATAGAAAAGAGAGATTCGTCGACTCGCGAAAGATCTCGCGTCTTACCGAGTTTCTTCTCGTATCCTTCTCTATCCTCTTTGCATCCTTCTCTATTTATCTCTAATTTTTTTAAAGGCATGCTCGAGCGAGCTCTGCTCGTATCCTTCTTTATCCTCCTCGCATCCTTCTCGCGTTATCTCTAAATCCCTAATAAGGCATGTCCGAGCGAGCACCGCTCGAACTCGGTACGCAGAATAAAAACAAGATAAGCCGATACTTTTTTTCACAACTTTCAATTGTTTTGGTGTCGCGCATCACACCTAAGGTGTGAAAATCGTTTAGCCACATGTCCATCTGTCATCGAATTTCTTATCGCGCGTGATTTATGTCTTTAGTTACTCACACTTTATTTTATATGTATATATGTATATATTATAATTTAAAGATTACCCGATATGACAGCCTGCTTTATCATCATCGCGTGGAAAGCTTTGCGTTCATGCCTAATATGCAGCCAATCGAGCTGGAGAGAATCAAAATGCGATTACGCAATTGGATAACATATTTTTTAAACGAATAATATTTCTCGTACCTGTTCATGAACGTCTAATGTGCTGCTCTCCGTGTTCTCGAATTTTTTCCTTAACAGACAGTGAGCCGCTTCGAAACTGTAACCACGACGACACGGTATGAATCTGTCCCCCGAATAATTCTGCCTCGGCTTGGACGCGCACGCTCTAATTCTCGCATCGTTCAACGAATCTGAAATGTTTTGCGTGCTACGTTCCTCAGGATTCTCCGCAGGATCCGCTTGAAAGGTAGACGCCAGATACCATTTCCGTGGAATATCCTGAGCGAAATTTACAAAAACATTATGTGTCAATTTTCCTTTAAATCCGAGACGCGAAAAATATGAGAGAAGACAGCGTGAATATAATATTTTTGTAATTATGAGATAGATCGAAGCACGAAGAAATTTTTGTGAACAAACATTAAGCGACAGTTGTAGGGATCTCGTAGGAGAATCAGTGATCGAAGTCTATAGATTTTCCGTCATCTGGAAAAAGATGAAGCGTCGAATTTCCCGGGATTTATCTCTATACGCGAGAGCGAGTGACTTTTCGGGGACGTTTGCTTTGATCGTTTGTATAACGTTTAAACGTTTGAAAGCTGACGTGATATTGCGGCTAATATCAGAAAGATTCATTTCTATGATGAATCAGCTGAGCGCGCGCGGTGGAGCTCGACGCGGCTTTCGAAGGTTCGAACCGGTCAGCTGAACGATGCATGCGATGCGAAAACGCCACATGCGCCGCCGTTCGTGGGTTGTACCACCTGCGGCAAAACTCTACAGGGGATACTTCTCGAGGTAAGAGACGATATATATACTCGAGAAGAGACTCGAGAAAGAGATACAGCGATCGTAGTCCTATCTAAATAGCGCTTTCCTCAATGTCATCGTGTCCCGGGGGTGTGTATAGCTCAAAATGTATAGGAAAATCTTATCTACTTTTTTTTAAAGAAATAAAACAGATTTTAGTATATATATTTTACTCATATATTTTTTCAAATATATACAGGATGTCCGGTAATAACCGTATCACCTCTCGTGCACAGGTAGAGAAGGTTAAACCGAGCAGGAAAGTTCTTTACCGTTTTGCGATTTTCGCAATAATTAATGAAAAATTAATTTTAAAACATCGGCCGATCCGCGCGACGAGAAAAAAATATCCCACTGTTACGCAGTTGCTGTTAGGCGCGCAACCAAGCGTTGGGATTAATAATCGAGCGTTTAATTATGTGATTGCGCCTTAGCAATCGCGTAACAGTTAGGATGCTTATATTTACGCAGATTGGACGATTTTTTAAAATTAATTTCTCATTAATTATTGGAAAAATCGCAAAATTTTCCTATTCGGCTTAACCCGCTCTATCTGACACGAGAGGTGATCGGTGATTATTACCGACACCCTGTATATGTATATAGTATACACACACACACACATAACTTGATATATATGTATATATACTTATTAAATTATCATATTAAATAATCATATATATATATAAAATCTTATTTAATTAATAATCTAATAATTTAATTAATAACATATATACATATAATATTTGGAATGTGCACATATATATATATTTTGAATGAGATTAAATGAGAAAAAAATCAATCAATGTCGAAATCGACAAGCGTGAGAAATTTAATCAAACGCGAGAATGCGAGGAATTAAATTGATCCTCTCGTCATCATGCATGTCCCGGATTCGATGAAGTTTCCTGTCTCACTCTCGGCTCGCGAATCGCAAATTGCAGTTTCCGCGATGCGTCTTCTGCGAGCTTCAGACGGCTGTGCGCTGAGTTACAGGAAGGAGAAAGGATGCCGACGCGCAGATCCCAGACGTAAAATCCCAAAATTGTCTACGTCTGTGCGGCCGTGCGGAGGGTGCTGCTGGATAATTTCTGCTAGCGGCATTATGCACGAAGGGGTAATACCTTATACCGACCATTGTACCCCCTGCGAACATCTGGCTGTCCGGGGTTAGTGATGGATGGGACAAGTTACCGAACCTGATTCCCGTAGCTGGACCAATCTCACGTGTACACTCGAAAAATGCTCCTGTGCGTTCGCGCATGTCTGTGCGTGCGTGCATGCGTGCGTGCGTGTCTTATAAAATTTTAATTTATAAGATTAAACGAGCTTATGAGATATCGCACACCTGCACTGTCGCACAGCGTGAAATTTGCCCGGTCTAGAGAGAAACGAAAGAAATATTTTATATCTGCTCGTACGCAAATAAATCATATTTTATTCTATATAATTAACGTCATGATATTATACATATTACAGTTTAAATTTTTTTATTTTTCTCTTCGTTTATTATAGAATCTCTTGAAGAAGAGGATAAAATTTTTTAAAATATGCGTCAGTATAAATATATTTTATCAAATCTAAATAAAAGGGGTTTAAGCAATTCTCGCTTCGACGCGCTTTTATCTATTCGATCTCGAGTGATCTCGAAAAATTAAAATCCCAAACATTCGAGTGTATTGTGTTTTCCTGAATGTTTCGAGAGTAGAGAGGTTCTAAAGAGACGCGGGATATCCGATTTGTGATTTGATATTGCACTGTAAAAAAAATTGTGTAAAATTACAACTATTATAATGGGTAATTTTGAGACCCACTATAATAGTTGTAATTTTACACAATTTATATTTCTAAGAAAAAATTTACTTTTTCGTTTTTTTCTACGCTGTAAAAAATTGTGTAAAATTGCAACTATTATAGTGGGTCCCAAAATTACCCACTATAATAGTTGTAATTTTACACAAATTTTTTACAGTGTGATATTGAGAGCAAGCGCGCGAGATGCGACGCGACAACAATCTAAATCGCTCTCGGACCCAAGCGACTCGTAAACGCGCGACGATCTCCCTTCCACTTTCGACACCCGTTACGAGCGAAGGTATTAGATCGTATGTTAGACACGCGATTGGCTCCCGTCGGACACGAAGAGGTTGGGCCAGGTGGACCATCAGGGGGTACATGATGCGATTGGCAGCAGGAATAGCCGCGAAAGAAGGGGACAAACGAGTTAGCGAATCCACAGCTTCACTATAAACGAATTATTACGCCTATTCATCGGTTCCCTTATTTACAAACCCGTTTCATTCGCGGGAAAACTGTTAATTGATTAATTAACACTCATCGATCCGATTTACGAGGTAAATACACTGTAAAAGAGTTGTGTAAAATTGCAACTATTATAATGGGTAATTCTGAGACCCACTATAATAGTTGTAAAAATTACAACTATTATAGTGGGAAATTTTGAGACCCACTATAATAGTTTTAATTTTACACAATTTATATTTCTAATAAAAAACATACTTTTTCGTCTTTTTCTACGCTGTAAGAAATTGTGCAAAATTACAACTATTATAGTGGGTCTCAAAATTTCCCACTATAATAGTTGTAATTTTTACACAATTTTTTTTACGGTGTATATTAATGAGGGTATTACGACATCGTGGTCATTCAATCGGTTAAAATATCCAGCTACGATTTTTGTCGAGGAGAAAAAAAAATGTGTTTATACTTCTGTCAGAATCGCTAACGAAAAATTCACTCCAAATTAATTAATGAATCCATCAGTGGAAAAGGCGAGATTTACTAGATCTAGGATTTTCTACACGTCAACTTTATTTATTTAATTATTTTACTAATTACATGAAAAAAGAGGAAATCTCTTGTTTAATTATTCCGCACTTAAATTATTTTAGACATATTGTATGATATTAATCATACGAGATCAGCCTAATACATATTGAGATTCGAGATTAATTTTAAATTCTATTAAAAAAAAATAAATTAATACAACTTACGAAGGATCCTAATTGAATCCATTTTAAATTTATAAATATTACACTTCTTTATATTATGAAAAAACAGCTCACTTTTACATATTATTCTCAAGATTTTTTTTAAATGTAAATATATTTTCTATAGAAATCCTTCGAGAGAGTTTAATCTCTTTCTAATCTGTACTCGAGCGAAATAATCTTAAAACAGGAAAAGAAGGGATATGCAAAAACAATCGCGGATAAAACGCTATTTTTTTTTTTTTTACAAATTGACATCTCTCGCGCTATGCATACGTCACGCGCCGGAAGATTGCGAGCAATTTTCCGGGACGTGTTGATCTTGAGGGCGCGAGATCAGGTGGAGAGGACCGTCTCTCGGGGCGCAGGACGCGGAATGCGCGACGTAGGACATAGATCGCTGCAGGAGGAAGGGGAAGAAATCCTCGCGAAGAGCGCAGCGTATCCTTCCTTCTCGCAGCAGCAGCGGCAGCAGCAGCAGCAGCAGCGGCGGCGGCGGCGGCAGCGAAGCGACCGAACTGGTCCTGAAACACGGCGCGGGGGGCTCGAGAGGGCCCTCGGGGCCGTGGCGTGGCGGGCCCCGTTTCTGGGCCCGCTGTCTGCAGCCCTCAGTCGCTCGCTGATGCTTGGACGAGTAGGAGTGTCGAGAGTTGTCCTAGGACAGGGTTCGAGCCGCGATTCCGCGCCTCGTCGCTTTTCGTTTTTTTTCTTTTTTTTGTTTTTGTTTTTTTTTTTTCGAGAGAGAGGGGGACAATACATACGCGTTCGCGAATCGAATATGACATATATTATAGTTGTCGAGGATGATCAGCGTGAATATAATCGTCGAGGATACTCGAACTGCCACTCGTATATAGTGGTCGAGAAGGTCTGAGATGAGAGTCTCCTCTCTCCGCACTTACGGATCGTGAGACAGCAGGATCGATGTGATAATCGCTACTCGATCCTTGCACCCTCGAATCCTGATTCTTGCGATCCTCGATTAACGATCATTCGGCCCATTTTGTATAATCAACTGACGATCTAATCTAATATTGTAATATTGACAATCTCGTACGTCGATGTTCGTCGTCGAAAAGTGTCGATTAAGCAGTGGAACTTAATTTTTATCATTACTATGTCATCCTTGAGATAATCAAGTTATCGGCGTTGAAGACGACAAAAAAGGGAATACGCTTTACGTCGAAAGAATATCTCACTCATGCGTGTAAAAAACAGAGGTGCGAATTTAAAAAGAAAAACAAAGAAAAGAACGCGAATACATATATCTCGCATAATATGTTGAAAATCGATATGAGACGTACGCTCTTGGTGAAAAAAATACATACTATATAAAAAAATACAAATATATATATATATATATTGTATATATATTTTCGCGATCGTTATGGATCCGTCGAATATCGCGCGGATTTTGACATCCGGTGGATCGTCATCGCCCGCCGCCTCGCGATCGCGGTTTTTCCAATCCACCGCGTACATACATAGTGCGTTCGGATTCCGACGAGTGCGTGCCGAGAGTTGTTGGATTTGTACGCCGCGGGGGTTTTACTCTACGAGAAGTGATCGAGGAAGTGGGAGAGTCGGCTGTGATCGCCGCGCGCCGGTCGGAATCGATCGAGCGGAAAGGCAAAAAAATCATTCCGGCAAACGAGGATCTCCCGGAGGCCTCTCTCGGCGTCGTTATAAGGATCAAGGATCAATGATCTCTCCGTGCAATGATTTTTCGAATTCTTGCGGGAGATACAGTTAGGTCTTTTAACATTTGCCATCGCTCTCTCTCTCTCTCTCTTTCTCCTTCTCTCTCTCTGTTTTTCCATATATCACCCATAGAAGAGAGAAGACGAGAGGCTGATAAAAAAAAAAGGATCTGCTAACTTCCTGCGAGTTTCGATCGATAAGATCTTTCCTCGACTGCGAGTGAGCATAAGATCGTGTGTCACATAGAATTTTGGATGGTCCAAGTTCCACGTTCATCTCGTACGATCCCCAAAAAAAGGACACCGAAAGCGTCCGATCCATCATCCACTCAATCAAGCGGAAGAATCGTCTCGTCCCGGGAATAGTTTCACATAAATTCAACGCGGACGTTATCAGAGGGGATTTAAAGAGCCTGTTCGCGGAGAGAATTCAGGAGCGATGGAGATTCAGATGAAAATCTCGCGGGATGCTGCGAGCCGCAGGGAGCCCCGACTTACGAGCGGCGCAAGTGAAAGAATAATAAAATATACGACGTCGCGATCCTCCGGAAGCACGCGCGAACGCCTTCGCCGAGGAGAAGGAAATCCTCTCTAGAGACTTCGACGCGTGTACAGGAACATATCGCATGGTGAGTCAATGCATCGCGATTTGCACCAAAAGGGGTTTTAGGTTTTTTCGTCTCTCGATCAGTTCTCGAGAAATCATCACATCACAATTATCGAAAACAACGAAAACGATTTTTCGTACGTACAGACGTATTCGGATTATTAGACTCGAACAACATTTTTACTGTTTTAATCATTTATTTGAGGAAGTAACCTTAATTATAACATACAGAATATTCAAAATTATATTTTAATATTTAGTAAACAAATCACTTTTCTTCCCCATAAACTCAAAATTTTGACGATTGTCCAAAAACACTGTGTGTTGTCGAGAAACAATTGTAATTCAATTAAAATAAGATAAATTATTGTCCATAGTGCACACACAATTGTTCAAAAATATTTTTGTACAAAAATAAAACCAATCAGTATCAACGATAATATGATATAAACATCATGGATAGCACTTGCTGATGCAATATGAGTTTTCACCATTAAAAAGGTGTTTGCGAATAATAATCTCCAGGTCAAAAAATTATAAAGAAATCTTGAAGCTCATAAAAAAATAAAATTTAAGTAAATGTGACAAAAAGCATAACTGTAAAGTAATTTCAACATAAAACTGTGTTTGAATCTAATAATCTGAACACGTCTGTAAATATATGTATAATATGAATTTTTCTCGTATAAGTCGTAAAGATAATAATATAGACATTAAAATAGAGAGGTCTTTTAAAAACTCTTTTAATCAAATGCGTTTTCGACGTTTCAATTTAAGGATCGATTAAGCGCGATGTAATAATTTTCCGTCCCTTTTTTTCTCTTAAAGTCATCTCTGGATAATTTCCAGATAGGAAGAGATTTTCAAACCATTGTTTCTAATCAACCGCGACAGCGGATCGTCAACATGATTTTATCTTATTACTTTCTGACAAAAACTCGTTAATTATCATTATTACGTTATTAGTACGTTATTAAATTATTATCATTATTACGTTATTAATTTTCCTACAATAATGGAAATAATAGAGACATTTTTCTCGTCGTATGGTTGTAATTTACGAAAACAAAATTTTTGTAATGTCTATTTACAACAGTTTGATATACTCGATAAATATTGATTGCATTAAAAAAGTACAAAATAAGAAATTGAAAATAAATACGAAGAAAAAGAACAAGGACGACCAAAATACAGAATTTAAATTGCTTGACAAATTTAGGGGCTCGATAATTTTTCTCTAGCGAAACACTCTGATCCAATACATACATAGGACAGATTTTAAACATCTTCTCCCATGAGATGCAATATACAGTCATTACGAGAACGTTTATAAGAGTTTTGACCCTCTTCTAGAACATACGAATCTCTCGATGAACGCGCTCTTATAATTCTGCAGAGATGACAATCATCGAATTAACTTAAAAGGTTTCAAATTTTATTCATAATTCGCGACAAGATTCAAAACAGAATTCTATTTATAATTTTATGCACCGCGTGTGACGATATGTTTCGTATATCTTGATATTTTATATACATACGTATATTTCGCTGGTCTCTCTCTCTCTTTCTCTCTATATTACACGAAAAAATTATAAATTAAAATATTATAAAATTATATAATCATAAATTAATAATTATATAATAATATAATAATAATTATCTAATAAAGTTGGATAATAAATAATTATATATATAATATAAAAAAAGTAAAATATTGTCCCCTGAAGAATAGATTCTGCATTATACTTCGAATTTTAGATGAATCCGGAATACATCGCGAATTCCCTCGCGAGGAATTTTCTCGCCGACTCGCGCGAGCTCGTTATCGCGGTTATAACATGACACGGCAACGCCAAACTCGCTCGGTTATGGAGTTAACTGCGGCAATAACTTTCGAGGCGACTTCGTCGCTTCTCTCTGCCGACGACCTAACGAGTCGTCGTCGCAGGCAACAACCTACGCGAGGTCTACGCTCGATTTCACAACACTCTTTCTACACCTACTTGCGCTCCTCCTTCTCGCCGATTGTAGCGGGCTCGTCTCGATTGGAGTAGCTCGGCGCGAAGGGCCCCGCGGGTCCCTTCTGCCCCCCCCCCTCTGCCCCCCCTTTTTTCCCCCTGCGACGCGGGGAGACCCTTAGCCAAGGGTCTCGCGAGCCCTGCCAAGGAGTCGAGCCGCTTCGATGGGTCACAAAACTAGTCACAAATACCACGATTTAGAGCATAGCTCTAACCGTTTAACTGCGCAGTAACTTTGCGCGCTTTCTATACGCGCTGATAACGTATCCCCGCGTCGCTATCTTGTATTCCGCTTTCCGAGAGCGTTAACCCAGTTTAACGGTCCAACTCGATATCGCGAATCAAGGAAATTGCCTGAATTTTTATATAGATAAAATTACATATTATTTTATGTGCCAAACATGTGATATCTCGTCCCGAATTCTGTCAATTATGAATCGTGTGTGTCTAGAGCGGGTTTCGAGATTGATGTTCTCTTGAAAAATTTCACGCCGCGCGATACGTCATCGATGAGATGCATTTCGTCGTCGTAGGAGGTCCCCCGAAAATTCCCCGATGGCTCATGAACGCGAGCCTGTCACGATGATCGATCTGTTGCACCAAGAGTTGCACAGTTATGCGACGATAACGTTCCTGTCGTGTCTTTGTCAAAGGGTTATATATCTCTCTCTCTTTCTCTCGTCGTAATCTGCCGTTTTATATTGCGCAACCTTCGCTCATGTAATTCCTCATGGCATCCTTTTATTTTCCGAAATAAAATGTCACATATTTAATTTAAATTATTAATTAATTCAATTTCGTTTATTAACATAATTATTCATTATTATTAATTTTATTTATTTTATTAACATATATATTTTTTCTAATAGCCACTTGATTGAAATGAATTTATCGATTCGCGGAGTCTCGTAAAAAATTTGACAACTTCTCTGTATAATTTATGATTTATGATTTTTTTTGTACAATGTGTTTAAATATCATCCCCCTCGAAAGAAAGATGAATTGTTTTTTGTATATATGTATATGCAATAATTGTATTATACATTCTTGCTAAGATTTTTATCATGCCGGAAGGATATTATTCTGTCGCGGATCACGTCACTTCTGCGCCTGTCGTCCTGAAATAATGGCAAAAGACTCGCGTCGATCTCGCGTGAGCGGATTTGATACAAGTTCATTGCGCCATTACGCGTGAAATCGTGCATTAAGGCGCAGGTACGCGCCGTGGCATTCCAGTGGCTCGATATGCACGCGATCGGGTAAGCTTTATTACGGTTCCATTCGTTCGAGGCTTTCGCCATTTGTCCCGCTATCGTGCAAAATAAAACTAACAATATTACAATTTTTTTTTTTTTTTTTCCCCAAGACATCGAATTATAAGAGCGCGATCTCGTATTCCGTTTCCAAGTAAAAGGGCGTGTAGAGGCATTTATGTTAATAATTACATCGCAGACGAGTTATCGCGGATTGGAAAAGGAAGAATCCGCGAGGCTGAGGAGTGGAAAACGTGTCGGGTTCCGCGCCGAGATCAGCGAAATACCATCTCGCGGCAGCTGCCGCGCCGTCACGATTGCCCCCCCCCTCCCCCCCCCCTAAATCAATTCGATTAATCGCATTAAGCGACAACCATCGATAATTGCTCTTGCTCAATCGCGGATCGTTCATCGCGCGGCGCGATATGAAGCAACCGCGCCGTTCGCGGTAAACCGAACGCCTCTATCTCCATCAATAAGGGGCACCTGTCGGACCCCCTCTCACGTGAACGTGATACACCAGCGCATGTTGCGCCTCCATTCACGGAACCGATCGCGGAATACAGACGTATAAAGATATTATTAGACTCAAGCAACATTTTTACTGTTTTCAATCATTTGTTTGAGGAAGTAGCCTTAATCGTAACATAGGGTAGAGCGGGGTCGAAAGTAACAATTTGACTTTAGAACTCGATTATGGAAAAACTGTTACAGTAAAAGAAAAACTGTTGATACCCCAAGCTAACATATTCATTTCACTTTATGGAAATCATAACATTTGAGCCTTGTGATAAATATAATCAAAATTATCAATCAAAAATCGAAACGAGAGCAAATGTTACAATCGCCTCCGACTCCGGGTCGGTTGTAACACTATAGGGGGTCAATAGTAACAATTTTAAATAATCAAAATCAAAAGTATTTATTCAACGAATTTAAATAATTTTTCTTATATTAGCAAAAGTAAACTAAAATATTCTTATACAAATAAAAAAAAAGGAAAATAAAGTCTTATTCTTTTAAAATTCATATAAACCTTTTCATACTAATTATAGAAAACATTGTAGAACAAAACAATTATAGAACAACTTTGTTAACTCCAATTATAACAAAATATAAACTTTTTTTAAATAGAGATTACTCTAAATCACAATTGTGACAAATATATAAGTCATTTAACTCAAATTATAACAAAACAAAACTTTTTTTTAATAGAGATTACTCTGAATCACAATTATGACAAATATATAAATCATTTAACTCAAATTATAACAAAACTAAACTTTTTAAAAAAAAATATCTTTTGTACCTCTGTCAGTCTTTCTAATCTTGGTACGAGGCATTCTAAAATAAAAATAGTTCAGTTATGATCTAAAATGAAACAAATTGCATCAGCCGGGGTCGGTTGTAACGTTACATTCGACCCCAGACAATGATGTTACAATGGTCCCCGACTATGTTTTTGAACTTTGATTTAAAATTTTTAATGATAAAATGTCAAAAATGGATAAGCAACAATCATTATAATATGCAAAAATAACTAAATTTAAATATAAATCAAAGAAAAAATACTTATTTGCAGTGGAAATATTTATATTAAAAGTTTAACACGCTTGGAAAAACCTACTTCAGGGCCTCGAAAACGTATTTTGGTCGTTGCGCACGTCCACTCAGTACCTAGGCCGCAGACGTACTGAGATAAGTTGTAGCTTGTTTAGCTTCATGTGATAACCGACGCACGCGTATATATCTACTATATATTTATAGATATTTGAGTTGTTACTTTCGCCCCCTGTTACTTTTGACCCCGCTCTACCCTACATCAGGATACTCAAAATTATATTTTAATATAATAACTGTCAAGTAATTTCAATTTCATAAAAATGTGTTTGAGAGTCTAATAATCTGAACACGTTTTCGAATCGCATGTGTCATGACATCATGACATGACATGACGACACACGTCGAAGCGTACAATCAGGCGAATGAGAGAAAGATTTTGCCGTTTGAAATCTACCAGGAAGAGGATGGCTCGCATCCGACCGCATTCCCCCCTCAGCCCCCCCCTCCCCCCCGAATCGCGATATTAGCGCGATCGCGCTCTCTTCTAGCCTGTATCCGTTGCCAATTCGAACATGTCGACATCGTTCGTTAAGCGGTGAGAAGGATCGTGACCGTTTCTCGAAATTCCATCGATAAACTGCCTTATGCAATTTACGATCCGTTATAACACGGTTTAGGTGCGGACGTGTCCGGCACGCCTCCCCCCCTTCCCCCCCGAATAAGCGATAAGATGCAATTATTCCAGATAAAATTCGAGTCTCTCTCTCTCGCCATAGGAATTATAAAAAAAAAAAAAAAAAAAAAAAAAAAATGCATTCTCTCGGGACGTATATCTCTCTTTGTACGCGGAGATAGATAAGCAGATATATAGAGAGATGGCTATATATATGCTTGTACGCTATATCCAGATAATCCGACGACCGCAACATTGTGCGAACGCGAGTCGCTCTGAACGAGGCAGCATATCGTGTAAGGTAGCCGCATCGAAGCGCGAGAGAGACGATTCGATCGACCTTAGAAGAATCCTCGATAGTTAGATTGGCATGGTGAGATAGAAACTCGACGAAGGTCGAAGAAAAGGGAGAGAAAATGGAAAAGGAGGAAGAAGACGGGGAAGACTAAAGAGAAGAAGAAGAAGAAGAAGAAGAAGCCTGAGAGGAGAAGAAGAAGAAGAAGAAGAAGAAGAAGCGCGGAGAGGAGGAAGCGGGAAAGGAGAAGGTGGAAGGCCCTCGGGAGGTGAACGTACGATTATGTGATCACTGGAGGATGCACACTCCTCCTCTCTTTACCCGTCTCACAAAACTAGTTTACACCGAGACTGGAACTGGAAGACGCGCGGGGAAAAAAGCCCCCCGCGCGCACGTCGACAGCCGATCTGATTGGATTTATCAGAGTTTTCTTTCTTTTTTTTTTTTCCTTTTTTCCCAACGTCGATAGATTAAATCGAATGCCCTCTCCGAGGCCTGGAATATGATGTGTGGCGAGGATTAGTGAAATAAAACGGTTCCCTGTAATCTGCGACGTAATCGAGAGAGGAAAGTTAATTATATACGGGCTTCTTAGCTCCGTACTGCGCGATGACGCCGGCAGTTTGAACGCAACACGTCGCGGGGCACAAAAGGCGTTTCATCGCGGATCTAAAAATAATTTCGTTCCTCGATCGAGCGGCCTGAATCTCGGCGGCGCGGCCGCGAAGGATGAGGAACACGTCCATGGCATGGTACTATCATTAGAATACGTCATGTCGCAGTGTTTTCTCGAGACAGAGAGAGAGAGAGAAAGAGAGAGGAAGCGGGGGGAGGGATAAGGGAAAGGGGGCACCCCCTGGGGAGCCCGAGCAGCCACCCAAGAAGCGGGCTTCGCGATAGTTGGCGTAGGACATAGCTGCAAATACCGTGTCGCGGTATATACAAGATGATTCTCAGAGAATATATCGCCCCCCCCCCCTCCTCCCCCCCCGTATATACAGGGTGTCCCATATAGGTAGGGCACCAGGGTGTATACTCCCTGGAAAAACCGGGAAAACCTGGGATTGTCAGGGATTTTTTTTTTTACCTTGAAAAATCCGGGAATTCTCATGGAATTTTATATAGACTCAGGGAATTTTTTCAAAAAGTGTGCCTTTGATAATTTTATTGACGATGTCTTTTTAGTGTCAAGGTCTTATGGAAGTTTCATAGAAAATTGTTCAATTTTTTAATAATATTTAAATAAATTAGTACTCCTTAAGACGTTTATAATAAATTATTTTTTGTTTTATATTTTTATTTGATATTTTCCCATATATCTTTAGCGTTTAGATATATTGATATATTGCACTTTGTTATTGTCCCAATTTTACGATTAATAAATCAATATTAAATGCTAGAAAAACTGCATTTTTGATAACTTTCTTTGTAATCGTATAAATAGAAAACATTAGAAAGCGCATACAATAAAGAAACTTATTTTAAAAAGCTGCATTTAAAAATTTTCGGATTTTACCTGGAATTTTAAACAAAAATACCTAGAAGATCAGGGAATTCTCAGGGAATTTTTTTACAAGATTTGAGTAGACACCCTGGGCACAGATCGGTACTACTGTATTCCTTGTTAAAGAGATGAACATTTTTTTTTTCCATTGGCAAAGTTTCCGGAAATGTGCATCGTTTTCCAAATATCATCTTATTTTTGCGCAGTACGTCGATATTTTTTTTCACTACGATATTTCCCTAAAGCTATGAGCACATGTTGAAGTATTCCGTGCTCTCTTAATCTGAATTAGTGAAAACGTGATTAAAATAATAATACGAGATTTCGTCGAAGATCAGTGACTATTTCATTGATTTCAGTGAAAACATTTGTATACTTGCTCTTGCGTCTTATTGATTTTATATATTATAGTAAAATTGTTCACTGAAAATCAATAATAGTCGCACATATTTGCAAAATGTAGCTTTTAAAACTTTGTCTTTAATTTATTTTGGATTGTTAATTTCGCAAAAAAAATCCTCACATACACATATCTAAAATAACTATAACACGTATAATTATTCAAATTCAAACTATTCAGAATTATGTATACATATTATTTTTTTTACTCTTAAAATGTGATAAACCCATCAAAAATTAACAAGACTTGGTAAAAAAACAGATATTTTTTTTTAACAAAATATATTGCTCTCTGTAAATAAATTTTATATATATCTAATATTATAAGACTATCTTATATATAATATTAAAATATTTATAAAATATCACTCTGATTGTGTGTGAAACGGCCACTATCACTAACTAATTCTTTCAATAAGATTTAACTTATTTGCAGTGCTATACTTATAACTGAGACTATCAATGACTATTCATTGCTTTTCAGTAATAAAATTGATTTTATTACTGAAAAACTGTGAATAGTTATTGAGTGATTCTATTTAAAAGAAGGTGATTAAACACAAAATAATGAGAGACAACAAAAAACTAAATAAATAACATCTACTTTGTTTATATTTAAATCGGAAAGCACACTTTCATAAAGGAACTTATTTTATGTCAATTGAAATAAAATTTCTTCAAGTGTTCCGTTATAAAAATATAGATATTAGACTTAATTATATTAGAATTATCAAAATGTTTACCCGAAGAATCATTTATACGAGTAAACAGGAAATGCATTGTATTAGCATATTAAAAAATGAGATATCTCGAAAACAATGTATTTCCGGAAATTTTGCCAAAGGAAAAAGATACTTATATTTTGACAAGAAATACGGTAGAGCATTCGTCTTTATCCTATCTATTCTACTTATATGGACACCCTCCTCTCCCTGTAAACAGGATAATTATCGGAGAATATCTCGCCCTACATGAACCGTTTATTTTGAAAGCAGTGTGAAAGCGCATTTTCGAAAAAAATCGATAATATTGTTGCTATGATTACAAATTGAGATTAAATTTATTTATCTTCAATATTATCGATTTTCTCGAAAATTGACTTACATCACTTTCAAAATAAACAGCTCATATACATATCTATGCGCATAATATGTAATAACCACTTTTTTCTTGGTTGCAATTTCGGTTGCAGATCGATCCGACGTACGTTAAACGACGCACATTGTCACTCTTTCGGTAAAACGCAGATTTTTTTTTTTTCCGAAACTCTTGTCGGACGAATCGTGCGTTTTTTCGGATACAGCACGAAAGTGCATCCAGACGAATTTTACGCGGTGTTACGCGCATTCCAAGACCGCACCGGGCGTGTGACATTAACACCGAGTGTTCCGTAAGATCTCCGGACGTTAATATTATTATTGGACCGGTCCGCCGCGGAATACTGGTCTCGGTGCGAATGCAAAAAGTTGAATAAATTTTGCAGAAAACCGGCCGATCGACGAAAAACACGGCGATATATTTTAATTTTCACTTCACTCTCGCAGCTCGTGTTTTACTGCTGCTAATATAAATTACAGCAATTACGCTTTTATCGCGCGCGAATACCGGCTAATAAACTGCGAGGTACTCGCTCGCCATGCTGGGTATTATTTGTATTTTGCGTATCTCGTACTCTACTCGTGACGATACTTTTGCAGAGTCTGTCTACGAAATGGAGAAGAGATCGCGCGATTATTCGGAGAAAGAGATGTCCGCAATAGTAATTCTCTTAAATAGAATCAGTGCATTTTATCACTGACAAACAGAGTGAATAATCACTGGTGGTCTCAGTTATAAGTATAGCAATACAAATCAGTGAAATTTCACCGAACCATTTTTTTTCTCAATGTATCTAATAATTCTAATATATTAAAAGAGGAATTAATATGAAATTAATATTCTTTTACATATGTTTCACTCTGATAGCGACAATTTTTGTTCTACGATCGTTAACTGACGTTGATAGAACGTCATCTCGCGAGACAGGAAAAACGGAAAAGATTTCCCACGATCGCGTCCTTACCTACGTTAATTAACGATATGACGAGGAAAGTCGTAATCACGATCGAAGGGATCGATGGGGGTCGCGATTTCGACGCAGCTTAAGGCGAGACTCGAATCCTGTTTATCGCTCCTCGCCTCGTATTTCTTCGGTGGATCGGCCTTGTACGAACCACGTCACGACAGGTGCAAGCTCGATCTCTTTTTCTCTCTTACGCCTTTTTTTTCCGCATCCACCGGTTTCGTGTTTGCCCTACAGGCGCAAACGCAACGCGAACAGCTGAGCACCGGACCCAGGATTCGGATCAGCCTTGGCCGAATACCGACTGGCCTGGGTCGAATCCGTTATAAAAATGGACCCGCGAGATGTGAGTGACGTCACGGGTTCGCGGGAGATCGAAAGGGGTTATCTATCGATTGGGTCGTTATCGCGAGTCTATACGTTACAGGAAGATTGAGTTGCAAAGACGGATTTTCCTCAATTATTATTTAATATATATAGTTTATTTAATATATTAAATATAATTATTTATATTATTAAATTTAATTACTAATTATATTTATAATTTAATAATGATTTTATTATATTTGATGAAGATCTATCTGGAAGCATTTTCATCTATACAGATCTAGCGTACCTCGCCTTTCCTAAAACAATATTAGATGCATAACGAAAGGATTGATTAGGATAAAAATCACTTAGGCTGAAACAACAGCACGTGATCAATTTTCCTTGATACGTTGAAGTTACACTCGTGCACGAGCAGGATTAATGCATTCGCGGATGTTTTCTGCTTCGGACCTTTCTGTCCGATATCGCCGGGAAGCTGCGTTATGTACAATGTACAAGAGATGCCGCGTTGAAAAAGTCGCGCGCCGATCACGAAACTCTCTCGACTGATAACGAGTTATCCGCTTTTTTAAATAACGAACCGGTCCGCGCGTCGACTACGAAGAAAACCAGTCGATGGACGCTAATAACGCAGGCCCGACAACACGCAGAATTACGGCCGGCAAGTTACTCGCTCAAAGTTAGTTGCAGTAGCGCGACTGATAAAAATGCAAGCGATGCAACCGACTCTCTCTCCGGCAGTCACGCGATATCTTCCGCCCCTCCAAACGTTTGCGTTATTATATTAAACAGCGATCGCGAGCGAAGCAATGTCCGACTTTTGGGCCGAACAATTCATAATGCAACGAGAAACTCCAAGTAATATTTAGTTGTTATTAAATGCTTTATATTATAATTATTTATTATTTATTATTATGATATTTTATATTTTTACTATTTATGTTAAATTTTAAAATTAAAAAAAAGATTAATAAAAATTATTAATAATTTAGAAAATGTGTATTTGATTATATGTAAATTAAAAAAAAATTTTATTATATTATATATAAATATTATAATATTATATAAATAATAATATAATTAATTTTGAAAAAATTAATAATTAAAAATTTAATAAGAAATGTAATAATTCACATCATTTCTCTCGCGTATCAAACAAATCAATCAACAACTTGACCTGTACTCATTTGATACATCTTAATCAGAATTTTCAAATTAAATAAAGCTATTTTTTTTCTCGAATTTTTCCTGACCGTTTTGACTCGCTTTAATCTAGCGTACGTCCAACAGTTAATTGACGTTCCTCTCTGATGAGCGGTCGTAATTGAATTATCGAGACGATCGTACAGGATAAGCGATCAAAGGCCTGATCATTTGCCTGATAATTTCTCGGGCAAACAACGAGGCACTCGTAAAAGTCTGAACGGCCTCTCGTTTTATGCGTTACGGCTTCATCAGAGGTTCGACGAAGAGCGTCGCGAATGTCGTATATGCGTAGTACTTCTTCCTTTACATCAGTAATGTACTTCAAACGCGCGTATACACGAATCGTTTTTAAACTGCAGTTCCTCGTCAATTTACTATGGCCACCTTAGTAATATCAGCACAAATGATTTTTCTTGTTTATATTTATTAAATGTTGAATTTTTATAAAATAAGTCTCCACTTTTGAAATTGCTTCGGATGAAAGATCCTTTCTCTTTCATCATTTCACAAAATGGTGATTTTTTTTTATATTTGATAATTTCTTAAAATGATTCTAAGAAATATCACAGCAAGAATAATTAATTAATTTTGATTTTTAATATTTAAAATAGTAGTAAAAAATTTTTGTGTATCAGATGACATAACCGATAATACGCAAATATTATAAAAATCGTAGATATAATCTTTGAAGAAAATTGTTCTTCGGAAAGAGGAGAGTTTTGCCTTGAGTTGTAAGTAACGCGAATTAACAAACGACTTATCTCGCAAATTTCAATTAGTTCAAAAATATATACAGTAGATCTTTTTTTTTTTAAATAAAGTTTTATCGAGCTTGTTTTAACTCGCGATGGAAGCAACGTGTTTCCGGCTCTGAACAATCAGAATGACGTCGGTGAGGCTAATGCTAAGGCCATTCGCATTCCGCATCTCCGACGAGCGGAGTACCGACATTTTGACATTTAGCTGTGCTGCTAATTGCCTTGATTAATAACCGTAACATTGATGTCATCAAGGGCGGAAGCTTCCGACGAAGCGGGACCGACGAGATATTCTCTCTCTCTCTCTCTCTCTCTCTCTCTCTCTCTCTCTCTCTCTCTCTCTCTCTCTCACTCTCCCGAAAAACTGTTCCCGAGATTTTATTT
Source organism: Lasius platythorax (assembly GCA_963971435.1). NCBI lineage: Eukaryota > Metazoa > Arthropoda > Insecta > Hymenoptera > Formicidae > Lasius > Lasius platythorax. The sequence continues at coordinate 14,344,102 of OZ020537.1, forward strand.
CGATTCGTTATCATATTTGTCCATGGAATTCAATTTCGAAATCCTCGATATACACGTGGCAAACGCCATGAAAGATTCAGAGAGCGTATACTACGTATTTCGGATCAATACTACGAGCGGGTTTCGCGATTCTTTTCCCCGCCCTCGTCACACATCTCGGAGAAGAATAGGCAAAAATGCTCGCAAGCTCATCTACATGATATTTAATTCGCGCTGCGAAAATCTCCTATGAGTATGAAATTTAATTTCATCCGACTTAATATCGTCGACGGTTAAAGAAAATATCCGTCGTGCCGCGTCACGGAGATTCAGAACTGCCCTATCTGCGATGTGTAGGAAGTTGCCAGGCGTAGCCGAGTCTCGGTTAAAAGCCGAGGTTAATCGCGAAGGAACTCTGTGCGCGGCGAAGCGCGCAGCCATAAGTTGAGTCGCTCCGGCTGTCTCCGGTTTTATATATTGTAAAAAGGAAAAAAAAAAATATTACAGAATTACGTGAACAATAAGTGTAATATCGCTATTTTACACTTATAAGTGTAATAGCGTAATGTAAATTCAATGTAAATAATTTTACATATATTTTCGTCTAGTGTTCATGTAAATAATTTTACATATTTTCTTATAGCTTATTTTTCGCGTAAATGTAAATGACGATGTATTTATGCGCGATACGTGACATTTTACGCGCGATTTACAACGAGCGTATGCGCACCAAATGTATCCAATCTCGTCTGATAGCCGGCATCATTAAATTAATCTCGTACCGCTTTGCTTCAGCGATTTTCATCATCATGCGATACGGAAAACGAGAAAGATTCTATCGATATAAGATCAGCAAGGGTCGAGAGAAGGGCCAATTAGAGCCGGAGCGCTTAAATTATTACGACAATCGCTCACAATGACAGTCGTCAGCTGTTTCGGATCTTTTTCAACACACACACATATAAACCTAACGATACCATTTTTCTATTTATGGCAATCTGGCAAAATCGATAATTTTTTACTAATCTCTTCTGCTTTTCGGATTTTTATTTTAACGATTTACGATGTAAAATCTTGGAAATCTTGTATATTATTACACGCAATCTTTCTCTTGGAGAGAATTGTTTAATGAAAGAGGGAAACGAGATCTATCAATATTTCGCGCAAGAAGTTTGATTGAATGCACAGTTAATCGTTTGCGATAACGACCGTTATCGATGCACTCATTAAGTGTTCGCTGTAACGAATGGACTTACGATCGTGTCACCGCGATTCTTAATTGCTAATTGCTCTCGCACCCGAATACACACGTGCTTTCGTTCCGCTCGAATGACGAGAGAGATCTAAGGAACGCGATACCGTTTCCCGGCTTCAAACGCTTCAAGTAAACGTATTACTTGTGTATTTTTTTTGGCACTCTTGATCTCTTTCCAAAAGTACACATTGCACGAAAATAACATCGTGCTAAAAGCAATCGTTTTATTGCGTAATGATCAATTTTACTTTATACGACGCTGGAATTTCTCACATTCGCGCGCATTCAAGAGTGTTGAAGAGTGTTGCACGTTTTTGTATTTTTATAGGATAGGTTTTTTTTTTTTTGCGCGACAACCGTCGAAAATTGACAACGGCTAAAAATTGAGAAGACCGTGATTTTAATACGCTTGTACACTAATACCTAACTTTATAATCTTAATAACCTGACATATACGTAACAGACAACGACTTGCTTCGTCTCCCGCATTCGAAAGAATTCTTCGCTTTTCTCTCGTCTCCCCGTAATTTATCGCCGTAATGAAACTCGGTCTGGAAAAAGGAAAGAAAGATGAGGCGGCTACCGGTCATCTGCATGACGAGTAAATAGGTTCGCATTACTCGCGCCAACGCGGCACTTTATATCGGATGATGGCCAGATAAGTTTCCAAGTCGCGCTAACATTATTCGCGAGAGGATGTAACGCTTTGTAGCATGAAATTGCAACGAGTTTGAAATTCGAAATCTTGACACGCTATCGAGAAATGCTTCTAGACCGTTTATCGCGATTAAATCTCTGTATCGAAGAGATAGGCTGATCGATAGAGAGCGAACTTTTTCGAAGACCGAATAAAAAAAGAATTTCCCCAAAAGAGTGTCCTATATAGAAAGGGTATTCCTTGTTAAAAATAAACATATTTTTCCTTAGGAAAATTTTTGGAAATGCATCGTTTTCGAGATATCTCATTTTTTCACTTTATCAATACATCAGTGCACTTGCTGATTTTCTTCGTGTAAAAATTTTGAAATAATTTCGAAATTTATAATCAAGTCTAATTTACATTTTTTTAAAATAAAACACTTGAAGAAATTTTATTTGAATTGACGTAAATTAATTTCCTTATGGCAGCGAAGTGTGTTTTCCGGCTCTGATATAAACAAAGCTCTGAAATAAATGTTATTTATATAATTTTTTATTTCTTCTCATGCGAAGAATATTTCGATGCATATTTCAATAGCTTGACGATTACCTAAATCTTTGCAACAAGGAGATGACATGATTGAAAAATAAGATATCTCGAAAACAATGCATTTTCGAAAATTTTGCTAAAGGAAAAAAATGCTTATTTTTTGACAAAATTGATCTGGTCTATACACTTTATATAAAATGGCGCTTTTTACACAGAGCCGTTTATTCTCTGGCAGGGAGGCGCTTTGTAACAGTATAACCAGACAGGTACGAAACACACAGGCCACGCAGAGGAGACACTGGTAATTAGGTGGTAATTAATTGCATAATTAACGACGCCGGTACTTGGCTGTGATATTCGTTTACATAGTGTATCGAGTGTCGCGTCGAGTCTCGATTTCCAGCATCGACGTAAAAGAGCTCGAAGAGCGACCCTTAATGAAATGTTATCGCGCGCGACGCGCATTTCGGTATCTTATGATAATTATTACAAACGCATTTTTCATTTAGACGTTTCGACGAGATATAATTTCCTTTGCAATATTTTTAAAGAATGAATTTTTTTTTTTAAACTACCTCAAATAGAGTTCTTTCCGCGATGGCGAAGAGAACGGAGAGAGCATTATACGTGTTAAAGTAAGAGGAAAAAAAAAAAAACATTTACGTCAAATCCCGTTCGTCTTTCATCCGATCGATGCCATTGAACGGTCCGATTATCTACGTCGAACTCCTTCCAGCGGGTTCTTTCTATTAAGCGGGGGAAGAAGAAGACTCGCGAGAGGTTGAATCGACGGAACGGTCAATGTCAGGAATCAATCTAACGTGATTTCGCCAGATTATACGTCTCGCGTCTCTCCTTCGGGAAAGGGGCAAGTTGTTGAACAACGAACTCCATCTTGTCAGGCGTGCCTGCGCGAAAGGCACCCTGAGGGCTGCCCCACAATCATCCTCCGATCCTGTAACTATTCTCTCTGATTATGCGATAGCACCGCCATCCGAGTGTCATAGGGCAACGAGCGTTTCACGGCTGCGAGATTATTCCGTCTCTTCTCGATCTCCAGCCATTTTTCTCCTACTTCGTATTCTCCTACTTCCGATCTCAATTCTCAATTTAACACCTACTTATATGATACATCGAACAGTCAGATTTTTGTCGAAAGCTCCTTTTTCAAGCCTCGAAAAAAATTGGAAACTATTGGAAACTGTAGGATAGAGCGGGGTCAAAAGTAACAGGGGGCGAAAGTAACAACTCAAATATCTATAAATATATAGTAGATATGTATATACGCGTGCGTCGGTTATCACATGAAGCTAAACAAGCTACAACTTATCTCAGTACGTCTGCGGCCTAGGTACTGAGTGGACGTGCGCAGCGACCAAAATACGTTTTCGAGGCCCTAAAGTAGGTTTTTCCAAGCGTGTTAAACTTTTAATATAAATATTTCCACTGCAAATAAGTATTTTTTTCTTTGATTTATATTTAAATTTAGTTATTTTTGCATATTATAATGATTGTTGCTTATCCATTTTTGACATTTTATCATTAAAAATTTTAAATCAAAGTTCAAAAACATAGTCGGGGACCATTGTAACATCATTGTCTGGGGTCGAATGTAACGTTACAACCGACCCCGGCTGATGCAATTTGTTTCATTTTAGATCATAACTGAACTATTTTTATTTTAGAATGCCTCGTACCAAGATTAGAAAGACTGACAGAGGTACAAAAGATTTTTTTTTTTTTTAAAGTTTAGTTTTGTTATAATTTGAGTTAAATGATTTATATATTTGTCATAATTGTGATTCAGAGTAATCTCTATTAAAAAAAAGTTTATATTTTGTTATAATTTGAGTTAAATGACATATATTTGTCACAACTGTGTGATTCAGAGTAATCTCTATTAAAAAAAAGTTTAGTTTTGTTATAATTTGAGTTAAATGACTTATATATTTGTCACAATTGTGATTTAGAGTAATCTCTATTTAAAAAAAGTTTATATTTTGTTATAATTGAAGTTAACAAAGTTGTTCTATAATTGTTTTGTTCTACAATGTTTTCTATAATTAGTATGAAAAGGTTTATATGAATTTTAAAAGAATAAGACTTTATTTTCCTTTTTTTTTTATTCGTATAAGAATATTTTAGTTTACTTTTGCTAATATAAGAAAAATTATTTAAATTCGTTGAATAAATACTTTTGATTTTGATTATTTAAAATTGTTACTATTGACCCCCTATAGTGTTACAACCAACCCGGAGTCGGGGGCGATTGTAACATTTGCTCTCGTTTCGATTTTTGATTGATAATTTTGATTATATTTATCACAAGGCTTAAATGTTATGATTTCCATAAAGTGAAATGAATATGTTAGCTTGGGGTATCAACAGTTTTTCTTTTACTGTAACAGTTTTTCCATAATCGAGTTCTAAAGTCAAATTGTTACTTTCGACCCCGGTCTACCCTATTTAATTTTTTTTCCTATACAAGTAAAACCTGTCCTCTATAATTCATAAACGTGAGAAAATTGAAGTTGAAAAAATGGGAGAAAAATTTTCCCTCGGAGATGATTAAAATAGAGGATTATTTGTAAACGAAGAATAGACGCGTTTCTCTTTGTTTTACGTTGTCTTTTTTTTTTAAATTTCTATAAAAGAACGTGTGTTGTCGACACAATTTTATTTATACAACTCGGCACGCTAATACGCCGCCAATACGCTCGCTGAGAAAGGACCGCGGTCAATATAATTATGACAAACTCCGTCCCGCTTGTCTGTCACAAGTCCGTATATAGGTCCTCCACGGTTAACCGGATTAAAGAGCTACGCCAAGACGACTCGCCTGGCTGACTCGTGACCTCTCCGGTCCAACACAAATGCTGCATTGCGTCGTGTCGCTGATTTTGATATACGGCTGCCGCGTACGTTATGTTTAATACACAACCTACAGCCTCTCCTCAAGTTAATCACCTCCTACCAGAATATCTGAAATTTGCAACCAAGATTCGCTAAAAAGAGACTCGCGAAAATTTCGCAATATTTTAATCTCTTTTTTTTTAAATAAATGTGTATCTTGCATCGAAGACGGCAGAGTCTTCTCGAGTCAAAATTTTGCTCCTACTTTCAGGCTCAATTTTCCCACGTTTGTGGATTCTAGAGAATCTTAATAATCTTTAATTATCAAAGTAGAGAAGAGTTAGGTTGAAAATTGCGATTGAAGATAGGAGAAAAATTTCGACTCGGAAAGGAGATCGTCAGGAACGCGATTCAACGCGACATTTCGCACTCCGAGAGATTAAATCGCGATAAGATGCTCGAGTGTGTTAAATTGAAAGGATCCTCTAGGAGAGGAAGTATACGCTGTGTCACTTAAGAGCCGCGAGCGCGCCTTAATGGTGCACGTGTGGTTTCTGGTATGCGCTTATATACGCGTTATAATTCACCTGGAGCAGTCATAATTCACGACGCGGCTTCTACACAGTAGATGCAGTTAAGCAGAGGGCGGAGCCCTCTCGCCATTTATCGCAAACCCTCGATACGGTGCGATGCACCTGAACCGACGAATATTCGCAATTAAAGCTACGCGTTTTCCTTTAACTTAATTATCGTTCGCGCATCCTCGTTTTCGCTCTATTGGATAGAAGAATACTGAAAAGGACGTTTCAGGAACAACAAGTTCGTGCTGGTTTAAGTATTACCCTTAGAAATGTATCGCGCAAGAGGAAGAAAACGCACAAATATATTTATGATGGGTAGTTAAGATAAGACGATAGGAGATAGTAGCTGAGATAACCAATACGATATCCTCGCGGTTTGTCCGAGAGAGAGAGAAAGAGACGAGAAGAGCGCGTTTTTCTTCTCTAATATAGGTAGTCAGTCGCGAATGTTTATGTACACTTATGTAGCGCTCTCCTGCGCTTGTAACGCATCCAGAAGCTGCGTGTCGTCGTTGTTAGGTTTAAGATCCATTAGAGAGAGCTTCGATATTCCTTACACACGTGGTTGCTTTTACATTATAATAATAATAACTTTATTGAACGTACGAAAAGCATAGCATACAAAAAGAAAGCTGCACATCAATAAGCGCGAGATGTCAGCAATAGTACTGTTTTTATACTTAAATATAGCAGATATTTGTTAAATATAGTAAATTAATTTGTTAATTTTTTAAATATAGTTAAATATAAATTTGTCCAAAAAAAAGAACTATAAGGATTGAGTACTCTAGATAATAGTGTAAATATATTAAACATTCGACATATAAATGTATGAGTGCATTTGAAAATAATACAAAAGGATAGTGAGATAACTTTAGTAATAAATACATAAAATAAAGATAACATAAATATAAAACAGATTGCACATGAGATCCGCAATTGAAGTGAGAAACAATGTAGAGAGAAACAGCTGATTTGAAGGATAAGAATGAGAAAGAGAAGAGCGGATGTCGTAAAGCAGCGAATTAATTTTATCAGTCGCTCACTCTTTCTCGACTAGCACATCGATTCGATCGATCCAACATTTATAAAAAGATCGATAATACCGCGAGAGTAAAGAGAGAAACCGGTCGGAGTTACAACAGAACTACTTCCTCCGAAGTTACAACAGAATATAAAGAGCGCGAAGGATCGCGCTATCGGATAACTCTCGTAACTATAAACAATACTCTCTTAAATTGGACTAGTGAAAATGTCACTGACTAAAACAGTGACATAAGATTTCATCGAAGATCAGTAAGTATTTCACTGATCTTCAGTGAAAATACAATTACTGCTCCGTTTTATGTTCCGCTGATTATGGCAGCAAGATTTCACTGAAAAGTCAATAATAATCGCACATATTTGCAAGATTAGTAGTTTTTAAAGCTTTTTCTATTTATTTTGGATTGCTATTTTTTTGGAAGTTTAGTTTAGTTCCGTTTCGTTTAGTTAGTTTAGTTTAAATTCAAATTAAGTTAAATTGAATTCGATTTAGTCTAATTTTAATTTCAGTTTTCAATTTCAACTGCAACGTCATTTCGTTTTATTTTATTTCATTTTTATTTTAATTTTTATTCATTTATGTTCATTTTTAATTTTAATTTCAATTTTAATTTTTAATTTTAATTTCAATTTTTGAATGATAAAAGCTTCAAAATTTATATGATTTGATTTGTAACTCTAACTTTTAATTTGTAACTTTCAACTTAAACGTGTAAAGCTTTACACTTAACATTTAATAATACTTATACACAGAAATTACAAATGTATAAACTGGAAGCCATCTAAAGTCGCAAGGCATGGATTAAGAAATAAATAAATGAGTGAAAATATTAGATCGTCGAGCAATTTTATATCAACGATCTTTAACTGATTTCCGAAAAAGCGCAATGTATGAAATAATTTTGCACGAATCTGCAGTTAAATTTTTCGTGTTTTTCAAAAGAGGAAACGCACTATCCGAATCATAAATCTGTTTCTATTTTCAACCTTAATTTTTCTTTACTTTTATGGATTCTAAAAAAATTCTTTAATAGAGGATATTAATTTATATAGAAATTGAGTTTCTATTTTCTGTATTCCTCAAATAGGCAGTAAACGAACAATTTTCCTTGAAGGAGGTTTAAAAGAGGAGCTTCCGAGTTTCAAAAAAGAGTGATGAAACTAGAAGATGTTTAAAAGATGTTAGAATAAAAAAATTGCGAGATCAAAAGTAGGAGAAAAATTTCGACTCGGAGAAAAAAAATGCTATTTTCGTAAATTTTGTTCGATTAAACGTCGGAGATTTTTTTTCAGGCGGAAAGAAAAATTAAAAATCAAAAAATTTTATAACGCCGAATTGATATAAGGCTTTGCATAATGATTTTTCTCGTGTTGATATTCAGCCGATATGATCTTACACGGGATCATAAGAGGCACGTATATCGTCTAAGCGCGACCGATCCGGTAAGCAGTTGACCGGTAGGTCGAACCTGTTCGTGCACAAGCGCAGCAAAATATTGCATTATTATTTATTAATTCAGAGCATACTAGATGCGTATCTCTCTCTCGTACTCCGCGCTACTCTCGGGATCACGACTCTCTTATCTCGAGAGACGCGCAGTGGTTCTCGACTCGCTCGATTTTACTTTCCTCGTGCAATGAAATATTGGACGAAAGGGCGATGAAGCGCCTGAGAAACCCACCCTTTAGATGATCTATAATTCGTGACGAAATTCTAAAATTTAAAATTTCATGTGTGTTGCAATACAGGAAACACTTGAAGTAAAATATACATAAACACGTGAGAATATGCGGTACATAAAATTATAAATATAATTCTGTATCGCGAATTATATGTATAGACCATCTAAAGTGGACTTAGGTTGCGATTTTTTGGAAAAACAAATCCGGAGTTTAGAAATTAATTTTAATCAAGATGCAAGTCAGGAGTAGAGTTTCGCGAATATGTATACGAAAAATACAGCACTTAAAATTTAAAGTGATAACGTCTCGTTGAACATAAACTTTACCAGCCCGAATCGAAATTTTGCCCCATTTTCAATCTCAATTTTCTCACAATGCAGTTTCCTACTTAGAGGCTTAAGAGAAGAGCTTTCGGGCAAAAAACTAAAAATTAAATAGTTTCAAAACATAACAATCTGATTTTAAAGTATCAAGGTAGATGTTAGATTGAAAGATGAGATCGAAAATGAGACAAATTTCGAAAACATTCTTCAAGTATCATCTTCGGATTAAGAAATACAACTTCAAAAGAAAAGACGCTTATCTATCGACGCTTGTCTCGCCGGAATTTTTTTCGCCGATCGAATTTCGCGATCTTTATTACAGAATCCTCGCGTATCGCGGAGCGAGAAGCACATGCGCGTGAGAGATAATTTCCAGCTCACTTTCTTCGAATTATCATTATAATTTCTAGCGCTTTCTTCGAATTTCTATGGCTCGAAACGGAGGACCAAGGCGAGATATCGCGCGGCGCTGAATAGTGTCCACTTCGGAGATACCTTCGAGGTACCTTTTCTTCGCTCGCGCCGCAATCTCGTGGCATCGGTCTGACCTCTCGGTAACCGGCGGCTACCGTTCTGTGATTACCATGATAATTCGTCCGACTCGCTCTTTTGCCCCTCTGGCACGCCAGAGAGATAATACGCGATACACGGTGCCGGCTTGACGCTCGACGATGATCGCACAACCGCGTATAAGCGTACTATTGTTTCTAAACCACCGGCGCGGCGCGGCGATCTCGCGGCATCGCGAAACAAATCACCGCGAGAACGAGCGAAAAAAAAAACGAACGGGGCAAATGGAATGGAATCTGTCCAAACGTTTTTGCACGCGATCCTGACGGTTTAACCCCCTCTCTCTCCCCCGTTTGTCAGTACGATGAACTAGTTCCAGAATGTAGACTTTTGCAAATCGCGATTTGTGTAATCGTACTGTGTGCCTCAGGTAGGTCGAATATCGCGAAGTCTTCATACCTCCCGGTTATAATATTTCGTACGGCTTCATTACACTCGCATGTTTGTGCTTTTTGAAAGTATGTGCTTTATATGAAAGTCCTTTATTGATCTATAATTTCGTGACAAATTTCTATTTGTATAATTTTATATTTACATAATTCGTGACAAATTTCGATTTAGATAATTTAATATTTTATATTTTCATTTATAATTTTGTAATTTTATATTTATAATTATATGTTGTATATATAATTTTATAAGAGTGGAAATATACACTTGAAAATATATATCAAAACTCTTATTTAAAAAGAAGTAGATAATGTTGAGCTATATAAAATTATTTTTGGATATATTTAGGAAAATCTCCTAAGTGCCTAAACAAAAATTTTGAACACATAAGAATGGCGTCAAAATCTTTGAAAAACTCTCGTGTAAATTTTTCGATCTTTATGTATTTTTCCTGAAAACTATTTTATTAATCCGATTGATTCTTTTAAATTCTATTCAAAAATTAAGAAACTAATTTAATCGTTCGATTTAAAAAAAAATCGTAAATTATAATTTAAATCGTAAACTATTAAAATCGCGATCAAAGTTGCCAAAAAAGTTAATTTTATTCGAACCATAATTAAAATTCAGAAAGAGCTTACTCAGCAAAAAGCATCGATCAATATGCAGCTGAACACATGAGAAAGAAACAAAATTATTCGGATATGTTAACCCATGTTGAGAAAAAGATGGGTAGATTTGCATATAATTTCGCAACTACTTAAAATACGCAGCACGTAAAATTATAGATATATTTCTATCTTGAATTTTGTCTCGAGTTATAAATCAATAGATCACACATCTCTAAAGCGAGCTTGTAACTTTGTAATTTATAATAAGCGAAATTACTAATTTTTTTTTATGCGTTTATGTGGAAAAAACCGACAAGAATCGCATTATGTTCTTTTTGACATCTAAAGAAAATAAAAATTCGTTAAAATATTAAATATGGAAAATTCTCAAATATTTTAAAAATCGTTATATTGTAGAGGAATAAATGGCAGGAATTGTCGATGTCTTGAATTGAAACAAACATAAAATCTCACAAATTCCGATAATTTGTTGATTTATTTATTTGTTGAGTTATCCGATAATTTATTGATTATTATTGTTCGGAAAAAGATTGGTCTAATTTCTCGCGAAAATGTGTGTAATTTACATCTCTCTCTATCGCAATACTGTTTTGTTCAAAGTATTTCAATCGAACAAAGGAAAAGCTTGACGAAAAAATTCAACCCTTAGAAAAAAAAAAACATTTCGCGAAACACTCAGAGAGAATGCTTGCTGCAACAAATTATTGCTAATTTATTAAATTAGCTAACGTATTAAATTATTCTCTGAAATGTGTGTTTCGCGAAATGTTTTTTTGTCTTGTTTCTCGCGTAAAAATTTTCATAGATGTATTTATTGACTGGAATTGCGTGCACAAAAGATAACAAATTCGATCGCGTTGTGACGAGAAGTGACACGACACTCGAGAGAAGTACGCTTTTTTTTAACACAATAATTCTTCAAAAAAAAAAAAAGACAAAAAAAACAAAAAAAACCCAGCATCGCCGAACACACGTTTATCAGAGGCCTCTTTTAGAATTCGATCCCCGGGCCAGTGTTTTTCCACTCAGTCGCGTCCTGTACGAGATAAAAAAAAAAAAAACTCCTTTCTTTCGAAATATCCCTCCTTTTTCGGCAAACAACGATACTCTCGATCAGAGTGGAAGATTATGCGGGGAGAGAAAAAGGGGGTTAATCTCCGGCCCTCGTCTTTCTTCCCTTTCGCGCGCCACGCAACCATCGCCTCCTCCGGTTCTCAACCCCCGGTTAGAGCCGGCGTGCGGCGTGCGGATTCACAAAAAGGGCGAAGGGTCCACCCTTAGGTCCGGAGAAGACGAAGCTGACTGGTCGGTCGATCGGCAAAGCGGTCCACGATAGGTCGTAGGGTGTGGTCCCGCCGGCTTTTCTGCTATCGAGGCTCGGTAAAAGAAGAAGGGTCGCGCGTGTAGCTCGATCGATTTTCCGCTCTCTCCCTCCATCATCGGGTGAGGGTCGAAAAAAAAGAGACGGAGACAGTACGTACGGCACGCATGCACGCACGCACGCACGCATGTACGTACGTACGCAAAAATATATTGCGTGCGTGGCGTCGACGCGGCGTCGAAAAAGTTCCGGCCTCGGAGACCATCCAGTGGTGTGCGTGTCTCTCCGCGCGAAGAAACCGTGTCGTCGTCGTCTCTCGCGTCCAGCTTTTTATATATATATATATATATATATATATATATATATATATATATTTGCGAGTTTCTTCTTCTTCCCCCTCCCCCTCCCCCCTTACTTCCGGTTTCCTTCATCTCGCGGGAACGTCGAGCATCGAGCGTCGAGCACGAGGACGAAATGAGAGCTCGGCGATGCGCGCCTCGCACCTGCGTACAAGACGCAGGAGCACACGTCGATGCATCGCACGTGCACGCGCCGCGGCGCAGCCAGAAGAGGAGAGGAGAGGAGAGGAGAGGAGAGCGAAGTGAGTATAGAGACGCGACGAACGCATCGAACGGGTCCGAGAAGGTCTTGCTTTTGATTAGGGCTGTCACTTTGGACGCCTTCGAAGATTCGAAGCTTTTCGGATTCTCTTTCGAGTTAAGCCTTCAAACCTTCGAGGTTCAAAGGTGTCTTCTTCGAAGCGTCGAAGATTTTAATGTCGAAGCCTTCATCAGCCTCGAAGGTTCGAAGCTGCGAAGATTTTGATATCGAAGCCCTCGAAGCAAATTATCAGCTTCGAAGATTCAACTTCGAACTTTCGAAGTTTAAGGTGTCTTCGAAGGTTCGAAGATTTTAATGTCGAAGCTTCGAAGTTCGGATATCGAAATCAACCGGTCCTAGCTTTTAACGCGAGAACATTGATCCGCTCACTTTTACGCCCGACGCCAAATCCACGCACAATTTTTCTTTTGCTCGCTCAAACCGTCGAAGACCGCGCGAGATCGTTGAATGAAGAATATATAACTTGCCCGGTTTACTTACACTTACACTTTATACGCAGGATTATTGTCGCTTATTTGATCGAAACGTATTATCGTACCGTTGATAGCCAATTGTGTAAAACGCCAGCTGTATTATTCCCTCGAGAACGATTCCGCCGGACTAATTCCGGTTTCCAAGGTACTCGTCCCGCGCGTGTCGTGTAAATTGAATTGTAAATGCGTGCGAGAGAGACAGAGAGAGAGAGAGAGTTTGTCACACAGAGTAGCCTGCACATTATGCGCGCGCGACCCTTTTCCGATGCACGAGACTCCCACGCGAGAATCACTGCGCCGACCATTATATATCCGACACGGCATCGATTTGCTCGTCCCATTTACACACTAATTTCAGAATTCGATCGTAGGATACGCGGGATAAGTGATCTCAGAAATTAACCGCTTGACAATCATCCGCTTGATGCTCTCAGCCGGCGCATCCGCTTAACTATAGAGTATATCTCGAATATATTTTCGAAGAAATTTATTTGCCTTGAGAATAAGTTGTGTCACAAATTTAGGAAAACGTCGAGCTCACTTTAACCCTTCAACCTTATATGGAGATAATTCGAATGAAAAATACACTGAGCTGAATAGATGACAATTGCTTGGCATATCATACTAAACAAATTTATAATATAAATAATGAACCATAGATTTTAAAATAAATATATAATTAAAATATTTAGTAAAATTGCATGGATAAGTAGAAAAAAAGTTTTGAGAAAATGTGAATTATTTTTTTTTTTTTTAATTGATATGCAGAAGATACACAACGCATAAGGTAGCCGGATATTCTTTTCCATTCAATCTTCTACGTATTGTTCGCGAATATAATAAAATGACGTGAAAACTTAGAATTGGATACTTTGTTTCGTTTATTACACAAACAACGATCGCGAATATCTCGCGTGCATCTTCACACACAGTTAGTTTTTATCTCGTTTTCTCAACAACACTTCCGGCACACCCGTTATTTCGTGGCGTGCATAAAATCACTGAGGATGACTAGGTGCACTTCTGGTACTTAACGTAATGAATGAGGCGAACAGAATCTCGGGGCCGACAGACGGTTATTAAACGCTTCCGACATATTTGAATACATAGTAAATCAGCAAAAACGTCCCGCTTCGTGGAAGTGAAAATAAAGATCGCGTTAAAAGAAAAGAACGGCTCGATTTTTCACTCTGAAGATTTCTTAAATTTTATTTGCCTAATATACTCCAGATTTTATAGACGCTTGTAAAAAAAAGTTATATGACTATATTCAATACTATATATGTAAATATAATTAGATATATATTTTATATAAAAAATTAATAATATATAATATAAATGGTATCAAATAATTTTACAAGTATTTGTAAAATTTGGAGTAATAATTTTATAATTATATTATGTATATTGTATACAGTGTTCCAAAACTACCGGATGTTTTCTTAATGACAGATTCTCTGGCCAATTTCGAGATGATTTTTCCTCAGCGAAAATATCGAGGCATCAATAATTTCCGAGTTATAAATAATTGACAAAGAGAGCTTTTCTCTCGCGCAAATCAAACTTCGTGGACTTAAAAGATTAATAAAACTACATTCTTCAGTTAATTTCGAGTAAAATTTAATTTGATAGAATTTTAATTTAAGCCTTATTGTTACTTACAAAGATATATGATAGCAAAAAATGGAAACTTGCAAAAAATGACGCTCGACATTTTCGTTGACGAAAAATCATCTCAAAGAATCTGTTATTAAAAAAAGACATCCGGTGATTTTGAAATACGACGATTATTACCGGACACCCTGTGTGTGTGTGTGTAAAATAATGGGTGTTAATTAGAAAGTTGCTGAAATTATTCGGCTATTATTTGAAAATAAATGGACGGAATTGAAAAAAACTAATTAGTTTTAAAAGAAACGATGATATAATTAAATTTTAGATTTAAAAAAAAGTGTAAAAACGTAGAACAAAATTTCATTATCAAATTGCTTTATATAATTTTTGTACTGTATGCTAATAAAATTAATAGATTGCTTATAAACCGTTTCTGTATATATTTATTTTGTATATATTTCATCCTATATATATATATTTATATATAATTTCCATTAATTAGAACTGTATGAAAAAATGGTGCGCGTAAGAAAATCCTTAAAAAAATATTTTGCGAAAAATGAGTTAATAACTGCTTTTGAAATATTTTTCAGACGCCACGTCTCGCGCGGAAGACGTAAGAACGAGGGGATGATTTGGGGATGTTGGGGATGATTTGGGCCTTAGTGGTCCTGTGGTGGCTGCGTTTGAATCCTACTGGCCTGCTAAGTCCCAAGTTATTCCCGGCGTAAGCGGGATGATGCATCTCTCTCCCGCCGATCGAGATGAAACACGTCGACGGAATATTCGATTTACACTTGGAGCGAGACATCCATCTCTCCGGGATGAACAACGGTAACTTATAAGCCTTTTAATCACGCAATGAATATACGTTCATACCTCTATAGGCCATTAAAGTCGCTCTCCCGTGTCACGTGTCGCATCTTGGGAATGAGAGTGTCATAACCGAGAAAGATATATCCATTTTGAATTTTTACAATCATACGAATGATTATTTGTCTTTGAAGAGTGCCGCGCTCTATCTGTCTTCATTTAGACAACATTAATTTACAAAACTCATACGATGAATTGTAACGAAATATAGAATATAAAATTTTATAATACATACATATATGAAGGCTCTTCTGAATATTTTTTCATTTCTTTTTGAAAATTTTATAATATTATATGATTATATGAAGTATTCGTAAATATATAAGAGAAGAGTTATATATATATATGATATTAACTTTATGATTCTTAAATAATATTAAAAATTAATCTCTCATCTCTCTCGATGGCTGGATTCAATCATCATCCCTTAGTATGTACGTTTAGTCATGCATATGTACTTAATATAATATATAATCGATCACTTACAGCGATTGCAGACGATCAAAGGTAAAATACTGACCTATACAATAAATTTGATCATAATTAATAATTCACGCAGCAATTATTAACCGTCAATCCCCGCGTTTCCTAATCGTCCTGCTCGGGTTTTTTTGCGATACCTCCGAAATAAAATCGAATTTTTTTTTCGAAACAGTAATGCGCAAGGATCGGGTTTAAATCAATTCGAATTAACAGTCGTACAGATCGTGAATTTATTAACAAAGATGGATTATTAAAATTGGTCAAATCGCGATTATACGCTTTTAATACCTAATTATTATTTATCGCTATTCCAATCAGGGAACACCGATAATTAAGATTGTACGTTCGCTTTTTAAATATTAAAATAACTTACAATTTTATGGCTTCAATTTTCCCATTTTACTGTTAATTGTAGGATACATCGCAATGTTACTTTACGTCATAATGCGTATATAAAATCTGCTGGGGAGAATTAAGTACGTTCGGAATATACCGATATAAAAATTTAATACCGATGTAAAAATTGATAGCGAAATATATGAAATGCAGACTAATTTGTTGAGGCAGCTTTGGGGTTTCTATGCGGCATGTGCCTCGATACTCAATGAAAGCAATGCCCTTGGAAATCCCAAAGGAGTCCAACGCATCGCATCGGTCTGGAGGAAGGATTTGCGGAAGGAAGATGGTATTATCGGACTCACCGGTTTTGTAACGTTCAGCAGCTCGCTTCTGCGAAATCTCGGATGATATCCGCGCAAAGGAGTATCATTGGGTGCGTCATGATTCTGCTCTTCTAAATCCAGCAATCTATTCATCTTTCTATGTAAAACGTAAAACGAGCCTATGTTACTAATGTCGTCGTAACTGCATTATTTAATTTCTAGTTAGCTAAAAAACCAGAGAAAAATATAAAAAAATATTGCGTGTTGTAGTACAATAGATACTGAATTCCCGGAGAGATATATTAATTTATAGACACAATTCGTATTAGATTTGAAGATGTAAACTTAAATCCATAACAACACACTCATTTATATTACACAAGTCATCTATTATCCGCTGATATGAATATGAATTATTTATGATATTATTATACGTTTAATACAATTCGCACACACAAAACTATTAATTTATAAATTCTTAAAAAATTATATCTCTAAAACTATTAAACTTTTCAGACATTTTTTGATTATAATTGAAGGTTTTTAAGAAATGATATTTTTTACATTTAACGAACAGATTTAATTTCTCTCTTGCGCGCGGAGGGATAAAGTTCTAAACGATTAAAATTCTAAAACAACTCGCTTTACAATATTTTATGTGTCACGTTGTCTTATTTCTTTTGCCAAGATATTACATACCTTGTGACTTTGACCGAACGACGCACACCACATTGATTCCGTTTATCTACTGAAGTGTCTTAGCAAAAACTTATGTATTGTTTGAACGCCAACTGGGCCAAACGCTAGTTGAAAAACTGTCAATACATTATTTAGAATCACACCGGTTAAAATGTACCAGCCGTTACAGCGTATCAGTATAATATTATAAGGTTGATCTACGGAACCAATGAGATCGTTTTGTAAACTCAAGAAAAATACAAACTCAAGGAATAATCAATGTACATATATCTGAAAATTTATACCACAAGCGTAACGGTTTTTGTAATTGTTAAGCTTTGTAAAGGGAAAAATCGTGAAATAAAGGATGAAATGAGATGAAAGATGGAAAGCAGTTTAGCAGAATCCATTTAAAAAATCGTTAACTATATAGAACAAATTGATTTTCTCTCTCAATTAATATGAATATAAAACATATATATGAACAAATATATGATATGTAGTATATATTAATATAGATAAAAGGTGCACATGTGCTCGACGCGTTATCAGAGAAATAAATGATTTATTAATCTTTCTTTTCTTTATAAATATTTCGATAATGATATACACATGGTTGACGTTCGTCTAATAGTCAACACGAAGATCTTTCGATAAAAAAAATCGAAATGTTTTGATATTCAGCACATCTCGGCATTTTTTTTTTGAATGTATATACGTAATTTCCTCTTAATCGTATAATCGAAATGCTCCTGCAGCTAATTCCAAGAATTATCCTCCGCGAAAGCCTTTTTGTCGGTTGCACCACCTGCCACCGCTTGATCCTTGCGTTTCTTGCGCCTTTTACCTTTTTTTTTTTTACATAAAACGAATCGGAGTATTAATTAATGTAAAGATAAAAAAAATAAAGAATGTGTAACACTTACCAGTGGCAACTTTCCATCCGTCTTCGGGTGTATTTGCTCCGTTAGTAGTTGATTTTCCATTATCTTTCACAGCCGCGCTCCTATAAAATGATAAAAATTTTTTGATATAATTTATTATAATTTATGTTATTTAATAAGATTTTTATACACACATACATATAAGATAATTTATGAATTAATATAAATTTTTTTTCGGTTTTTTTTTTTGTAATTTTATTGTTTTATTTAGTTTCATTAAGATTAAAAATTTTAGGTTGATATCGGCGAATTTACATGTCGATTTGAGTCAGTGTAATAAAAAAATTTTGCATCCTTAAAATGACTATTCCCGTTATTCCTAGAAATATCATTTGTCTCAAGTGATCACACACAGCTTCTTATCATCCGACATGAAAACGCATGCGACATAGGACAGGGAGAATTTACGAGCGCGGTAATTACGAGCACACACGGGTGATTCATTAATATCGTGTTATCCGGCGAGACCGAGCAACACGCTGTAACTACAATGCGAAGACTGTAGTCGTTTACAAAAAATGAACACGCCGTGTTCAGACGAGAAGTAGACGAAGACCGCGGCTAACGACAATTGATTGGAACATGTGCCTGGGTATATTGATCACTGCAGCCACACAGTTGCACTCGTTAAAGATTTTCTCTCATAAAACGCCGCTTTAAACACACGATTAGCTACTTACTGCTGTTTGAAAGCTATACAGCTACGTACGCTTAGCGTCATCAAGAGTAGATTTTTTTTTTTTCAAAAAATCCTACGAATACGATTTTAGTAACTGATAATATCCTTTCAAACTTTTTTCATTAATTTCCAAATATTAAACATTGTTTGATGATTTTCGTACTAATCAGAAAATTTAGAAAGAATAAAAATAACCGCGATTCAACTAAAGTTCTTTACATTAATAATAATTATATGTATGTTTATATTAATAATATTAATTAAATTATATTAATTAATTATATATATTATATTAGTACTAATTATGTTTATCCCTTAATATATGAAATCAATGAATTTGAATGAATAAATTAAACGAAACAGAAAAAGTGTAAATAAAAAAAAGTTTTGAACGACTTTGTGCATCGTTTAATGCAATTTCCATAAAAGATATCAGTTACTCGCAGGACGGCGGTAGAAACCGGACCAGAGAGAAAGAGGAGGAAGAGGCGAAGGGAAGCAGAAGGGGAAAGGGAAGAGGAGGAGAGCAAGAAGAGACGAGATAGGCCTGTAGCGAGCGTCGCGTGCATTAATTCAGAACAAGGTCTACAGCCCTATGCAAATTTCTCGTGTACAGGAAATCCTAGAAGAGGCGGCCGCCTAGGGTCTTATCCCTTTCTCTCTCTCTCTCTCTCTCTCTTTTTTTCGTCTCTTGAGAAGATCATACCGGAGCTATATAACGCATTATTCATCCGTGCGTTTAATATATCTCGCACCGAGCGTGATAGCTCGCGGCAGAAAATAAATTACGACGGAGACTATCATCCATTTTTGTTCCGACGCGTCCGATTTTCGAGGCTGCAACATTTCGTAAACGTACACATTTATTTACCGCAGAGATTTTATACGATTCACGCGCGCATAAATCGGCATTTCTAAACAGTAGAAAGTGTTAATTACAATTTGTGACCGAGTAATAGATAAAATTTAGAAGCAGAAAAAAAAGTCACATTTAAAAATGTGTTAATTTTGTTCAATAAAACTGCCCAGATATATTCAGGAAGCAATTGAAAAACATATATATATATATAATAACTCACTCAGGCGATGACAATTTCCGTTTACGGTCGTCGAGAGAAACGTCAGTCTGCAAGGAGGCTTGATGGTTCGAATATTTTTGTACTTTACAGACAGTCTCCTTGGCTAAACTCTGCATCACGGCGCTGGCCTGATCGCGACGGTATAAACCTACGTATGCGGACGTATCCGATAACCATGAAATGTAACCACCGCCTGTAAACAAAAGTCGTTATATAGCACTAGAAGTTTGTGACGCATGTACTTTGCGTCAATTTTGGTTTTACTTGTATCGATGCAATACTCACCAAATGGACTGAAAAGTTGACTTATATCCGTGTGTTTCCATTCCTTAGGGAACGTTATGTGAAACACGTGATCTCTGCTAGGATTTGCTAGGAAAAGAAGAAAAAATGTTACTTATCAATAAGCGATTTTTCATTATTCAATCCGATGGAATAAAGATAATATCCCCCTCCTCTCTCCTTGATTTTATTGATTTAAGTAATACTTCAAATTTGAATAATAATGAGAGCATACACACACACATAATAATATTCTAATATCATTTTCTTTAATGAGATTATACTTACGATCTTTTCCTACTAAATTCACATATGGAAAGTCTTTCAATCTTGCAATTGGAAGTCTGCAAAAAGAAGAAACAAAGAAAATAATTAAATTATAAGTAAATAAGTATCTAACCATTAAAAGCAATTAATGAGATTTTTAAGAATAAAAATATGAAACATTTTACTCAGAGCTTCTGATATATGTAATACTCACTTATTGAGAAAAGGATTAAGCAAAGGAGAGTTTGCTAGTACCGTGGCATTTTCAGACTTTTGCAATGTGCCTAAAAAAAGAAAAAAAAAAAACAATAGCTTAATATATATTTATTGACAAAAGTCAAGAAACACACACAAAGCACAATTATTCATAAACATTATTCATAATACATTTATCCACTCATGTGTGCAGTTAATTGCGATATAAGAAACATATATTTTCTGCTCTATAAAATATATATTCCTTCTACTTGATACAATCGATTATTTCCCCAAATGAGCAATAATATCGACAAAGAAAATATTACTCATCATAATTGTGATATTTGTACCTGATGTAGTTACTGACCAAGATAATTGGATAATGCAATGAAGCATAATCCAGTAATGTACGCATCGTATCCAGCTTCATGTGATTTTTCCGTTGATACCGAATAACTACGTCCTTCCACAGGTTCTACATCAGGAATAGAGAACGGAGATTTGCTCACAATGTCTAATAATACATTCAAATTCGACGATGTTACGTGCTCTTTAAATTGCTGTGATTGGCAGATGACTTTTGTATCCAATAAACTTAAAGAAGAAGAAAAGATAAGTTCTTGTGACAAATTTCACACACATACATAAACATCTCTAAATATTAAAAAATAGCAAATAATATTTTAAGAGTTAAAGCATCTCTTCCCGATTTAATAACAATAGGAATATAAATACTTGCATCTTACCTAGGAAATAAACCATGAATCAAGGTCTTGAATTCCAGATAATCATTTGGCAAATGTGTAAAAAATTGATGTACAATATGACACAGATCTAGTAACATGTTGTGACCAACTATTATCTTTCCCTGAAATAAAGAAATTGAAATATGTTTAAACAAAATTACAATAACAAGGAAACATTATATATGGTTTGTATTTCTTTGAAGCATCTTTGTCTTTTTAAGAAATGTGAAAAAATGTTGCGTATACAAAAAGTTGTAATTCCCCAAAAAAAACATGATGCAACACTCTAATAATTTTTTTGCGAATGGATATATAATATGTCTAATTTAAGTGAATGTAGAATTATTTTATAAGCAATTAAAGATACGAAAAAGTTGTACAAAAGTTGTTTTGTATAAAACTAATCATATTAGTTATATAACATCACTTTCTAATTGAAACAACTTTTGTATAAACAATTTTTTCATTATTTACAAAATAATTCTGCATATCCATTTAAATCAGACATACTGTGTATGTATGTATGTATGTATATGTACTTACAGATTCTACAATCTTCTTCAAAAGATTGCTGAGTCCTACAGCCTGTTTTATTTCCAATTTCTCCTTCTCGCGTTTTTTATTCTCTTTTTCTTCCTCTTCCTCTTTAGTACCTATTTTTTGTATTGAAAGACATTGCCAAGTATTTTCAACTTTACTTTCAACTCTCACTTTGTTGGGCCACCTAATTTTGGCCTCCTGGTATACCAGTCTTCTCATAAAAGCATTACATTTGTCTATCGTTATTTCTTCTGCATCCGAAGTAAGAAAATCCTCTATTCTAGAACTAAAATTTACAATGTTAAGTTACTTACTGATACGTTCGTAATTTTAACATCATATATTCCTTAACTTATATTGAAAAAGATAATTACCATATTTCCTCTATTTGAGGTTTGTCAGTGTCCGATATCGGAATCAAGTCTTGATTGTTCTCTTCTTTGATTTTTTGTTTCTCTTCCAGGCGTTTGGCAAGTTTCTCTTCTTCATTCGCGCTGAGATACGGTATCCCATAATTGAAAAGTTTGTTGAAGTCAAAATCTTGATTTGCCAGAAAGGCTATCGAGGATGCCTGACACATAAACCTGCAATCTGCTTGACGATTTACCGGTTTGGGAAACACGTAAAAATTATAAGAACGCTGAGAATATCTGAAAGAAGAAAGATGTTTCTTCATTGATTTAATTCATTCCTATACATAATTTTTTTTTTTTTTTCTATACTATAATATATGTTCCTTTAATTATTAGCAGTTTAATTAAATTAGTAATATTCAAAATATATTAATAAATAATATCCTACTTGTCAGTTTGCGAGTCGTATGTGAAGACGGACAAACCAAACTGTACAAGCAGGAAATCCATCGATCCTGCTCGAAGCTTGGCGTAATACTGAGCTGGTGTGTCAAAGGGACCAGCATCTGGACCTGAATTAAGGCCGGTGAATTCACCATCGATACTGAGAAAAGTAGCATTCTCTATGATGCTATCTAATTCGGATAGCACGTCCTGAAAGTCTAATCGGAGATTGCGAATTGAATTGAGGAAAGAGAGGGCGAGAAAATAATTTCACAAATTTTCATTCATGCGCGAAGAGATAATAGAGTTTATCAGTATTGTTGCGCGTACTTACTCAAGCAAGTTACTTCCATTATTTATGCCGTTTATGCGCACATTAATGCACACGTAAGATTTAAAATATGGAACTACGTAAATTCTCACACGCGTACATAACCTATATGTATTTCTATTTGCTGAATGTATGTATGTAAACAGATAAATGTGCGTACTGCCCCGAATAAACCGCAACCCATGATGCAAGTAGACATGATGGTGTGCTCTTGCGCATATTTTGCATTACAGCCAATCAGAGCTTCGCCTTTTATTCGTCCATTCTTCGGCGGTAATTCAAATAAAATAAATATAATTTTATCTTAATACGCATACTACGCCAATAAAACTCAGTTTCACATGTAATAAATATTATTAATTAATATTATTGTAATAAATATTATAAATAAATAAAATAAATAAATAATAAATATTAATAAATAATAAATAAATAAATTATTAATAAATAATAAATAAATTATTTGTAATTTTATAATGATTCTTTTTATTTCTATTGCTTTTATATCTTATTTAACGTTGTTTTTAACAATCAAAGTCAGAAAAATTTCTGAAATTTATATAAGAATGAGATTAAAAATAAAAAAATA
Source organism: Lasius platythorax (assembly GCA_963971435.1). Lineage (NCBI taxonomy): Eukaryota > Metazoa > Arthropoda > Insecta > Hymenoptera > Formicidae > Lasius > Lasius platythorax. Next base: position 14,367,778 of record OZ020537.1, read on the forward strand.
CGTTATTTATTAACAAACCTTGGCCAATAATATTCAAAAGAAATAATACAATAAAAATCAAATGCATTTGCAGAGATGGCGTAGAATTAAAAAAAAAGAAAAATCAAGAGACACACACTATACTTACATTATTAATTAATTTACTAAAAAAGGTGAGTTATATAGAATAGCGTTGCATAATTTTAATTCTATTGCATTAAAATTAAGTTTCCATGGAATAATCATTCTCTTCGAGATAGATAGAATAGCCTTGCATAATTTTAATTCTGTTGCATTGAAATTATGAATTAAATTATTATCGCGCGTTTGTGTTGCTCTAGTTTAGTAAATTTGTGGTAAGAAAAAAAATATTTCTTTATAAAAATTAGAGAAGAATAAAGAATATATTTCCTCTTGCATAGAACATTCAATTTCCTAATTGGATTTCTTGAATGCTTTTCAAGAAAAATCATTTTAAATATAAAATCCAATATATCTCTCGAGAATTATTCAACTATATGTATTGATTTCTATCGATTTAGTAAGATCGAATAAGACGCTTGTTATGTATAACCTTCAGAACACGTTTACATGACATACGTAGTACTTCATATATTGTATTATCATACCGAAAACGTCGTTAGTTCTCGATGGTCCTTCGAAGCGTTAAGATCACAATTCACCGATACACTTTTGGCTAAAGTAACGCCTCCTACAAATAAGGTAAGTCAAATACAATTAGATATTTCTTTTTAAATATATGCATATAAAAATATGTAAAAAAAGACACGAGATTGCAGCATTCTTATTCTCTAAAACATACTTTGTTCCATTTTTAAGAAAACATTAAAAAACACGTTTCTTTTTACTTCAATTATTATTTTTATTCTTTGCATACTACAGTTAATATGAAAACATTTGAGCGTGAATTATAACAGTATCTTTTAATCATTTTAACATCTAACAAATTAAAAATTAAAGACAAATTGCGTATGCTTTGTTTGATACATTATTTCCTTAACGGATATCTAGAGTCAATGTCTTCTCTAACGTTATGTTTAATTAAATATGTAATAAATATAATGAAAGAACAAACACAATGGATGTTAATTTTTGTTCTTAGAAAAATGTATATAAAATGATAAATGCTAATAGAAAGTTTCTTTGAGTTCTTTATTCACGTTCAGTTTGATTTGTTCATGAAACATATTTCGACAAAATTTGAAATAAATTTAATTTGGCAACGGTTGCTCCTTTGTTATCTGTTTCTTCAGTGTATACATAACTTACAAGTGACATATAAACCTGGTAATAATAACATATTGGTAAACATACGTCAAACTACACGGATGAAACTCAGTTATTCGAAGGAATTATTTTATATTTTTGTGCTTCAATCTATATATCATATATTTTGGAATTTAAGATTTTTGAAAGAAGCTTCATGCTGTATCTCTCAATCGAACTTGTTTTATATGATATTATAATATACACGATACAGAAATATATAACTGTAATTAATATAAGTATTAGAATGTAAGAAGAAGAAACATTCATAATCTTGATAATTTTGAGAAATAAGCTTGTGAAAAAAAATTGTTTTGATACTTCAATTTGAGGATACAAAAGTATACACGATTTAGCTTAAATGCTGGAACTATAACTGACAACTTGAATATAAGTAGCACATCTCTAATTTATGTTCTGCATATATTTTATCTTTGAATTTCCAAGATAGACATTTAATTGCTTCGTTTAAGAAAGATTACTTACGTTTAGCTTTTGTATAGTCACATAGACGCAGACTATAATAATATTGAAATTTATTTGATTTGAAATAAAAAAGATTTAATTCCTTATTTTTTATTGTTCCTGCCACAAGTAGCATTTCCCCTTCGTTTATGCTATAAAAAATTGAATTAATATAGGGCACAGTTTTATGGAATTAAGATTAACATACATTGTGTGATAAAGGTATATAAAATGCAATATATATAAAAATTCCTTCAAGATATTATCAACTATTTAAATAGTATGTGTATTTAAATAGTATCTTTCCTTAAATTGCTATAATTTTTTTATGTGTTTTCCTCTTCTCACAGGAGTCGACAGTTTTGCATTTTTTAAATTTTGCATTTACTTTTTCTCTATTTCTGTGTTTTCTGTTCTACTTACTTTAAGCAAAGAAATGTTTTTGCAGATATCTGAAACGAAAACTGACATGATGTTCCTAAAATTGTCATTAAATGTTTTATTATATATCATTGTAATGACAATGGCTTTTTCTACCAATGAAAATGCAAAGATTAAGTGCTATAATGCGATTAATTACCCTTCGCCGAACAATCTGATAGCGCTTCATTATAATTTGCACATAACACTTCAGGAGTCAGGTTACGTGTCCAATAGCGAGTCCAATATCACTATTTATATTAATCGTGCAACACAAAACATAACTTTGCTTCATTCAAAATATATGAATATAACAGAAGTAAAGTTGAAGTCGATTAACAGTGGAAAAATTTATACACCAGCATATTTTGTTCCGTTTAAAAAGGAAATGATCTTTTTGGATTTTGAACTACAATTATTGATTGAAAGTAACTTAGAATGTGGTGTTTATACTCTATATGTGAAATTTACAAACAAATATTTTAATCTCTTGATGGACTCTAATGTAGGAAAACAGTGAGTAAATAATAATTGAAAATAAGCTATTATATCTATACATATATAGTAAATGTGTATTATATATATTTATATATTACAAATTTTGTAAACATTATTTATTACTATATTTTTTAAAGCATTTGTACAATCATCAAGAGTTATAATATGCATTTTTACTGTGCGATGCTTCATAATAAAATGTATAGTTTTACATTGTCATGCAAAATTTCTTTATATCTGAATATGATTATACATCTTTACATAAAATATATTAATATATCGGACTAAAAAAATGACTGCTTTAGTCGCATGTTTTTGTACCGGAACGAACATTAAATCTAAAATGTAGAATAAAAAATATATGTAAATATGTGTAACATTTTGTTTAGTAAAAACAACATAAGTATAATAAAGAATGACAATTATTGCATATATTTTAAATGTACAGAATCTACACACATGCATACGCACGCTAGCTATGTGATTTTATAAAGCTTATATACAGGGTGTCTGGTAATCGTCTCATTTCTCGCGTGAGCAAATAAAGCGGTTTAAACCGAGTAGGAAAGTCTTCTACCGTTTTGCGATCTTCGCAACAATTAATAAGAAATTAATTAAAAGAAATCGGCCAATCCGCGCTAGTACAAGCGCGCCACGAGAAAATTGAGCCCAGTATTTCGCGGTTGCAAGGCGCGCGACGAAGCGGTGACAGAATCACTTTACAATTAGTCTATTACTTTCTACCGCGCATTTGTACTCATGCGGATTGGCCGATCTTTTCTAATTAATTTCTCATCAAATATTGTGAAAATCGTAAATATCGGTAGAGAACTTCCCTATTCGGTTTAACCCGCTCTACACAGAAAAGGTGAAGCGATTATTACCGGACACCCTGAATATGTGTACATTACATATATAAAATAATATCATTACGTATATTATATATATAGTAGAAAAATAATAATGTCTGTTGTGTATGTGTGTGTGTATGTGTAATAATATATAATAATAAAATATGCCAAATATCACACATTTTTCAAACATCACTTATAAATCGTATTGGTATATACATTTTGCAATTTTTAATATTTTTATACCAACAATTGCTGAAAATTTGTCGTTATCTCAAACATGTTATTAAAATGTAACAGGTTTATAGACATAGCACCAACCCAGATGAGAGGTGCCCAATTATTTCCGTGTTGGGTCGAGCCGGAATTATGTGCCACTTTTAACATTTCCGTAGAACATAGTAAAAAAAGGAAAGTTTTATCAAATATGCCAATACAAGAACAGAAACCTATAGATGGTGACACGATGCGCACACTGTTCCACATGACACCTGAAATGTCTACAAAAGACGTAGCAATTATGATGTATGATGTTGACAATCTGCATCAGGTTCTTAATTCGACAAAGACTGTGGTCAATACGTGGTGCAGACCGCACATGATACCCTACATGAAATTCGTGCAATATGTTGCTGGAAATGTAACTATGTATTTAGAAAATTGGAAGATTTTGAAAAGCATTCCTAAAGTGGATTATATCGCAATTCCGAGTTTCGAAGACAAAATCTGGCAGACTTATGGACTGGTTATTTACAAGTAATACATAAATTGAGGAAATAATCATAATTATAATTCATTAAAATATAATATTATTTATGGCTTTTAAAATTTCAAAGATATGCATTTTTCTACGCTTATTATTAAAATTGGTTTAATTTAAGAGAGATTTATAACAACATGTATTCGGTCATTTTAATATTTAGAAGGAATTTCATAATTCGGAAATATATGCTTATATTGATGCTAAAATAATTTCGATAAGTGAATTTTACTAAATGACAATAATACTTATATAATACTTTAATAGAATTATAGAATAATTTACATTTATATCATGTAATAGTCACATTCATACTTCTAAATACTTTTTCGTTATTAATTAATCATTAATCGATTTAGCAACGTTAATGTTTAGGACATATGTATATATTCTTATCATAGAACTCATTGTATGAGTATGATTTCTATATATTTTTCCTTGTATAATCAAAGAAGATTTATTGCTAGAAGATTTATTTTATCATATCGAAGATATGGAGAGCGAGAATGTTAAAAAATAAAATGACCGAATCTATTTCATTATTGAGAAAAAGAGAGAAAAAGCATATAAAGTTATATGAAAAATAATTACATATAATTTACATAATACATTCAATAAATTGTTACAAAAAACTAAATTTTAATTGTCTATCAAAGTTTAAATAGTCCATTATTATGCTTAATAAGTTCTGTTTTTGGTTAACAATACATGAACTATCTTTCTTTAATATATGTACAACATATTTAATTGTTACATAAGCAAACTATGCAAACTTATAGCAAAAAATTTCGACATAACCGCATTACTTACAAATAAAATTTTTAGTGAAGCAGATATTATCTACAATGAAGAATTACATCCTGCAGCTTTTAAAACTGTATTAATGCGCTCAATAGCTCATGATATAACATATCAAAGGTTTGGTAATCTTTTCAATCCGTCATGTCGACTTCACTGGTGGTTAAACAAGGGCTTTATTATGTTCCTCGAAACGTATATCATCGATAAGGTTGTTTTACATTTCTAACGCTATTTATAAGAAAATTTTTATTAATCTCGTGACAAGATGAAAAATTCTGAAATTGTCTTCCTATTAGTTAAAAATAGAAGAAATGTCGATATACAGGGTTATTCAAAATGATTCATCCGATTTCAAGTTTACTTAGAGCACTTATAAGATGAGGGATAAAATTGGGACAGTTTTCTTTTGGATGATGTATCACTAATTACTATGCATTTGTAAGCTTCAAAAATATAGTCATTTGAAATCGGATAAATCATTTTGAATAACCCTGTGTTATTTTTTTTCTCAATTTTTTACAATATCTTAACTATTTAGAAAAAAATTATATAGCAGATAATAAATATATTTAAATTCTCTTATTATAACTTAGAAAAACCTCGCAAGTATATTATTTGAATAATTATAATATCACTTTTTATGTCAAATAGTTACACATTACTAGTAAATTTAAAAATATAATTTAAAATTATATAACATAAAGTAGCAGATCTTTCTTTAGAAATAGTAAATAATTGCATATATTAGTGCGAAATAGTTAATGCAATCTACTTTTTCGATTATACATATATTTATTCAATTATATCAATCTGTCTGTAGGCCTTTCCAAATTCCCAAATGATGGATTTGTTCGTAGTCCAGATTCAACATGAATCTCGTCATTTAAACACTAATTTTGCTACAAGTGATTTTATCGAATATACAAGCAATATACGTTTAAATAATTCAATTTTTCCTTTTCTTCAAATTATAGGTATGTGTATATATGTATATACATATATACGTGCATATATATATATATTTATAGTATATATATACAATATATATATATATATTTATAGTATATATATACAATATATATATATATATATATATATATATATATATATATATATTATATATATATATAATTTATAATATGATTAAACAATAGTTGTTAAATTGCTAAACATAAATATCTAAGAACATATTAAAAGGTTTTAATTGTACATTTATTTGCTCTTAATTGAATTCTGATATAAGAGAAAAAATTTTTTAAATTTAAAATTAGTCCTTCTTTACTACTATTAGCTGTGTTCAGGAATTTATGAACACCGTGAATTAAATTTATTTAAAGTATATATAATTCACATACTTTATATTTTTATTATAGGAGCCGCTGTATGGCGTATGCTAGAAAGTATAATTCCCCATAATGCATTTTGGACGGGTCTCAACATATATTTAAACCTGCAGTAAGTGATACCTATATTATAATATAATAATTAAATACTATTATAAATACACACATACACAGAAAAATAAATACATAATACGAGCAAAAATATATCTCTAAAAACACTTTTCTAAAAAAGATAAAATATCATACGCGCTAAGTACATGAAAGTGTATCCAATGATTATCCAAACCTGCGTATGTAACACACAAAAATTTGAAAAATAAGAAATTGATATATACTGTTAAAAGTTAACTGTTAATAAGAAAGTTGCCAAAATCAGATAATATCAATTATAATAAAAATGCATTTACACAAATACTCAAATAAAATGCACACTCATATATTGCTTTCTCTCCTAAATTGTATAACAAATTTAATATTAAAATATGATAATAAAAGAATTAAGGTAATTAAATTAAGGAATAAAATTATAGTGGGCACAATATTTATTCACATTATTTTATGCAATTTATTGATGTAAATTTGATTTTGTAAAAAAATCAAGTGAAAGCAATAAAATATATAGCAAGGCAATATTTTTGTTCAACGATAAATTTTTTGTTTTACAATTTAAATAAATAATAAGACGCTAGAAAATCATTACATTAGATATGTTACATAACATATATTTATGCACTTATTCATTATGTCATTAGTTAATGAATGATGAACATAAACTATATGCAATTCATTATAATAAAAAAGGGCGCATATTTTTTATTATAATATGAATTAAATTTTTATTATAGGTTAAATTAATATTTAATTATATTAAATTAATTATTATTGTAATATTGATGTAATTATTTGTTTTAGTAGACACAGCATGAATGATTTATAAGCTTAACGTTTACATTGATCACCATGAAATTCAATGAATGAGTTTTAAGCGGCAGTTGTATCCTAAAAAACTTATGACGTCACAAACATAATATATCAAATATATCAAATAATATTTACTTTTGTTATCATTTACATCTGGTAACATACATATTATTTTGCAAAAATATATTAACGAAGAAATTTATACGAGGTCCATCCTATAGTGCTTTTAATGTGATCTAAATGTGATATAGAATTATGTGGTTTAATATGAATTTGTGACTTTTAATTCAAAACGAGGTTCACACGTAGACCAAACTAATTCTTCAACATAAACAAAAAATTACAAACCCATCAATAACTTTTGTCTATGTTTCAACCTCGCTTTGCATCAAAAGGTGCAAACATATGGAATTATAAATTATTATTTTATAGTAGATATATAATTATAGACTTTGTCATACTGAAATTGGACAATGTGGACCACGGATTGTACGATGTATAAAAAGTATTAGAAAATTATTTCGTTATCTACGACATCATAATTCCTCAAGAACACATGACCGCCGCTTAAAATCAATTGACCTTTGCGAAAGTAAAGGTCAACGTTAAGGTAAAAGTAAAAGTCATGCAAGCTGTGTTGAAATAAATAATTATGATTTCATATTTCTTAATGCGAATCAATTATATTTATAGACATTGAATTTCAACGGGCTAAATAAGAGTCAAACGCGGATAGTGGTGCGCTAGTTTCGATGAAAAATTAATTTTCATCGAAACTAACGCACCACCATCCGCGTTTGGCTCTTATTTAGCCCGTTGAAATTAATGTATATTTCAAATAGCGAGTCTAAATTCTTTAGTTATATACTTATAGAGTTTATTGCAACTATGTTAAATTTTACAGATTTACTTACTCTAATTTGAGAACTTGTGATGATCTATGGAACCTTATGCAGATTGAAATAGATGACTTAAATCTTGAATTAAATTTTGAACGGTACAATCTGAATGTAAAACAGATGATGGATATTTGGACTATACAAAAGCATTGTCCTGTGCTAAATGTGACACGAGATTATTCTAGCGGTCGCGTGATAATATCGAAAGAATTTCACGACAAATTGGATCAGATACCATACTTTATACCTGTGACCTATACTAAGGAAACGGAACTCGATTTTAACATAATTGTACCAAATATTAACAGTTGTTTAACGCAGTCAAATCCAGAGTTGGAAATCCAATTTAATGATAAAGATAAATGGATCATTGTCAACAGACAACAAGCTGGTAAGTATTAAATCATAATATATTAGTATTCTTAACTCTTTATTTTACAAAAAATCTATCTTTATTACATATTTTTGTTCTTATACTTTCTTATAAGAATTATATTCTACATACTTATACAAATAACAATATTCTAGTAAATATTCTGCAATATTGCCGTTTAATTCAAGATTAAACGTACTTTGCATATAAATATTATTTTTCTAACTAAAATCAATTTATAAATTTATAAAATTTTGTACGTCGCTTAATTTTTCAGAGCTTTTAGCTTTAATTCGATTATCAGTGTGAAATAATTTTATAATCAATAATATATAAGAAAGCATGGTTTTTTCTATATACATATGTCCAATTTCTAATACAGTTTATACATGTTTAAAACATGAAAAAAGAAAAAATATATGTAATTTGAAATATTTTTTTATTACATACATTGAGAAAAATAATCTTGAAAATTTATTTGTTGAATAATAGGATACTATCGCGTCAACTATGATACCGAGAATTGGCGAAAAATTGCGCGTTATTTAAACTCCGAAAAATATACAAATATCCATGTTCTCAATCGAGCGCAAATCATCGATGATGCCTTTCATCTTGCGATAGAGAAAAAACTTAACGTCTCCATATTCTGGGAACTCGCGAGCTATTTATCGCGAGAAGAAGATTATGTAGCATGGTATCCTATGATCAAAGTTTTTGAATACATTTCGAATATCTTTGCATTTACAAATACTAGAGATAATCTTCCCAAGGTGCTCAAGGTACTGTCAGTTTTATAACTTTATCAATTTTATCGATAGACTTTATGGAGTCTATCGATAAAACTATGTTTAAAATTAGATATTGGGTCAATGCATGTAAAGTAATGATTTTATATCATAATTCTGACATAATTTCTTAAAAAGTAAGATATTATGTAATTAAAGAAAAACTTAATTATCTGCTAATTATATAGTAAACTTTTAAGTAACGCATTTTATTTATAGAGCTGTTATCGTTACAATTACACTAGTTTACAGCCAAAAATTATTTTAAACCAGACAAAGAGTTTTTTATAGATTTTTGGATACTGAAAACGATTCCGCAAACCAAAATTCACCAGCACGTCAGATTTCAAAAATAATTGAGGTTTAATGTGTAAAAAATGGCTTCTTTGCGACATTTTCTTTTGAGATCCTTTTGTAAAAAAGATTAAAGTTATCTGATGTGGAAATTCTGATCAGATGTCATTAATATATTGTTCATCCCCTATAAAATGCATTTTTTTTATTTTGATATCTTACTTTTTAGCCATACAAATTATAAGTATATATGACTTTATCACCATAGGCGAAATATTTGCTATCTCAGCAAAACTGTATATTTAAATCCTTCATAACATGGCTAAAAAGTAATATATCGAAATAGAAATAAATGTATTTTATAGGGAATGAACAATACATTAATGATTTCCGATCAGAATTTCAAAATGACGTTGACCTTTTTCACAATAAAATTTAAAATATCGCAATAAAGCCATTTTGTGCATATTAAACCTCAATTATTTTGGAAACCTCATGTGCTGATGAAAATTGGCTTCCGGCATCGTTTTCAGCATTCAAAAATCTATAAGATTCACTTTGTCTGATTCCAAATAATGAAAAAAAATATTTTTTTGTAAACTAGTGTTATTTTTGTTCGATAACATTAACGGCGTCTGTAATAATATCACTAACTTTTTAACATTTATTCAGTAACGCATAGAAACAAATTCTACAGTTATTTTTATCGTTATTTTTCGAATTTACGCAGCATATTTTTAATTCGAAAAAGACACATAAAATGCATGGAATTCTTCTAAAAATCTCGATACAATTTAACGATTCTTTGTTTAAACAATAAAATTTGACGACTCTTTTTTAAACCAGATCAATAATATAATCAGTGATATAAATTTTTATTTTTATTTTGTTTTTTTTTTTACTTCTGTTTTTCTTATAAACTTTCGCATCTTAGGAATAAATTTAAGTTTATAACTTAATTTAGTTCATAATTTAGAATATCAGAACAAAATTTTAAATTTGCATAAAGTTAAAAGTGTAAAAAAAAAATACGAGCGATTCATTCATATATTACTAATCTGTGTTAAAAAAAAAGCTAAAAAAACTTCTTATATTTATACTCACAGAATTTTTTTTATCTTACGATAATTTTGACTTTTTTTGAAATGTTGATAAAAAATATATTTCCTAAAATTAAGAAATATAAAAATTCAAAATTATAAAAATTATTACGTACTTTATATCGATATCGAAGTTATGTCGCTTTTATTATATTCTCGTATAAGAAAGATATTGAAAAAATTTATGTGTGTTTTATATATAAAACTTGACTTTAATAGCGTTCAAAAGCGAAAATTGTAACGATGCGGTCTAACATACTTACTTTCCAAAATAGGTAACAAGTAACAGTAACTTTTATTATTATTTTAAAATCTATAACGGAAAATGATAATGAATTACTTTTTTAATGAATTACTTTTTTATAAAATAATTTTTCCAATCCTGTCTTTTTTTCATTAAAAGTACAAAAAATCTAATTTCATAAATTACCTATGTTTTTAATCTTACATTTCAAAGACATTAAACACATTTCACATACATACTGCTTTTTTATGACATATATTAATATCACTCTATTTATTATTACATTACTTTTCTTTTAAAAAATTATATCTCAAATATATATTATAATATTATAAGATTGTTTTATGATGATGAGATTATAATTTATACCCAACTTTAGTGAATTAAACAAATTAAGTAAGCAATAAATATACAAGTTTTTTTTATTATAAAATATTTTTGTCAGATATCAAAAATTTGTACATATTGAGTTATAGTTTTTTTTTTAAAGAATGTAATGATACATAATATGTATCTTTTATTTTCAAACGCGGTTATGATATAATATCTTTGTACAAGATTGAAATATTTCATTCGTTATTTTCGTATGTAATGACCTAATATTTAAAAAATAATGAATTACGTAAGAAATATACTCTGAGAATTTACGAATTTAGACGATACAGGACAAACATAATTATTAAAGAGATTAATTAATTCAGAGTATATTATAATCACATCGTGAAATAAAATAGATTTAGTAAATAAGATTGTATATTTTTTCGCATATATATTATTTATTTTCGTTTTGTAAGTAATCTAATGACTGAATGGAAATATATATTTTTAATTAAATTGTAGGAGGTATTACTGAAAATAGAAAGCCTGTTTGAACATATAGATATACATATGTACGATCAATTACAAATAGTACCCACCTATAATGATCTTGAGAAATATTTAAAACAAGAACTGGCAAAATGGGGATGTATTATCGGTAATTCCGATTGCATGGATCTAACCCGTCATCAATTAATATTGCATCTAAATTATTTTACTATATATAATAAGTAAGTTTTCTCTAATCATTATATTTCTGTGTAGATATCTTGTATAATTTATATATTTCCCGAGAAAGGAAGTCCATATATAATCAAATATAAATATATGTATATAATTATATATAAAATATGTCAACATATATGTTTGTTTTCTCTTGTATACTTTCTGTCCGTATATACAGGAAAAATAAGAAAATAAATAATTGAAAAACAATTAGAATAATTTTTGCCTTGTTTTTTTAGATAAAATAAAATTTGAAGAAATGATAGGAGAGATTGCCTATATGTAATTATACATAAAGTTATATATTTTTCTATATCGGCAATTTTTTCAGATTTCTTTAAATTTTACTTTTTTATAAAAAATGCAAAAATTATTTTTCTAATTATTTTTCCATTATTTTTTCAGTATTGTTTCTGTATATACAGACAGAGATATACACAAACACTCATATTTTATATATAATTATATATAACTAAGAAATTTAGGCTCTTTATTTGAAAGTACACATTGAAATTCAATGTGTAATTATATACATATATATTTTTATTTGATTATATATAAACCTTTTTCCTGGATATTTATTAATAAAGAGACTATATGCTAAATATCGATACGAGATATATAAAAAACTAAAAGATTTCTTTTTTGTATGTCGTAGAATTTTGCCTGGGTCGCAGAAATCGATATACTGTAATGGTTTAAAGACAGCGGACTATAATACATGGCGCGATGTATGGTACAATACATCTCGTATATACAAAGAAAATGATTATAAAATGTTGAAATTCTTTAGTTGTTCTGAAGATCCTGAAATTATCTATAATTACCTAAAGTTTTTTATACCGACATTTGAAACGAGTGAATATATTTATATTTCTACTCTTGCGAGACATGCTAAGAATACTACAATGCTTACAAAAATACTGAATAATTTTGAACATATACAACACCGGTAATGACATCTTTTAATAAATATATATTGCTCATAATTATGTATTATTATGTACGTATTAATTATAAATCTACATACTGTTTTGTTCTCGTAGTCGAATCAGTATGAATGCAATATTAAGTGTGATTATTAATAACGTGTATTCTGAGGAACAACTTATCCAGGTAAATTTTGTAAATCTCAAAAAGTTTTATACATATTTATAAAGTTTTCATTGTGATATTTATTTTTCATCAAAATGCATCACATATTTAATATTATATATAATATAAACGTATTTTTCTCTTTCTCTTTTATATGTCTTATACATGTATCGATATAATTATGCTATTTGAAAAATTGTCGCATTCGCTTTATATGATGATTAATTACAAAATTACTGATTGATAAAATCAAAATAATAATTTTCTTTTAGATACGTCAATTCGCGAAAAGAGATATGCAACAATCACTTTCGGATATTGAACACAAGTTAAGAACACGTTCTCTTGAAATCCAAAATCAGTTGAATTTTCTTCATAATTTGTTCGAAGAGCCCAAATCGTCTACTTGAATTGCTAGAGGTCCAACTACTACACGTACACTAACAATTACTACTGTAAGGCATCCTTTATTTATAAAACATCCAATGATATAGCATAAATATTTAAAATAACTTTTAGATATTTAAATAATATTTTATATACTTATTATGTATTTATATAAATTATTTATTATTTACATATTGTTTTCAATTATTTTCTTGATTATTCTTAATTTTATTGCAAATGTATTTAACGTTAAATTGGCTCTTATGATACTCAGTTTTAATATGAATATAAACATTAATTACATTTACGTAATGTTTATTATACACATATATATGTACATATATATATATATACATATATATATACGTATATATAATATTATGTATAATGTTTATATAACTCTATATTAAATATTAAAACGCAGATATGTTAATTAAATATGAGATATTCAATTTAATATACACATATAAGATATATACATTAATATTTTGATGGCCTATTATTAATATTTAATAAGTATATTTAATGTAATAATAATAATTAATATTAGCATTACTCTTTTATATTAGCTTTTATAATAATTAGTATTTTTTTAATAATATATTTATAATATTATATATTAATTATTTTTAATTCCATTGTAAAATAAGAAAAATTATAATAACAAGATTTAATGTAATAATAATTTTAATGCTAAAAATATATATTTTTGTATATTTATTTCTTGCATCTTCTAAAAAATTCTTTTACATCTTCTTAAATACGTATAATAGTTTAGAATAATATTGATGCAAATTCTTCTTATATATATATATATAAATATAAACTTTCTCTGTTTTAAAAGTTTTTTTATTTTAAAATACTGTTTCTTTATAAACTAATTCTTTTGTGTCTTATTTTTTTTCACGACTCGTATTTGTTAAGGAATTTCTGCATTGCATGTATCTTTAGAACAGAATGTTTTATTTCATTATAAATCAGAATGTGAATGTAGACTAAAGAAAAACTTTATGATAAAAACAACATTTGTATCACGTTCAGTCTTGAGAAGATGGCTCAACGGGAGGGCATAACAAATATTTTCCGAAATCTGACGCTTTAAAGGATAGAACTCGGATCGAATAATTTGTCACATCGAAGAAACAGGTTAACGAATGGAAGGATTTATATATATATATATATATATATATACATATATTTTGTGACAAAATTATGACTCGAAATGCTATAATGTTTATTTGAAATGACTAGAAGAATAATTTTTTTTTAAATATTTTTTTTTTGTTCAGGGATATGTGTCAAAAATATCTATTTGTATATCCTTTTCAATTTAATTTCGTGCAGTTTAGTTTCGTAAAAAAATATATGGAAAGTCAAATAAAAATAGAAAAATAAAACAAAAATCCTATAAGAATAGAAAAAAATTTGAAAAGATGTACTTGTTTTATGCAAAAACTAGTAAATTGTGGCAAGAAAAAGATATTTCTTTATAAAAATTAGAGAAGAATAAAGAATATATATTTTCTCTTGCATAGAACATACAATTTCCAAATTGATTTGCTTGAATGCTTTTCAAGAAAAATTATTTTAAATGTAAAAGCCAAAGTATCTCTCGAGAATTATTCAACTATGTATTAATTTCTATCGATCTAGTAAGATCGAATAAGATGCTTGTTATGTATAACCTTTAGAACATGTTTACATGACACACGTAGTACTTCATATATTGTATTATCATACCGAAAACGTCGTCAGTCCTCGATGGTCCTTCGAAGCGTTAAGATCACAATTCAGCGATACACCTTTGGCTAAAGTAACGCCTCTTAACAAATTCTACAAATAAGGTAAGTCAAACAGAACATTAGATATTTCTTTTTAAATATATGCTTATAAAAATATGTAAAGAACACGAGATTACAGCATTCTTATTTTCTAAAACAAATTTCGTTCCATTTTTAAGAAAATATTAAAAAAGACGTTCTTTTTACTTCAACTATCATTTTTATTCTTTGCATACTACAGAATTAATATGAAAACATTTGGGCGTGAATTATAACAGCTTACTTTTAATCATTTTAACATGTAACAAATTAAAAATTAAAAACAAATTGCCTATGCTTTGTTTGATAAATTTTTTTCCTTAATGGATATCTAGAGTCAATGTCTTCTCTAACATTATGTTTAATTAAATATGTAATAAATATAAAAAAGAACAGACACAATAGATGTTAATTTTTGTTCTTAGAAAAATGTATATAAAATATAAATGCTAATGGGGAAAGTTTCTTTGTGTTATATTTCACGTTCAATTTGATTTGCTCATGAAACGTATTTCGACAAAATTTGAAATCAGTTTAATTTCGCAACGATTGCTTCTTTGTTATCCGTTTCTTCAGTGTATACATAACTTACAAATGACATATAAACCTGATAATAATAACATATTGGTAACATACGTCAAATTGTACGGATGAAGCCCAGTTATTAGAAGGAATTATTTTATATTTTTGTGCTTCAATCTATACATATATCATACACTTCGGAATTTAAAATTTTTGAAAGAAGCTTCATGCTGTATCTCTCAATCGAACTTGTTTTATATGATATCATAATATACACGATACAGAAATATATAACTGTAATTAATGGAATATAAGAAGAAGAAACATTCATAATCATGATAATTTTAAAAAATAAACTTGTGAAAAAAAGTGGTTTAGATTTTTCAATTTGAAAACATATAAGTATACACAATTTAGCTTAAATGCTGGAACTATAACTGACAACTTGAATATAAGTGGCACATTTTTCATTTATGTAATGCATATTTTTTATTTTTTAATTTTCAAGATAGATATTTAATTGTTCCGTTTATGTAAGACTACTTAAGTATAGCTTTTGTATAGTCACATAGAGGCAGGCTATCTTAATAATGAAATCTTTGTTTTAAAAATGAAAAGAATTTATTCCTTATTTCTTATTGTTCCTGTCACAAGTAGCATTTCTTCGCCGTATGTGTTATATTTTATTCAATGTTCGATATTTCAAATTAGATTTATTATATTCCCTTTATAAATTACATTTATTATTTTGATATATCATTTATAATGTTTCAATACACACACACAGATTTAAATTATATTTTGTATACCTTTTTGTGTGTTCTTAAATTAAATGTATTTAATATAACTGATTGCTGTTTTATAATACGGAGTATAAATTAATTAGGCTATTTAAAATTGGAATCAAAGGAACATGATCGTCAAATCAAATATTATACAAGGCATTAGCATCAATTTATAACGGCTATACAAGACTTTAGTAATACAATTTTACAAAAATACAGATATTGCTTTCATCACATAGTTAATCAAATAATGTTTAGCAAAACGGAATGTATGTACTTTGCTGTACTTCTATTTTAATTATCTGAAGGTTTATTTGCGCGAATCAGAAAGTCATAACACAAATCAACACACAAAAGAGAACGCACACAAAAAAAATTAGCACATAACTATCGGTTTTGATAATATATTTAATCAAAATAACTGTTTGTGTGTCTGTGTGTTTGTTAGAAGCGTGTTACAAATATAGCGTCTTATAAGAGAATTACGAAAAAGTTATCATTATCAATATAACATAGAAAATCAACCGTTTTGTGAGTTACCAATATAATTAATAAAAATTGAATTTTACAATTTAACTTTTCTAGGGCATTAAGAACCAGACGCCGATAGTACTGTGTAAATTTGGAAAGAAATTATTTGTTTTTTTTATATTAAATGGTTTTGTACAAGGTACAATTTTTACTTGGTGCGATACCAAATGCTCGAATAATCTCAAGTCTGAAAGTCATTTTTAATATCTCTTTATATCCCTCTAATAAAGCATAAGCTAAAAATGGCGTTATTATTAAATATACAGGGTGTCCGGTAAAATAATCGCCCGACCTCTCTCGTGCAATTTTCCTAATCAGTATAACTTGCTCTACCTGCTCGAGAGAGGTCAAGCGATTATTACCGGACATCCTATATATGTATACAAAATAAGACGTATCAAGGTGTGAGGTTTGAGTAGCTCAATGATAATAGCAGTTGCGCCCAGCAAACGAAAGACTCGGATTCGATTTCCGATTTAGCGTGATTCAGCGACTTCGTCCCGATATTTTTCTAGCTTATGCTTCTTTAATGGGATACGGAAAAATTAAAAATGAATCTTAGATTTGAGATTATTTAAGCACTTGATATCGCACCAAATAAAATTTGTGCACAACAATTTAGTTTTAAGAAAAAATAATTTTTCTTGAAGCTTACGCAGTACTATCCGCATTTGGCTCTTAATAACCCGAAGAATTTAAATTGTGTTTATCACATGAGCCTTTTGTATACATTCTCTTTTCTCGGTAAAATTTGAATTAATAGATAACACATTTTTATTGAATTAGAATTAACATACATTGTGAAATAAAAGAATATAAAATGTAAATTATAAAAAAATTTTTTGTAAAATTTAACAACTATTTAAATAGATTGTGCATTTTTTTCTTAAATTGCTGTAATTTTATAAATGTTTCTTTTTTCTCACAGAAAGGGACAGTTTTGCATTTTTTTTTTTGCATTTACTTTTTCTCTATTTCTGTTTTCTGTTCTAATTGGTTTTAGCAAAGAAATGTTTTTACAGATATCTGGAACAAAAATTGACATGATGTTCCTAAAATTGTCATTAAATATTTTGTTATATATCGTTATAATGACAATGGCTTTTCCTACCGATAAAAATACAATAATTGAGGGGCATAATGCGATTAAATATCGTTCAAACTGTCTGGTACCGCTTCATTATAACTTGAATATGACATTGGAATGGCCAGGTTATGTAAATGGCGAGTCCAATGCTACTATTTATATTGATTGTGCAATACAAAACATAACTTTACATATATCAATATATATGACTGTAATGGAAGTAAACTTGAAGTCGGCTAACAGTGGAATAAGCTATACACTAAAGTATTCAGTTAACTATTATAAAGAGGAAATTATCATTTTTGATTTCGTCGAGCAATTCTTGCCTAAAAATAATTTAGAAAGGGGAGTTTATACTCTGTATGTGAAATTTTTTAGCTCAATAGATCAACACTCCAAACAGTTTTTGCAACCTAGGTACACAAACAAAGAAGCATATGAAAAGTGAGTAAATATCAAGGTATATTAAAATAAGGTATATATATATATAATATATATATATATATATATATATTTGTATATAAAAAACAAGTTATTTATATATAATATATATTTGTATATATAGATAAAAAATATATATGTATATTATATAGATGCACTATATATATTTATATATTAAATTTAATAAACATCATTCATTTATATTTTTGTTACAAAACATTTGCACTATCCGAAATTAATATAAAAGGAGGCTAATAAGAACCGGCGAGTGGATATTATGCGCAACAATTTTATTTCTAAATTCTTTTTTAAACGTTTCGGTCCTTTCTTTGGACCATCCTCAGTATGTTAATTAGTAATAAAATCTAGGTGTCAATGCGCAGAATATCCGCGCGCCGATTCTTATTAGCTCCTTTTTATACTAATTTCGTGTTTGGATTTCAGAACCTTTCCGATTTATTATAATTTGCATTATCATTAAAAGTTGTAATATGCATAATCTTTTGCTGCGCGATGCTTTATAATGAAATATATAGTTTTACATTTTTACACATAAAACTTCTCTGAATATAATTACAATTCTTTACATAATTTAGATTAATATATCGGACTAAAAAAAATAACTGCTTTAATCGCATGTATTTTATAAACTTTATATCTAGAAGGTAGAATAAGAAATATGTAACATTGAGTTTAGTAAGAATCACATAAGTGTAAAAAAGAAGAACAATTATTCAATATATTATAAATGGACACAGAATCTACACACATACATACGTACGTTATGTGATTTAATAAAGCTTATATACAGAGTGTCTGATAAAAATTGATCTCACATCTTGTGTGCTGATAGAGCAAGTTAAGCAAGGAAACGTCTTCTACCGTCTTATTTATATATTAATTTAAAAATCAATTTCTTATTAAATATTGCGAAGAACGCATATATCGATAGAGAACTTTCCTATTCGGTTTAACCCACTCTACCTGCACAGGAAAGGTTAGGGACGATTATTACCGGACACCATATATATGTGCACATTACATATTTATATTAAATAATATTATTACATATATTATATATATAGTAGGAAAATAATAATGGCTGTTGTGTATGTGTGTGTGTATGTGTAATAATATATAATAATAAAATAATAATAAAATATGCTAAATATTATATCTCTTTAATATTATTTATAAATCGCATCGCTACATTCAGCAATCCTTAATATTTATATTACCAATAATTGCTGAAAATTGACAATTTGTCGTTATCTAAAGTATGTCGTTAAAATGTCATAGGTGGTTCATGGGAACAGTAGTCCAGCTGAGAGGAGCCCGACAATTATTTCCGTGTTGGGACGAGCCGGAATTAAATACCACTTTTAACATATCGGTAAAACATCGTAAAACAAGCAAAGTTTTATCGAATATGCCGATACGAGAATACGAACCTGTAGCTAATAACTGGATGTGTACAGTGTTCCACACGACACCTCCAATGTCAACAAACGAAGTAGCAATTATAATGTATGATGTTGACGATATATATCAGTTTCCTAATTCAACGAAAATTGTCAACACATGGTGCAGATCGCACTCGTTACCCCACATAAAATTCGCGCACTATGTTGCTGAAAATGTAACTATGTATTTAGAAACCAATTGGAAGATGTTTGAAAGAGCTTTGAAAGTGGATTATGTCGCTATTCCGAATTTAGCAGATAGAATCTGGCAGACTTATGGACTGGTTATTTACAAGTAATACATATGTACATTCAGGAAATAATCATAATTAAAATTTATTAAAATATAATACTATTTATGGCTCTTAAAATTTCAAAGATATGCATTTTTCTACTTATTATTAGAATTGGCTTAATTTAAGAGAGATTTATAACATTTATTCGGTCATTTTAATATTTAGAAGGAATTTCCTAATTCGGAAATATATGCTTATATTGATGCTAAAATAATTTCGAAAAGTGAATTTCAATAAATGACGATAACACTTATATAATACTTTAATAGAATTATAGAATAATTTACATTTATATCATGTAATAATCACATACATACTTTCAAATACTATTTTGTTATTAATTAACAATCATTAATCGATTTAGCGACGTTAATGTTTAGGACATATGTTAATATTCTTATCATAGAACTCATTGTATGAGTATGATTTCTATATATTTTTTCTTGTATAATCAAAGAAGATTTATTGCTAGAAGATTTATTTTATCATATAGGAGATATGGAGAGCGAGAATGTTGGAAAATAAAATGACCGAATTTATTTCAATATTGAGAAAAAGAGGAAAAAAGCATATAAAGTTAT
The DNA here is from genome assembly GCA_963971435.1 of Lasius platythorax. NCBI lineage: Eukaryota > Metazoa > Arthropoda > Insecta > Hymenoptera > Formicidae > Lasius > Lasius platythorax. The sequence goes on from OZ020537.1 coordinate 14,388,853, forward strand.
ATGAAAAATAATTACATATAATTTACATAATACATTCAATAAATTGTTACAAAAAACTAAATCTTAATTGTCTATCAAAGTTTAACTAATCCATTATTATGCTTAATAAATTCTGTTTTTGGTTAACAATACATGAACTATCTTTCTTTAATATACAACATATTTAATTTTTAGATAAGCAAACTATGCAAGCTTATAGCAAAAAATTTCGACATAACCGCATTACTTACAAATAAAATTTTTAGTGAAGCAGATATTATCTACAATGAAGAATTACATCCTGCTGCCTTTAAAACTGTATTAATGCGCTCAATAGCTCATGATATAACATATCAAAGATTTGGTAATCTCTTCAATCCGTCATGTCGACTTCACTGGTGGTTAAACAAGGGCTTTAATATGTTTTTCGAAACGTATATCATCGATAAGGTTGTTATACATTTCTAACGCTAATTATGAGAAAATTTTTGTTGATGTGACAAGATGAAAAATTCTGAAATTGTCTTACCATTCGTTAAAAATAGAAAAAATGCCGATATATATTATTTTTTCTGAATTTCTTACAATATCTTAACTATTTAAATAGAGAATTATAGAGCAGATAACAAGTATATTTAAATTATATTATAATTTACAAAAACTTGGCAAGTATATTTTTTGAATAATTATAATATTTTTTATGTCAAATAGTTACACATTATTTGTAAATTTAAAAATATATATTATAATTTAAAATTATATGACAAAATTGCAAATCTTTTTTTTAGAAATAGCAAATAATTGGATATATTAGTGCAAAATTGTTAATGCAATCTTCTTTTTCGATTATATATTTATTCGATTACATCATTCTGTCTGTAGGTCTTTCCAAATTCTCGGATAATGGACTTGTTCGTAGTTCAGATTCAACATGAATCTCGTTATTTAAACACTTATTTTGCTAAAAATGATTTTATGGAATATACAAGCAATGTACCTAAAATTAATTCACTTTCCTTCTATTATCAAATTATAGGTATGTATGTATGCATATTTAAATATATGAATAAAATGTAAACATATATATATATATACTTTGTAAATTGCTAAACATAAATATCTAAGAACAGATTAAAAAGGTTTAATTGTACACTTATTTGCTCTTAATTTAATTTTATTATAAGAGAAAGAAACATTTTGTAAATTTAAAATTAGTTCTTCTTTACTACTATTAGGTATTTCAAAAATTTATGAACACATTGGGTTAAATTTATTTGAAGAGTGTATATATAATTAAACATATACTTTATATTTTTATTATAGGAGCCGTGGTATGGTGCATGCTAAGAAGTGTAATTCCCTTTCATTCATTTTGGCCGGGTATCAGAAAATATTTAGACACAAGGTAAGTGATACCCATTTATTATAATAATTACATACCATAATAAATATATACATACATCCACAAACACAAACACAGACACACACAGAAATGTAAATACATAATAGAAGAAAAAACGTATCCCTACAAACACTTTTTAAAAAAATAGGTAAAGAAACATATGCTAAGTACATGAAAATGTATCCAATGGTTATCCAAACCTGCGTATGTAACAGACAAGAATTTGAAAATAAGAATTAGGTATATACTGTCATAAAGTTAACCGTTAACAAGAAGGTTAACAAATACATATAATTGATGCGTGAGATTAATTATAATAAAAATATATATACACAAATACTTAAATAAAATACAAAATCATATTTTTTGAATATAAATTAAATACTAAAACATATGATAATAAATGAATTAAGGTAATTAAATTAAGGAATAAAATTATAGTAGGAATAATATTTATTCACATTATGCAATACATTCACATTTTATGCAATTTATAGATATAAATTTGATTTTGTAAAAAAATCAAGCTTAAGCAATATACATCAAAGCAACACTTTTTTGTTTAAAAATAAATTTTTTTGGTTTAAATTTTAAATAAATAATAAGACGCTAGAGAATTATTACATATGATGTGTGTTATACATATTTATGCACCTATTTATTATGTCATTATTTAATAATTATAAAATAAATGTAACACATTATAATTAAAAAAGGGCACATCCTTTTTATTATATTATAAATTAAATTGATTATAGGTTAGATTTGTAAAAGCTATATAAATATTTTGTTATAATAAATAAATTATTATTTTAATCTTGATGTAATTGTCTGTTTTAGTAGACACAGCTTTATGCTTTGAGATTTGAATGATTTAAGCTTAAGGTTGACGTTGATCACCAAAAGTCAATGAATGAGTTTTAAGCAATGATTGTATTTTAGAAAACTTATGACGTCACAAACATAATATATCAACTATATCAAATGATATTTATTTTCGTTATTATTTACATGTGGCAACATTGTACATATTATTTTCCAATAATATATTAACGAAGAAATTTATAAGAAGTCTATCCCACATTACACTGTGCTTTCAACGTGCTTTCAATGTGATCTAAATGTGATATAAAGTTATTTGGTTCTATATGAGTTTGTAACTTTTAATGCAAAACGAGGTTCACATGTAGATAAAAATAATTCTTCAACATACACAAAAAATTACAAACCCACCAACAATTTTTGTCTATATTTGAACTCCGCTTTGCACCAAAGATGCAAACACACGTATGGAATTCATATTATTATTATATAGTAGATAATTATACATCTCGTCATACTGAAAGCACTAGACAATGTGAATTGTCTACAGACTACAGATTGTACGATGTAAATCGTGTAATGATAAAAAGTATTAGAAAATTATTTCGTACTTTACGACATCATAATTCCACCGTAATTGATCTTCGTGAGAGTCGAAGTCAACATTAAGATCAAAGTGAAAGTCATTCAAGCTGTAGGGCCGTTAAAACAAATAATTATAATTTTATATTTCTTAAATCAATTATATATATATCGAATCTATTATATATATACAGTATTTATTGCCACAATGTTATATTTTATAGATTTACTGACTTTACGGAAACTCCCGATGATCTATGGAACCTTATGCAGATTGAAATAGATGACTTAAAACTTGATTTAAATTTTGAACGGTACAATCTGAATGTAAAACAGATGATGGATATTTGGACTATACAAGAGCATTGTCCTGTGCTAAATGTGACACGAGATTATTCTAGCGGTCGCGTGATAATATCGAAAGAATTTCACGACAAATTGGATCAGATGCCATACTTTATACCTGTGACCTATACTAAGGAAACGGAACTCGATTTTAACATAACTTTACCAAATATTAATAGTTGTTTAATACAGTCAAATCCGAAGTTGGAAGTCCAATTTAATGCTAAAGATAAATGGATCATTGTCAACAGACAACAAGCTGGTAAGTATTAAATCATAATATATTAGTATCTTTATCTCTTTATTTTATAAAAAATCTATCTTTATTACATATTTTTGTTCTTAGACTTTTTTATAAGAATAGAAATTATATTCCACATATTGTACAAATAACAATATTCTATTAAATATTCTGCAATATTGCCGTTCAATTTAAGATTAAACGTACTTTGCACATTAATATTATTTTTCTAACTAAAATCAATTTATAAATTTATACAATTTTGTACGCCGCTTAATTTTTCATAGCTTTAATCTTTAATTTGATTATCAATGTGAAATAATTTTATTTTTACCAGTAATATATAAGAAAGCATTTATTTTTCTATATATGCCCAATTTCTAATATAGTTTATACACGTTTAAAACATGAAAACATAAAGAATATATATAATTTGAAATATTTTATTATTACATACATTGAGAAAAATAATCTTGAAAATTTATTTGTTGAATAATAGGATACTATCGCGTCAACTATGATATCGAGAATTGGCGAAAAATTGTTTATTATTTAAACTCCGAAAAATATACTAATATCCATGTTCTCAATCGAGCGCAAATCATCGATGATGCCTTCCATCTTGCGATAGAGAAAAAACTTAACGTCTCCATATTCTGGGAACTCGCGAGCTATTTATCGCGAGAGAATGATTATATAGCATGGTATCCTATGATCAAAGTTTTTGAATACATTTCGAATATCTTTGCATTTACAAATACTCGAGAAAATCTTCCCAAGGTACTCAAGGTACTGTCAGTTAAAAAGTCTATCGATAAAATTATGTTTAAAATTAGATATTGGGTCAATGCATGTAAAGTAACGATTTTATAACATAATTCTGACATAATTTCTTAAAAGGTAAGATATAATGTAGTTAACGAAAAACTTAATTATATGCTAATTATATAGTAAACTTTTAAGTAACGCATTTTACTTATAGCGCTGTTATTCTTACAATTATTTCTGTTCGATAACAGTAATGGCGCCTGTAACAAAATCACTAACTTCTTTACATTTTTTCAGTAACGCATAAAAACATATTCTACAGTCATTTTTATTGTTATTTTTCGAATCTACGCAGCATATTTTCCATTCGAACAAACACATAAAAGGCATGAAATTCTTTTTAAATCTCAATACAATTTAACGATTCTCTTTTTAAACAATAAAATTTGACGACTTTTATTTTAAACCAGATCATGTAATATAAATTTTTGTTTTTATATTGTTTTTTTACTTTTGTTTTTTTTATAAACTCTCTTTTGAATCTTAGGAACAAATTTAAACTTACAACTTATTTTAATTCATAATTTAGAATATCAGAAAAAATTTTGAATTTGCATAAAGTTAAAAGTGTAGAAATGAGCGATTCATTCATGTTACTAATCTGTTAAAAGAAAAAACTAAAAACCCTTCTTTTATTTATACTCACAGAATTTTTTTATCTTATGATAATTTTGACTTTTTTGCTATGTTTTTAAAAAAAATATTCCCTGAAATTAAAAAATAAAAAATTCAAAATTTTAAAAATTTTTACGTACTTTATATCGATATCAAGATTATATCGCTTTTATTATATTTTCGTATAAGAAAGATATTTAAAAAATTTATGTGTTTTATATATAAAACTAGACTTTAATAGCGTTAAAAAAAAATTGTAAACGAAAATTGTAACAATGCGGTATGACAACTTACTTTTCAAAATAGGTAACAAGTAACAGAAACTTGTTATTATTCTAAAACTTAAAACGGGAAATGATAATTAATTACTTTTATAAAACAATTTTTCCTGTCTTTTTTTCATTAAAAGTACAAGAGATCTAATTTCAGAAATTATCTATGTTTTTAATCTTACATTTCAAAGACATTAAACACATACTGCTATTTATGACATATATTAATATCACTTTATTAATTATTTTACATTACTTTCCTATTAGAAAATTATATCTCAAATATATATTATAATATTATGAGATTGTTTTCTGATGATGAGATTATAATTTATACCCAACTTTAGTGAATTAAACAAATTAAGTAAGCAATAAATATACAAGTTTTTTTTATTATAAAATATTTTTGTCAGATATCAAAAATTTGTACATATTTTACAAAAATATTTTTTGAGTTATAGTTTTAAAAGAATGTAATATGATACATATTAAGTATCTTATTTGCAAACGCGTTCATTATATAATATCTATGTACAAAATTGAAATATTTCATTTTTTCGTTATTTTCGTATGTAATGACCTAATATTTAAAAAATAATGAATTACGTAAGATATATACTCTAAGAATTTACGAATTTAGATGCTACAGGACAAAGATAATTATTAAAAAGGTTGATTAATTCAGAGCATATTATAATCGCATCGTGAAATAAAATAGTTTTAGTAAATAAGATTGTATATTTTTTCGCATATATATTATTTATCTTTATTTTATAAGTAATCTAATGACTAAATGGAAATATATATTTTAAATCAAATTGTAGGAAGTATTACTGAAAATAGAAAGCGTGTTTGAACATATAAAAATACATATGTACGATCAAAGGAGATCCACCTATGATGATTTTGAGAAATATTTAAAACAAGAACTGGCAAAATGGGGATGTATTACCGGTAATTCCTGGTGCATAGAATCTGCCCATCATGAATTGCAATTGCATCTAGATAATCCTACTATATATAAGTAAGTTTTCTCTAATCATTATATTTCTGTGTAGACATCTTGTATATTTGATATATTACCCGAGAAAGAAATATATAATCAAATATATGTATATAATTCTATATAAATAATAATAAATATATGTATATAATTCTATATAAAATATGTTCACATATATGTTTGTCTTCTCTTGTATACTTTCTGTCCGTATATACATGAAAAATGATAAAATGTATAATTAAAAAATAATTAGAATAATTTTTGCATTGTTTTTTTAGATAAAATAAAATTTGAAGAAATGAGAGGAGAGATTGCTTATATATAATTGTACATAAAATTATATATCTTTCTATATCGGCAATTTTTTCAGATTTCTTTAAATTTTACTTTTTTATAAAAAATGCAAAAATTATTTTTCTAATTATTTTTCCATTATTCTTCTCAGTATTGTTTCTGTATATACAGACAGAGATACATATATACAAACACTCATATTTTATATATAATTATATATAATTAAGGAATTTAGGCTCTCTCTCTCTCCCTCTCTCTCCCTCTCTCTCCCTCTCTCTCTCTCTCTCTCTCCCTCTCTCTCCCTCTCTCTCCCTCCCTCTCCCTCCCTCTCCCTCTCTCTCCCTCTCTCTCCCTCTCTCTTCCTCTCTCTCCCTCTCTCCCCCTCTCTCTCCCTCTCTCCCCCTCTCTCTCCCTCTCTCTCCCTCTCTCTCCCTCTCTCTCCCTCCCTCTCCCTCTCTCTCCCTCCCTCTCCCTCCCTCTCCCTCCCTCTCCCTCTTTCTCCCTCTCTCTCCCTCTCTCTCCCTCTCTCTCCCTCTCTCTCCCTCTCTCTCCCTCTCTCTCCCTCTCTCTCCCTGTCTCTCCCTCTCTCTCCCTCTCTCTCCCTCTCACTCTCTCTATTTGAAAATACATATTGAAATTCAATGTGTAATTGTATATATATTTTTATTTGATTATATATAAACCTTTTTCCTGGATATTTATTGATAAAGAGACTATATGCTAAATATCGATATGAGATATATAAAAAACTAAAACATTTCTTTTCTGTATGTCGTAGAATATTGCCTGGGTGGCAAAAATGGACATACTGTAATGGTTTAAAGACAGCGAGCTATAATACATGGCGCGATTTATGGAACATCGAATCTAGTAAATACAAAGCGAAATCTGATTATAAAATGTTGGAATTCTTTAGTTGCTCTGAACACCCTGAGATTATCATTAATTACCTGCAGTTTGTATTACCGACATTTGAAAAGTATTTTTTAGAGGATAATGAAAATAAGCCAACGGCACAAGGAAAAGAGCGTTTTTATGCTTTAACTGCTAATATTTTTTTTTCTACTCTTGCGAGACATACTAACAATAAGATCACTACAATATTGGAAAAAATATTGAAGAATTTTGAATATATAAAACACAGGTAAAAACAGGTTTTTTCATAAAAATCTATTGCACATAATCATGAAGATTTATTATGTTTGTGTTAATTATAAATCTATATATACTGTTTTGTTCTCGTAGTCGAGTTAGTATGAATGCAACATTATGTGTGATGATTAATAATGCGTATTCTGGGGAACAACTTAACGAGGTAAATTTTATAATTTCAAAAAATTTTATTCATAAAGTTTCCATTGTGCTACTTATTGTTCATGTGTATCACATATGTGTATCACATATTTTATATTATATATAAAATGTACGTATTTTTCTCTTTCTCTCTTAGATGTCTTATACATGTATCGATATAATTATCTAATAATTTGAAAAATTGTCCCATTTGTATTTTATAATGATTAATTACGAAATTGATTGATAAAATATAAAAATCAAAATAAAATTTATTTCAGATATTGAAATTCGCAAAAAAAGATATGCAACAATCACTTTCGAAAATTGAACACAAGATAAGAACACGTTCTCTTGAGCTCCAAAATCAGATGGATTTTCTTCAAAATTTGTTCCAAGAGCCCAATAAGGCTACTTCAATTGTTAGTGATATTTATTATTTATTTATATAAATTATTTATTATTTACATATCGTTTTCAATTATTTTCTTGATTATTTCTAATTATATGTAAATATCTTAAACGTCCAATTTTTTTTTATATTATTTAATTTTTATATTTATATAAACATTAATTATGAATATATGTATACAATATTATGTTTATTGTTTATATAAATCTATATTAAATATTAAAATGCAGACATGTTAATTAAATTTGAGATATTATATAAGATATAAACATTAATATTTTGATAGTCTATTATTAATATTTAACTAGTACATTTAATGTAATAATTAATATTAATATATATATTAACATTAATATTTTATATTAATTTTTATAATAATTTGTATTTTATTATTAATATATTTATAATACTATATATTAATTATTTTTAAATTCATTGTAAAATAACAAAAATTATAATAATGAGATTTAATGTAATAATAATTTTAATGCCAAAAATATATATTTTGTATGTTTATTTCGTATCTTCAAAAAAATTCTTTTATATATTCTTAAATATATGTATAATATTTAAAAAGATATACAAAATTTTTTTTAATGATATTGACGCGAATTTCTCTTACAAGGGAACGGTCGGAGGTGTCCCTCACCGATTTTAATGAGCCTTGAATATGTTGTGTAGAGCATTGAAAAATATTAGACCCGTATTTTTTTTAGCGGCGTATCTCGACGTTTAGGGGTTAAAACACCCTCTTGAAAAAAAAACGGTTTTTTAATTTCTGAGCTAATACCGTCGAAACGGTAAAAAATATTAAAAAATGTTTCAAGTAAAAGTTTTATGGTTTTTAATGTGCTTTAAAACAGTGCAAAGAAATTTTTCAAAAATTTTAAATTTTTGGAAGTTTCCCCCCCCCCCATAATATTTGAAAATTTTAAAATTTATTTTATAAAAATTCTGAAAGCTTATTTAATTCCGAATCCAACCGTATATAAGAAAGTTGTATTCCGACAACGCATTTTTGAGAAATAAGCTAGAAATACCACTATACACGCTCCATTCCTATCTGCCAGACGCTCGCTACTCGTGATGACCGTCTTTCCTTCGTAATCTCATAGAAAGAATGAAATATCGATACAAAATTTATATATATTGTATTTAATAATTAAATTTATAACAATTTATTTATTTATAAATATAAAAATTTATAAAATTTATAAAAAAGTTATTAAAATTTATATATTAAAATCTTTTATATATTAAAATATTATAGAACAATTGTGTGACAATAAATAATTTACATATATATAAATTGAGAATGAGAAAATGTATTTCAAGTAAAATAAAAGAAGTCAATCGAGGAAAATCAACAGAAAACACTTCTTTAACTCGATGTTTAAAGTTGAGAGGTTTAAGGTCAGAGAATAAATAAACAGTTTATACGCAGCTGCACTATCAATGATTTATCTATGATTTTTATGGTATTGGCGCATTAACATTAGTTAACAATCAACAACAGTTTATTTATAATTACGTTAAACTTTAAATAATATATTAATCTATTTAAATAATATAATAATAAATATATTTTATATCTTTTTAAGATTATGTTACACTCGATAAGATACCTGTATCTGAAAATTGTTCTTGTTTCATTACAATAATCAAAAATATGTTTTAACAATTAAGGATTGATTCTGCTTTATATATAAATATAATATTTATTTTTAAAAGAAAGGAAAAATCGAGTTAAAGAAGTGTTTTCTGTTGATTTTCCTCGATTGACTTCTTTTATTTTACTTGAAATACATTTTCTCATTCTCAATTTATATATATGTAAATTATTTATTGTCACACAATTGTTCTATAATATTTTAATATATAAAAGATTTTAATATATAAATTTTAATAACTTTTTTATAAATTTTATAAATTTTTATATTTATAAATAAATAAATTGTTATAAATTTAATTATTAAATACAATATATATAAATTTTGTATCGATATTTCATTCTTTCTATGAGATTACGAAGGAAAGACGGTCATCACGAGTAGCGAGCGTCTGGCAGATAGGAATGGAGCGTGTATAATGGTATTTCTAGATTATTTCTCAAAAATGCGTTGTCAGAATACAACTTTCTTATATACGGTTGGATTCGGAATTAAATAAGCTTTCAGAATTTTTATAAAATAAATTTTAAAATTTTCAAATATTATGGGGGGGGGGGGAAACTTCCAAAAATTTAAAATTTTTGAAAAATTTCTTTGCACTGTTTTAAAGAACATTAAAAACCATAAAACTTTTACTTGAAACATTTTTTAATATTTTTTACCGTTTCGACGGTATTAGCTCAGAAATTAAAAAACCGTTTTTTTTTTCAAGAGGGTGTTTTAACTCCTAAACGTCGAGATACGCCGCTAAAAAAAATACGGGTCTAATATTTTTCAATGCTCTACAACATATTCAAGGCTCATTAAAATCGGTGAGGGACACCTCCGACCGTTCCCTCGTTAGACATATATATAAACTTTCTCTATTGTAAAACTTTCTTTATTCCAAAAGACAATTCCTTTTTAAATTAATTCTTTCGCATTTGATTTTTCTCTATTACTCGTATTTATTAAGGCATTTCTGTACCCGTATGTACCATTAGAACAGAATGCTTTATTTCATTACAAATCAGAATGAGAATACGGACTAAGGGAAAACTTTATAATAAAAACAACATTTGTATCACGTTCAGTCTTGAGAAGATGGCTCAACGGGAGGGCATAACAAATATTTTCCGAAATCTGACGCTTTAAAGGATAGAACTCGGATCGAATAATTTGTCACATCGAAGAAACAGGTTAACAAATGGAAGGATATTTATATATATATATATATATATATATATATATATATATATATATATATATAGATATATATAAATATATATATAAATATATATATATATATACATACATATATATATTTTTTGTGACAAAATTATGACTCGAAATGCTGTAATGTTTATTTGAAATGATTAGAAGAATAATCCTTTTTAAATCTTTTTTCTTGTTAAGGAATATGTACCAGAAATACCTATTTGTATATCCTTGTCAATTTAATTTCGTGCAATTTAATTTCATAAAGGAATATATGGAAAATCCGATAAAAATAAAAAAATAAAACAAAAATCCGATAAGTATAGAAAAAATTTGAAAAGATGTACTTGTTTTATACAAAATCTAGTAAATTGAGGCAAAATAATATTTTTTTATAAAAATTAGAGAAAAAGAAAGAATATATTTCCTCTTGCATAAAACATACAATTTCCAGATATGGATTTCCAGATTTGGATTACTTGAATGCTTTTCAAGCAAAATTATTTTAAATGTAAAAGCTAAAGTATCTCTCGAGAATTATTCAACTATGTATTGATTTCTATCGATCTAGTAAGATCGAATAAGACGCTGTTTATGTATAACCTTAAAGGCTAATCTACAATGTGCTCTTTGCGTTTTGTTTCGTGTTCTCTGTCCTTTGCTTTTCTTTTTCTTTTTGCAAAAACCAAAAAAGGACAGAGAACACGAAACAAAACGGAAAGAGCACATTGTAGATTAGCCTTAAGAACAGTTTACATGACATACACAGTACTTCATATATTGTATTATCATACCGAAAACGTCGTCAGTTCTCGATGGTCCTTCGAAGCGTTAAGATCACAATTCACCGATACACTTTTGGCTAAAGTAACGGCTCGTAAAAAATTCTACAAATTCTACAAATAAGGTAAGTCCAAATGCAGGACATTAGATATTTCTTTTTAAATATATGCATATAAAAATATGTAAAGAACACGAGATTACAGCATTCTTATTTCCTAAAACATATTTTGTTCCATTTTTAAGAAAATATTAAAAAAGACGTCCTTTTTACTTCAACTATTATTTTTATCCTTTGCATACTATAGTTAATATGAAAACATTTAGGCGTAAATTATAACAGCTTCTTTTAATCATTTTAAATGTAACAAATTAAAAATTAAAAACAAATTGTGTATGCTCTGTTGGATACATTTATTTCCTTAATGAATATCTAGAGTCAATGTGTTCTTTAACATTATGTTTAATTAAATATGTAATAAATATTAAAAAAGAAACAGACACAATGGATGTTAATTTTTGTTCTTAGAAAAATGTATATAAAATATAAATGCTAATGGGGAAGGTTTCTTTGTGTTATTTATTCATGTTCAGTTTGATTTGCTTATGAAACGTATTTCGACAAAATTTGAAAAAAGTTTAATTTGGCAACGGTTGCTCCTTTGTTATCTGTTTCTTCAGTGTATACATAACTTACAAGTGACATATAAATCTGATAATAATAACATATTAGTAAACATACGTCAAACTACACGGCTGAAGCACAGTTATTAGAAGGAATTATTTTATATTTTTGTGCTTCAATTTATATATTTTAAAATTTAAGATTTTTGAAAGAAGCTTCATGCTGTACCTATCTCTCAATCGAACTTGTTTTATATGATATTATAATATACACGACACAAAAATATATAACTTTAATTAATAGAATATAAGAAGAAGAAACATTCATAATCTTGATAATTTTGAGAAATAAGCTTGTGAAAAAAATTGTTTTGTTACTTCAATTTGAGAACACAAAAATATACACGATTTAGCATAAATGCTGGAACTATAACTGATAACTTGAATATAAGTAGCATATCTCTAATTTATGTTCTGCATATATACTTTGAATTTTCAAGATAGAGATTTAATTGCTTCGTTTAAGAAAGATTACTTACGTTTAGCTTTTGTATAGTCACATAGACACAGGCTATATTAATATTGAAATTTATTTGATTTGAAATGAAAAAAATGTTATTCCTTATTTTTTATTGATCCTGTCACAAGTAGCATTTCCTCTTCGTTTATGCTAACAAGATTAAATTAATATAGAACATAGTTTTATTGAGAATTAAGATTAACATACATTGTGTGATAAAGGTATATAAAATGCAATATATATAAAAATTCCTTCTAGAAATTATCAATTATTTAAATAGAATGTGTATCTTTCCTTAAATTGCTGTAATTTTTTTATGTTTTTTCCTTTTCTCACAGGAGTCGACAGTTTTGCATTTTTTTTTTTTGCATTTACTTTTTCTCTATTTCTGCTTTTTGTTCTACTTACTTTTAGCAAAGAAATGTTTTTGCAGATATCTGAAACGAGAACTGTCATGATGTTCTTAAAATTGTCATTAAATGTTTTATTATATATTATTATAATGACAATGGCTTTTTCTACCGATGAAAATGCAAAGATTAAGTGCCATAATGCGATTAATTACCGTTCGCCGAACAATCTGGTAGCGCTTCATTATAATATGAACATAAAACTTCAGGAGTCAGGTTACATGTCCAATAGCGAGTCCAATATCACTATTTATATTAATCGTGCAACACAAAACATAACTTTGCATCATTCAAAATATATGAATATAACAGAAGTAAAGTTGAAGTCGATTAACAGTGGAATAATCTATACACCAGCATATTCTGTTCTGTTTAAAAAGGAAATGATCTTTTTGGATTTTGAACTACAATTATTGCCTGAAAATAACTTAGAATGTGGTGTTTATACTCTTAATGTAAAATTTTCAAACACATATTTTAATCACTCGATGGACTCAAATGTAGGAAAACAGTGAGTAAATAATAATTAAAAATAAGCTATTATATATATACAAATACATATATAGTAAATGTGTATTACATATATTTATATATTACAAATTTTGTAAACATTATTTATTACTATATTTTTTAAAGCATTTGTACTATCATTAAGAGTTATAATATGCACTTTTACTGTGCGATGCTTCATAATAAAATATATAGTTTTACATTGTCATGCAAAATTTCTCCATATATGAAAATGATTATACATCTTTATATAAATTATATTAATATATCGGACTAAAAAAATAACTGCTTTAGTCGCATGTTTTTGTACCGGAATGAACATTAAATCTAAAATATAGAATAAAAAATATATGTAAATATGTGTAACATTTTGTTTAGTAAAAACAACTTAAGTGTAATAAAGAATGACAATTGTTCCATATATTTTAAATGTACAGAATCTACACGCATACGCACGCTAGCTATGTGATTTTATAAAGCTTATGTACAGGGTGTTTGGTAATAATCGTCCCATTTCTCGTGTGCAAGTAAAGCGGTTTAAACCGAGTTGGAAAGTCTTCTATCGTTTTGCGATCTTCGTAATAATTAATAAGAAATTAATTAAAAGAGATTGGCCAATACCGCGCTAGTACAAGCGCGCCACGAAAAAATCGAGCCCAGTATTTCGCGGTTGCGAGACGCGCGACGAAGCGGTGGTAGAAGCACTTCACAATTAGTCTATTTCTTTCTACCGCGCACTTGTATTCACGCGGATTGGCCGATTTTTTAAAATTAATTTCTCATCAAATATTGCAAAAATCGCAAATATCAGTAGAGATCTTCCCTATTCAGTTTAACCTGCTCTACACAGAAAAGGTGAAGCGATTATTACCGGACACCCTGTATATGTGTACATTACATATATAAAATAATATCATTACGTATATTATATATATAGTAGAAAAATAATAATGTCTGTTGTGTATGTGTGTGTGTATGTATAATAATATATAATAATAAAATATGCCAAATATCACACATTTTTCAAACATCGCTTATAAATCGCATTGGTACATTTTGCAATCCTTAATATTTTTATACGAACAATTGTTGAAAATTTATCATTATCTGAAGCATGTCGTTAAACTGTAATAGGTTTATAGACCCAGCACTAATCCAGATGAAAGGAATCCATTTATTTCCGTGTTGGGTCGAGCCGGAATTATGTGCCACTTTTAACATTTCCGTAGAACATAGTAAAAAAAGCAAAGTTTTATCGAATATGCCAATACAAGAACAGAAACCTGTAGATGGTGACAAGATGCGTACACTGTTCCACACGACACCTAAAATGTCTACAAAAGACGTAGTAATTATGATGTATGATGTTGACAATCTGCATCAGGTTCTTAATTCGACAAAGACTGTGGTCAACACGTGGTGCAGACCGCACATGATACCCTACATGAAACTCTTGCAATATGTTGCTGGAAATGTAACTACGTATTTAGAAACCTATTGGAAGATGTTGAAAACTCCGAAAGTGGATTATTTCGCTATTCCGAATTTCGAAGACAAAATCTGGAAGACTTATGGACTGGTTATTTACAAGTAATACATACATTCAGGAAATTATTATAATTATAATTCATTAAAATATAATATTATTTATGGCTTTTAAAACTTAAAAATTCAAAGATATGCATTTTTCTACTCTTATTATTAGAATTGGCTTAATTTAGAAGAGATTTATAACAACATTTATTCGGTCATTTCAATATTTAGAAGGAATTTCATAATTCGGAAATATATGCTTATATTGATACTAAAATAATTTTGACAAGTGAATTTTAATTAATGATAATAACACTTATATAATACTATAATAAAATTATAAATTAATTTACACTTATATCATGTAATAGTCACATTCATACTTTTAAATACTTTTGCGTTATTAATTAATCATTAATCGATTTAACAACGTTAATGTTTAGGACATATGTTTATATTCTTATTCATAGAACTCATTGTATGAGTATGAGTTCTATATATTTTTTCTTGTATAATCAAAGAAGATTTATTGCTAGAAGATTTATTTTATCATATCGAAGATATGGAGAGCGATAATGTTGGAAAATAAAATGACCGAATTTATTTCAATATTGAGAAAAAGAGAAAAAAAGCATATAAAGTTATATGAAAAATAATTACATATAATTTACATAATACATTCAATAAATTGTTACAAAAAACTAAATCTTAATTGTCTATCAAAGTTTAACTAATCCATTCTTATGCTTAATAAATTCTGTTTTTGGTTAACAATACATGAACTATCTTTCTTTAATATATATACAACATATTTAATTTTTAGATAAGCAAACTATGCAAGCTTATAGCAATAAATTTCGACATAACCGCATTACTTTCAAATAAAATTTTTAGTGAAGCAGATATTATCTACAATGAAGAATTACATCCTCCTGCCTTTAAAATTGTATTAATGCGCTCAATAGCTCATGATATAACATATCAAAGGTTTGGTAATCTTTTCAATCCGTCATGTCGACTTCACTGGTGGTTAAACAAGGGCTTTAATATGTTCCTCGAAACGTATATCATCGATAAGGTTGTTTTACAATTTTAACGCTACTTATAAGAAAATTTTTGTCAATCTTGTGACAAGATGAAAAATTCTGAAATTGTCTTCCTATTCGTTAAAAATAGAAGAAATGTCGATATACAGGGTTATTCAAAATGATTCATCCGATTTCAAGTTTACTTAGAGCACTTATAAGATGAGGGATAAATTTGGGACAGTTTCTTCTGAATGACGTATCACTAATTACTATGCATTTGTAAGCTTCAAAAATATAGTCATTTAAAATCGGATAAATCATTTTGAATAACCCTGTGTTATTCTTTTTTCTCAATTTTTTACAATATCTTAACTATTTAGAAAAAAAATTATATAGCAGATAGTAAATATATTTAAATTCTCTTATTATAACTTAGAAAAACCTCGCAAGTATATTATTTGAATAATTATAATATCACTTTTTATGTCAAATATTTACACATTACTAGTAAATTTAAAAATATAATTTAAAATTATATAACATAAAGTAGCAGATCTTTCTTTAGAAATAGTAAATAATTGCATATATTAGTGCGAAATAGTTAATGCAATCTACTTTTTCGATTATACATATATTTATTCAATTATATCAATCTGTCTGTAGGCCTTTCCAAATTCCCAAATGATGGATTTGTTCGTAGTCCAGATTCAACATGAATCTCGTCATTTAAACACTAATTTTGCTACAAGTGATTTTATCGAATATACAAGCAATATACGTTTAAATAATTCATTTTTTCCTTTTCTTCAAATTATAGGTATGTATATATGTATATACATATATACGTGCATATATATATATATAAATATGTATATATATATATATATATATATATATATATATATATATATATATATATATATACATGTGTGTGTGTAACAATTTCTAATATGATTAAACAATAGTTGTTAAATTGCTAAACATAAATATTTAAGAACATATTAAAAGGTTTTAATTGTACATTTATTTGCTCTTAATTGAATTCTGATATAAGAGAAAAAAATTTTTTAAATTTAAAATTAGTCCTTCTTTACTATTACTATTAGCTATGTTCAGGAATTTATGAACACCATGAATTAAATTTATTTAAAGTATGTATAATTACACATACTTTATATTTTTATTATAGGAGCCGCTGTATGGCGCATGCTAGAAAGTATAATTCCCCATAATGCATTTTGGACGGGTCTCAACATATATTTAAACCTGCAGTAAGTGATACCTATATATATATTAGAATATAATAATTAAATACCATTAGAAATACACACATACACAGAAAAGTAAATACATAATACGAGCAAAAATATATCTCTAAAAACACTTTTCTAAAAAAGATAAAATATCATACGCGCTAAGTACATGAAAGTGTATCCAATTATTATCCAAACCTGTGTATGTAACAGACAAAAATTTGAAAAATAAGAAATTAGTATATACTGTTAAAAAATTAACTGTTAACAAGAAAGTTGACAAAATCAGACAATATCAATTATAATAAAAAATGCATTTACACAAATACTTAAATAAAATGCACATTCATATATTGCTCTTTCTTAAATTGTATAACAAATTTAATACTAAAATATGATAATAAAAAAATTAAGGTAATTAAATTAAGGAATAAAATTATAATGAGCACAATATTTATTCACATTATTTTATGCAATTTATTGATATTAATTTGATTTTGTAAAAAATCAAGTTAAAGTAATAAAATAGCGAAGCAATATTTTTGTTCAACGATAAATTTTTTGTTTTACAATTTAAATAAATAATAAGACGCTAGAAAATCATTAGATAAGATAAGTTACATAACATATATTTATGCTTAACATATACTTACTCATTATGTTATTAGTTAATGAATGATGAACATAAACTATATTCAATTCATTATAATAAAAAAGGGGCGCATATTTTTTATTATAATATAAATTGAATTTTTATTATAGGTTAAATTAATATTTAGTTATATTAAATTCATTATTATTGTAATATTGATGTAATTGTTTGTTTTAATAGACACAGCATGAATGATTTATAAGCTTAACGTTTACATTGATCACCATGAAAGACAATGAATGAGTTTTAAGCGGCAGTTGTATCCTAAAAAACTTATGACGTCACAAACATAATATATCAAATATCGCATCCCTAGAAGAATACTGTCACAACTCAAAAAATACAAATTTTCATGATTTTCATTCCTCCACGTAGATATCGTTTCAAGCATACCTCCTGTGGGCTTAATTTTTGGGCTAAATTTTTTGAGTTGTGACAGTATTCTTCTAAGGGTGCGATATATCAAATATTATATATATATTTATTTTTGATATTGTTTACATCTGGTAACATACATATTATTTTGCAATAATACATTAACGAAGAAATTTATACCAAGTCCATCCTATAGTACTTTTAATGTGATCTAAATGTGATATAGAATTATGTGGTTTAATATGAATTTGTAACTTTTAATGCAAAACAAGGTTCACATGTAGACAAAAATAATTCTTCAACATACACAAATTATTACAAACCCATCAGTAACTTTTGTCTATGTTTCAACCTCGCTTTGCATCAAAAGGTGCAAACATATGAAATTATAAATTATTAGTATATAATAGATATATAATTATAGACTTCGTCATGCTGAAATTGAACAATGTGGACCACGGATTGTACGATGTATAAAAAGTATTAGAAAATTATTTCGTAATTTACGACATCATAATTCCTCAAGAACACATGACCGCCACTTAAAACCAATTGATCTTTGTGAAAGTAAAGGTCAACGTTAAGATGAAAGTAAAAGTCATGCAAGCTGTGTTGAAATAAATAATTATGATTTCATATTTCTTAATGCGAATCAATTATATTCATAGACATTGAATTTCAACGGGCTAAATAAGAGCCAAACGCGAATGGTGGTGCGCTAGTTTCGATGAAAAATTAATTTCATCGAAACTAACGCACCACCATTCGCGTTTGGCTCTTATTTAGCCCGTTGAAATTCAATGTATATTTCAAATAGAGAGCCTAAATTCCTTAGTTATATATTTATAGAGTTTATTACAATTATGTTAAATTTTACAGATTTACTTACTCTAATTTGAAAACTCCTGAAGATCTATGGAACATTATGCAGACTTTCATAGATGATGTTAATCTCAAATGGTATGATCTGAACGTAAAACAGACGATGGATATTTGGACTATACAGAAGCATTGTCCTGTGGTAAATGTGACAAGAGACTATTCTAGCGGTCGCGTGATAATATCGAAAGAATTTCACGACAAATTGGATCAGATGCCATACTTTATACCTGTGACCTATACTAAGGAAACGGACCTCGATTTTAACATAATTGAACCAAATATTAATAGTTGTTTAACGCAGTCAAATCCAGAGTTGGAAATCCAATTTAATGATGAAGATAAATGGATCATTGTCAACATACAACAAGCTGGTAAGTATTAAATCATAATATATTAGTATCCTAAATCTCTTTATTTTATAAAAAATCTATCTTTATTACATATTTTTGTTCTTATACTTTCTTATAAGAATTGAAATTATATTTCACATATTATACAAATAACAATATTCTATTAAATATTCTACAATATTGCCGTTCAATTTAAGATTAAACGTACTTTACATAAATATTATTTTTCTAACTAAAATCAATTTATAAATTTATAAAATTTTGTACGTCGCTTAATTTTTCAGAGCTTTTAGCTTTAATTCGATTATCAGTGTGAAATAATTTTATAATCAATAACATATAAAAAATTTGCGTTCTTTACTATATATGTTCAATTTCTAATACAGTTTATACATGTTTAAAACATAAGAAATAAAAAATATATATAATTTGAAATATTTTTCTATTACATACATTCAGAAAAATAATCTTGAAAATTTATTTGTTGAATAATAGGATACTATCGCGTCAACTATGATATCGAGAATTGGCGAAAAATTGCGGGTTATTTAAACTCCGAACAATATACGTTTATCCATGTTCTCAATCGAGCGCAAATCATCGATGATGCCTTTCATCTTGCGATAGAGAAAAAACTTAACGTCTCCATATTCTGGGAACTCGCGAGCTATTTATCGCGAGAAGAAGATTATGTAGCATGGTATCCTATGATCAAAGTTTTTGAATACATTTCGAATATCTTTGCATTTACAAATACTAGAGATAATCTTCCCAAGGTGCTCAAGGTACTGTCAGTTTTATAACTTTATCAATTTTATCGATAGACTTTATGGAGTCTATCGATAAAACTATGTTTAAAATTAGATATTGGGTCAATGCATGTAAAGTAATGATTTTATATCATAATTCTGACATAATTTCTTAAAAAGTAAGATATTATGTAGTTAAAGAAAAACTTAATTATCTGCTAATTATATAGTAAACTTTTAAGTAACGCATTTTATTTATAGAGCTGTTATCGTTACAATTACACTAGTTTACAGCCAAAAATTATTTTAAACCAGACAAAGAGTTTCTTATAGATTTTTGGATACTCAATCAAAACGATGCCGCAAGCCAAAATTCACCAGCACGTCAGATTTCAAAAATAATTGAGGTTTAATGTGTAAAAAATGGCTTATTTGCGACATTTCCTGTTGAGATCCTTTTGTAAAAGAGATTAAAGTTATCTGATGTGGAAATTCTGATCAGATGTCATTAATATATTGTTCATCCCCTATAAAATGCATTTTTTTTATTTTGATATCTTACTTTTTAGCCATACAAATTATAAGTATATATGACTTTATCACCATAGGCGTAATATTTGCTATTTCAGCCTAACTCTGTATTCAAATATTTCATAACATGGCTAAAAAGTAATATATCGAAATAGAAAAAAATGTATTTTATAAGGGATGAACCATACATTTATGATATCCGATTAGAATTTCAAAATGATGTTGACCTTATTTACAAAAAAATTTAAAATATCGCAAAAAAGCCATTCTTTGCATATTAAACCTCAATTATTTTGGAAACCTGATGTGCTGATGAAAATTGGCTTCCGACATCGTTTTCAGCATCCAAAAATCTATAAGAAAGATTTTGTCTGGTTCCAAATAATGAAAAAAGAATATTTTTTTGTAAACTAGTATTATTATTGTTCGATAACATTAACGGCGTCTGTGACAAAATCACTAACTTTTTAACATTTATTCATTAATGCATAAAAACAAATTCTACAGTTATTTTTATTATTATTATTTGAATCTACGCAGCATATTTTTAATTCGAACAAACACATAAAAAGCATGGAATTTTTTTAAAAATCACGATACAATTTAACGATTCTGTTTTAAACAATAAAATTTGACGACTCTTTTTTAAACCAGATCAATAATATAATCAATAATATAAATTTTTCTTTTTATTATTTTTCTTTTTACTTCTGTTCTTCTTATCAACTTTTGCATCTTAGAAATAAATTTAAATTTATAACTTAATTTAATTCATTATTTAGAATATCAGAACAAAATTATAAATTTGCATAAAGTTAAAAGTGAAAAAAAAAATACGAGCGATTCATTCATATATTACTAATCTGTGTGTTTAAAAAAAAAGCTAAAAAGACTTCTTTTATTTATACTCACAAAATTGTTTTTATCTTACGATAATTTTGACTTTTTTTGAAATGTTTTTAAAAAATATATTTCCTAAAATTAAGAAATATAAAAATTCAAAATTATAAAAATTATTACGTTCTTTATATCGATATCGAAATTATATCGCTTTTATTATATTCTCGTATAAAAAAGATATTTAAAAAATGTATGTGTGTTTTATATATGAAACTTGACTTTAATAGCGTTAAAAAACGAAAATTGTAACGATGCGGTCTAACATACTTACTTTCCAAAATAGGAAACAAGTAACAGTTACTTGTCATTATTTTAAAATCTACAACGGAAAATGATAATGAATTACTTTTATAAAGTAATTTTTCCAATCCTGTCTTCTTTTCATTAAAAGTACAAGAAATCTAATTTCAAAAATTACTTATGTTTTTAATCTTACATTTCAAAGACATTAAACACATTTCACAGACATACTGCTATATATGACATATATTAATATCACTCTATTAATTATTACATTACTTTTCTATTAAAAAATTATATCTCAAATATAATTATAATATTATAAGATTGTTTTATGATGATGAGATTATAATTTATACCCAACTTTAGTGAATTAAACAAATTAAGTAAGCAATAAATATACAAGTTTTTTTTATTATAAAATATTTTTGTCAGATATCAAAAATTTGTACATATTTTACAAAAATTGAGTTATAGTTTTAAAAGAATGTAATATGATACATAGTATGTATCTCATTTTCAAACGCGGTTATTATATAATATCTTTGTACAAAATTGAAATATTTCATTCGTTATTTTCGTATGTAATGACCTAATATTTAAAAAATAATGAGTTACGTAAAAAAATATATACTCTAAGAATTTATGAATTTAGACGATACGGGACAAACATAATTATTAAAGAGATTAATTAATTCAGAGCATATTATAATCACTTAATGAAATAAAATAGTTTTAGTAAGTAAGATTGTATATTTTTTGCATATATATTATTTATTTTTGTTTTGTAAGTAATCTAATGACTGAATGGAAATATATAATTTTAACCAAATTGTAGGAAGTATTACTGAAAATAGAAAGCCTGTTTGAACATATAAAAATACGTATGTACGATCAATTACAAATAGCACTCACCTCTAATCTTGAGAAATATTTAAAACAAGAACTGGCAAAATGGGGATGTATCATCGGTAATTTATTTTGCATGGATCTAGCTCGTAATCAATTAATATTGCATACAAAGCATCCTACTATATATAAGTAAGTTGTCTCTAATTATTATATTTCTGTGTAGACATCTTGTATATTTCATATATTTCTCGAGAAAAGAAGTCCATATATAATCAAATATAAATTTATGTATATAATTATATGTATATAAAATATGTCCACATATATGTTTGTTTTTTCTTGTATACTTTCTGTCTATATACGTATATACAGGAAAAACAAGAAAATAAATAATTGAAAAACAATTAGAATAATTTTTGCCTTATTTTTTTAGATAAAATAAAATTTGAAGAAATGAGAGGAGAGATTGCCTATATGTAATTATACATAAAGTTATATATCTTTCTATATCGGCAATTTTTTCAGATTTCTTTAAATTTTACTTTTTTATAAAAAATACAAAAATTATTTTTCTAATTATTTTTCCATTATTCTTTTCAGTATTGTTTCTGTATATAGAGACAGAGATATATACAAACACTCATATTTTATATACATATAATTATATATAACTAAGGAATTTAGGCTCTTTATTTGAAAGTACACATTGAAATTCAATGTGTAATTATATACATATATATTTTTATTTGATTATATATAAACCTTTTTCCTGGATATTTATTAATAAAGAGACTATATGCTAAATATCGATACGAGATATATAAAAAACTAAAAGATTTCTTTTTTGTATGTCGTAGAATTTTGCCTGGGTCGCAGAAATCGATATACTGTAATGGTTTAAAGACAGCGGACTATAATACATGGCGCGATGTATGGTACAATACATCTCGTATATACAAAGAAAATGATTATAAAATGTTGAAATTCTTTAGTTGTTCTGAAGATCCTGAAATTATCTATAATTACCTAAAGTTTTTTATACCGACATTTGAAACGAGTGAATATATTTATATTTCTACTCTTGCGAGACATGCTAAGAATACTACAATGCTTACAAAAATACTGAATAATTTTGAACATATACAACACCGGTAATGACATCTTTTAATAAATATATATTGCTCATAATTATGTATTATTATGTACGTATTAATTATAAATCTACATACTGTTTTGTTCTCGTAGTCGAATCAGTATGAATGCAACATTAAGTGTGATTATTAATAACGTGTATTCTCAGGAACAACTTTTCCAGGTAAATTTTTTAAATCTCAAAAAGTTTTATACTCATTTATAAAGTTTTTATTGTGATATTTATTTTTTATCAAAATTTATCATATATTTTATATTATATATGTACATATTTTTCTCTTCCCTTTTATATGTCTTATACATGTATCGATATAATTATGATATTTGAAAAATTGTCGCATTCGCTTTTTATGATGATTAATTACGAAATTACTGATTGATAAAATATAAAAATCAAAATAATAAATTTATTTTAGATACGTCAATTCGCAGAAAAAAATATGCAACAATCACTTTCGAATATTGAACACAAGTTAATAACACGTTCTCTTGAGATCCAAAATCAGTTGAATTTTCTTCATAATTTGTTCGAAGAGCCCAATACGTCTACTTGAATTGCTAGAGGTCCAACTACTACACGTACACTAACAATTACTACTGTAAGGCATCCTTTATTTATAAAACATCCAATGATATAGCATAAATATTTAGAATAACTTTTAGATATTTAAATAATATTTTATATACTTATTATGTATTTATATAAATTATTTATTATTTACATATTGTTTTCAATTATTTTCTTGATTGTTCTTAATTTTATTGCAAATGTATTTAACGTTAAATTGGCTCATATGTTACTCAGTTTTAATATGTATATAAACATTAATTACATTTACGTAATGTTTAATATACACATATATATGTACATATATATATATATATATATATATATATATATATATATGTACATATATATATATATATATATATACACATATATATATATATATATATATACGTATATATAATATTATGTATATTGTTTATATAACTCTATATTAAATATTAAAACGCAGATATTTTAATTAAATATAAGATATTCAATATAATATATACCTATAAGATATAAACATTAATATTTTGATGGCCTATTATTAATATTTAATAAGTATATTGAATGTAATAATAATAATTAATATTAGCATTACTCTTTTATATTAACTTTTATAATAATTAGTATCATTTTAACAATATATTTATAATATTATTTATTAATTATTTTTAATTCCATTATAAAATAAGAAAAATTATAATAACAATATCTAATGTAATAATAATTTTAATGCTAAAAATATATATTTTTGTATATTTATTTTATGTATCTTTTAAAAAATTCTTTTACATCTTCTTAAATACGTATAATAGTTTTGAATAATATTGATGCAAATTCTTCTTTTATATATATATATAAATATAAACTTCCTTTGTTTTAAAAGTTTTTTTATTCTAAAATACTGTTTCTTTATAAACTAATTCTTTCTTTTTTTATTTTTTTTAACGACTCGTATTTGTCAAACAATTACTGCATTGCATGTATCTTTAGAACAGAATGTTTTATTTCATTATAAATCAGAATGAGAATGTAGACTAAAGAAAAACTTTATGATAAAAACAACATTTTTATTACGTTCAGTCTTGAGGAGATGATTCAACGGGTGAGCATAATAAATATTTCCCGAAATCTGACGCTTTAAAGCATAGAACTCGGATCGAATAATTTGTCACATCCAAGAAACAGGTTAACGAATAGAAGGACATTTATATATATATATATATATATATATACATATATTTTGTGACAAAATTATGACTCAAAATGCTATAATGTTTATTTGAAATGATTAGAAGAATAATCCTTTTTTAAATCTTTTTTCTTGTTAAAGGATATGTGCCAAAAATACCTATTTGTATATCCTTTTCAATTTAATTTCGTGCAGTTTAGTTTCGTAAAGAAATATATGGAAAATCAGATAAAAATAGAAAAATAAAACAAAAATCCGATAAGAATAAAAAAAAATTTGAAAAGATGTACTTGTTTTATACAGAATCTAGTAAATTGAGGCAAACAAAATATTTCTTTATAAAAATTAAAGAAGAATAAAAAATATATTTCCTCTTGCATAGAACATACAATTTCCAGATTGGTTTGCTTGAATGCTTCTCAAGAAAAATTATTTTAAATGTAAAAGCCAAAGTATCTCTCGAGAATTATTCAACTATGTATTGATTTCTATCGATCTAGTAAGATCGAATAAGATGCTTGTTATGTATAACCTTCAGAACATGTTTACATGACATACATAATACTTCATATATTGTATTATCATACCGAAAACGTCGTCAGTTCTCGATGGTCTTTCGAAGCGTTAAGATCACAATTCACCGATACACTTTTTGGCTAAAGTAACGGCTCGTAACAAATTCAACAAATAAGGTGAGTCAAATACAGGACGTTAGATATTTCTTTTTAAATATATGCATATAAAAATATGTAAAAAATATGTAAAGAACGAAATTACAGCATTCTTATTATCTAAAACATATTTTGTTCCATTTTTAAGAAAATATTAAAAAAGACATCCTTTTTACTTCAACTATTATTTTTATTCTTTGCATACTATAGTTAATATGAAAACATTTAGGCGTAAATTATAACAGCTTCTTTTAATCATTTTAACATGTAACAAATTAAAAATTAAAAACAAATTGTGTACGCTTTCTTTAATACATTTTTTTCCTTAATGAATATCTAGAATCAATGTCTTCTTTAACATTACGTTTAATTAAATATGTAATAAATATAAAAAAGAACAGACACAATGGATGTTAATTTTTGTTCTTAGAAAAATGTATATAAAATATAAATGTTAATGGGGAAAGTTTCTTTGTGTTATTTATTCATGTTCAGTTTTATTTACTCATGAAACGTATTTCGACAAAATTTATAAAAAGTTTAATTTCGCAACGATTGCTTCTTTGTTATCCGTTTCTTTAGTGCATACATAACTTACAAATGACATATAAACCTGATAATAATAACATATTGGTAACATATGTCAAACTATACGGATGAAACCCAGTTATTAGGAAAAATTATTTTATATTT
Source organism: Lasius platythorax (assembly GCA_963971435.1). Lineage (NCBI taxonomy): Eukaryota > Metazoa > Arthropoda > Insecta > Hymenoptera > Formicidae > Lasius > Lasius platythorax. Next base: position 14,416,258 of record OZ020537.1, read on the forward strand.
TTGTGCTTTGATTTATACATATATCATACACTTCGGAATTTAAGATTTTTAAAAGAAGCTTCATGCTGTATCTCTTAATCAAACTACTGTTTTAAATGATATTATAATATACACGACACAAAAATATATAACTGTAATTAATAGAATAAAAGAAGACGAAACATTTATAATCTTGATACTTTTAAAAAATAAACTTGTGAACAAAAATTGTTTAGATTTTTCAATTTAAAGACAAAGAAGTATACACAATTTAGCTTAAATGCTGGAACTATAACTGACAACTTGAACATAAGTGGCACATCTTTAATTTATGTAATGCATATTTCTTATCTTTTAATTTCCAAGATAGATATTTAATTGCTCCGTTTAAGTAAGACTACTTACGTATAGCTTTTGTATAGTCACATAGAGGCAGGCTATCTTAATAATGAAATCTTTGTTTTATAAATAATAAGAATTTATTCCTTATTTCTTATTGTTCCAGTCACAAGTAGCATTTCCTCGCCGTATATGTTATAATTTATTTAATATTCGATATTTTAAGTTACATTTATTATATTCCATTTGTCAATTACATTTATTATTTTGATATATTATTTATAATGTTTCAATACACACACACAGATTTAAATTATATTTTGTATACCTTGTTGTGTGTTCTTAAATTAAATGTATTTAATATAATTGATTGCTGTTGTATAATACGGAGTATAAATTAATTAGGCTATTTAAAATTGGAATCAAAGGAACATGATTGTCAAATCGAATATTATACAAGGCATTAGCATCAATTTATCACGGCTATACAAAACTTTAGTAATACAATTTTTTGAAAATACAGATATTGGTTTCATCACATAGTTAATCAAATAATGTATAGCAAAACGGAATGTATGTACTTTGCTGTGCTTCAATTTTAAATATCTGAAGGTTTATTTGCGCGAATCAGAAATTCATAACACAAATCAACACACAAAAGAGAACGCACACAAAAAAATTAGCACTTAACTATCTGTTTTGATAATATATTTAATCAAAATAACTGTTTGTTTGTGTGTGTGTGTGTGTGTGTGCGTGTGTGTGTGCGTGCGTGTGTGTGCGTGTGTGTGCGTGTGTGTGCGTGTGTGTGTGTTAGAAGCGTGTTACAAACATAGCGTCTTATATGAGAATTACGAAAAAGTTATCATTATCAATATAACATAGAAAATCAACCGTATTGTGAGTTACCAATATAATTAATAAAAATTGAATTTTACAATTTAACTTTTCTAGGGCATTAAGAACCAGATACGGATAGTACTGTGTAAGTTTGGAAAGAAATTATTCGTTTTTTTATATTCAATGGTTTTGTACAAGGCACAATTGGTGCGATACCAAATGCTCGAATAATCTCAAGTCTGAAAGTCATTTTTAATATCTCTTTATATTCCTCTAATGAAGCATAAGCTAAAAATGGCGTTATTATTAAATATACAGAGTGTCCGGTAATATAATCGCCCGACCTCTCTCGTGCAATTTTCTTAATCAGTATAACTCGCTCTACCTGCTCAAGAGAGGTCAAGCGATTATTACCGGACATCCTATATATGTAAACAAAATAAGACGTATCAAGGTGTGAGGTTTGAATAGCTCAATGATAATAGCAGTCGCGCCCAGCAAACGAAAGACTCGGATTCGATTCCCGATTCAGCGACTTCGTCCCGATATTTTTCTAGCCTGCTTCTTTAATACGGAAAAATTAAAAATAAATCTTAGATTTGAGATTATTTAAGCACTTGATATCGCACCAAATAAAATTTGTGCACAACAATTTCGTTTTAAGAAAATTTAATTTTTCTTGAAGCTTACGCAGTACTATCCGCGTCTGGCTCTTAATAACCCAAAGAATTTAAATTGTGTTTATCACATGAGCTTTGTATACATTCTCTTTCCTCGGTAAAATTTGAATTAATAGATAACACATTTTTATTGAATTAGAATTAACATACATTGTGTAATAAAAGAATATAAAATGTAAAATATACATATAAAAAAATTTTTTGTAAAATTAAACAACTATTTAAATAGATTGTGCATTTTTTTTAAATTGCTGTAATTTTTTAAATGTTTCTTTTTTCTCACAGAAATCGACATTTTTTTTGCATTTATTTTTTCTCTATTTCTGTTTTCTGTTCTACTTGGTTTTAGCAAAGAAATGTTTTTACAGATATCTGGAACAAAAATTGACATGATGTTCCTAAAATTGTCATTAAATGTTTTATTATATATCGTTATAATGACAATGGCTTTTTCTACCGATAAAAATACAATAATTAAGTGGCCTAGTGCGACTGAATATCGTTCAAACTGTCTGGTACCGCTTCATTATAACTTGAATATAACATTGGAATGGCCAGGTCATGTACGTGGCAACTCTAATGCCACTATTTATATTAAATGTGCAATACAAAACATAACTTTACATATATCAAAATATATGACTGTAATAAAAGCAAACTTGGTGTCGGCTAACAGTGGAATAAGCTATACACTGAAGTTTTTATCTATAACAGTTAACCGTAAAGAGGAAATTGTCGTTCTTGATTTCGTCAAACATTTCTTGCCTAAAAATAATTTAGAAAGTGGAGTTTATACTCTGGACGTAATATTTCAAAACAAACTAGATCAACATTCCAAAGAGTTTTTGCAAACTGGGTACACAAACGAAAAGTAAGTAAATATCAAGATATATTAAAATAAAGTATTTATATATAATATATATTTGTATATTAAAAACAAGGTATTTATATATAATATATATTTGTATATATAGATAAAAATATATATATATATATTATATAGATGCATTATATATATTTAAAAATTTTATAAACATCATTCATTTATATTTTTGTTACAAATAATGTCTGTTGTGTATGTGTGTGTGTATGTGTAATAATAAATAATAATAAATTAATAATAAAATATGCTAAATATTAAATTTTTTTAACATTATTTATAAATCTCATTGCTACATTCAGCAATCCTTAATATTTATATACCAATAATTGCTGAAAATTGACAATTTGGCGTTATCTAAAGTATGTCGTTAAAATGTCGTAGGTGGTTCATGGGAACAGTAGTCCTCCAGCTGAGAGGAGCCCGACAATTATTTCCGTGTTGGGACGAGCCGGAATTAAGCACCACTTTTAACATTTTCGTACAACATAAAATAAATTACAAAGTTTTATCGAATATGCCGATACAAGAATACGAACATGTAGCTAAAGACTGGATGTGTACACTGTTTGACACGACACCTCCAATGTCAATAAACGAAGTAGCAATTATAATGTATGATGTTGACGATCTATATAAGGTTTCCAGTTCGACGAAAATTGTCAACACGTGGTGCAGATCACACTTAATACCCCACATGAAATTCGCAAACCATGTTGCTGAAAAAGTAAATATGTATTTAGAAACTTATTGGAAGAAGTGGAAAAGAACTCCGAAAGTGGATTATGTCGCTATTCCGAACTTAGTAGATAGAATTTGGCAGACTAATGGACTGGTTATTTACAGGTAATTCATACATTTAAAAAATAATCATAATTATAATTTATTAAAATATATTATTTGTCTTTTAAAATTTAAAAATTCAAAGATATGCATTTTTCTACGCTTATTATTAAAATTGGTTTAATTTAAGAGAGATTTATAACAACATTTATTCAGTCATTTAAATATTTAGAAAGAATTTCATAATTCGGAAATATATGCTTGTATTAATGCTTAAATAATTTCGATAAGTGATAACACTTAAATAATACAATAATAGAATTATAGAATAAATTTACATTTATATCATATAATAGTCACATTCATACATTTAAATACTTTTACGTTATTAATTAATAATTAATTTATTTAGCAACTTTAATGTGGACATATGTTTTTATTTAGGACATATGTTTATATTTTTATCATTGAATTCATTGTATGAGCATGATTTCTATATATTTTTTTTTGTGTAATCAAAGAAGATTTATTGCTAGAAAATTTATTTTATCATATACAAGATATGGAGGGCGGGTATGTTGGAAAATAGAATGACCGAATTTATTTCATTATTGAGAAAAAGGAAAAAAGCATATAAAGTTATATAAAAAATAATTACAAATAATTTACATGATACATTGAATAAATTGTTACAAAAAACTAAATTTTAATTGTCTATCAAAATTTAACTTTCTTAATAAATTCTGTTTTTGACAATACATGAACTATCTTTCTCTAATATATGTAGAACATATTTAATTTTTTCATAAGCAAACTATGCAAGCGTATAGCAAAAAATTTCGACATAACCGCATAACTTAAAAACAAAATTTTTAGTGAAGCAGATATTATCTACAATGAAGAATTACATTCTGCTGTGTTTAAAACTGAATTATTGAGCTCAATAGCTCATGATATAACACATCAATGGATTGGTAATCTCTTCAATCCGTCATGTCGATCTCACTGGTGGTTAAATGAAGGCTTCATTATTTTCCTTGAAACGTATATCACCGCCCAGGTTGTTATACATTTCTAACGCTAATTATGAGAAAATTTTTGTTGATGTGACAAGATGAAAAATTTTGAAATAGTCTTTCCATTCGTTAAAAATAGACAAAATGCCAATATTTATTATTTTTTCTCAATTTCTTACAATATCTTTTATTACAATATCTTAACTATTTAAATAAAAGTTATAGAGCTGGTAACAAGTATATTTAAATTATATTATAATTTACAAAAACTTGGCAAGTATATTTTTTGAATAATTTTAATATTTTTTATGTCAAATAGTTACACATTATTTGTAAATTTAAAAATATATATTATAATTTAAAATTATATGACAAAATTGCAAATCTTTTTTTAGAAATAGCACATAATTGGATATATTAGTGCAAAATTGTTAATGCAATCTTCTTTTTCGATTATATATTTATTCGATTACATCAATCTGTCTGTAGATCTTTCCAGATTCCTGGATAAAGGACTTGTTCGTAGTTCAGATTCAACATGAGTCTCGTCATTTAAACACTTATTTTGCTAAAAATGATTTTATGGAATATACAAGCAATGTACCTAAAATTAATTCACTTTCTTTCTATTATCAAATTATAGGTATGTATGTATGTATGTATATTTAAATATACGAATGAAATGTATGTATATACATATATACATATACGTATATACATATATGTATATACAGGGTGTCCCTAAACTGGCGATAAATATTTTAATGGCAGATTTCTAAAGTTATTTGGAGACGATTTTTCCTGAACGAAAATGTCGAGGGAGGTCATCATTTTTTGCAAACTTCCAATTTTTGCCATCATATATCTTTGTAACTAAGCCTTAAATTAAAATTCTATTAAATTAAACTCGACCTGATATTAACTGAAGAATGTAGTTTTGTCAATATTTTAATTCCATAAAAGTTTGCAAAAAGCCCTTCATTTTCTATCACTTATAACTCGAATATTATTGGTGCTCGACATTCTCGTTGAGGAAAAATCGTCTCCAAATGATCTCAAGAATCTGCCATTAAAATATTTATCGCTAGTTTAGGGACACCCTGTATACATATATACTTCATAAATTTTTAAGCATAAATATTTAAGAACAGATTAAAAAGTTTTAATTGTACACTTATTTGCTCTTAATATAATTTTATTATAAAAGAAAGAAATATTTTTTAAATTTAAAATTAGTTCTTCTTTGCTACTATTAGGTATGTTCAAGAATTTATGAACACAGTGGAATAAATTTATTTAAAGAGTGTATATAATTACACATACTTTATATATATATATATATTTTTTTTTTTATTATAGGAGCCGCGGTATGGAACATGCTAAGAACTGTCACTCCCTTTCATGCATTTTGGCAGGGTATCCACAAGTATTTAAACACAAGGTAAGTGATACCCATTTATTATAATAATTACATACCATAATAAATATATACATACACACATAAACACAACACACAAAAACACAAACAAACATCCAACACACACACTCACACGCATGCACACACACACACACGCACACGCACACACACACACACACACACACACACACACACACACACACACACACACACACACGTATGCAGAAATGCAAATACATAATAGAAGAAAAAACGTATCCCTACAAACACTTTAATAAAAAACTCTAAAATAGGTAACGAAACATATGCTAAGTACATGAAAGTGTATCCAATGGTTATCCAAACCTGTGTATGCACCAGACAAGAATTTGAAAAATAAGAAATAGGTATATACTGTTGAAAAGTTAACAAAAGGGTTAACAAATACATATAATTGATGTGTGAGATGAATTATAATAAATATATACACAAATACTCAAATAAAATACAAAATCATATTTTTTGAATTTAAATTAAATACTAAAACATGATAATAAATGAATTAAAGTAATTAAATTAAAGAATAAGATTATAGTGGTAATAATATTTATTAACATTATGCAACACATTCACATTTAATGCAATTTATAGATATAAACTTGATTTTGTAAAAAAATCAAACTTAAGCAATATACATACATCAAAGCAACATTTTTTTGTTCAACAATAAATTTTTTTGGTTTAAATTTAAAAAAATACTAAGACGCTAGAGAATCATTACATATGATGTGTTTTATACATATTTATGCACCTATTTATTATGTTATTATTTAATGATTATAAAATATATGTAACGCATTATAATTAAAAAAGGGCACATATTTTTTATTATATTATAAATTAAATTTACTATAAGTTAGATATGTAAGAGTTATATAAATGTTTTGTTATAGTAAATTAATTATTACTGTAATATTGATGTAACTGTCTGTTTTAGTAGACACAGCTTTGTGCTTTAAGCTTTGAATGATTTAAACTTTAGGTTGACATAGATCACCAAAAGTCAATGAATGAGTTTTAAGCAATGGTTGTATTTTGAAAAACCTATGACGTCACAAACATAATATATCAAGTATATCAATTTATTTTCGTTATTATATTTACATGTGGCAACATTGAACATATTATTTTGCAATAATATATTAACAAAGAAATTTATACGAAGTCTATTCCACATTGCACGGTGCTTTCAACGTGCTTTTAATGTGATCTAAATGTGATATAAAATTATTTGGATTTATATGAGTTTGTAACTTTTAATGCAAAACAAGGTTCACATGTAGACAAAAATAATTCTTCAACATACACGTACAAAAAATTACAAACCCACCAACAATTATTGTCTATGTTTGAACCTCGCTTTGCATGAAAAGATGCAAACATGTATGGAATTTATTTTATTATTATATAGCAGATATATAATTATACATTTCGTCATATTGAAAGCACTGGACAATGTGGACTACAGATTGTACGATGTATAAAAAGTATTAGAAAATTATTGCGTACTTTATGACATCATAATTCCACTGCAATTGACCTTCGTGAGAGTCTCAAAGTCAAATTAAGATCAAAGTCAAAGTCATTCAAGTTGTATCCGTTAAAACAAATAATTATGATTTTATATTTCTTAAATCAAATATATATATATATATGTATATATCGAATCAATTATATATACAGTATTCAGTATTTATTGCCACAATGTTATATTTTATAGATTTACTGACTTTACGGAAACTCCCGATGATCTATGGAACCTTATGCAGATTGAAATAGATGTCTTAAATCTTGTTCCAAATGAACGGTACGATCTGAATGTAAAACAGATGATGGATATTTGGACTATACAAGAGCATTGTCCTGTGCTAAATGTGACACGAGATTATTCTAGCGGTCGCGTGATAATATCGAAAGAATTTCACGACAAATTGGATCAGATACCATACTTTATACCTGTAACCTATACTAAGGAAACGGAACTCAATTTTAACATAATTGAACCAAGTATTAATAGTTGTTTAATGCAGTCGAATCCAGAATTGGAAATCCAACTTAATGATGAAGATAAATGGATCATTGTCAACATACAACAAGCTGGTAAGTATTAAATCATAATATATTAGTATCCTATAAATCTCTTTATTTTACAAAAAATCTATCTTTATTACATATTTTTGTTCTTATACTTTCTTATAAGAATTGAAATTATATTCCACATACTTATACAAATAACAATATTCTATTAAATATTCTGCAATATTGCCGTTTAATTTAAGATTAAACGTACTTTGCATATAAATATTATTTTTCCAATTATAATCAGTTTATAAATTTATACAATTTTGTACGCCGCTTAATTTTTCAGAGCTTTATTCTTTAATTCGATTATCAGTGTGAAATAATTTTATAATCAATAATATATAAGAAAGCATGGTTTTTTTCTATATATGTCCAATTACTAATATAGTTTATACATGTTTAAAACATGAAAGAAGAAAAAATATATGTAATTTGAAATATTTTTTTATTACATACATTGAGAAAAATAATCTTGAAAATTTATTTGTTGAATAATAGGATACTATCGCGTCAACTATGATATCGAGAATTGGCGAAAAATTGCGGGTTATTTAAACTCCGAAATATATACAAATATCCATGTTCTCAATCGAGCGCAAATCATCGATGATGCCTTCCATCTTGCAATAAAAAAAAAACTTAACGTCTCCATATTCTGGGAACTCGCGAGCTATTTATGGCGAGAAAAAGATTATGTAGCATGGTATCCTATGATCAAAGTTTTTGAATACATTTCGAATATCTTTGCATTTAAAAATGCTCGAGATAATCTTCCCAAGGTACTCAAGGTACTGTCAGTTAAGTAAGATATTATGTAGTTAAAGATCAACTTAATTATATGCTAATTATATAGTAAACTTTTAAGTAACGCATTTTACTTGTAGAGCTGTTGTCGTTACAATTACACTAGTTTACAGCCAAAAATTATTTTAACCAGACAAAGAGTTTCTTATAGATTTTTGGATACTGAAAACGATGCCGTAAACGTAAACCAAAATTCACCAGCACGTCAGATTTCAAAAATAATTGAGATTTAATGTGTAAAAAATGGCTTTTTTGCGACATTTCCTTTTGAGATCCTTTTGTAAAAAAGATTAAAATTATCTGATGTGGAAATTCTGATCAGATGTCATGAATGTATTGTTCTTCCCCTATAAAATGCATTTTTTTTATTTCGATATCTTACTTTTTAGCCATACAAATTATAAGTATATATGACTTCATCACCATAGGCGAAATATTTGCTATCTCAGCAAAACTCTGTATTTTAATTTTTCATAACATGGCTAAAAAGTAATATATCGAAATAGAAAGAAATGTATTTTATAGGGGATGAACAATACATTAATGATTTCCGATCAGAATTTCAAAATGACGTTGACCTTTTTTACAATAAAATTTAAAATATCGCAAAAAAGCCATTTTGTGCATATTAAACCTCAATTATTTTGGAAACCTCATGTGCTGATGAAAATTGGCTTTCGGCATCGTTTTCAGCATTCAAAAATCTATAAGATTTACCTTGTCTGGTTCCAAATAATTAAAAAAAATATTTTTTTGTAAACTAGTGTTATTTTTGTTCGATAACATTAACGGCGTCTGTAATAATATCACTAACTTCTTAACATTTATTCAGTAACGCATAAAAACAAATTCTATAGTTATTTTTATCGCTATTTTTCGAATCTACGCAGCATATTTTTAATTCGAACAAACACATAAAAAGCACGTAATTCTTCAAAAAATTTCGATACAATTTAACGATTCTTTTTTTAAACATTAAAATTTGACGAATCTTCTTTAAACCAGATCAATAATATAATTAGTAATATAAATTTTTATTTTTATTTTGTTTTTTTTACTTTTGTTTTTCTTATAAACTTTTGCATCTTAGGAATAAATTTAGGTTTATAACTTAATTTAGTTCATATTTTAGAATATCAGAACAAAATTTTAAATTTGCATAAAGTTAAAAGTGTAAAAAAAAAATACGAGCGATTTATTCATATATTACTAATCTGTATTAAAAAAAAAAGCTAAAAAAACTTTTTTTATTTATACTCACAGAATTTTTTTTATCTTACGATAATTTTGACTTTTTTTGAAATGTTGATAAAAAATATATTTCCTAAAATTAAGAAATATAAAAATTCAAAATTATAAAAATTATTACGTACTTTATATCGATATCGAAATTATATAGCTTTTATTATATTCTCGTATAAGAAAAATATTTAAAAAATTTAAGTGTGTTTTATATATAAAATTTGACTTTAATAGCGTTAAAAAGCGAAAATTGTAACGATGCGGTCTAACATACTTACTTTCCAAAATAGGAAACAAGTAACAGTTACTTGTCATTATTTAAAAATCTACAACGGAAAATGATAATGAATTACTTTTATAAAGTAATTTTTCTAATCTTGTCTTCTTTTCATTAAAAGTACAAGAAATCTAATTTCAGAAATTACCTATGTTTTTAAACTTACATTTCAAAGACATTAAACACATTTCACACACATACTGCTATTTATGACATGTATCAATATCATTCTATTAATTATTACATTACTTTTCTATTAGAAAATTATATTTTAAATATTATATTTTAAAATATAAAATTATATTTTAAATATATATTATAATATTATGAGATTGTTTTATGATGATGAGATTATAATTTAGACCCAACTATAGTGAATCTAACAAATTAAGTAAGCAATAAATATACAAGTTTTTTTTATTATAAAATATTTTTGTCAGATATCAAAAATTTGTACATATTTTACAGAAATATTTTTTGAGTTATAGTTTTAAAAGAGTAATATGATACATATTAATTATCTTATTTGCAAACGCGTTTATTATAATATTTATATACAAAATTGAAATATTTCATTCGTAATTTTCGTATGTAATGACCTAATATTTAAAAAATAATGAATTACGTAAGAAATATACTCTAAGAATTTAAAAATTTAGACGATACAGGACAAACATAATTATTAAAGAGATTAAATAATTCAGAGCATATTATAATCACATCGTGAAATAAAATAGTTTTAGTAAATGAGATTGTATATTTTTTCGCATATATATTATTTATTTTTATTTTGTAAGTAATCTAATGACTGAATGGAAATATATATTTTTAACCAAATTGTAGGAAGTATTACTGAAAATAGAAAGCCTGTTTGAACATATAAATATACATATGTACGATCAATTACAAATAATATCCACATATAATGATCTTGAGAAATATTTAAAACAAGAACTGGCAAAATGGGGATGTATTATCGGTAATTCCGATTGCATAGAACTAGCCCATTATAAATTGTATTTGCATGTATATAATCCTACTTCATTTAAGTAAGTTTTCTCTAATCATTATATTTCTGTGTAGACATCTTGTATATTTGATATATTACCCGAGAAAGAAAGTCCATATATAATCAAATATAAATATATGTATATAATTTTATATAAAATATGTTCACATATATGTTTGTTTTCTCTTGTATACTTTCTGTCCGTATATACATGAAAAATGATAAAATGTATAATTAAAAAATAATTAGAATAATTTTTGCATTGCTTTTTAGATAAAATAAAATTTGAAGAAATGAGAGGAGAGATTGCTTATATATAATTATACATAAAATTATATATCTTTCTATATCGGCAATTTTTTCAGATTTCTTTAAATTTTACTTTTTAATAAAAAATGCAAAAATTATTTATCTAATTTTATTTCCATTATTCTTCTCAGTATTGTTTCTGTATATACAGACAGAGATATATACAAGCACTCATATTTTATATATAATTATATATAACTAAGGAATTTAGGCTCTCTATTTGAAAATACACATTGAAATTCAATGTGTAATTATATATATATATATTTTTATTTGATTATATATAAACTTTTTTCCTGTATATTTATTAATAAAGAGACTATATGCTAAATATCGATACGAGATATTTATATAAGATTTATATAAAAAACTAAAACAATTCTTTTCGGTATGTCGTAGAATTATGCCTGGGTGGCAGAAATGGACATACTGTAATGGTTTAAAGACAGCGAGCTATAATGTATGGCGCAATGTATGGAACAACACATCTAGTATATACAAAGAGAAATCTGATTATAAAATATTGGAATACTTTAGTTGCTCTGAAGATTCTGAAATTATCATTAATTACCTGCAATCTTTTTTACCGACATTTGATAAAAAGTATTTGTTCGAGGATAATAATAATAAACTATCAACACAAGAAAAAAAGCGTTTTTATGCTTTAACTGCTAATATTTTTCTTTCTACTCTTGCGAGACATGCTAAGACCACTACAATATTGGAAAAAATATTGAAGAATTTGAATAATATAAAACACAGGTAAAAACAGTTTTTTTATAAAAATCTATTGCACATAATCATGAAGATTTATTATGTATGTGTTAATTATAAATCTATATATACTGTTTTGTTTTTGTAGTCGAGTTAGTATGAATGCAACATTATGTGTGATGATTAATAATGCGTATTCTAAGGAACAACTTAACAAGGTAAATTTTATAATTTCAAAAAATTTTATTCATAAAGTTTCCATTGTGCTATTTATTGTTCATCAAAATGTGTATCACATATTTTATATTATATTATATATTTTATATTTTATATTATATTATATATAAATGTACGTATTTTTCTCTTTCTCTCTTAGATGTCTTATACATGTATCGATATAATTATCTAATAATTTGAAAAATTGTCCCATTTGTTCTTTATAATGATTAATTACGAAATTGATTGATAAAATATAAAAATCAAAATAAAATTTATTTCAGATATTGAATTTCGCAAAAAAAGATATGCAACAATCACTTTCGAATATTGAACACAAGTTAAGAACACGTTCTCTTGAGCTCCAAAATCAGATGGATTTTCTTCAAAATTTGTTCCAAGAGCCCAATAAGGCTACTTCAATTGTTAGTGATGCAACTACGACAGGTACACCAACAATTACAACTAAAAGACTCAACAAAAACATTGATGAAAATCCCTCCTTTATAGCTGCGCGAGGATAAGCATTTAGAATACTTTTTTATATATTTATAATATCTTTAATATTTATTATTTATTTATATAAATTATTTATTATTTACATATCGTTTTCAATTATTTTCTTGATTATTTCTAATTATATGTAAATATCTTAAACGTCCAATTTTCTTTTATATTATTTAGTTTTCATATTTATATAAATATTAATTATGAATATATGTATACAATATTATGTTTATTGTTTATATAAATCTATATTAAATATTAAAAACCAGATATGTTAATTAAATTTGAGATATTATATAAGATATAAACATTAATATTTTGATAGTCTATTATTAATATTTAACTAGTACATTTAATGTAATAATTAATATTAATATATATATTAACATTAATATTTTATATTAATTTTTATAATAATTTGTATTTTATTATTAATATATTTATAATACTATATATTAATAATTTTTAAATTCATTGTAAAATAACAAAAATTATAATAATGAGATTTAATGTAATAATAATTTTAATGCCAAAAATATATATTTTGTATTTATTTTGTATTTTCTAAAAAATTTTTTTATATATTCTTAAATATATGTATAATATTTAAAAAGATATTAAAAATTTTTTTTTAATGATATTGACGCGAATTTCTCTTAGACATATATATAAACTTTCTCTATTGTAAAACTTTCTTTATTCCAAAAGACAGTTCCTTTTAATATTAATTCTTTCGCATTTGATTTTTCTTCATTACTCGTATTTAAGGCATTTCTGTACCCGTATGTACCATTAGAACAGAATGCTTTATTTCATTACAAATCAGAATGAGAATACGGACTAAGGGAAAACTTTATAATAAAAACAACATTTGTATCACGTTCAGTCTTGAGAAGATGGCTTAACGGGAGGGCATAACAAATATTTTCCGAAATCTGACGCTTTAAAGGATAGAACTCGGATCGAATAATTTGTCACATCGAAGAAACAGGTTAACAAATGTAAGGATATATATATATATATATATATATATATATATATATACATATATATTTTTTTGTGACAAAATTATGACTCGAAATGCTGTAATGTTTATTTGAAATGATTAGAAGAATAATCCTTTTTAAATCTTTTTGCTTGTTAAGGAATATGTACCAGAAATAATTATTTGTATATCCTTGTCAATTTAATTTCGTGCAATTTAATTTCATAAAGGAATATATGGAAAATCAGATAAAAATAAAAAATTAAAACAAAAATCTGATAAGTATAGAAAAAATTTGAAAAGATGTACTTGTTTTATACAAAATCTAGTAAATTGAGGCAAAATAATATTTTTTTATAAAAATTAAAGAAAAAGAAAGAATATATTTCCTCTTTCATAAAACATATAATTTCCAGATTAAATTGCTTGAATGCTTTTCAAGCAAAATTATTTTCAATGTAAAAGTCAAAGTATCTCTCGAAAATTATTCAACTATGTATTGATTTCTATCGATCTAGTAAGATCGAATAAGACGCTTTTTATGTATAACCTTAAAGGCTAATCTACAATGTGCTCTTTGCGTTTCGTTTCGTGTTCTCTGTCCTTTGCTTTCCTTTTTCTTTTTGCAAAAACCAAAAAAGGACAGAGAACACGAAACAAAACGCAAAGAGCACATTGTAGATTAGCCTTAAGAACAGTTTACATGACATACACAGTACTTCATATATTGTATTATCATACCGAAAACGTCGTCAGTTCTCGATGGTCCTTCGAAGCGTTAAGATCACAATTCACCGATACACTTTTGGCTAAAGTAACGGCTCGTAAAAAATTCTACAAATTCTACAAATAAGGTAAGTCCAAATGCAGGACATTAGATATTTCTTTTTAAATATATGCATATAAAAATATGTAAAGAACACGAGATTACAGCATTCTTATTTTCTAAAACATATTTTGTTCCATTTTTAAGAAAATATTAAAAAAGACGTCCTTTTTACTTCAACTATTATTTTTATTCTTTGCATACTATAGTTAATATGAAAACATTTAGGCGTAAATTATAACAGCTTCTTTTAATCATTTTAACATGTAACAAATTAAATATTAAAAACAAATTGTGTATGCTCTGTTAGAAACATTTATTTCCTTAATGCATATCTAGAGTCAATGTCTTCTTTAACATTATGTTTAATTAAATATGTAATAAATATAAAAAGAAAACAGACACAATGGATGTTAATTTTTGTTCTTAGAAAAATGTATATAAAATATAAATGCTAATGGGGAAAGTTTCTTTGTGTTATTTATTCATGTTCAGTTTGATTTGCTCATGAAACGTATTTCAACAAAATTTATAAAAAGTTTAATTTCGCAACGATTGCTTCTTTGTTATCCGTTTCTTCAGTGCATACATAACTTACAAATGACATATAAACCTGATAATAATAACATATTGGTAACATATGTCAAACTATACGGATGAAACCCGGTTATTAGAAAAAATTATTTTATATTTTTGTGCTTTGATTTATACATATATCATACACTTCGGAATTTAAGATTTTTAAAAGAAGCTTCATGCTGTATCTCTTAATCAAACTACTGTTTTAAATGATATTATAATATATACGACACAAAAATATATAACTGTAATTAATAGAATAAAAGAAGACGAAACATTTATAATCTTGATACTTTTAAAAAATAAACTTGTGAACAAAAATTGTTTAGATTTTTCAATTTAAAGACAAAGAAGTATACACAATTTAGCTTAAATGCTGGAACTATAACTGACAACTTGAATATAAGTGGCACATCTTTAATTTATGTAATGCATATTTCTTATCTTTTAATTTCCAAGATAGATATTTAATTGCTCCGTTTAAGTAAGACTACTTACGTATAGCTTTTGTATAGTCACATAGAGGCAGGCTATCTTAATAATGAAAT
This sequence comes from Lasius platythorax, assembly GCA_963971435.1. Classification (NCBI taxonomy): domain Eukaryota; kingdom Metazoa; phylum Arthropoda; class Insecta; order Hymenoptera; family Formicidae; genus Lasius; species Lasius platythorax. The sequence continues at coordinate 14,432,329 of OZ020537.1, forward strand.
CTTTGTTTTATAAATAATAAGAATTTATTCCTTATTTCTTATTGTTCCAGTCACAAGTAGCATTTCCTCGCCGTATATGTTATAATTTATTTAATATTCGATATTTCAAGTTACATTTATTATATTCCATTTGTCAATTACATTTATTATTTTGATATATTATTTATAATGTTTCAATACACACACACAGATTTAAATTATATTTTGTATACCTTGTTGTGTGTTCTTAAATTAAATGTATTTAATATAATTGATTGCTGTTGTATAATACGGAGTATAAATTAATTAGGCTATTTAAAATTGGAATCAAAGGAACATGATTGTCAAATCGAATATTATACAAGGCATTAGCATCAATTTATCACGGCTATACAAAACTTTAGTAATACAATTTTTTGAAAATACAGATATTGGTTTCATCACATAGTTAATCAAATAATGTATAGCAAAACGGAATGTATGTACTTTGCTGTGCTTCAATTTTAAGTATCTGAAGGTTTATTTGCGCGAATCAGAAATTCATAACACAAATCAACGCACAAAAGAGAACGCACACAAAAAAATTAGCACTTAACTATCTGTTTTGATAATATATTAAATCAAAATAACTGTTTGATTGTGTGTTTGTGTGTGTGTGTGTGTGTGTGCGCGCGTGCGCGCGTGTGTTGCGTGTGTGCGTGTGTGTGTAGAAGCGTGTTACAAATATAGCGTCTTATATGAGAATTACGAAAAAGTTATCATTATCAATATAACATAGAAAATCAACCGTATTGTGAGTTACCAATATAATTAATAAAAATTGAATTTTACAATTTAACTTTTCTAGGGCATTAAGAACCAGATACGGATAGTACTGTGTAAGTTTGGAAAGAAATTATTCGTTTTTTTATATTCAATGGTTTTGTACAAGGCACAATTGGTGCGATACCAAATGCTCGAATAATCTCAAGTCTGAAAGTCATTTTTAATATCTCTTTATATTCCTCTAATGAAGCATAAGCTAAAAATGGCGTTATTATTAAATATACAGAGTGTCCGGTAATATAATCGCCCGACCTCTCTCGTGCAATTTTCTTAATCAGTATAACTCGCTCTACCTGCTCAAGAGAGGTCAAGCGATTATTACCGGACATCCTATATATGTAAACAAAATAAGACGTATCAAGGTGTGAAATTTGAATAGCTCAATGATAATAGCAGTCGCGCACAGCAAACGAAAGACTCGGATTCGATTCCCGATTCAGCGACTTCGTCCCGATATTTTTCTAGCCTGCTTCTTTAATACGGAAAAATTAAAAATAAATCTTAGATTTGAGATTATTTAAGCACTTGATATCGCACCAAATAAAATTTGTGCACAACAATTTCGTTTTAAGAAAATATAATTTTTCTTGAAGCTTACGCAGTACTATCCGCGTCTGGCTCTTAATAACCCGAAGAATTTAAATTGTGTTTATCACATGAGCTTTGTATACATTCTCTTTCCTCGGTAAAATTTGAATTAATAGATAACACATTTTTATTGAATTAGAATTAACATACATTGTGTAATAAAAGAATATAAAATGTAAAATATACATATAAAAAAATTTTTTGTAAAATTAAACAACTATTTAAATAGATTGTGCATTTTTTTTAAATTGCTGTAATTTTTTAAATGTTTCTTTTTTCTCACAGAAATCGACATTTTTTTTTGCATTTACTTTTTCTCTATTTCTGTTTTCTGTTCTACTTGGTTTTAGCAAAGAAATGTTTTTACAGATATCTGGAACAAAAATTGACATGATGTTCCTAAAATTGTCATTAAATGTTTTATTATATATCGTTATAATGACAATGGCTTTTTCTACCGATAAAAATACAATAATTAAGTGGCCTAGTGCGACTGAATATCGTTCAAACTGTCTGGTACCGCTTCATTATAACTTGAATATAACATTGGAATGGCCAGGTCATGTACGTGGCAACTCTAATGCCACTATTTATATTAAATGTGCAATACAAAACATAACTTTACATATATCAAAATATATGACTGTAATAAAAGCAAACTTGGTGTCGGCTAACAGTGGAATAAGCTATACACTAAAGTTTTTATCTATAACAGTTAACCGTAAAGAGGAAATTGTCGTTCTTGATTTGGTCAAACATTTCTTGCCTAAAAATAATTTAGAAAGTGGAGTTTATACTCTGGACGTAATATTTCAAAACAAACTAGATCAACATTCCAAAGAGTTTTTGCAAACTGGATACACAAACGAAAAGTAAGTAAATATCAAGATATATTAAAATAAAGTATTTATATATAATATATATTTGTATATTAAAAACAAGGTATTTATATATAATATATATTTGTATATATAGATAAAAAAATATATATATATTATATAGATGCATTATATATATTTAAAAATTTTATAAACATCATTCATTTATATTTTTGTTACAAATAATCTCTGTTGTGTATGTGTGTGTGTATGTGTAATAATAAATAATAATAAATTAATAATAAAATATGCTAAATATTATAATTTTTTAACATTATTTATAAATCTCATTGCTACATTCAGCAATCCTTAATATTTATATACCAATAATTGCTGAAAATTGACAATTTGGCGTTATCTAAAGTATGTCGTTAAAATGTCGTAGGTGGTTCATGAGAACAGTAGTTCTCCAGCTGAGAGGAGCCCGACAATTATTTCCGTATTTGGACAAGCCGGAATTAAGCACCACTTTTAACATTTCCATAAAACATAAAATAAATTACAAAGTTTTATCGAATATGCCGATACAAGAATACGAACATGTAGCTAAAGACTGGATGTGTACACTGTTCCACACGACACCTCCAATGTCAATAAACGAAGTAGCAATTATAATGTATGATGTTCACGATCTATATAAGGTCTCCAGTTCGACGAAAATTGTCAACACGTGGTGCAGATCGCACTTAATACCCCACATGAAATTCGCAAACCATGTTGCTGAAAAAGTAAATATGTATTTAGAAACTTATTGGAAGAAGTGGAAAAGAACTCCGAAAGTGGATTATGTCGCTATTCCGAACTTAGTAGATAGAATTTGGCAAACTAATGGACTGGTTATTTACAGGTAATTCATACATTCAAAAAATAATCATAATTATAATTTATTAAAATATATTATTTATGACTTTTAAAATTTAAAAATTCAAAGATATGCATTTTTCTACGCTTATTATTAAAATTGGTTTAATTTAAAAGAGATTTATAACAACATTTATCCAGTCATTTAAATATTTAGAAGGAATTTCATAATTCGGAAATATATGCTTATATTAATGCTTAAATAATTTCGATAAGTGATAACACTTAAATAATACAATAATAGAATTATAGAATAAATTTACATTTATATCATATAATAGTCACATTCATACATTTAAATACTTTTACGTTATTAATTAATAATTAATTTATTTAGCAACTTTAATGTGGACATATGTTTTTATTTAGGACATATGTTTATATTCTTATCATTGAATTCATTGTATGAGCATGATTTCTATATATTTTTTCTTGTGTAATCAAAGAAGATTTATTGCTAGAAAATTTATTTTATCATATCCAAGATATGGAGGGCGGGTATGTTGGAAAATAAAATGACCGAATTTATTTCATTATTGAGAAAAAGGAAAAAAGCATATAAAGTTATATAAAAAATAATTACAAATAATTTACATGATACATTGAATAAATTGTTACAAAAAACTAAATTTTAATTGTCTATCAAAATTTAACTTTCTTAATAAATTCTGTTTTTGACAATACATGAACTATCTTTCTCTAATATATGTAGAACATATTTAATTTTTGCATAAGCAAACTATGCAAGCGTATAGCAAAAAATTTCGACATAACCGCATAACTTACAAATAATTTTTAGTGAAGCAGATATTATCTACAATGAAGAATTACATCCTGCTGCCTTTAAAACTGAATTATTGAGCTCAATAGCTCATGATATAACACATCAATGGATTGGTAATCTCTTCAATCCGTCATGCCGATCTCACTGGTGGTTAAATGAAGGCTTCATTATTTTCCTTGAAACGTATATCACCGCCCAGGTTGTTATACATTTCTAACGCTATTTATGAGAAAATTTTTGTTGATGTGACAAGATGAAAAATTTTGAAATAGTCTTTCCATTCGTTAAAAATAGACAAAATGCCGATATTTATTATTTTTTCTCAATTTCTTACAATATCTTTTATTACAATATCTTAACTATTTAAATAAAAAATTATAGAGCTGGAAACAAGTATATTTAAATTATATTATAATTTACAAAAACTTGCAAGTATATTTTTTGAATAATTTTAATATTATTTATGTCAAATAGTTACACATTATTTGTAAATTTAAAAATATATATTATAATTTAAAATTATATTACATAAAATAGCAAATCTTTCTTTAGAAATAGCAAATAATTGGATATATTAGTGTGAAATTGTTAATGCAATCTTCTTTTTCGATTATATATTTATTCGAATACATCAATCTGTCTGTAGGTTTTTTCAGATTACCGAATGATGGATTTGTTCGTAGTCCAGATTCAACATGAGTCTCGTCATTTAAACACTTATTTTGCTAAAAATGATTTTATGGAATATACAAGCAATGTACCTAAAATTAATTCACTTTCTTTCTATTATCAAATTATAGGTATGTATGTATGTATATTTAAATATACGAATGAAATGTATGTATATACATATATACATATACGTATATACATATATGTATATACAGGGTGTCCCTAAACTGGCGATAAATATTTTAATGGCAGATTTCTAAAGTTATTTGGAGATGATTTTTCCTGAACGAAAATGTCGAGGGAGGTCATTATTTTTTGCAAACTTCCAATTTTTGTTATCATATATCTTTGTAACTAAGCCTTAAATTAAAATTCTATTAAATTAAATTCGACCTGATATTAACTGAAGAATGTAGTTTTGTCAATATTTTAATTCCATAAAAGTTTGCAAAAAGCCCTTCATTTTCTATCACTTATAACTCGAATATTATTGGTGCTCGACATTCTCGTTGAGGAAAAATCGTCTCCAAATGATCTCAAGAATCTGCCATTAAAATATTTATCGCTAGTTTAGGGACACCCTGTATACATATATACTTCATAAATTTTTAAGCATAAATATTTAAGAACAGATTAAAAAGTTTTAATTGTACACTTATTTGCTTTTAATATAATTTTATTATAAAAGAAAGAAATATTTTTTAAATTTAAAATTAGTTCTTCTTTGCTACTATTAGGTATGTTCAAGAATTTATGAACACAGTGGAATAAATTTATTTAAAGAGTGTATATAATTACACATACTTTATATATATATATATTTTTTTTTTATTATAGGAGCCGCGGTATGGAACATGCTAAGAACTGTCACTCCCTTTCATGCATTTTGGCAGGGTATCCACAAGTATTTAAACACAAGGTAAGTGATACCCATTTATTATAATAATTACATACCATAATAAATATATACATACACACATAAACACAACACACAAAAACACAAACAAACATCCAACACACACACTCACACGCACGCGCACGCACGCACGCGCACACACACACACACACACACACACACACACACGCACGCACGCACGCACGCACGCATGCAGAAATGCAAATACATAATAGAAGAAAAAACGTATCCCTACAAACACTTTAATAAAAAACTCTAAAATAGGTAAAGAAACATATGCTAAGTACATGAAAGTGTATCCAATGGTTATCCAAACCTGCGTATGCAACAGACAAGAATTTGAAAAATAAGAAATAGGTACATACTGTTAAAAAATTAACTGTTGAAAAGTTAACAAAAGAGTTAACAAATACATATAATTGATGTGTGAGATGAATTATAATAAATATATACACAAATACTCAAATAAAATACAAAATCATATTTTTTGAATTTAAATTAAATACTAAAACATGATAATAAATGAATTAAAGTAATTAAATTAAAGAATAAGATTATAGTGGTAATAATATTTATTAACATTATGCAACACATTTACATTTAATGCAATTTATAGATATAAACTTGATTTTGTAAAAAAATCAAACTTAAGCAATATACATACATCAAAGCAACATTTTTTTGTTCAACAATAAATTTTTTTGGTTTAAATTTTAAATAAATAAGAAGATGCTAGAGAATCATTACATATGATGTGTTTTATACATATTTATGCACCTATTTATTATGTTATTATTTAATGATTATAAAATATATGTAACGCATTATAATTAAAAAAGGGCACATATTTTTTATTATATTATAAATTAAATTTACTATAATTTAGATATGTAGAAGTTATATAAATATTTTGTTATAGTAAATTAATTATTACTGTAATATTGATGTAATTGTCTGTTTTAGTAGACACAGCTTTGTGCTTTGAGCTTTGAATGATTTAACCTTTAGGTTGACATAGATCACCAAAAGTCAATGAATGAGTTTTAAGCAATGGTTGTATTTTAAAAAACTTATGACGTCACAAACATAATATATCAAGTATATCAATTTATTTTCGTTATTATATTTACATGTGGCAACATTGTACATATTATTTTGCAATAATATATTAACAAAGAAATTTATACAAAGTCTATTCCACATTGCACGGTGCTTTCAACGTGCTTTTAATGTGATCTAAATGTGATATAAAATTATTTGGATTTATATGAGTTTGTAACTTTTAATGCAAAACAAGGTTCACATGTAGACAAAAATAATTCTTCAACATACACGTACAAAGAATTACAAACCCACCAACAATTATTGTCTATGTTTGAACCTCGCTTTGCATGAAAAGATGCAAACATGTATGGAATTTATTTTATTATTATATAGCAGATATATAATTATACATTTCGTCATATTGAAAGCACTGGACAATGTGGACTACAGATTGTACGATGTATAAAAAGTATTAGAAAATTATTGCGTACTTTACGACATCATAATTTTACTGCAATTGACCTTCGTGAGAGTCTCAAAGTCAACATTAAGATCAAAGTCAAAGTCATTCAAGTTGTATCCGTTAAAACAAATAATTATGATTTTATATTTCTTAAATCAAATATATATATATATGTATTAGGGCTCGTGATTGTAACCGATTAGTCGGTTAATTGAAAATCGGTTAACCGGTTGTAACCGAAAGAAACGTTTAATATTCGACTAAACGGTTAATCGGTTAATACGGTTTCGGTTAACCGATTAATCGCTGAAACTGATTAATTATTAATCGAATAAACCATTTTTTCGATTACTTGTTATTTTCATTAGGATTTAGAATGATATGTAACTGTGTAGTGTACAGTGTCTACACAGAAAAGAAAGAAGTGTCAAATTAAAACTTATATACTCAAATTGACGCGTTCATTGTTTTGTATATACACAACAATCTTTAATCTTCTTATAAGAATTTGATAATCTTAAATTTCAATGAGTCTGAATTTGATGCAGGCTTTCTGAATTGGGAATGTGAGAATTAAACATACCTTAGTAATTAGCATACCTTAGCATATCTTAGCTCTCTTTAAGAATAAGGATATTGTAATAGAAATTATTTAATCTTATATTTTTAGAAAATTCAATTTTTTATTTGAAAATGTGTTATTTTCTATCCAACATTTTTTCCTTTCGATTCAAGAAAATTATATATAAATAATAAGAATATATTTTTCTTGATTGAACAATATAAAATGGTTTCATTTAAGCAAGTTTCTTTTGTTCAACGCAATATAATCTCATTTTCATGTTGAAATTAAAGATATTTTCAAATAAAAAATATACTTTTTTTATGTAGCATTGTGCTGAATCTTTGAAACAAATCATCTCTGCTTTGTATTGGTAACTTTCTATATAGTTTGTTTCTGTATAATATGATATTTTTGTCATTAAACAGTTTACGATATGATAATCTTGTCTCTGCATTTTGAAAATTTGACATCAAGGGAATATTGAATTATTTGGTGAAAAATTGTTATTCTTATGTTTAAACTAGCAGAATTTTTATAAATTTGTGTATATATGCAACAAAGCGGTTTTCTTACTTAATATTCATATTTCTTTATATAACAAATAACACTTTTGTTTTCATTTTTCATATTTGTTCTTTTTTAACGGCAAAAGAAAGTGCAACTGATAAAACTTGTTTCAGAATTCTACATAAAGGTCCGTTAAAGATCCACTTTTGGAATTATTTGCGTGTGAAGTACAAAGACATTATTTGTTTAATTCGGTTAGACATAACAAAAGTGACAATTAATCATTCCAGAAAAAAAATCTTGAAAAACAAAATAAATATATTAATTGACCTGAATAACCGATTAAATGATTAACCGATTAAATGATTAACCGATTTAAAGATTAATCGAATAATGGTAATCACTCTAACCGATTAACCGGTTAACCGATTTTAATCAGTAAATTCGTTTTTAACCGGTTAAACGATTAATCGAATTAATCGATTTTCACGAGCCCTAATATGTATATATCGAATCAATTATATATACAGTATTCAGTATTTATTGCCACAATGTTATATTTTATAGATTTACTGACTTTACGGAAACTCCCGATGATCTATGGAACCTTATGCAGATTGAAATAGATGTCTTAAATCTTGTTCCAAATAGTGAACGATACGATCTGAATGTAAAACAGATGATGGATATTTGGACTATACAAGAGCATTGTCCTGTGCTAAATGTGACACGAGATTATTCTAGCGGTCGCGTAATAATATCGAAAGAATTTCACGACAAATTGGATCAGATACCATACTTTATACCTGTGACCTATACTAAGGAAACGGAACTCGATTTTAACATAATTGTACCAAATATTAATAGTTGTTTAACGCAGTCAAATCCAGAGTTGGAAATCCAATTTAATGATGAAGATAAATGGATCATTGTCAACATACAACAAGCTGGTAAGTATTAAATTATAATATATTAGTATCCTAAATCTCTTTATTTTATAAAAAATCTATCTTTATTACATATTTTTGTTCTTATACTTTCTTATAAGAATTGAAATTATATTCCACATACTTATACAAATAACAATATTCTATTAAATATTCTGCAATATTGCCGTTCAATTTAAGATTAAACGTACTTTGCATATAAATATTATTTTTTCCAATTATAATAAGTTTATAAATTTATACAATTTTGTACGCCGCTTAATTTTTCAGAGCTTTATTCTTTAATTCGATTATCAGTGTGAAATAATTTTATAATCAATAATATATAAGAAAGCATGGTTTTTTCTATATATGTCCAATTTCTAATACAGTTTATACATGTTTAAAACATGAAAAAAGAAAAAATATGTGTAATTTGAAATATTTTTTATTACATACATTGAGAAAAATAATCTTGAAAATTTATTTGTTGAATAATAGGATACTATCGCGTCAACTATGATATCGAGAATTGGCAAAAAATTGCGGGTTATTTAAACTCCGAAATATATACGAATATCCATGTTCTCAATCGAGCGCAAATCATCGATGATGCCTTCCATCTTGCGATAGAAAAAAAACTTAACGTCTCCATATTCTGGGAACTCGCGAGCTATTTATCGCGAGAAAAAGATTATGTAGCATGGTATCCTATGATCAAAGTTTTTGAATACATTTCGAATATCTTTGCATTTAAAAATGCTCGAGATAATCTTCCCAAGGTACTCAAGGTACTGTCAGTTAAGTAAAATATTATGTAGTTAAAGATTAACTTAATTATATGCTAATTATATAGTAAACTTTTAAGTAACGCATTTTACTTGTAGAGCTGTTGTCGTTACAATTACACTAGTTTACAGCCAAAAATTATTTTAAACCAGATAAAGAGTTTCTTATAGATTTTTGAATACTGAAAACGATGCCATAAACCAAAATTCACCAGCACGTCAGATTTCAATAATAATTGAGGTTTAATGTGTAAAAAATGGCTTTTTTGCGACATTTCCTTTTGAGATCTTTTGTAAAAAAGATTAAAGTTATCTGATGTGGAAATTCTGATCAGATGTCATGAATGTATTTTTCATCCCCTATAAAATGCATTTTTTAAATTTCGATATCTTACTTTTTAGCCATACAAATTATAAGTATATATGACTTCATCACATCCATAGGCGAAATATTTGCTATCTCAACAAAACTCTGTATTTTAATCCTTCATAACATGGCTAAAAAGTAATATATCGAAATAGAAATAAATGTATTTTATAGGGGATGAACAATACATTCATGATTTCCGATCAAAATTTCAAAATGACGTTGACCTATTTTACAAAAAAATTTAAAATATCGCAATAAAGCCATTTTGTGCATATTAAACCTCCATTATTTTCGAAACCTAATGTGCTGATGAAAATTGGGTTCCGGCATCTTTTTCAGCATCCAAAAATCTATAAGAAACACCTTGTCTGGTTCCAAATAATGAAAAAAAATATTTATTTGTTAACTAATGTTATTTTTGTTCGATAACATTAACGGCGTCTGTAACAAAATCACTAACTTCTTAACATTTATTTAGTAACGCATAATAACAAATTCTACAGTTATTTTTATCGTTATTTTTCGAATCTACGCAGCATATTTTTAATTCAAACACACACATAAAAAGCATGGAATTCTTCTAAAAATCTCGATACAATTTAACGATTCTTTTTTTAAACAATAAGATTTGACGACTCTTTTTTAAACCAGATCAATAATATAATAAGTAATATAAATTTTTATTTTTATTTTGTCTTTTTTTTACTTCTGTTTTTCTTATAAACTTTTGCATCTTAGGAATAAATTTAAATTTATAACTTAATTTAATTTATAATTTAAAATACCAGAACAACATTTTTAATTTGAAATAAAGATAAAAGTGTAAAAAAAAAAAAAAATACGAGCGATTCATTCATATATTACTAAACTGTGTGTTAAAAAAAAAGCTAAGAAACTTCTTTTATTTATACTCAATTTATTTATACAGACATTTTTTTATTTTACGATAATTTTGACTTTTTTTGCAATGTTTTTAAAAAATATATTTATATATTTAAAAAATATATTATATTATTATATTCTCGTATAAGAAAAATATTTAAAAAATTTAAGTGTGTTTTATATATAAAACTTGACTTTAACAGCGTTAAAAGCGAAAATTGTAACGATGCGGTCTAACATACTTATTAAAATAGGTAACAAGTAATAGTAACTTGTTATTATTTTAAAATCTATAACGGAAAATGATAATGAATTACTTTTATAAAGTAATTTTTCCAATCCTGTCTTCTCTTCATTAAAAGTACAAGAAATCTAATTTTAAAAATTACCTATGTTTTTAAACTTACATTTCAAAGACATTAAACACCTTTCACACACATACTGCTATTTATGACATGTATCAATATCACTCTATTAATTATTACATTACTTTTTTATTAGAAAATTTTATTTTAAATATATATTATAATATTATGAGATTGTTTTATGATGATGAGATTATAATTTAGACCCAACTATAGTGAATCTAACAAATTAAGTAAGCAATAAATATACAAGTTTTTTTTATTATAAAATATTTTTGTCAGATAAAAATTTGTACATATTTTACAAAAATATTTTTTGAGTTATAGTTTTAAAAGAATAATATGATACATATTAAGTATCTTATTTGCAAACGCGTTTATTATAATATTTATGTACAAAATTGAAATATTTCATTCGTTATTTTCGCATGTAATGACCTAATATTTAAAAAATAATCAATTACGTAAGAAATATACTCTAAGAATTTACGAATTTAGACGATACGGGACAAACATAATTATTAAAAAGATTAATTAATTCAGAGCATATTATAATCACATCGTGAAATAAAATAGTTTTAGTAAATAAGATTGTATATTTTTTCGCATATATATTATTTATTTTTGTTTTGTAAGTAATCTAATGACTGAATGGAAATATATATTTTTAATTAAATTGTAGGAAGTATTACTGAAAATAGAAAGCCTGTTTGAACATATAAATATACATTTGTACGGTCAATTACAAATAGTACCCACCTATGATGATTTTGAGAAATATTTAAAACAAGAACTGGCAAAATGGGGATGTATTATCGGTAATTCCTTGTGCATAGAATTAGTCTCATCATTATTGCAATTGCATCTAAATAATCCTACTATATATAAGTAAGTTTTCTCTAATTATTATATTTCTGTGTAGATATCTATCTATATATATAAGTACCGTCTGTCTGTATGTCTGACCGCGAACTCCTTCCGCATTTGTGAACCGATTTTCGTGAAACAGATACCAAAATGTTTCAAATCTTTCGGAGAAGGCTGCTAATATGGTTTTTTAGGTTTTGCCCACCCACGCATCCACCCACGCATCCACCCACGCGCATTCGCATTTATGGATTGATTTTCACGAAATTGGTAACAAAATTTTGGAAATTTTTTGGAGATGGCAACGTCGAGGTCCTTTTTAGCTTTGCACCCCCACCCACGCACCCACCCACGCAAACACGCATTTATTGACCTCTACTTCCACATTTATGAATCGATTCTCTCGAAATTGGTCTCAAAATTTTGCAAATTTTTCGGAGATGACGACGTCGTGATTTTTATTAGTTTTACACCCCCACCCACGCACCCACTCACGCAATCACACATTTATTATATGATATACATATATGAGAAAGCTTTGAGGCCCGCGCGAAGCGCGGGCCAAAAAGCTAGTCTTGTATATTTGATATATTACCCAAGAAAGAAAGTCCATATATAATCAAATATATGTATATAATTCTATATAAATAATAATAAATATATGTATATAATTCTATATAAAATATGTTCACATATATGTTTGTCTTCTCTTGTATACTTTCTGTCCGTATATACATGAAAAATGATAAAATGTATAATTGAAAAATAATTAGAATAATTTTTGCATTGTTTTTTTAGATAAAATAAAATTTGAAGAAATGAGAGGAGAGATTGCTTATATATAATTATACGTAAAATTATATATCTTTCTATATCGGCAATTTTTTCAGATTTCTTAAATTTTACTTTTTTATAAAAAATGCAAAAATTATTTTTCTAATTATTTTTCCATTATTCTTCTCGGTATTGTTTCTGTATATACAGACAGAGATACATATATACAAACACTCATATTTTATATATAATTATATATAACTAAGAAATTTAGACTCTCTATTTGAAAATACACATTGAAATTCAATGTGTAATTATATATATATATTTTTATTTGTTTATATATAAACTTTTTTCCTGTATATTTATTAATAAAAAGACTATATGCTAAATATCGATACGAGATATTTATATAAGATTTATATAAAAAACTAAAACATTTCTTTTCGGTATGTCGTAGAATTATGCCTGGGTGGCAGAAATGGACATACTGTAATGGTTTAAAGACAGCGAACAATAATGTATGGCGCAATGTATGGAACATCGCATCTAGTATATACAAAGCGAAATCTGATTATGAAATGTTGAAATTCTTAAGTTGTTCTGAAGATTCTGAAATTATCATTGATTACCTGCAGTTTGTTTTACCGGCATTTGGTAAAAAGTATTTGTTCGAAGATAATGAAAATAAACCATCAGCACAAGAAGAAAAGCGTTTTTATGCTTTAACTGCTAATATTTTTCTTTCTACTCTTGCGAGACATGCTAAGACCACTACAATATTGGAAAAAATATTGAAGAATTTGAATAATATAAAACACAGGTAAAAACAGTTTTTTCATAAAAATCTATTGCACATAATCATGAAGATTTATTATGTATGTGTTAATTATAAATCTATATATACTGTTTTGTTTTTGTAGTCGAGTTAGTATGAATGCAACATTATGTGTGATGATTAATAATGCGTATTCTAAGGAACAACTTAACAAGGTAAATTTTATAATTTCAAAAAATTTTATTCATAAAGTTTCCATTGTGCTATTTATTGTTCATCAAAATGTGTATCACATATTTTATATTATATTATATATTTTATATTTTATATTATATTATATATAAATGTACGTATTTTTCTCTTTCTCTCTTAGATGTCTTATACATGTATCGATATAATTATCTAATAATTTGAAAAATTGTCCCATTTGTTTTTTATAATGATTAATAACGAAATTGATTGATAAAATATAAAAATCAAAATAAAATTTATTTCAGATATTGAAATTCGCAAAAAAAGATATGCAACAATCACTTTCGAATATTGAACACAAGTTAAGAACACGTTCTCTTGAGCTCCAAAATCAGATGGATTTTCTTCAAAATTTGTTCCAAGAGCCCAATAAGGCTACTTCAATTGTTAGTGATGCAACTACGACAGGTACACCAACAATTACAACTAAAAGACTCAACAAAAACATTGATGAAAATCCCTCCTTCATAGCTGCGCGAGGATAAGCATTTAGAATACTTTTTTATATATTTATAATATCTTTAATATTTATTATTTATTTATATAAATTATTTATTATTTACATATCGTTTTCAATTATTTTCCTGATTATTTCTAATTATATGTAAATATCTTAAATGTCCAATTTTCTTTTATATTATTTAGTTTTCATATTTATATAAATATTAATTATGAATATATGTATACAATATTATGTTTATTGTTTATATAAATCTATATTAAATATTAAAAACCAGATATGTTAATTAAATTTGAGATATTATATAAGATATAAACATTAATATTTTGATAGTCTATTATTAATATTTAACTAGTACATTTAATGTAATAATTAATATTAATATATATATTAACATTAATATTTTATATTAATTTTTATAATAATTTGTATTTTATTATTAATATATTTATAATACTATATATTAATTATTTTTAAATTTATTGTAAAATAACAAAAATTATAATAATGAGATTTAATGTAATAATAATTTTAATGCCAAATATATATTTTGTATGTTTATTTTGTATTTTCTAAAAAATTCTTTTATATATTCTTAAATATATGTATAATATTTAAAAAGATATAAAAAATTTTTTTTTAATGATATTGACGCGAATTTCTCTTAGACATATATATAAACTTTTTCTATTGTAAAACTTTCTTTATTCCAAAAGACAGTTCCTTTTAATATTAATTCTTTCGCATTTGATTTTTCTTCATTACTCGTATTTATTAAGGCATTTCTGTACCCGTATGTACCATTAGAACAGAATGCTTTATTTCATTACAAATCAGAATGAGAATACGGACTAAGGGAAAACTTTATAATAAAAACAACATTTGTATCACGTTCAGTCTTGAGAAGATGGCTTAACGGGAGGGCATAACAAATATTTTCCGAAATCTGACGCTTTAAAGTTTAAAGGATAGAACTCGGATCGAATAATTTGTCACATCGAAGAAACAGGTTAACAAATGGAAGGATATATATATATATATATATATACATATATATTTTTGTGTGACAAAATTATGACTCGAAATGCTGTAATGTTTATTTGAAATGATTAGAAGAATAATCCTTTTTAAATCTTTTCTCTTGTTAAGGAATATGTACCAGAAATACCTATTTGTATATCCTTTTCAATTTAATTTCGTGCAGTTTAATTTCATAAAGGAATATATGGAAAATCAGATAAAAATAGAAAAATAAAACAAAAATCCGATAAGTATAGAAAAAATTTGAAAAGATGTACTTATTTTATACAAAATCTAGTAAATTGAGGCAAAAAAATATTTCTTTATAAAAATTAGAGAAAAAGAAAGAATATATTTTTTCTTGCATAAAACATACAATTTCCAGATTGGATTGCTTGAATGTTTTTCAAGCAAAATTATTTTAAATGTAAAAGCCAAAGTATCTCTCTAGAATTATTCAACTATGTATTGATTTCTATCGATCTAGTAAGATCGAATAAGACGCTTTTTATGTATAACCTTAAAGTCTAATCTACAATGTGCTCTTTGCGTTTTGTTTCGTGTTCTCTGTCCTTTGCTTTCTTTTCTCTTTTTGCAAAAAGCAAAAAAGGACAGAGAACACGAAACAAAACGCAAAGAGCACATTGTAGATTAGCCTTAAGAACAGTTTACATGACATACACAGTACTTCATATATTGTATTATCATACCGAAAACGTCGTCAGTTCTCGATGGTCCTTCGAAGCGTTAAGATCACAATTCACCGATACACTTTTGGCTAAAGTAACGGCTCGTAAAAAATTCTACAAATTCTACAAATAAGGTAAGTCCAAATGCAGGACATTAGATATTTCTTTTTAAATATATGCATATAAAAATATGTAAAGAACACGAGATTACAGCATTCTTATTTCCTAAAACATATTTTGTTCCATTTTTAAGAAAATATTAAAAAAGACGTCCTTTTTACTTCAACTATTATTTTTATTCTTTGCATACTATAGTTAATATGAAAACATTTAGGCGTAAATTATAACAGCTTCTTTTAATCATTTTAACATGTAACAAATTAAAAATTAAAAACAAATTGTGTATGCTCTGTTAGATACATTTATTTCCTTAATGCATATCTAGAGTCAATGTCTACTTTAACATTATGTTTAATTAAATATGTAATAAATATAAAAAGAAAACAGACACAATGGATGTTAATTTTTGTTCTTAGAAAAATGTATATAAAATATAAATGCTAATGGGAAAAGTTTCTTTGTGTTATTTATTCATGTTCAGTTTGATTTGCTCATAAAACGTATTTCAACAAAATTTGAAAAAAGTTTAATTTGGCAACGGTTGCTCCTTTGTTATCTGTTTCTTCAGTGTACACATAACTTACAAGTGACATATAAACCTGATAATAATAACATATTGATAAACATACGTCAAACTACACGGATGAAGCACAGTTATCAGAAGGAATTATTTTATATTTTTGTGCTTCAATTTATATATTTTGAATTTTAAGATTTTTGAAAGAAGCTTCATGCTGTACCTATCTCTCAATCGAACTTGTTTTATATGATATTATAATTTACACGATACAGAAATATATAACTGTAATTAATAGAATATAAGAAGAAGAAACATTCATATACATGATAATTTTAAAAAATAAACTTGTGAAAAAAAGTGGTTTAGATTTTTCAATTTGAAGACATAGAAGTATACACAATTTAGCTTAAATGCTGGAACTATAACTGATAACTTGAATATAAGTAGCACATTTTTCATTTATGTAATGCATATTTTTTATCTCTTAATTTCCAAGATAGATATTTAATTGTTCCGTTTATGTAAGACTACTTACGTATAGCTTTTGTATAGTCACATAGAGGCAGGCTATCTTAATAATGAAATCTTTGTTTTAAAAATAAAAAGAATTTATTCCTTATTTCTTATTGTTCCTGTCACAAGTAGCATTTCCTCGCCGTATATGTAATATTTTATTCAATTTTCGATGTTTCAAGTTACATTTATTATATTCCATTTATCAATTACATTTATTATTTTAATATATCCTTTATAATGTTTCAATACACACACACAGATTTGAATTATATTTTGTATACCTTTTTGTGTGTTCTTAAATTAAATGTATTTAATAGTTATATTAAATATTGATTGCTGTTTTATAATATTAAATATTGATTGCTGTTTTATAATACGGAGTATAAATTAATTAGGCTATTTAAAATTGGAACCAAAGGAACATGATCGTCAAATCGAATATTATACAAGGCATTAGCATCAATTTATCACAGCTATTCAAGACTTTAGTAATAAAATTTTATAAAAATACAGATATTGCTTTCATCATATAGTTAATCAAATAATGTTTAGCAAAACGGAATGTATGTACTTTGCTGTGCTTCAATTTTAAATATCTGAAGGTTTATTTGCGCGAATCAGAAATTCATAACACAAATCAACACAAAACAGAGAGCACACACAAAAATATTAGCACTTAACTATCTGTTTTGATAATATATTTAAATAAAATAACTGTTCGTGTGTGTGTGTGTGTGTGTGTGTGTGTGTGTGTGTGTGTGTGTGTGTGTGTGTGTGTGTGTGTGTGTGTGTGTGTGTGTGTGTGTGTGTGTGTGTGTGTGTGTGTGTGTGTGTGTGTGTGTGTGTGTGTGTGTGTGTGTGTGTGTGTTAGAAGCGTATTAAAAATATAGCGTCTTATAAGAGAATTACGAAAAAGTTATCGTTATCAATATAACATATAGAGAATATATAAACCATATTGTGAGTTACCAATATAATTTTAAAAAATTGAATTTTACAATTTACCTTTTCTAGGGCATTAAAAACCAAACGCGGATAAAACTACGTAAGTTTGGAAAGAAATTATTTTTTTTTTTATATTAAATGGTTTTGTACAAGGCACAATTTTTACTTGGTGCGATACCAAATGCTCGAATAATCTCAAGTCTGAAAGTCATTTTCAATATCTCTTTATATCCCTCTAATGAAGCATAAGCTAAAAATGGCGTTATTATTAAATATACAGGGTGGCCGGTAAAATAATCGCCCGACCTCTCTCGTGCAATTTTCCTAATCAGTATAACTCGCTCTACCTGCTCAAGAGAGGTCAAGCGATTATTATCGGACATCTTATATATGTAGGCAAAATAAGACATATCAAGATGTGAGATTGGAATAGCTCAATGATAATAGCAGTCGCGCCCAGCAAGCGAAAGACTCGGATTCGATTCCCGATTTAGCGTGTTTCAGCAACTTCGTCCCGATATTTTTCTAGCCTATGCTTCTTTAATGGGATACGAAAAAATTAAAAATAAATCTTAGATTTGAGATTATTTAAGCACTTGATATCGCACCAAATAAAATTTGTGCACAACAATTTAGTTTTAAGAAAAAATAATTTTTTCTTGATGCTTACGCATTATTATCCGCGTCTGGCTCTTAATAACTCGAAGAATTTAAATTATGTTTTTCACATGAATTTCGTATACATTCCCTTTCCTCGGTAAAATTTGAATTAATAGATACATTTTTATTGAATTAAAATTAACATACATTGTGTAATAAAAGAATATAAAATGTATAATGTAAAATATAAAAAAATTTTTTGTAAAAGTTGACAACTACTTAAAAAATTGTACATTTTTTTTAATTGCTGTAAATTTTAAATGTTTCCTTTCTCACAGGAATCGACAGTTTTGCATTTTTTTTTTTGCATTTACTTTTTCTGTATTTCTATTTTCCGTTCTACTTGGTTTTAGCAAAGAAATGTTTTTACAGATATCTGGAACAAAAATTGACATGATGTTCCTAAAATTGTCATTAAATGTTTTATTATATATCGTTGTAATGGCAATGGCTTTTCCTACCGATAAAAATACGATAATTAAGTGGCCTGCGACTGAATATCGTTCAAACTGTCTGGTACCGCTTCATTATAACTTGAATATGACATTGGAATGGCCAGGTTATGTATATGGCAAGTCTAATGCCACTATTTATGTTAAATGTGCAATACAAAACATAACTTTACATATATCAAAATATATGTCTGTAATAAAAGCAAGCTTGGTGTCGGCTAACAGTGGAATAAACTATACACTAAAGTCTTTATCTATAGCAGTTAACCGTAAAGAGGAAATTGTCGTTCTTGATTTCGTCAAACATTTCTTGCCTAAAAATAATTTAGAAAGTGGAGTTTATACTCTGGAAGTAATATTTCATAACAAAATAGATCAACATTCCAAAGAGTTTTTGCAAACAGGGTACACAAACGAAGAAACGAATGAAAAGTAAGTAAATATCAAGATATATTAAAAATAAGGAATTTATATATAATATATATTTGTATATTAAGAACAAGGTATTTATATATAATATATATTTGTATATATAGATAAAGAAATATATATATATTATATAGATGCATTATATATATATTTATATATTAAATTTTATAAACATCATTCATTTATATTTTTGTTACAAATAATGTCTGTTGTGTATGTGTGTGTGTATGTGTGTGTGTATGTGTAATAATATATAATAATAAATTAATAATAAAATATGCTAAATATTATATTTTTAAAATATTATTTATAAATCGCATTGCTACATTCAGCAATCCTTAATATTTATATATCAATAATTGCTGAAAATTGACAATTTGGCGTTATCTAAAGTATGTCGTTAAAATGTCGTAGGTGGTTCATGGGAACAGTAGTCCTCCAGCTGAGAGGAGCTCAACAATTATTTCCGTGTTGGGACGAACCGGAATTAAGCACCACTTTTGACATTTCCGTAAAACATAAAATAAATTACAAAGTTTTATCGAATTCGCCGTCACAAGACTACAAATTTGAAGCTAATGACTGGAAGTATACACTGTTTGACACGACACCTCCAATGTCAATAAACGAAGTAGCAATTATAATGTTTTATGTTGACGATCTATATAAGGTTCTTAAATCGACGAACATTATCAAAACATGGTGCAGATGGCATTCGATACCCCACATGAAATTCGCGCACTATGTTGCTGGAAATGTAACTAAGCATTTAGAAATCTTTTGGAAGACGGTGATAAGAACTCAACAAATGAATTATGTCGCTATTCCGAATTTAGTAGATAGAATTTGGCAGACTTATGGACTTGTTATTTACAAGTAATACATACATTCAGGAATTAATCATATTTATAATTTATTAAAATATATTATTTATGGCTTTTAAAATTTAAAAATTCAAAGATATGCATTTTTCTACGCTTATTATTAGAACTGGCTTAATTTAAGAGATATTTATAACAACATTTATTCAGTCATTTTAATATTTAGAAGGAATTTCATAATTCGGAAATATATGCTTATATTGATGCTTAAATAATTTCGATAAGTGAATTATAATAAATGACGATAACATTTATATAATACTATAATAGAGTTATGGAATAAATTTACATTCATATCAAATAATAGTCACATTCATACATTTAAATACTTTTTCGTTATTAATTAATCATTAAATGATTTAGCAACTTTAATGTGGACATACGTTTATATTTAGGACATATGTTTATATTCTTATCATTGAATTCATTGTATGAGTATGATTTCTATATATTTTTCCTCGTATAATCAAAGAAGATTTATTGCTAGAAAATTTATTTTATCATATCGAAGATATGGAGGGCGAGAATGTTGGAAAATAAAATAACCGAATTTATTTCATTATTGAGAAAAAGAAAAAAACATATAAAGTTATATAAAAAATAATTACATATAATTTACATAATACACATTGAATAAATTGTTACAAAAACTAAATTTTATTTGACTATCAAAGTTTAACTCATCCATTCTTAATAAATTCTGTTTTTGACAATACATGAACTATCTTTCTCTATAATATATGTATAACATATTTAATTTTTGCATAAGCAAACTATGCAAGCTTATAGTAAAATATTTCGACATAACCGCATAACTTACAAACAAAATTTTTAGTGAAGCAGATATTATCTACAATGAAGAATTACATCCTGCTGCGTTTAAAACTGTATTAATGCGCTCAATAGCTCATGATATAACACATCGATGGATCGGTAATCTCTTCAGTCCGTCATGTCGATCTCACTGGTGGTTAAACGAAGGCTTCATTATATTCCTCGAAATAAATATCATCGATAAGGTTGTTATACATTTCTAACGCTAATTATGAGAAAATTTTTGTTGATGTGACAAGATGAAAAATTCTGAAATTGTCTTACCATTCGTTAAAAATAGAAAAAATGCCGATATATATTATTTTTTCTGAATTTCTTACAATATCTTAACTATTTAAATAGAGAATTATAGAGCAGATAACAAGTATATTTAAATTATATTATAATTTACAAAAACTTGGCAAGTATATTTTTTGAATAATTATAATATTTTTTATGTCAAATAGTTACACATTATTTGTAAATTTAAAAATATATATTATAATTTAAAATTATATGACAAAATTGCAAATCTTTTTTTAGAAATAGCAAATAATTGGATATATTAGTGCAAAATTGTTAATGCAATCTTCTTTTTCGATTATATATTTATTCGATTACATCAATCTGTCTGTAGGTCTTTCCAGATTCCCGGATAAGGGACTTGTTCTTAGTCCAGATTCAACATGAGTCTCGTCATTTAAACACTTATTTTGCTAAAAATGATTTTATGGAATATACAAGCAATGTACCTAAAATTAATTCACTTTCTTTCTATTATCAAATTGTAGGTATGTATGTATGTATATTTAAATATACGAATGAAATGTATGTATATACATATATACATATACGTATATACATATATGTATATACAGGGTGTCCTTTAACTGGCGATAAATATTTTAATGGCAGATTTCTAAAGTTATTTGGAGACGATTTTTCCTGAACGAAAATGTCGAGGGAGGTCATCATTTTTTGCAAACTTCCAATTTTTGCCATCATATATCTTTGTAACTAAGCCTTAAATTAAAATTCTATTAAATTAAACTCGACCTGATATTAACTGAAGAATGTAGTTTTGTCAATATTTTAATTCCATAAAAGTTTGCAAAAAGCCCTTCATTTTCTATCACTTATAACTCGAATATTATTGGTGCTCGACATTTTCGTTGAGGAAAAATTGTCTCCAAATGATCTCAAGAATCTGCCATTAAAATATTTATCGCTAGTTTAGGGACACCCTGTATACATATATACTTCATAAATTTTTAAGCATAAATATCTAGGAACAGATTAAAAAGTTTTAATTGTACACTTATTTGCTCTTAATTTAATTTTATTATAAGAGAAAGAAATATTTTTACATTTAAAATTAGTTCTTCTTTACTATTAAATATGTTCAAGAATTTATGAACACAGTGGGTTAAATTGATTTAAAGAGTGTATATAATTACACATACTTTATATATATATATATATTTTTTTATTATAGGAGCCGTTGTATGGCGCATGCTAAGTAGCGTAACCCATTTTGCATTTTGGAAGAGTATCGTGGACTATTTATACAGTAGGTAAGTGATACCCATTTATTATAATAATTACATACCATAATAAATATATACATACACACAAACACACACAAACGCAAACAAACAAACAAACACACAAACACATACACACACACATACAGAAATGTAAATACATAATAAAAGAAAAAACGTATCCCTACAAACACTTTTTTAAAATAGGTAAAGAAACATATGCTAAGTACATGAAAGTGTATCCAATGGTTATTCAAACCTGCGTATGTAACACACAAGAATTTGAAAAATAAGAAATAGGTATAAACTGTTAAAAAGTTAACTGTTGAAAAGTTAATAAAAAGTTAAAAAATACATATATTTGATGTGTGAGATCAATTATAATAAATATATACACAAATACTAAAATAAAATACAAAATCATATTTTTTGAATATAAATTAAATACTAAAACATGATAATAAATGAATTAAGGTAATTAAATTAAAGAATAAAATTATAGTGGGAATAATATTTATTTACATTATGCAACACATTCACATTTAATGCAATTTATAGATATAAATTTGATTTTGTAAAAAAATCAAACTTAAGCAACATACATACATCAAAGCAACACTTTTTTGTTCAACAATAAATTTTTTTGGTTTAAATTTTAAATAAATAAGAAGACGCTAGAGAATCATTACATATGATGTGTTTTATACATATTTATGCACCTATTTATGTCATTATTTAATTATTATAAAATATATGAAACGCATTATAATTAAAAAAGGGCACACATTTTTTATTATATTATAAATTGAATTTATTATAGGTTAGATTTGTAAGAGATATATAAATATTTTGTTATAATAAATGAATTATTACTGTAATATTGATGTAATTGACTGTTTTAGTAAACACAGCTTTGTGCTTTGATTGATTTAAACTTAAAGTTGACATTGGTTACCAAAAGTCAATGAATGAGTTTTAAGCAATGGTTGTATTTTAGAAAACTTATGACGTTACAAACATAATATATCAAGTAGTATATCAAATGATATTTATTTTCGTTATTATTTACATGTGACAATATTGTACATATTTTTTTCCAATAATATATTAACGAAGAAATTTATACGAAGTCTATCCCACATTGCACGGTGCTTTCAACGTGCTTTCAATGTGATCAAAAATAATGTGATATAAAATTATATGGTTTTATATGAGTTTGTAACTTTTAATGCAATACATGAGGTTTACATGTAGACAAAAATAATTCTTCAACATACACAAAAAATTACAAACCCACCATCAATTTTTGTCTATGTTTGAACCCCGCTTTGCATCAAAAGATGCACAAACATACATATGGAATTATATATAATTATTATATAGTAGATATATAATTATACATCTCGTAATACTGAAAACACTTGACAAGTGGATTGTCTACAGACTACAGATTGTACGATGTATATAAAGTATTAGAAAATTATTTCGTACTTTACGACATCATAATTCCACTGCAATTAACCTTCGTGGGAGTCAAAGTCAACATTAAGATCAAAGTGAAATCAATCAAGCTGTACCCGTTAAAACAAATAATTATAATTTTATATTTCTTAAATCAATTATATATACAGTTCTTATTGCCACAATGTTATATTTTATAGATTTGCTGACGCTAATTTGAAAACTCCCGATTATCTATGGGACCAAATGCAGCTTAATACATATGATTTAGATCTTGAACTGTACGATCTGAATGTAAAACAGATGATGGATATTTGGACTATACAAGAGCATTGTCCTGTGCTAAATGTGATACGAGATTATTCTAGCGGTCGCGTGATAATATCGAAAGAATTTCACGACGAATTGGATCAGATGCCATACTTTATACCGGTGACCTATACTAAGGAAACGGACCTCAATTTTAATATAATTTTAATAAATATTAATAGTTGTTTAATGCAGTCGAATCCGAAGTTGGAAATCCAATTTAATGATAAAGATAAATGGATCATTGTCAACAGACAACAAGCTGGTAAGTATTATAAATCATAATATATTAGTATTCTTATCTCTTTATTTTACAAAAAATCTATCTTTATTACATATTTTTGTTCTTATACTTTCTTATAAGAATTGAAATTATATTCCACATACTTATACAAATAACAATATTCTATTAAATATTCTGCAATATTGCCGTTCAATTTAAGATTAAACGTACTTTGCATATAAATATTATTTTTCCAATTAAAATCAGTTTATAAATTTATACAATTTTGTACGCCGCTTAATTTTTCAAAGCTTTATTCTTTAATTCGATTATCAGTGTGAAATAATTTTATAATCAATAACATATAAGAAATTTGCATTCTTTACTATATATGTTCAATTTCTAATACAGTTTATACATGTTTAAAACATAAAAAATAAAAAATATATATAATTTGAAATATTTTTCTATTACATACATTAAGAAAAATAATCTTGAAAATTTATTTGTTGAATAATAGGATACTATCGCGTCAACTATGATACCGAGAATTGGCGAAAAATTGCGCGTTATTTAAACTCCGAAAAATATACAAATATCCATGTTCTCAATCGAGCGCAAATCATTGATGATGCCTTCTATCTTGCGATAGAGAAAAAACTTAACGTCTCTATATTCTGGGAACTCGTGAATTATTTACCGCGAGACGATGATTATGTAGCATGGTATCCTATGATCAAAGTTTTTGAAAGCATATCGAATATCTTCGCATTTTCAAAAACTCATAATAATCTTGTCAAGGTACTTACATTGTCATAATTAAAAAGTTTATCAATAAAATTATGTTAGATATTAGGTTATTGCATATAAAGTAACGATTTTATATCATAATTCTGACATAATTTTGTAGAAATTAAGATATGTGGTTCAAGAAAAATTTTAATTGTCTGCTAATTATATGCTAAACTTTTATTTATATGCATGTTAATTCTTTCTTTCAGTGTTGAAAAGTAGTACGTTATTTATAGCGCCTTTATCGATACAGCGTCTTTTGTTTTGTAACGGTAATGGCGTTACACGTATTTATCGGAAAAAATAACTTTTTGACATTTTTTTAATGCAGTGCGTAACAAATTTCAGTAATTTTTTTCATCTCTTTTTAAATCTATGCAGGATGATTTCCAATCAAACAAACACACATAAAGAGTATTAAATTTTTTTAAAAATCTTGACACAATTTAACGACTCTCTTCTTTAATAATCTTTTAACAATTTCAATAAATTTTGACGATTTCTATTTTAAACCAGATTATGTAATATAAATTTTTAATTAATTAATATAAACAAATTTAAGTTGTCATTTAAAGTCTTACGTCAGGATTTTGAATTTATATAAAATTAAAAATGCAAAAACAAGCGACTCTTTTATATTTATGAATCTATTAAAAGAAAGAATTAAGAAAACTTTTTTTTATTTATACTTACAAATTTAAAGGTTCTTGGAAGGAAGCTTTTTTCTACTTTGCTTTAGCCTTTTTTCGCTGTTTTCAAAAATGTTTTTGAAAAATGTTTTCTAATTAAGAAATAAATAAATTATACTTATTATATTAAAAAATTCATAAAATAAAAATGTTTATTTAAATTTATAATTTATTATATATTTTTTATATTGATAGCAATATCAATATCAAAATTATATCGCTTTTGTTATGTTTTTGCATAAGAACGGTATTTAAAAAAATTTATATGTGTTTTTTGTATAACTTGACTATATAATAGCGTTAAAAAACGAAAATATTATAACGATTTGTTACTTTTTACTTGATATAATGACTTAATATAACAAGTTACTTTTCAAAATCGATAACGAGTAACAGAGAAAAATTATTATCTTAAAATCTGCAACGAGAAACGTTAACGAATTACTTTTATAAAGTAATTTTTCCAATTGTGTCCTTTTGTATTAAAAATACAAGAAATCTAATTTCCGAAGATACCTATATTTTCAGTCTTGAAAAAATTAAACACGTTTTATTCTGCTATTCACCACATATATTTATATCATTCTATTATAAATATATAGTTATTATATTAATTTTCTATTATAAAATTATATTACAAATATATATTAAAATATTATGAGTTTGAGTTTACAATTTATATCGAAATTCAATGAATTATGCAGCAATAAATATACGAATTATAAAATATTTGTGACAGATACTAAAAATTTGCAAATATTTTACAAAAACTGAACTATAGTTTTGACTCGACGCAATATAATACATGATAATTTTCTTAAAACATTTTAGTTTATTTTATAACATCTTTGTACAAAATTTAAATGTGTGATCTGTTATTTTCAATGTAATAACCTAATAGTTAAAAAATATTGAATCATGAAAGAAATAAACATATTAAGATTATATGTATTTAAACGATATAGAAAAGACATAATTATTCAGGTGATTGATTAATTAAGAGCATATTTTAATCACTTACTGAAATGAAATAGTTTTAGTAAATATAAATGTATATTTTTTCGCATATATATTTATATTTGTTTTTGTAAATTATCTAATAGCAAAATATAATTTTTACCAAATTGTAGAAAGTAATAGTGAAAATAGAAAGCCTGTTTGAACGTGTAAAATTATATATGTACGGTGAAATGATATTCACCTATGATGATTTTAAGAAATATTTAAAACAAGAACTAGCAAAATGGGGATGTATTGTCGGTAATGTCTTGTGCAAGGAAATGGCCTATAGTCAATTGCAATTGTATCTAAAAAACCCTAAAGAAAATAAGTAAGTTCTCTTTAAATTATGATTTCTGTGTAGCCACTTTTTCATATATTGTGCGCGTATATTTGATATATTACACGGGGGAAAAAAAGTCCATATATAATCAATAAATATATGTATACTATAATTATATAAAAAATATGTCCATATATATGTTTCTTTTCTCTTATATAATTTCTGTCCGTAAATACAGAAAAAATAATAAAAGGAATAATTGAAAAACAATTAGAATAATTTTTGTATTGTTCTTTTAGATAAAACAAAATTTGAAAAAATGAGAGAAGGATTGCCTATATATGTATAATTATACATAAAGTTTATATATCTTTCTATGTCGGCAATTTTTCAGATTTCTTTAAATTTTACATTTTTTATAAGAAATAATACAAAAATTAATTATCTAATTATTTTTCCTTTATTCTTTTCAGTATTGTATCTGTATATATACAGACAGAGATATATATACAAATACACATATTTTATATATAATTATATATATATTTATATTTGATTATATATGAACCCTTTTCCTGGATATTTATTAATAAAGAGACTATGCTAAATATCGATAAGAGATATATAAAAAACTAAAACATTTCTTTTCTGTATGTCGTAGAATTTTCCCTGGGTGGCAAAAATGGACATACTGTAATGGTTTAAAGACAGCGACCAATAGTGTATGGCGCGATGTATGGAACAACGCATCTAGTATATACAAAGAGAAATCTGATTATAAAATATTGGAATACTTTAGTTGCTCTGAAGATCCTGATATTATCATTAATTACCTGCAGTTTGTTTTACCGGCATTTGGTAAAAAGTATTTGTTCGAAGATAATGAAAATAAACCATCAGCACAAGAAGAAGAGCGTTTTTATGCTTTAACTGCTAATATTTTTCTTTCTACTCTTGCGAGACATACTAAGAACACTACAATATTGGAAATAATATTGAAGAATTTTAGAAATATAAAACACAGGTAAAAACTATAGTTTTTTCATAAAAAAATAGTTTTTTCATAAAAATCTATTGCACATAATCATAAAGATTTATTATGTATGTGTTAATTATAAATCTATATATACTGTTTTGTTCTCGTAGTCGAGTCAGTATAAATGCAGCATTAAGTGTGATTATTAATAACGCGTATTCTGAGGAACAACTTAACGAGGTAAATTTTATAAATTTCAAAAAGTTTTATTTATAAAGTTTCCATTGTGCTACTTATTGTTAATCAAAATGTGTATCACATATCTTATATTATATATAAAATGTACGTATTTTTCTCTTTCTCTCTTATAGCGAATTCGATTGGACGCACTAGTGCGCACTGGTGCACATTAAAACCGTTGTACACAAATCGATATAAAGAATATGTATTTAATATAAATATATAAACGGGTTAAACTGCGAAATTTTCAATACATTTTTTGCTAAAATATTAAAATATATATTAAGCATTTTATCAATCAAAGTATTTGCATTTTACTTTTAGATTAGAATAGTGTACAACGGCTTTGATATGCACCAGTGCGCACTAGTGCGTCCAACCGAATTCGCTATTAGATGTCTTATACATGTATCGATATATTATCTTCTAGGGTTTTTTAATTTGAAAAATTGTCCCATTTGTTTTTTATGATGATTAATTACGAAATTGATTGATAAAATATAAAAATCAAAATAAAATTTATTTCAGATATTGAAATTCGCAAAAACTAGAATGTATGAATATATATTTAATACATGGATAATAGAATCAATTTCGAATATTGAACACAAGTTAAGAACACGTTCTCTTGAGATCCAAAATCAGTTGAATTTTCTTCATAATTTGTTCGAAGAGCCCAATACGTCTACTTGAATTGCTAGAGGTCCAACTACTACACTAACAATTACTACTGTAAGGCATCCTTTATTTATAAAACATCCAATGATTAAGCATAAATATTTAGAATAACTTTTAGATATTTAAATAATATTTTATATACTTATTATGTATTTATATAAATTATTTATTGTTTACATATTGTTTTCAATTATTTTCTTGATTATTCTTATAATTTTATTGCAAATGTATTTAACGTTAAATTGGCTCTTACGTTACTCAGTTTTAATATGTATATAAACATTAATTACATTTACGTAATGTTACACACATATATATGTACATACATACATATATATATATATATATATATATACACACACACACATATATATATACATATATATATATACATAAATATATATAAATATACATATATATATATACGCGTATATATAATATTATGTAATTGTTTATATAACTCTATATTAAATATTAAAACGCAGATGTGTTAAATTAAATATGAGATATTCAATTTAATATGTATATATAAGATATAAACATTAATATTTTGATGGCTTATTGTGAATATTTAATAAGTATATTTAATGTAATAATTATAATTAATATTAGTATTACTCGTTTGTATTAGCTTTTATAATAATTAGTATTTTATTAATAGTATATTTATAATATTATATATTAATTATTTTTAATTCCATTGTAAAATGATAAAAATTATAATAAGAAGATTTAATGTAATAATAATTTTAATGCCAAAAATATAAATTTTTGTATATTTATTTCTCGTATCTTCTAAAAAATTCTTTTATATATTTTTAAATATATAATATTGTTTAATAATATTGCCGCAAATTTCTCTTTTATATATATAAACTATAACTATCTCTATTTTATAAATTTCTTTATTCCAAAAAACTGTTTCTTTTTAAACTAATTATTTCGCGTTTTAATTTTTCCCTACTCGTATTTGTTAAGGCATTCCCGTTTCCGTATATATGATTAAATAATTCGGGTGGTTCCATTTAAAAGAATTAGATTGATCTTTCAATAACTTTGAAGAACGTCACTCAGGGGCAATTCTAGGTCACCATACTATATCCCCCATGAAATCCTATAACTTTTACCAGATACATTTTTTTCTAAAACCCCGTGATTTCCAAATATTTGTCTGTTAAAATTAAAATGAATCACTCTGTATATATTTATATATATAAATATATATGTATTTTGTGACAAAATTATGACTCGAAATGCTATAATGTTTATTTGAAATGACTCTAAGAATATTTCTTTTTTTAATCTTTTTCCTTTTTAAAGGATATGTGCCAGAGAAATACCTATTTGTATATTTTTTTCAATTTAATTTAGTGCAGTTTAGTTTCGTAAAAAAGTATATGGTAAATCAGATAAAAATAGAAAAATAAAAATAAAATCCGATAAAAATAGAAAAAAATTTGAAAAGATGTACTTGTTTTATGCAAAAACTAGTAAATTGTGGCAAGAAAAAGATATTTCTTTATAAAAATTAGAGAAGAATAAAGAATATATATTTTCTCTTGCATAGAACATACAATTTCCAGATTGAATTTCTTGAATGCTTTTCAAGAAAAATCATTTTAAATGTAAAAGCCAAAGTATCTCTCGAGAACTATTCAACTATATGTATTGATTTCTATCGATCTAGTAAGATCGAATAAAACGCTTGTTATGTATAACCTTAAGAACATGTTTACATGACATACACAGTACTTTATATATTGTATTATCATACCGAAAACGTCGTCAGTTCTCGATGGTCCTTCGAAGCGTTAAGATCACAATTCACCGATACATTTTTGGCTAAAGTAACGCCTCGTAACAAATTCTACAAATAAGGTAAATCAAATACAGAACATTAGATATTTCTTTTTAAATATATGCATATAAAAATATGTAAAGAACACGAGATTACAGCATTCTTATTCTCTAAAACATACTTTGTTCCATTTTTAAGAAAACATTAAAAAACACGTTTCTTTTTACTTCAATTATTATTTTTATTCTTTGCATACTACAGTTAATATGAAAAGATTTGGGCGTGAATTATAACAGTATCTTTTAATCATTTTAACATCTAACAAATTAAAAATTAAAGACAAATTTCGTATGCTTTGTTTGATACATTATTTCCTTAACGGATATCTAGAGTCAATGTCTTCTCTAACGTTATGTTTAATTAAATATGTAATAAATATAAAGAAAGAACAAACACAATGGATGTTAATTTTTGTTCTTAGAAAAATGTATATAAAATGATAAATGCTAATAGAAAGTTTCTTTGTGTTCTTTATTCACGTTCAGTTTGATTTGTTCATGAAACGTATTTCGATAAAATTTGAAATAAGTTTAATTTGGCAACGGTTGCTCCTTTGTTTTCTGTTTCTTCAGTGTATACATAACTTTTACAAGTGGCATATAAACCTGGTAATAATAACATATTGGTAAACATACGTCAAACTACACGGATAAAACTCAGTTATTCGAAGGAATTATTTTATATTTTTGTGCTTCAATCTATATATCATATATTTTGGAATTTAAGATTTTTGAAAGAAGCTTCATGCTGTATCTCTCAATCGAACTTGTTTTATATGATATTATAATATACACGACAAAGAAATATATAACTGTAATTAATATAAGTATTAGAATATAAGAAGAAGAAACATTCACAATCTTGATAATTTTGAGAAATAAGCTTGTGAAAATAGTTGTTTTGATACTTCAATTTGAGAACACAAAAGTATACACTATTTAGCTTAAATGCTGGAACTATAACTGACAACTTGAATATAAGTAGCACATCTCTAATTTATGTTCTGCATATACTTTATCTTTGAATTTCCAAAGTAGACATTTAATTGCTTCGTTTAAGAAAGATCACTTACGTTTAGCTTTTGTATAGTCACATAGACGCAGGCTATAATAATATTGAAATTTATTTGATTTGAAATGAAAAAGATTTTATTTCTTATATTGTATTGTTCCTGTCACAAGTAGCATTTCCCCTTCGTTTATGCTATAAAAAATTGAATTAATATAGAACACATTTTTATTGAATTAAGATTAACGTACATTGTGTGATAAAGGTATATGAAATGCAATATATATAATAAAAATTCCTTCAAGAAATTATCAACTATTTAAATAGTATGTGTATCTTTCCTTAAATTGCTGTAATTTTTTTATGTGTTTTCCTTTTCTTACAGGAGTCGACAGTTATGCATTTTTTTTGCATTTACTTTTTCTCTATTTCTGTGTTTTTTGTTCTACTTACTTTTAGCAAAGAAATGTTTTTGCAGATATCTGAAACGAAAACTGACATGATGTTCCTAAAATTGTCATTAAATGTTTTATTATATATCATTGTAATGACAATGGCTTTTTCTACCGATGAAAATGGAAAGATTAAGTGCTATAATTCGATTAATTACCGTGCGCGGACCAATCTGATAGTGCTTCACTATAATTTGCACATAACACTTCAGGAGTCAGGTTACGTGTCCAATAGCGAGTCCAATATCACTGTTTATATTCATAGTGCAACACAAGTCATACATTTACTTCATTCAGAATATATGGATATAACAGAAGTAAAGTTGCAGTCGATTAACGGTGGAATAATCTATACACCAGCATATTCTGTTCTGTATGAAGGGAAAGTGATCCGTTTGGATTTCGTCGTACATTATTCCGTACCACCCCCATTCTCTGAAGCCGTATTATTGCCTTTAGATGACGACTTAGAATGTGGTGTTTATACTCTATATGTGAAATTTTCAAACAAATATTTTAATCACTCGATGAACTCAAACGTAAGAAAACAGTGAGTAAATATTTATTAAAAATAAACTATTATATATATATAGGAAATGTATTATATATATTTATATATTAAAAATTTTGTAAACATTATTTATTACTATATTTTTTAAAGCATTTGTACAATCATCAAGAGTTATAATATGCACTTTTACTGCGCGATCCTTTATAATAAAATGTATAGTTTTACATTGTCATGCAAAATTTCTCCATATTTGAATATGATTATACTTCTTTACATAAAATATATTAATATATCGGACTAAAAAAATAACTGCTTTAGTCGCATGTTTTTTGTACCGGAATGAACATTAAATATAAAATATAGAATAAAAAATATATGTAAATATATGTAACATTTTGTTTAGTAAAAACAACATAATTATAGTAAAGAATGACAATTATTGAATATATTTTAAATGTACAGAATCTACACACATGCATACGCACGCTAACTATGTGATTTTATAAAGCTTATATACAGGGTGTCTGGTAATAATTGTCCCATTTCTCGCGTGTGCAAGTAAAGCGGTTTATAATAATTTTAAGAAATTAATTAAAAGAAATCGGCCAATCCGCGCTAGCACAAGCGCGCCACGAGAAAATTGAGCCCAGTATTTCGCGGTTGCAAGGCGCGCGACGAGGCGGTGAGAGAAGCACTTCACAATTAGTCTGTTTCTTTCTACCGCGCATTTGTACTCACGCGGTTTGGCCGATCTTTTCTAATTAATTTCTCATCAAATATTGTGAAGATCGCAAATATCGATAGAGAACTTTCCTATTCGGTTTAATCCGCTCTACACAGAAAAGGTGAAGCGATTATTACCGGACACTCTATATATGTGTACATTACATATATAAAATAATATCATTACGTATATTATATATATAGTAGAAAAATAATAATGCTGTTGTGTATGTGTGTGTATGTGTAATAATATATAATAATAAAATATGCCAAATATCACACATTTTTCAAACATCGCTTATAAATCGCATTGGTATGTACATTTTGCAATTTTTAATATTTTTATACAATTAATATTTTTAAACAATTGCTGAAAATTTATCGTTATCTGAAACATGCTATTAAAATGTAATAGGTTTATGGACATAGCACTAACCCAGATGAGAGGTGCCCAATTAATTCCGTGTTGGGCCGTGCCGGAAGTATGTGCCACTTTTAACATTTCCGTAGAACATCATAAAAGAAGCAAAATTTTGTCGAATATGCCAATACAAGAACAAAAACCTATAGATGGTGACACGATGCGCACACTATTCCACACGACACCTGAAATGTATACAAAAGACGTAGCAATTATGATGTATGATGTTGACAATCTGCATCAGGTTCTTAATTCGACAAAGACTGTGGTCAATACGTGGTGCAGACCACACATGATACCCCACATGAAATTCGTGCAATATGTTGCTGGAAATGTAACTATGTATTTAGAAAATTGGAAGATTTTGAAAAGCATTCCTAAAGTGGATTATATCGCAATTCCGAATTTCGAAGACAAAATCTGGCAGACTTATGGACTGGTTATTTACAAGTAATACATACATTCAGGAAATAATCATAATTATAATTTATTAAAATATAATATTATTTATGGCTTTTAAAATTTCAAAGATATGCATTTTTCTACGCTTATTATTAGAATTGGCTTAATTTAAGGAGATTTATAACAATATTTATTCGGTTATTTTTATATTTAGAAGGAATTTCATAATTCGGGAATATATGCTTATTAATGCTAAAATAATTTTGATAAGTGAATTTTAATAAATGACGATAACACTTATATAATACTTTAATAGAATTATAGAATAATTTACATTTATATCATGTAATAGTTACATTCATACTTTTAAATACTTTTTCGTTATTAATTAATCATTAATCGATTTAGCAACGTTAATGTTTAGGACATATGTTTATATTCTTATCATAGAACTCATTGTATGAGTATGATTTCTATATATTTTTCCTTGTATAATCAAAGAAGATTTATTGCTAGAAGATTTATTTTATCATATCGAAGATATGGAGAGCGAGAATGTTGGGAAATAAAATGACCGAATTTATTTCATTATTGAGAAAAAGAGAGCAAAAGCATATAAAGTTATATGAAAAATAATTACATATCATTTACATAATACATTCAATAAATTGTTGCAAAAAACTAAATCTTAATTGTCTATCAAAGTTTAACTAATCCATTCTTATGCTTAATAAATTATGTTTTTGGTTGACAATACATGAACTATCTTCCTTTAATATATGTACAACATATTTAATTTTTACATAAGCAAAGAATGCAGGTTTATAGCAAAAAATTTCGACATAACCGCATTACATACAAATAATTTTTAGTGAAGCCGATATTATCTACAATGAAAAATTACATCCTGCGTTTAAAACTCTATTAATGCGCTCAATAGCTCATGATATAACATATCAAAGGTTTGGTAATCTCTTCAATCCGTTATGTCACTGCTGGTTAAACAAGGGCTTTATTATGTTCCTCGAAGCGTATATCATCGATAAGGTTATTTTACATTTCTAACGCTATTTATAAGAAAATTTTTGTTAATCTCGTGACAAGATGAAAAATTCTGGAATTGTCTTCCCATTCGTTAAAAATAGAAAAAATATTGATATACAGTGTTATTTAAAATGATTTATCCGATTTCATGTTTACTTAGAGCACTTATAAGGTGAGAGACAAAACTGGGACAGTTTTTCTTTTGGATAATGTATCACTAATCACTATGCATTTGTAAACTTCAAAAATATAGTCATTTGAAATTGGATAAATTATTTTGAATAACCTTGTATTATTCTTTTTTCTCAATTTTTTACAATATCTTAACTATTTAAAAAAAAATTATATAGCAGATAATAAATATATTTAAATTATCTTATTACAACTTAGAAAAATCGCACAAGTATATTATTTGAATAATTATAATATTATATTATATGTCAAATAGTTACACATTACTAGTAAATTTAAAAATATAATTTAAAATTATATAACATAAAATAGAAGATCTTTCTTTAGAAATAGTAAATAATTGCATATATTAGTGCGAAATAGTTAATGCAATCTTCTTTTTCGATTATAAATATATTTATTCAATTACATCAATCTGTCTGTAGGCCTTTCCAAATTCCCGGATGATGGATTTGTTCGTAGTCCAGATTCAACATGAATCTCGTCATTTAAATACTAATTTTGCTACAAGTGATTTTATCAAATATACAAGCAATATACTTTCAAATAATTCATCTTGTACTTTTCTTCAAATTATAGGTATGTATGTATGTATATTTGAATATATATATATATATATAAAATGTACACACACACACACACACACATAGTATATATTTATACATGTGTGTGTAACAATTTATAATATGATTAAACAATAGTTGTTAAATTGCTAAACATAAATATCTGAGAACAAAAGGTTTTAATTGTACATTTATTTGCTCTTAATTGAATTCTGATATAAGAGAAAAAAATTTTTTTAATTTAAAATTAGTTCTTCTTTACTACTATTAGCTATGTTCAGGAATTTATGAACACCGTGAATTAAATTTATTTAAAGTATATATAATTACACATACTTTATATTTTTATTATAGGGGCCACTGTATGGCGCATGCTAGAAAGTATAATTCCCCATAATGCATTTTGGACGGGTCTCAACATGTATTTAATCCAGCAGTAAGTGATACTTATATTATAATATAATAATTAAATACTATTATAAATACACACACGCGCAGAAAAGTAAATACATAATACGAGCAAAAATATATCTCTAAAAACACTTTTCTAAATAAGATAAAATATTATACGCGCTAAGTACATGATAGTGTATCCAATGATTATCCAAACCTGCGTATGTAACACACAAAAATTTGAAAAATAAGAAATTAGTATATATTGTTAAAAAGTTAACTGTTAACAAGAAAGTTGACAAAATCAGATAATATCAATTATAATAAAAAATGCATTTACACAAATACTCAAATAAAATGCACATTTATATATTGCTCTTTCTTAAATTGTATAACAAATTTAATACTAAAATATGATAATAAAAAAATTAAGATAATTAAATTAAGGAATAAAATTATAGTGGGCACAATATTTATTCACATTATTTTATGCAATTTATTGATATTAATTTGATTTTGTAAAAAATTAAGTTAAAGCAATAAAATAGCGAAGCAATATTTTTGTTCAATGATAAATTTTTTGTTTTACAATTTAAATAAATAATAAGACGCTAGAGAATCATTAGATAAGATAAGTTACATAACATATGTTTATGCACTTACTCATTATGTCATTAGTTAATGAATGATGAACATAAACTATATGCAATTCATTATAATAAAAAAGGGACGCATATTTTTTATTATAATATGAATTAAATTTTTACTATAAGTTAAATTAATATTTAGTTATATTAAATTAATTATTATTGTAATATTGATATAATTGTTTGTTTTAATAGACACAGCATGAATGATTTATAAGCTTAACGTTTACATTGATCACCATGAAAGACAATGAATGAGTTTTAAGCGGCAGTTGTATCCTAAAAAACTTATAACGTCACAAACATAATATATCCAATATCGCACCCCTAGAAGAATACTGTCACAACTCAAAAAATACAAATTTTCATGATTTTCATTCCTCCACGTAGATATCGTTTCAAGCATACCTCCTGTGGGCTTAATTTTTGGGCTAAATTTTTTGAGTTGTGACAGTATTCTTCTAAGGGTGCGATATATCAAATAATATTTATTTTTGATATTGTTTACATCTGGTAACATACATATTATTTTGCAATAATACATTAACGAAGAAATTTATACCAGGTCCATCCTATAGTGCTTTTAATGTGATTTAAATGTGATATAGAATTATGTGGTTTAATATGAATTTGTAACTTTTAATGCAAAACAAGGTTCACATGTAGACAAAAATAATTCTTCAACATACACAAATTATTACAAACCCATCAGTAACTTTTGTCTATGTTTCAACCTCGCTTTGAATCAAAAGGTGCAAACATATGGAATTATAAATTATTAATATATAGTAGATATATAATTATAGACTTTGTCATGATAAAATTGGACAATGTAGACCACGGATTGTACGATGTATAAAAAGTATTAGAAAATTGTTTCGTAATTTACATCATAATTCCTCAAGAATACATGACTGCCACTTAAAACCAATTGACCTTTGTGAAAGTAAAGGTCAACGTTAAGATGAAAGTAAAAGTCATGCAAGCTGTGCTGAAATAAATAATTATAATTTTATATTTCTTAATGCGAATCAATTATATTTATAGACATTGAATTTCAACGGGCTAAATAAGAGCCAAACGCGGATGATGGTGCGCTTGTTTCGATGAAAAATTAATTTTCATCAAAACTAACTCACCACCATCCGCGTTTGGCTCTTATTTAGTTCGTTGAAATTCAATGTATATTTTAAATAGAGAGCCTAAACTCCTTAGTTATATATTTATAAAGTTTATTGTAACTATGTTAAATTTTACAGATTTACTTACTCTAATTTGAAAACTCCTGATGATCTATGGAACATTATGCAGATTGAAATAGATGACTTAAATCTTGATTTAAATTTTGAACGGTACAATCTGAATGTAAAACAGATGATGGATATTTGGACTATACAAGAGCATTGTCCTGTGCTAAATGTGACACGAGAATATTTTAGCGGTCGCGTGATAATATCGAAAGAATTTTACGACAAATTGGATCAGATACCATACTTTATACCTGTGACCTATACTAAGGAAACGGACCTCGATTTTAACATAATTGAACCAAATATTAATAGTTGTTTAACGCAGTCAAATCCAGAGTTGGAAATCCAATTTAATGATGAAGATAAATGGATCATTGTCAACATACAACAAGCTGGTAAGTATTAAATCATAATATATTAGTATCCTAAATCTCTTTATTTTATAAAAAATCTATCTTTATTACATATTTTTGTTCTTATACTTTCTTATAAGAATTGAAATTATATTCCACATATTATACAAATAACAATATTCTATTAAATATTCTACAATATTGCCGTTCAATTTAAGATTAAACGTACTTTACATAAATATTATTTTTCTAACTAAAATCAATTTATAAATTTATAAAATTTTGTACGTCGCTTAATTTTTCAGAGCTTTAAGCTTTAATTCGATTATCAGTGTGAAATAATTTTATAATCAATAACATATAAGAAATTTGCGTTTTTTACTATATATGTTCAATTTCTAATACAGTTTATACATGTTTAAAACATAAGAAATAAAAAATATATATAATTTGAAATATTTTTTTATTACATACATTCAGAAAAATAATCTTGAAAATTTATTTGTTGAATAATAGGATACTATCGCGTCAACTATGATATCGAGAATTGGCGAAAAATTGCGGGTTATTTAAACTCCGAACAATATATGTTTATCCATGTTCTCAATCGAGCGCAAATCATCGATGATGCCTTTCATCTTGCGATAGAGAAAAAACTTAACGTCTCCATATTCTGGGAACTCGCGAGCTATTTATCGCGAGAAGAAGATTATGTAGCATGGTATCCTATGATCAAAGTTTTCGAATACATTTCGAATATCTTTGCATTTACAAATACTCGAGAAAATCTTCCCAATGTCCTCAAGGTACTGTCAGTTAAAAAGTCTATCGATAAAATTATGTTTAAAATTAGATATTGGATCAATGCATGTAAATTAACGATTTTATATCATAATTCTAACATAATTTCTTAAAAAGTAAGATATTATGTAGTTAAAGAAGAACTTAATTATATGCTAATTATATAGTAAACTTATAAGTAACGCATTTTACTTGTAGCGCTGTTATCGTTACAATTATTTCTGTTCGATAACAGTAATGGCGCCTGTAACAAAATCACTAACTTCTTTACATTTTTTCAGTAACGCATAAAAAAACAAATTCTACAATTATTTTTATTGTTATTTTTCGAATCTACGCAGCATATTTTCCATTCGAACAAACACATAAAAAGCATGAAATTCTTTTTAAAATCTCAATACAATTTAACGATTCTCTTTTTAAACAATAAAATTTGACGACTTTTATTTTAAACCAGATCATGTAATATAAATTTTTGTTTTTATTTTGTTCTTTTTACTTTTGTTTTTCTTATAAACTCTTTTTTGAATTTTAGGAACAATTTTAAACTTACAACTTATTTTAATTCATAATTTAGAATATCAAAACAAAATTTTAAATTTGCATAAAGTTATAAGTACTAATCTGTTAAAAGAAGAAACTAAAATCCCTTCTTTTATTTATACTCACAGAATTTTTTTATCTTATGATAATTTTGACTTTTTTGCTATGTTTTTAAAAAAAATATTCCCTGAAATTAAAAAATAAAAAATTCAAAATTATAAAAATTATTACGTACTTTATATCGATATCAAGATTATATCGCTTTTATTATATTTTCGTATAAGAAAGATATTTAAAAAATTTATGTGTTTTATATATAAAACTAGACTTTAATAGCGTTAAAAAAAACCGAAAATTGTAACAATGCGGTATGACAACTTACTTTTCAAAATAGGTAACAAGTAACAGAAACTTGTTATTATTCTAAAATTTATAACGGGAAATGATAATTAATTACTTTTATAAAACAATTTTTCCTGTCTTTTTTTCATTATAAGTACAAGAAATCTAATTTCAGAAATTATCTATGTTTTTAATCTTACATTTTAAAGACATTAAACACATACTGCTATTTATGACATATATTAATATCACTCTATTAATTATTTTACATTACTTTCCTATTAGAAAATTATATCTCAAATATATATTATAATATTATGAGATTGTTTTCTGATGATAAGATTATAATTTATACCCAACTTTAGTGAATTAAACAAATTAAGTAAGCAATAAATATATAAGTTTTTTTTATTATAAAATATTTTTGTCAGATATCAAAAATTTGTACATATTTTACAAAAATATTTTTTGAGTTATAGTTTTAAAAGAGTGTAATATGATACATATTAAGTATCTTATTTGCAAACGCGTTTATTATAATATTTATGTACAAAATTGAAATATTTCATTCGTTATTTTTGTATGTAATGACCTAATATTTAAAAAATAATGAATTATGTAAGAAATATACTCTAAGAATTTACGAATTTAGACGATACAGGACAAACATAATTATTAAAGAGATTAATTAATTCAGAGCATATTATAATCACATCGTAAAATAAAATAGTTTTAGTAAATAAAATTGTATATTTTTTCGCATATATATTATTTATTTTTGTTTTGTAAGTAATCTAATGACTGAATGGAAATATATATTTTTAATTAAATTGTAGGAAGTATTACTGAAAATAGAAAGCCTATTTGAACATATAAAATTACATATGTACGATCAAAGGATATCCACCTATGATGATTTTGAGAAATATTTAAAACAAGAACTGGCAAAATGGATATGTATTATCGGTAATTCCTTGTGCATGGGACTAGCCCATCATCAATTGCAATTACATCTAAATAATCCTAAAAGATATAAGTAAGTTTTCTTTAATCATTATATTTCTATGTAGACATTTTTTAAATCTTGTGCAATCTTGTATATTTGATATATTACCCGAGAAAAAAAATCCATATATAATATACTTTCTATCCGTATATACAGGAAAATTAATAAAATAAATAATTGAAAAACAATTAGAATAATTTTTTTAGATAAAATAAAATTTGAAGAAATGAGAGAAGAGATTGCTCATATATAATTATACGTAAAGTTATATATCTTTCTATATCGGCAATTTTTTCAGATTTCTTTAAATTTTACTTTTTTATAAAAAATGCAAAAATTATTTTTCTAATTATTTTTCCATTATTCTTTTCAGTATTGTTTCTGTATATGCAGACAGAGATATATACAAACACTCATATTTTATATATATTTATATATTAATAAGGAATTTTTTTTTTTTAGGCTCTCTATTTGAAAATACACATTGAAATTCAATGTGTAATTATATATATGTTTTTATTTGATTATATATAAACCCTTTTCCTGGATATTTATTAACAAAGAAACTGCTCAATATCGATACCAGATAGGTATATAAAAAACTAAAACATTTCTTTTTGGTATGTCGTAGAATTTTGCCTGGGTGGCAGAAATGGACATACTGTAATGGTTTAAAGACAGCGGACTATAATACATGGCGCGATGTATGGTACAATACATCTCGTATATACAAAGAAAATGATTATAAAATGTTGAAATTCTTTAGTTGTTCTGAAGATCCTGAAATTATCTATAATTACCTAAAGTTTTTTATACCGACATTTGAAACGAGTGAATATATTTATATTTCTACTCTTGCGAGACATGCTAAGAATACTACAATGCTTACAAAAATACTGAATAATTTTGAACATATACAACACCGGTAATGACATCTTTTTATAAATATATATTGCTCATAATTATGTATTATTATGTACGTATTAATTATAAATCTACATACTGTTTTGTTCTCGTAGTCATATCAGTATGAATGCAATATTAAGTGTGATTATTAATAACGTGTATTCTGAGGAACAACTTATCCAGGTAAATTTTGTAAATCTCAAAAAGTTTTATACTTATTTATAAAGTTTTCATTGTGATATTTATTTTTCATCAAAATTTATCACATATTTTATATTATATATAATGTACGTATTTTTCTTTCTCTTTTATATGTCTTATACATGTATCGATATAATTATGCTATTTGAAAAATTGTCGCATTCGCTTTTTATGATGATTAATTACGAAATTACTGATTGATAAAATATAAAAATCAAAATAAAATTTATTTCAGATATTGAAATTCGCAAAAAGTAATATGTATATAATAGAATCACTTTCGAATATTGAACACAAGTTAAGAACACGTTCTCTTGAGATCCAAAATCAGTTGAATTTTCTTCATAATTTGTTTGAAGAGCCCAATACGTCTACTTGCTAGAGGTCCAACTACTACATGTACATTAACAATTACTACTGTAAGGCATCCTTTATTTATAAAACATCCAATGATTAAGCATAAATATTTAAAATAACTTTTAGATATTTAAATAATATTTTATATACTTATTATGTATTTATATAAATTATTTATTGTTTACATATTGTTTTCAATTATTTTCTTGATTGTTCTTATAATTTTATTGCAAATGTATTTAACGTTAAATTGGCTCTTACGTTACTCAGTTTTAATATGTATATAATTAAACATTAATTACATTTACGTAATGTTTATTATACACATATATATGTACATACATACATATATATATATATATATACACACATATATATATACATATACTTATATATACATAAATATATATAAATATACATATATATATATACGTATATTATGTAATTGTTTATATAACTTTATATTAAATATTAAAACGCAGATGTGTTAAATAAAATATGAGATATTCAATTTAATATGTATATATAAGATATAAACATTAATATTTTGATGGCCTATTGTGAATATTTAATAAGTATATTTAATGTAATAATTATAATTAATATTAGTATTACTCGTTTGTATTAGCTTTTATAATAATTAGTATTTTATTAATAGTATATTTATAATATTATATATTAATTATTTTTAATTCCATTGTAAAATGATAAAAATTATAATAATAAGATTTAATGTAATAATAATTTTAATGCCAAAAATATAAATTTTTGTATATTTATTTCTCGTATCTTCTAAAAAATTCTTTTATATTTTTTTAAATATATAATATTGTTTAATAATA
The DNA here is from genome assembly GCA_963971435.1 of Lasius platythorax. NCBI lineage: Eukaryota > Metazoa > Arthropoda > Insecta > Hymenoptera > Formicidae > Lasius > Lasius platythorax. The sequence continues at coordinate 14,476,927 of OZ020537.1, forward strand.
TTGCCGCAAATTTCTCTTTTATATATATAAACTATAACTATCTCTATTTTATAAATTTCTTTATTCCAAAAAACTGTTTCTTTTTAAACTAATTATTTTGCTTATTAATTTTTCCTTACTACTCGTATTTGTTAAGGCATTCCCGTTTCGGTATGTATGATTAAATAATATGATTAAACAAAAAAATTGAATTTTACTATTTTTTACATTAATAAAACATTTCTCGCATTAATGTTGAAACTTTATCTCTAATTTCTCGTCCAAGAATACATGTTCTAATCTTTTTTCTCATTTTGGAACATTTATACTTTTTATTTGAATTATTCTCTAATTGATTTATGTTTAATAACAAATTCAACAGTCCCCTTTTTATAAGAGCATATTGAAATGTTCATTTTAAACTTTCGTTTTCAAAATCCTTTGTGTTTAGGTTACACTTTGATATTCGTATACATGAGACTGCTAATCGTGCACAATTTGAACCGTTTTAATTATTATGAGAGAGCTTCAGGGGAAGAGAGTGGCAAACTCGATCACGTGACAGATAGCTCTAACGCCTCTATCCAATCACTTGGAAGAAAGGGAGTCACGGGGTTTTTCGCGCATGTGCAGTGGTAGAAACTAGGTAGAAACTAGCGTTTGCGCTACTACGCATGCGCGAAATTCCCTCCCTATCGCAATATTTGTAACATCAAGTACGGTCAAATGACATACATTCATTTCCGCTCCTCAAACATGTACAAGCGATATTAATCAAATACTTATGCAAATAAATTTAACCATTATCAAGCTACATTTATTAAAATTTATTAAAAGAAAGTCTCGTTTAAAGAAAGTTTCCATCAGTCTTTGTGTCGCCCTACAGCGTAGGTTAGGATTGATGATCTAATATTGAACAAGGATTTTATTGACGTGAAATTTAAAAATTACAAAAGAGCCTCGAGAAAAAAATCGATAATGAGATGTGTAAGATTTCAAAGGGATAAAAGACCGCATTGGAATTCGAGAGAAGGTAATTTTGCAATCAATTTTCCTTGATTATATTAATCTCTTGTTATATTGTTAATCAAGGTACGTATGATTCATATAGTTGCAGAAAACGTGACGACGAGTGAGAAAGTGGATAAGAATAATGACATCTCTTCTCAAAAATATGATGAATGTGCAGCTTCCAATCATTGCACGCCAGTTACAAGCAGACAAAATGCGAACAATGCCGATGAATCACTAGAGCCTGATCATTACTCAAGTCCAATCTTACTTCCATGTACGCAAGAGGGTGGTAATGAGGTTGCGTGGGATTGGAGTAGTTCCCTGAGCAAAACTCCCGAGAGCAGAAATAAAGGACAAAACGTCCACTGTGAGACACCTAAGGGAACTAAGCTGTTGCAGAAGAAAAGGAACTCGGATTCGCCTTTATTGTACAAGCCGCTCAAAAGAAAGACTATTAATATGGAAAACATAGAAAACATCGGACAATTTGCAGCTGAGTTGCAAGCATTAACCGAAAAGATGTGTGTTATAAAACACAATGACCAGAATCATTCAAATGATCAGGTCGAGAAAGAAGTGCCGATCTTAGCAAACACAAGCATCAAGGAAGAAACGCCAACGGTTGAAGACGACAAGCAGAATTACATTGGAGAAATCAACGATAACAATATTATTAAGAAAGATGCAAATTATGAAGATTTATTTGATGATTCGATAGATGATGATATGATTAGATGCACTCAAGAGATAGAGGAGAAATTAAAATCAATCGCGGACAAAGAAAATTCTACGCATTCAGAGCCAAGTGTCGAGAAAGAAGAATTGTCCCAGAAATCTGGTGCAAACAATGCATCCGATAAAAATACTGTACAATCTACTTCTATTGAAAGTTTTAAAGAATTGTCAGCTGAAAATATTTTCCACAGAGGTACAAATAATAATAACACATTAAAGACATATTCAAAATTATCAAAAAGGGATTCAAACTCTAGTATACATATCGCAGGACATACAGGTAAAAACTTGTATAAATCGTGTCTGAGCAACAACAACATGATACATTCCAGTATCAGAGGCTCGTGTGACAATAAAAAGTTGTCAAAAAATAAAGCTACAAAATCATTTGATTTTCCTGATGATTCTTTTGATGATTGTTTAGCAGCCTGCATCGAGGACGAAAAATCATTGCCAGCGATGTTCGAGTCTTTGGTTTACAGAAACGATAGTGCGAAATTTGAAGCTAGTTACGAACGTTTGACTCACGCGCCATTAAAATTGGAAGCCAACTCCCTCAAGTCTACGGCGAAGGGTGAAACGTCCAGCGCTAACTTGTCGGCGGATAAGAAGTTCTTTAAGACCAAAAGTTTGTCCGATCACTACATTAATCAGAACGCGAACGCTAAGAATAAATCAAATACAATGAGATCCATGTTACACCTGAACCCGGCCAAAAGCTCGACGATAACGTATACAAATGTCACGCGTGCCTCCGTAAGTACAAATCCGATTGTTAAAAATGACTGTAAAGTCGAGAATAGTGCAATTTCGTTAACGCGCGGCGCGGATCGAACGCGTGGGTCCGATGATGTCAACAGGTGCACCATAAAAGGAGATGGTGATCGTTTCGTTAGGCATCATTCCACCGGTAATATGAAAAACGATACGAGAGAAGTGTCGAAGACTGGTTCGCAGCCGGCTCAGTGTACTTCGGAAGAGATCGAAAGAAAGAGATTGCAGGCCTTAATGAGGCTCGAAGCGAAAAGAAAGCTGTACGCCGAAATGAAGATTACGAATAACATTAATAGGTGAAGAATATAAGTGCCTTTATCCTCTAATTGCCTACTCGTTGTTTGAAAGTAATATTATATGACTTTCTGAACTACGTATGTAATCCTGTAAATCGTTTCGTCGACGAAACTATTCTCATTCTGTGATCGTCATTGTTATCCTTATTATCATATTCATCATAATCATCATTGTTACATTGTACAAAAATATTTTTAAAAAAGAGTTGCACAAATATATTTTTAATTATAACGATATAATTTATAATTTGTAGAAAACATTTGTACATTTGAGCTATATATACATATATATATATATATATATATATATATATATATATATGTATGTATGTATATATATATATGTATTATACATATATACATAGCTATACATATATTTGAAGAATTTCAGGGATACATGTTTCTTAAAACGTCCAAATTTTATTCCTTAACAATTTCGCGACCGCGATAGTAGCTTATAGCGTCATTAATAGTGTTAAATTGAAATGAATTAATAATTATATTTATATTATATGATTATAAATTCAGATATGAATAAGAACAAAGTATTTTGTTCCCGAAAATAAAAAAAGAGTAAGTTTTTTTTATAACTTTAATTATTTTCTATCATTTTTTTATGATAAAATGTTGATTTTTTTTATTTTGACTGTATGCTTGATTTCGCCAACTTATATGTATAATCAATAACGGATCATTCTTTACACGTATAATCTGATATATCGAAATTGCGATATAAACGAATTATTTTAGAATTTTACAAAAATTTGTAATTAGATTTTACGACGTCATACGGTGTGATAGATGTACATATAATATCAAACGAAAACTACATACTTACATTATGAAGTAGAAGTAAAAAAAATATATAACATAGTTCAAGAAAAATTACTTTTTTTATCGAACACAAGAAAGAGAGTAATCATTTCCCATAGTTTTTTTTTAGAGACGCTGAATACGATTCCAAATTGCTTCATCACGTCACAATTTTGAGAGCTTTGCAATTAAAGTTGCAAAAAATAGGTAAATATATATTTTATATCGCAGTATTGTATTTGACGTATTGGAGTATTTGTTGCAATTACACACAAAATTAAGTATATTGTTAGAACTTTCAGCCCGCAAAAGAAATTTTAAATACAGGGTCTACTGTGAAAAAGTTACGAATAATTAATTTTCAATTGTGTTTGTTTAAACTTAATAATTTTTTAGATCGTTAAATATGAATCTGATGTCAAAATTGATAAATTCAAAATGTATACATAAGTGTTTTCATGTATATAAATTTTTACAAGATTCAACATTTTTAATTTGACATCCGCCTTATTAATTCCGCCATTTTCAATTTTCAAATCAGATTCATATTCAGCGAATATTATAAGAAATTCTCAAGTTTAAATAAACAATAAATATCTTATTAATCATAACCGACATAACATATATTCCTATTGAATGTTGAAAGTTCTAACAACATACTTAACTTTGATTGCAACAAAATTTCTACGTCACATAGCTATAACAAGTTAAAAGCCCATTTTCGCAACTTTAATCGCAAATTTCTCAAAATTGTGATGTGATGTAGTAATTTAAAAGCTTCGTATTCAGCATTAAAAAAAGGATTACGAGAAATGGTTATTTTTTTTCTTGTGTTTTTTTTTTATTGAATTGTGTAATTGACCCTATACAGGGTGATCTAAAACGAGTGTAAAAAAACTTTGTCAGCTTGTTCGAGAGAGCATTTTAAGTAAAAGATGTTATATGAACATAGAGGTCCTATTTCAAGCTTGCATTCGAGCTCAAGAAGCACATTTTGAGCACTTGTTATAACTCATACACTAGATTGTTATTTTCGAATAATAATTGTTAATTTATAAATAGAATATGCTTTGTTTTTCGAATTGTAACTAGATATTAAATCTATTATTTATTACCGCATTAATAAAACTTTGATCTCTCTTGTAGTTCTATAACTAATTGAAATAGGACCTATATGTTTATATAATATTTTTTATTTAAAATGACTTCCTGAACAAGCTGTCGAAGTTTTTTACACTCGTTGTAGATCACCCTGTATACATTTGTATATATAGATGAGATTCTGTGTAGAAATATGCGCCATCTTGTCGGTAATACGTATAGCGTTATTGTATGCACAGCGTATTAGCTTTTTTATGTTCAATCATCCTTTTTTATGTTTATGAGGCTCGCGATTATTAGATTCATTTTATAAGAACTCTTGTATAACGCGTCTAAATATAGATATATATATATGTATATCAAGATTTATATTCTCTTCTTCTCTTATCCATTTTATCTTCCTCTTGAGAGATAAAGTTTCTCACTACATCCATATGTGTTTTGTATCATTAGTTTTAACAATCGACTTATATCCAGATGTGTATATGTATTGCGACATTTTAATTTCTTGCAGCTAAAATTTGTCATTTTTATTAAAATTTTTTCAGGACATATTTACTAAATAAAACATAGGATGTAATATTTATACACGTGAGAAGAAATACATTTATTTAAGAAACTCGTAGAAAAATAGAAGCTTTTTTGTAATATAATTTGCTCCTATCTTTAGGATAAAGTTTTGTAGTTTAAATACATATATATATATATATATATATATATATACACTACAAATATATATTATATTTATATATTATAAAAAATTATATACATATATACATATATAAAAGAAATTATATTTTTTAAAAAGCGTAACACTGCGTACTCAACCTTATCACTAATTTTTCAAAATTATATAGAAAAAAATGAGGCGTCCGAAAAATTACAGAGAAATCTATAGAGCCGCGTATTTATTATTTATTATCATTCGAATGGATCGTTGTCCAGCTTTTCTCGTAAAACACCGAATTGTCAGGCCGATATATTATACACTTAGGCGATTATCCTTGAGATTCGCGCACGCGCGACTGTCAAACTTGTCGCTCGCTCTACGTCACTTTAATCAATATATCCGATGACGTCACGTGAAAGGGTTTTCACCTACCCGCTTCGTTGTTCTACGTGACACGGCTACGCACTTGGAATCTCCTTTGGCTACTTTATTTTCGACATTTACATTCTTTATTCTCTCGATCCTTATTCGAGTCGAACGCGCGCGTGACAATAATATTCCTACAAAAAAAATTTACGAAAAGAAAAAAAAGAAAAGAAAAACCCTTCGCGCGTTCGCGGATTTTTCTTCCTCCGGAAAAACTTGTGCGCGCGTCTACGCTCTTACGAGCATCAATTATCTCTTTTTTTTTCCTCTACTTTTTACGTGATACTCGCGGTATCTGTATCTCTCCGTTCGAGAGCGGAATGGATTCAGTGGCTCCTGTCATACGTCTACGTTGTCGCGTGTTCCTCTTCCTCGCGTTCGGCGAATCCGCCGCGTTGTAGCGTCGAGGAAACCACCTTCTTCATCATCATCATCATCATCAGGGAATCGGACGTTGTCAGACGTCGTGAAGACGAGGGGGAGGATTTTTATTCCCCTCGAAGCTTCCCTTCGTCGTCCGCGCCATCCGTGAGCCAACTGTCATCTCCGCCGCCGTCGACGCCGACGCCGACGCCGACGCCGACGCCGACGCCGACGCCACCCCTGCCGTCGTCACCACCGCCGCCGCCGCCGCCGCGAAGTATCATAGTACCGTCATAGTACCCTCGAGAGTAACCGAGTACCTCGAGCGCGTAGGTCCAGTATCCCCGAATCCGCGAATGCGAAGTACGACCTGGACGAAGCACTTCGCCGGCCGCCTCTCGTCACGATGCTATCACCGCGAGCGGTGATCGCGCTCTTCCTCCTCGCCGGCACGACGACCGCCGAGGTCTTTACCAACGAGTTCCTGGTGAGGATGCGGCAGCCAGAGGAAAGGCACGTAGCCGATCGCGTAGCGCTGAGAAATGGCTTCGTCAATCTCGGACCGGTGAGTAAAAAAAAAAAAAAAAAAACGACGAGGGTCTGTGCTGCTATTTTATTCGGCTCCGCTCGAAGACGCTTGTCGTCTTACGTTTTATTCGGAGTATTATTATACTCGATTATGGAGTACCGAATTTTTTCCACCGAATTCTCCTGTTATTTAATTTTCTATTTTTTTTTCTTTCAAATTATATATATATATATATATTATATATTATTTTTTAACCCTTCAGTCGATGAACGGATGCCCAGAGTAACTTTAAATGTCAATAATGTGTCGGAATTCTCTTCTCCGCCCGAAACGAAATGCAAAGGGCCTTCGTATATTCGGAAAACCTCCTGAAATGTATAAAAAAATGTTCGATGCCGCAGAGCAGCTGCTATAAAGAAATTGTCGCAGTGCAATGTGTCGAGAATCACGCAGTTGGTACCCATACATTGATGAGAAGGTGAAAAATTATGCATTGTGGACAGAAGGGTTAATTATATATTATTTTTATTTTAAAGAAACAAAAAACCTTACACGCGTCTCCCTTAAGGGTGCTATAAGTTCGCACGCGAACGAAATAATCGCGCATTCGACGAGGCGCATAGAGAGAGAGATTCAGGTGAATATATTTTAGAATGCGTAACGATCGAATCTCGGTTGACCAGCAACATTTTATCGTCGAGTTAACTTTTTGTCGCGTTTTCTCACAATATCGCGATATACGTTTTGACACGTGAACACGCTTCTCGATTCAGATGGTGCCGCGTTTATTCAGAGACTGTATTACTCTCCGATTGTATCTCTGAACTTTGCCGTGTGATGTCGGATAATAATAGATATCCATTACAAAGATAATTGTATGAACTAGATTCTCTTCGATAAATATCCCATTTACACGCTCGATTTACAGACATCTATGACAGATGCGAATATTACAATATTATATCGTCGGCTTTGGTAACGATATCAACGATGTTTCATTATACAGATTCTGATTGATTGTCGATGCAAGCAAAAGAAAAACCGTCATAGAGGATTCTTTTTTTTTGCGTTTGCAAATTGTAAGATCGCTGATTTCATTGCACACTAGCTTTCTTTATTTTTGCATTTTCTAGAGAGAGAGAAAAAATCCCAGATTAATATTGAAATAAATAAATATATCAAAATAAATAGATAGTTTTTTCCGATTTTAATTTTATAATTTTTATAATTATTCACGAGAAATTATCAATATCAATATCAATTATTACTGATATTATTTATGGTATAAAAATAATATACGTATATGTACAATGTATAAAAGTAATACGCAAGCTTTCTGTTAATTTTTTTAATTACTAATGCAGCGAAAATTCGAAAAATATTCGTAGAGTAGAAGCAAATTAGCTTTTAAGCTTTAGCAATGCTTTTGCGCTAATGATGTTATTGTTATTTCTTGTTGATGAATGAATCTGGTCAATGTGTTGCGCGCATTTCCAATGCATTTCTAAATATTTTACTCGCAGTTTCACTCGCAAAATTTTTTAAATTTAACTATCAGGTCTTTTTACGCTTTTGAAATTTTATTTTTTTTTAATTTCTCAGGTTCTTAAGTATATCGCGCAAAAATTATGTCAGTACATAAATAATAAAGATAAAAAAAAATATACTAAAATTTTTTTATAATATAATTATAGATTGAAAAAAAATAACAGGGGTAATTTATTAATGGTGCTAATCTAAAAGCTAATCATAAATCAATGATTAACGCGAACTACCACTGGTTTGCCAAGTTTGTTTGAACTAAGATAGCCTTAGTCCGCAGAGACTTACGAGAGGTAAGGCTACTGTGAGATCAATACTCGAGAAAATGATGAGATTGGTCTTAAAAATCGCAGCACGCAAGAAACTCGATACATATATACGGAGTAAGATGTTATTGATGGTATAATTAAGAAAATTGTAATTTTACACGAAGAAGTATCGCGAAAATATGGAAAACAATTTTTTTAAGCGGCTTCTCTTTTTTATTCTTTTTTAGATTAATTTTGCAAATCGGGATTATACATCATTTTTAAGAGCCTGAATAACTTTTTACCATCTTGTGACTTCTAAATCCAACGTACTTCAATAGCGGCTGTTAAAGTGTAACTAAAACATTTAATGTTTTAATTAAAAAAAAAAAAAAAATTTAAGATTAGCGAAAACGAGCTATTTGTAAAATATAAAAAAATCATCTTTTTATTTCCTATAAAAGATATTGTATTTTTATTCTCATAATCTTTTATTTTTGATAGAGAATCGATGTTGAAACGAATTCATCGATTTATAATGGCACACGTAGTGCCATTATAAAAGTTATGCAAATTTAAAACGTATTGTTAATCTTTCACAATTTCGATTTCCTATAAAACGCTTTTTTTTTTTTTTTTTTTTTTTTTTTTTGCGTAGACAGATTTTATCTTTTCGATTTAATTTTTTTGACATGTAGAGTCACATCAGATTTATATATAGTTTAATCGCAATAAATTGAATAAGGGAGATGCACACAATTTTGCCAATGTGGAAGAAATTGATATCCCGTAAACGCTATTTATCGGCGTGGTGACGTAGTTCCTTCCGATTAAAACTGTTTCCTGCCCATCTCGTACGATTAACCGCCATGGGACATGAGGCTAAATTATCAGCGATCGATCGGCCTCGACTGTGACGCGATTAATTCCGCCATACATTGGCAGTGACTGATTTTATCTTGGATGACACGCTAACAGCTGATGCTGATAGATTAAGAGATTTTCCTGTCGTTTAACAAGAATCATCGGATCTTTTTCTTTTGTTTTGCAAATTATATCGCGAATACGACGGTTAATTTCGTAGATGGACAGACGAAAAGAGATGGCGAGCGATACGCGTGTTAAATATTCGCGAAAAAAAAGAAGCGGTGTAAAAACCGAGAAAAGCTATTTGAGATGAAAAAAGACGCACTTGGACTTTTTCTCTCTTTCTCTCTCTCTTTCTCTTTCTCTCTCTCTCTGTTTCTCTTTTTTTTTTCGCGACAATTATAGTTTAGGGGATGTTGTAAGCCGCAACGAGGATTTACGTAAACGACTCTACCGAGACAATTCTCATCATTCGTGACGGTCCGGAAAATTAATTATTTTATCTCAATAACGTTCTCTCTCTATTTATCAATGTAGGCGTATCGGGGAAATCGAGATTAACTCTCGAATGGCGTGATAGCCATGCGCACAGTGGCTGGATAAATTTTGACCCGTAACGCAATTTCTCTTTTCGCCGAATAAAGTTTTTTATATTGGATTTTTTATTTTTATTATACACAAAATATATATAAAATGAATATTTTTATTATACATAAAACGTAAATAAAATATATATAGTTTTTTTTTTTTTTTCAATTAAATGCCGCTTGTACATGATGATTGAAGGAAAAAGAAATATTTTTAGGAGAAATCTATATTTTTAAAATAAAAAAATAAATTATGCTTATTCCAATTCTGCGAAATATGCACATATGAAATATCCGTCTCGATTGTATCGTGTAAAGCTTTATGAAACAGTTTTGAGATATGGGTCATATGATGACCCAGCGAGCACCGACAGAGGGTTAAAGATACATCGTTCATCGGGTTTTTAGTCAATATATATTGATAGAAATTCCGCTTTCAGAGATTGCTTTTCTCCCTCTCGTTTGCTTTTCTCCTTTTTACCTCTACAGAAGTAGAGAGGTATTAAATTTACTTTATTCTATTCCTCTATTTCGCGTGTTCTGTCGTAATTCTTCTATTATTCTATCTTGAAAGTTATTCTCTGTCGTCGTTCTTCTATTATTCTACCTTGAAAATTAATATGCCAGTTATTGTTACATTTGCATCGAAGTTCGAGAAATAAAATATTTGTATTCTCTCGAATTGAGATGAAGTTTCAACATCGCGAAAACAAGAAACGCAAAAAGAAAAAGGAAAAGAAAATCTCTTTCGTTTGTAACACAAACTTCTGCTCTCTGTTAAAGGTTTTGGGCAGTCAGACGGAGTATCATTTCGTACATAGAGCTTTACCTCATGTACGAAGCAAACGATCCGTGCCACACACGCGAAAATTAAAGGTCGACCCTCTGGTAAGTTGATATCTTTCTCGTGAGATCTACGGGATGATCGTCATTATACGGGAGAAAGGAAAGTTATCAAAATGTTAATTCAGAAAACTAGAATTGTTCCAGTTTCGCGTCATTTTTATCTCAGAACAAAAATGGAACTTGAAAATTTAAATGGGACAAAAGAATTTTTTAAAAATTTAAACAAATAATTTAAATAAATTTAAACAAATTTTGAATTTAACATTTTTTTTTACTGTAATATTCGGAATATTGAAAACATCGGTATCTCTAAAGCCCGCTCTAGGCGACTTAATAATTTGTGACAAAATCCGAAACAATTTTACTTATAATTTTATGCGTAATGTAATAATACAAGAAATATTTGAAGAATACACAATATGTGTCAGAATATACGCACACCCATTAAAATTATAAATAGAATTATGCCTCGAATTTTTGTATAATAAATTATATAGATTTTCGTCTAAAATGCGGACTTTTTTTAAAAAAAAAAAGAGAGAGGCAAAAAGAGAGATACAAAAGTCATTCAGAATGCAATAATAATAACTCAGGTGGCCACGGCGATACAGCAGCCTGGTTTCAAGAGAGTGAAGAGGGGCTACAAACCCCTGAGCGTGGACAATCTTGTACCATTGTACGAGATGAAGAATCCGACAAATCCCGGAAGCAAAGACCCGACGGATCCCTTCTTCAAGTACCAGTGGTATTTGAAGAATGTCGGCCAGAACGGCGGTAAACCGAAGTTGGATCTGAACGTCGAGGCTGCGTGGGCTCAGGGTGTCACGGGGAAGAACGTGACGACGGCCATCATGGACGACGGTGCGTAAAGAGAATATTTTTTTCTTTTTTTCTTTCTTTCTTTCTTTTTTTTTTTTTCCCTAACCGCGAGACCTCACGATCGGAGTTATTTCGAAGTCAAAACAGCGTGTTAAATTACACGCGCTTGAATGCAAGTTTGCAGAATCAGCAGCGGTTTGAATCGATATCGCTGAGGGACGATGAGTTACGCAACGCTCTCTCATTTCACTGAGAAACGAGACGTATTTTCATCCGACTTCGCGTGCAACTGCGAGTTACGGCGAGAAGTGCAACGAGAGAACTCGTTGTAAACGAGTTCTCTTTTCATGGTTCGAGACTTTTCCTTAACGAGAAAGAACGAGATCGCCGGTTTGCCTTCTCTTTTTCTTTTTTCTTTTTTCTTTTTTTTTTTTTTTTCGAAGGAACTTTTGTGTTTCGCGTTACGCACGATGCACGTAACAGGCGCATAAAAGTCGCCTCTTGAATTCATCCCGTAACATATGTACGCACTAACTACGATGTTTCATTGCAGGTGTCGATTATATGCATCCGGATCTCAAGTATAATTATGTAAGTGTTCTTTTATTCGCTCTAGTATTAAGCAAAAAAATTTATTTATTTTTTTTTTATTTTGAATAAAATCGAGAGATCAGAGTTTTGAAAAAAATGAAAACAATTATGTTTAAATTATCAATGATCGTTATTGTAATTTTGTTTCCAATTTGATTTCACACAAAGACGGACAAATCTTTTGCACCGACCTGACTAATTGCACATCGCATTAATTTAATATTCATTATAACGATGACGAGGAAAATTACATGAAAATCACGCACATTACGAATGCAAAACTGTAATATTTCTGTTCAGGAGTATTTTTTTCTGTATAAATCTGCGTAACTCAATATTAATAGCATTTACGTCATATAACTGGAGAGAGAATTTCAAATATTCCTTTTCGCACAGATGCCATTCTCGGCGCAGCAAACTTACAAATATGTCAGGAATTCAAAACCGGAGAATGAACCGCGAGTCGAGCGGACAGAAATTAGTAATTGCTTATGGTATTCGGGAAAGAGAAAGAAATGTTTAATTATATTCCGTCTATTTTTAACGTAACAAATATTTTATGTAAAACTTATTATCAAGGTATTTTTTCATTACAGTTTTCATAATTTGGATTAATAGAATGAATTTTGGAACAAGGTTAATTCCTATTTATATATATGTATATAAATGATGAGACCACACAATTTCGCGAACTCTAAATAAGCAATTACTTGATTACGAATTAGCGATCATGGATCATTAATGTCGATGCTCCTGTTCGGTTTCAGAACGCTAAAGCTTCATACGACTTCAGCAGTAATGATCCTTATCCGTATCCGAGATACACCGACGATTGGTTTAACAGGTAAAAGCGTATGATAAAAAAAAAATTTAATTAGAAAAATCAATTACCATCGAGTCATAATAAAAGTTAAACGAATGCTCTTAATGCAAGATAAAAACAGAAGCGTTTATTTAGAAGTAAATAAAAAAATTAAATGCAGAGAAAAGTTAATTAATAAATCAAACAAAATTATTTATTCGAAGGTATGAATAATAAGAAAAATCGGACGAGAAAAGTTAAAGTTAAATTAAACGAGATTATCCGTTTAAATGTGCGCGATAAAAAAAAATTGAACGGAGAAAAGTTTAATTAAATTAAAATGCGAGATGTGCATAAACAATGAGTCGTATGAGTGAAAGTGAAACAATTGCTCTTAACGTAAGGATAGAGACAAAAGCGTTTGTTGAAAAGAGCGAGACAAAAGCGCGCGTCCTACATTTCGTGCGAATCGCGCGCGAAATCGCGTATCGTCGCTCGCGTGATGATCGGAGAAATTATGGCTGAAAATGATTTTCTTTTTTTTTTCTTGTGACGCATTTTTCTTATCAAAGCCACGGCACGAGGTGCGCCGGGGAGGTCGCGGCTGCGCGCGATAACGGAGTTTGCGGCGTCGGGGTGGCGTACGATTCCAAGATCGCCGGGATCCGGATGCTGGACCAACCCTATATGACCGATCTGATCGAGGCGAACAGTATGGGCCACGAACCCGATCTCATAGATATTTATAGCGCCTCCTGGGGACCCACGGACGACGGGAAGACGGTGGACGGACCGCGAAACGCGACCATGAGGGCCATCGTACGCGGCGTTAATGAGGTACACTAATTACTCGTGCATGAAAAATATAAGGATAGGATCAAGTTCAATATATGTACTTAAAAATCCAATAATCAAGTTTCATTTTCTAGGATTTTCGAATAGTACTCGTGAGAAATAATATTTCACATATTGTACTTGCGAAGTAATCATAGAGAATTCGAAACCGTGCAAACAAATTTGAACCTACTCGCAAGATACTTAATCCCATCGCTAGAAAAATGCATTCGCGCGCGCGATAGCAAAGTTGATGGAGAGAATTATTAATATAACTGGCATCTCTCTTTAGCAGCAAAATCATTATTGAATCAGCGAGGAGAGCTTTGTTTTTCTGCGTTAAATTAAAAGAGAGTTAGATTTATTTAAGAAACGGAGAGAGAAATAAATGGAGAAAAAGTATATTAAAACAGAGGCAAAATAATGCGAGGAATAAAAAATATTTTTAACTCTATTTGCAGAAAAGAAACATAAATCCACTGAAAATGTGATATGTGAAAAAAATTGTTTTATCGTTAGATGTATCGAAAAGGATTTTGTCGCTGGAATTATCGTTTCCTATCGCTTGCTTTATACTTATTAGGGCAGGAACGGTCTGGGTAACATTTATGTCTGGGCTTCCGGGGACGGCGGAGAGGAGGATGATTGCAATTGCGACGGATATGCCGCCAGTATGTGGACCATCAGCATCAACAGTGCCATTAACGACGGCCAGAATGCCCACTACGACGAGAGCTGTTCCAGTACCTTAGCTTCTACCTTTAGCAACGGTGCCAAAGATCCTAACACAGGAGTAGTAAGTGGTCTCGTTTTGGATAAAGGGAGAATTAGCTACATCTTTATTCGAGAAGAAACACACGTTGCTCTGTAACATTTGATGTGTTAATTAAAAGAAAAAAATTATTAATATAAATTATAAATTATTAATATAGATTAATATAAGTTAATATAAATTAAAAGAAAAAAAAAATTCTCAGACAGAGAAAGACGCTTTATTTTAGCGACGTTTCTCCCTTCTATGTAGAATTAATTCTCTAAGAAAAAAGCGGAATGAGTGAATATGCTTTTTTTTTTATTCACTGTATGTTTTTCACAGGCTACTACAGATCTGTATGGAAAATGCACGACTACTCATAGCGGGACATCCGCCGCGGCACCGGAAGCCGCGGGAGTGTTCGCGCTTGCTCTCGAAGCCAAGTAAGTGTATTCTATAGTTTCGTTTCGACCCTTCTGTCAGTGAATACTCAGGTACCCAAAGCAACTTTAATAAATGTTAAAAAAAATTGTGCAAATTAGAAATTTGCACATTGCTTCCTCACCATTTTAATTCGCTCACAAAGTTCCTCCTTAGAGGAAGCTAGTTTTTAAATTAAATTAAAATTATTAGTATATAATAGATTGTTGGCTTCCTCATAGAGGAAGCTTTATGAGCGAATTAAAATGGTGAGGAAGCAATGTGCAAATTTCTAATTTGCACAATTTTTATTTTTATATAACCATCACAAAAAATTTAGAAATTATATTATGAAATTCTATTCATATAAAAATATTTAGCCCGATATCTTAAAATTTTAGGAAGTTAGAGCGTACAAAGACATCTCTCAAAAAATTCAAAATTTTATAAAATATGAACTCCTTAACCGATTCAAACCAAATTCAATACCAACCATCCTTTATTGATACCCTATTCATGTAAAAATATTTAACCCTATATCTCAAAGTTTGCGGAAGTTAGAGCAATTACGCTCTTTTTTGAAAAAATTCGAAATTTTTAAAAAATAAACCCCTTTACCGATTCTAGCCAAATTCAATACCATCCTTTAATGATACTCTATTCATGTAAAAAAAATTTAGATCGATATCTCAAAATTTGCGGAAGTTAGAGCAACCACGCTCTTTTTTGGAAAATTCGAAATTTTATAAAAAATAAACCCCTTCACCGATTCTAGCCAAATTCAATACCA
The DNA here is from genome assembly GCA_963971435.1 of Lasius platythorax. NCBI lineage: Eukaryota > Metazoa > Arthropoda > Insecta > Hymenoptera > Formicidae > Lasius > Lasius platythorax. Next base: position 14,492,727 of record OZ020537.1, read on the forward strand.
ATCAACCCTTAATGATACTCTATTCATGTAAAAAATTTTAGCTCGATATCTCAAAATTTACGGAAGTTAGAGCGACCACGTCCTTTTGGTGCACATACACACATACACACATACATACGGACATTTTTTTAAAATGTGATTTTTCGACGTTTTAGAACATTCTGAACACATTGGCATGAAAAAATGAAAAAAAAAATTTTTCACGAAAACTAAGCTTCCTCTATGAGGAAGCAAAAACGTGTCGAAACTTTTCTGCCCGAAACAAAATACAAAGGGCCTTTGTATTCGGAAACCTCCTAATAAAATATAACGGGAAGGAATGTTCGACAGCTGCTATAAGGAAATTATCACAGGGTGTCGAAAAAACAGTAGTCGGTACCCATACATTGATGAAAAGGTGAAAAATTATGACATTGACAGAAGGGTTGAAAATTTTAAGCGTCATCGATGCTTCTAGAGAGACTCGGATCAACAAAAATCCTTCCATCAAAATTCCATGCGTCGGCTATAAGAGCTTTCACATTTCTAGCTCGCAACTGACCTGGAGAGATATTCAGCACCTGACCGTCCTAACTTCGAAGAGGAATTCTTTGTTTGACGCGAAGGACAGATTCCATTGGACCATGAACGGCGTTGGACTAGAGTTCAATCATCTTTTCGGTTATGGCGTCCTGGATGCGGGCGCTATGGTGGCTCTGGCTAAGAAGTGGAAGACGGTACCGCCGAGATATCACTGCGAAGCTGGGTCTATGATTGAAACGCAGTAAGTAAAGTCGTCTCAGATCGACGATTAATGAGGAACAACTCACTGCTCTGGACAATTTAGAGAATCGAGTCTTTTCCTTGAGAAAAATCCTACTACGAATCGTCGGTCCATTTCCTCGAGCCGTTTGATCTCTCTAGGGAAGTCACGAGCGATCGATCCATCCTCGTGAAGATTAAGACCGATGCATGCGCCGGCACCGAATACGCCGTTAATTATTTGGAACATGTACAAGCCGTCATTACCGTAAATGGAACTCGGCGAGGTGATCTCGAGCTGTTTCTTACATCTCCGATGGGCACGAGGTACGTAAATAAGCACTACTCTCTAATCTTTCTCTTCTTTTCTTCTTCCTAATAAAATTTCTCCTTTTTCTTCTACCATTTAATTCGATCGGACCGACCGATTGTAAACAAATAAAGATATATCCGCAATTTCTCTTCAGATCCATGATCCTGAGTCGCAGAGTGAACGATGACGATCACAGAGACGGATTTACAAAGTGGCCGTTCATGACGACGCATACGTGGGGCGAGTATCCTCAGGGAACTTGGCTGCTGGAGGTATAAAAGCGGTATTTGCGGGCTTCGCGTGTGTTTGTTCACGAGAGCGAGACCCGAACTGAATTTGAACCCGAATCCTTTCAGGTGAGCTTCAACACGCAGACGCCCCAACACGGATGGCTGAAGGAATGGACGTTGATGCTGCACGGCACCAGAGAGCCACCATACACGGGATTATCGGCGGCGGATCCTCACTCGAAATTGGCGATCGTCAAGAAGGCCCACGAGGAGCGACTGAGCGCAATCTAACCGACACTCACGGCAGACCGATCGGCGATTATCGCCGATTCAGGCGAGGAAAATGGGAATATTCCGATCGAAAGATGTTTACGCGAGCGCGCTTCCCTCCCCGCTTTCTCTAATTTTGCGCCGCGCGGCTGAGGAAACAAATATTATTCCGATATCCGGTTTGCGCGGACGATCGCATCATCCCGTGCCAATCTCCCGTCATCGTTAATTTCAACACTGCTGAATCACGTATCCGTATTGAGATCATCGAAGAGAAGTGGATTCACTCTTTTCCCTGGAATCACATCGCGTTTGTCTAATTACGGTGTCGACTATAATTACATATCACGTTGTTTATAGCATAACTTACATCATTAAGAATGTAGATTTCTCTGTGTGATCTGTTTTTTTTTTTTTTTTAAACTGTTCCGCTACCGAGAACAAAATTTTACCCATCAGCGCTCCAGCTATCTAATTAAAGGACAGTTTTGTTTATATCCTTCTGAAAAATTCTGGTCAAAATTGAGAGATGTGTCACTTCCCCTTGCAAAATTAGGCAATTATAAGTTACGCATTTTATTTTAATCTCGACCGCATCTTTTAAAGATTTTTCCAAAATCTTCGTTCTATCTGATTAGATACTGAGCGGAAACAATCAGAAAGAAATTAATTTGCGTAATGAGATGTTTCAATTTCGCCATTATTTTATATTGACAATTTTATTTGTTACTTATTAATTTTTATTTATTACTATTATTAATATCATTACGAAGCTTAGGCAACATAACTGCGAGAAGTATCATTTTGCTAAAATTGGTGTCCGCGTTGACAGCTTTCCGAAGAGTTCTCAAATCGACGATCGAGACTAAACGATTTAGGGGGAACAACAAGGAGGAAGAATTTTACCATGTATTACTCAATAGCGGAATAAAAATTACTTCTGACGGGTCGGTCGAAAACTCGAGGCATTAGCGTTAAACAGGACGTTATCGAATCGATAATCGCCGGCGAAAGAGTATTTCCGGGAACAAGAGTTTCATCGTGTCGATCATTGTCGTCCTCGCGAATCGCGGGATTGCGATCTCGAAGGAAGCGATTATTCGTAAGATGTACACTTTTTCAACACAGAGCATCGTAAATATCATAAAGTCTACGAACGGCAATATTCTTCTTTTTCTCCTTCATTTCGTACGACCACTTTATTCTCCTCGATACTCGAATGAATATTTAGGATAGAGATGTCGTCTCGTGGATTTCTCCCTCTGAATATCCTACCGTATATGAATATCCTATATAAATATCCGATGCTTAAGGCTTAAATATCGATACATTGCACGAAAAGTATTCTCCACTTGACGCTCCGTTTCCCGACACGTGCTTTTAACCCTTCTGTCAATGCACAATTTTTCACCTTTCCAACAATGTACGAGTACCAACTGCGTGTTTTCGACACATTGCACCGACAATTTCTTTATAGCAGCTGCTGGACATCGAACATTCTTTCCCGTTATATTTTAGAAGGTTTCCGAAAAAAAAAATACACAAAGACCCTTTTATTTTGTTTCGGGCGGAGAAGAGTTCCGACACATTTTTTTTTTAACATTTAAAGTTGCTTCGGACACCCGTTCATTGACAGAAGGGTTAAAAATCTAATATCTTCATTTATTCGCTCATTTAACGGGAGCGACACGCAAAGAGACACGCGAGGACGTCCGTGAAACGAACACGAGAACACGAAATACGGATGCTACAGAATCCGCAATGTGTAGATGATGTACCTTAGAAGTCGTAGCGGACAGAGAGTTTGAACATTACATTAAAAATTATATAAATATAAATATGCATATATATATAAATAAAATATGCGTATATGTATATGTATATGTGTGTATAGGAGGGATGATATATCCCTGTTGCTGTGTGTCGCATTATTAAGCGACAGATTTCTTGAGCAATTTTTTCAAAACGAAGATCCTAAAATGGTGAAAAAAATGTCGAGGCTTCCTGAAATTTTTAAGACGACAAAAACGATTGTAGAGTTAAGCGATTATAGCGGGCTAAAGTTCAAGTTAATTTTCGATCTCTTCTCATTCGAGGAGGTATTTTAGCTCCGACATTTTTTCTGTATATCTTTGTTCTTCCAAATTATCTAAGGAATCCGCCGTCAAGAGTTAATGCGAATAGCGACGATCTATAAATATATATACATACATCTTATACGTATATGTTATATACAGAGCGGAACTCTTTAATCTTATGACGTGGATTATTTCTCTTGTTCGAGACACAATTCGATAATTGCGCGCACAGTAGAAATAATCCGAGTTATAAAGTCAAAACACTCTAAGCTCTGTATATTTTATATATGTATATCTCATTACATATATATACATATATATCTTACAGTTGAAAAATGGATTTAATCGACTTTATTGTGTATGCGTTATAGGTGGATGAATAAAATCTGTATTTTTTGGCTGGCATCGTTTTTATCTAGTGTACCTTTGATATATCATTTATACTACTAAACCGATCCTTTTTATCTTCTCTCTGGCTTCATTATCCTCATCGCCAGGACATATAACACTGTGAGAGTCATCGTAGAATCTATTACAAGCGCAAATACATTTATTTAAAAAAAAAATTCAATCTTTAAAGCGATACGTTTATCGATTGATGTGTAACGAAGATATAATAAATCTCTACGCGTGATAAGAAATGAAAACATTTTATAGATTTTGTCTGAATATCTTAGAAGAGAAGTGCTCTTGGTGTATGCGCGAAATTAACCCTTCTGTCAATGCATAATTTTTCACCCTTTCATCAATGTATGAATACCCGGGTACCAACTGCGTGTTCTTGAAACATTGCATTGCCACAATTTCTTTATAGCAGCTGCTGGGCATCAAACATTCTTTCTCGTTATATATTTTACGAGGTTTCCGAATACAAAGGCTCTTTGTTTCGGGCGGAGAAAAGTTCCGATACATTTTTAATACTTAAAGTTGCTTTGGGTATCCGGGTACCCGTTCATTGATAGAAGGGTTAAGAAAATTACGATTACATAGATTTTTGCTACAGCTTATTCCTTTGATCCATCTGGAATAGATATTTCCTCGACGATTATTTTCGAATTTTTATTAATGACTAAAAATAATGGACCTCGAGAGTAATAAATAAGCCTTGGAAGAGAAAATTTAATTCGAATCTCATAAAGATATACAAGCAATGTCAAAGATTGAAAAGGCACGACAAACTAAGAACTTTTGTCGATATTTTTATTGAAGAAAGATTGTTTTCCAGTTGATCAAAGAAGCTGTCTACTTAAAAAGGCACCTGATGATTTTAAAACTATCTTTATTTGAGTAAACTTTTACTTGCATATTCTTCATAAATCTCGCATGCAAAATTTCTACATAAAAATAAAAATAAGAAGAAGCACTTCTGTTCTGACTCAATAAAAAAAATATTTCGCAATATTAAAAAATGTTCATCGTAATTACGTCAGGAGTTGCATAATAAAATTACGAAGTACTTGCATAGACAAACTGGTTTGTACGTTAACTAGTAGAGAAAAAAAGTTTATTTCACGCAAGAAATTGTATCTTGTTTCGGGCAGAGAAAAAAAAGTTCCGACACACACATTTTTAACATTTAAAGTACCCTCTGCTTCATTTCACAGAAGAAGGGTTGAACGTCAGACGCGCGGAAGAGGATGCACGCGAAAAGGAAAAAAAAAACGCGAGGAGGGAATCGCGCGAGACGGATAGAGGAAGGGGTGGGAGAGAAATGGGGTGGTTTTAGAGCTGGAGCGACCGTCCGAGTTCAGTCTGACAGGCCGCGTGTTACTGTCAGCTCTCTCTCTCTCTCTCTCTCTTTCTCTCTCTCTCTCTCTCGGGAACGGAGAGCTGTTCGCGCCGCGTTCGTCAGGGCCGTATAATATATATTTCGCGAGAGAATTATATATTCGTCGATTACTATTCCTTCGTACGACGCGTCTCGAGCACGTCATGTGCATGTCCCGTTTTTACGAATCCTCGCGCTCGATCCAAAGTGAAGTGCGAAGAAATACGGCGAGCGAAATTGCGAATCTCGCTTCTCGGAACGTCCGAGCCTCGTTGAAAATTCACGTGAGTATTATTTACTTAAAAATTGTGTTTGCTCTGTAGAGAATATATGTGTATATATATATATATACAGCGAATAAGAGTTGATGCGAAATATTTGTCGTACTTGTAAAACAACAAGAATAAAATTGGAGAAGAGAATATATATACATATATGTATATACAATTATATAGTTTTGAGTAATATCTTCAAGTTCTTTAAAGAAAACTCAAATTAATAATTTTATTTGACATTGAATTAAAACAAAAAATTCCTTGAAACAACGTAATAAGAAATCACAATAAACTGTCAATAAACGCAACTGCACGCTTGATTTGCGTTTTAACTTTTTCGCATAGATCTTCTTCGCAAAATTTCTTGCGTGAAACAAACTTTTTACTGCTTAATATACAAACCAGTTTGTCTTTTATTATGCAAATCCTGACGTAATCGCGATGAAAATTTGTTAATATTGCGAAATTTTTTTTTTTTTATTGAGTCAGAACACAGAAGTGCTTCTTATTTTTATTTTCATGTATAAGTTTTGCATGCGAGATGTATGATAGAATATGCAAGTAAAAGTTTACTCAAATAAAGATTGTTTTAAAATCACCAGGTGCCTTTTTTAAGTAGACAGCTTCTTTGATCAACTGGAAAACAATTTTTCTTCAATAAAAATATCGACAAAGGTTCTTAGTTTGTCGTGCCTTTTCAATCTTTGACATTACTTGTATATCTTTATGAGATTCGAATTAAATTTTCTCTTCCAAGACTTATTTATTACTCTCGAGGCCCATTATTTGTAATCATTAATAAAAATTCGAAAATTATCGTCGAGGAAATATCTATTCCAGATGGATCGAAGAAATAATCTGTAGCAAAAAAATCTATGTAATCGTAATCCTTCTTAACCCTTTTGTCAAGGGGTACCCAAAAGGCAACTTTAAATATTAAAAAAATGTGTCGAAACTTTTCTTCGCCCGAAACAAAAAAGCCTTTGTAGGTATTCAAAAACCTCCTAAAATATACAACGGGAAAGAATGTTCGATGTGCCCAGCAGCTGCTACAAAGAAATTGTCGCAGTGCAATGCTTCGAGAAACACGCAGTTATTAATTACGACAGAAGGGTTAATCGAGCAGTATAAAATTTGCGAAAAAAAAAAAAAAAAAAGCGCGTACCTCCACAATCTTTTCAAAAATAACTTTCGAAGGCGCGAATTTCAGGGTTGGGAAAGTTACTTTATAAAAGTATCTAGTTACAGTTACAGTTTTTTCATTGAAAATGTAACTAGTTACAGTTACAAGTTATCGATTCTGAAAAGTAACTCGTTACAGTTATAGTTACTTAAAAAGTAACGAGTCGTTACTTTGCAGTTACTTTCTTGTAATGAAAATAAAAATATCAAATCTCTCTCTCTACACTTAGTGATAAAAATTTATTGACATTTATTACAAATTTATACAATGTTATAAACATTATAAACAGCGATTAGAGGCAATTACAATGATTTAATATCTAAAATTTATCGAATAGAATATCAAATCCTTTTAAAAATTAATAAAAATTTTAATAAAAATTTAAAGTGTCGATAACGATGTTTATGCACAAACGCAAGACCGCCCAATGCAATCTGCCAAAAGTTTAAAATATATATAAAGTAACTATTAATGTAACTATTAAATTAGTTACTAGTTACCGAAAATATGTAACTGAGTTAAGTTACAGTTACAGATGGGGAAAAAGGAACGAAGTTAAATTAGAGTTACCGAAAAAATGTAACTGTAACTGTAACTTCGTTACAAGTAACGAGTTACTTCCCAACCCTGGCGAATTTCTCGCACAACTTTAGCGTCCGATATTTCAGCCGGAGCTGCTAACGGAATCAACGCTTACTCGGTGAGAACTGCTGCCCTGCATTCTCGCCGCATTCTCTTCGTGTCGTCCGGGGTCGACGGGGGGAGGCGAAGGGGCGCGAAGAGGGAACGACGAGCGGACGACGAGTCGGAGTTTAGCGACAGGACGTACGACGGGACTCGGCAAATGTGGCTCTGTGCACGGTGAGCCGGGGTTACGGGGCCCGCGGGGCCCGTCGCGCCGGTGCTGGTGCTGGTGCTGGTGTTGGCGGCGGCGGTGGCGGTGGAGTCGCAGGGGGCAGATTGACGCGGGGGGGCGGCGAGGGTGCAGCGAGCGCGCGGCTGCCCTTGAGCCCCCGCAATTTATGCGCTTCCGGGGCCGCCGCCGGCACACGCGGCCCCGGGTTGCACGGCGCGACCCTGGCTGCCACCGGCGGCGGCGGCGGCGGCGGTATCGCGGAGGACGCGGGTTCCGGATTACCGGACGAGCCGATGATCCACGTGGAGAGATCGGCGCATCAGCAGGGCACGTGGATATGCTGCGCGCCCTGTTACTGGCTGAGGAGGAGCAAGGCCGTGCACAAGGCGCTCCTCACCTTCGCGATGCTGCTGGTCACCAGTCTTTTGGTCACCAGTCCGGTGCTCTTCCTCATCACGACCCTGCCGGAGGGAGAGCAACCCCGTAATTGCGCGTCCTTGGTGGGTATTTTATTTCTTCTCTCTCTCTCTCTCTCTCTCTCGGAAACATATATTAAATTGAGATATATAAAATATTTAATTACTTTAATACAATGTATATTAAATTAGAAATGGTTATTTATACAAATGATCAATAAAATTATATATTTATATTTATTTTATATTGTATAATTAAATTTATCTTTAATTATAATTTATTTTTATTAAATTTTCTTTCTCTTATTTTTCAATCTTTTATATTCAATATTATTTTTAAAGATTAATTATAATAAATGTATATAATAAATTAATAATTTATATATTAATATGTTTATATATATAAAAAATGAAATAGAAAAATATATATATATATATATATATATATATATATATATATACATCGATGATTTTCAATACAGAGGCAATTATTTTAATTCAAAGATTTAAATGGGGAATAATATTTTGGGGCAAATTTTCCATTAGGCAAGACATTGAATATCGCGTTCTAATGTAATCTTCGTGACATTGAATATACAATACACGGGATAGCTCTTGTGCAAATGTGCAGAGCGTATGACGTGACGCGAATAAGTAATCGTCTTACTTATACGATATGAAACATTAACTAGCTTGAAAACATTAAGTTGCTCGGAAGTCATGAGTAATTTATATCGATCGTAGAGTCTTAGTTCGAGGTGAAAAAGAAAGTCGGTGTTTAACGAACAGCGAGCTCGAATCCCTCGAGCGATCGACGCTTAATCTTCGCGCGGCGAGAATTTAGTTAAACTTTACGATAACGAAGCGAGATAATCTCGAATTAAAGGGGAGGGGGAAGAAAAATTTTTCAAACTTGAGACGGCGAATTCGAATCATTTTATTTCGAGCGCGAGAAATCGCGAAATTACGCCTGAAAACGGCGAAAACCGCACTTTACGATAACTCACGATAGACGTCGTAATATACAGGGTGTCCCAAAAGTCCGGGAACGGTCGAATATTTCATAAACTATGCACTTTAGAAAGAAATGTTTCAAACAAAAGTTGTAGGGCTTAAAAAGATCTATTTACTAGTCTTATCAGTTTGACCACAGGTGGCGCGAAAACACATAATTGCTTTCAAAAAAAGTATGCAGCTGCATGTTGCAAATTACATACTTTTTCTCAATGACAACTATGTGTTTTTTTTACACCAATTAATTGGTCTCATGATTCTATGCATAAAAGTATTAAGGCAAGATTACCGAAAACTGAATGTTTTACACGATATTTAGTATTTTATGTAAAAATACTGTAAACTTCAAGCCTCATAACTCGAAAAGTACTTAATGAAAAAATATTTTGTTATAGTGTTTTGAAAAGCTCTTGAAATAAGCTACAAGAATATTCAATAAAAATAGGTCGTTCCATTTAAAAAATTCAAGGTGACCTTCACGTAACCTTGGCATCGTCACCTGTGGTCAAATTGATGAGCCTAGTAAATAGATCTTTTTAAGCCCTACAACTTTTGTCTGAAACATTTTTTTCTAAAATGCATAGTTTATGAAATATTCGACCGTTCCGGGACTTTTGGGACACCCTGTATGTCAGCGTAAAGCGAAGCCGTATTAGTAGGTAAGGTTTCGAGGCGAGTACTCATCCTCGGTTGAGGTCAGGGTCTTACGCATTATCTTGACCTTTAGATTTAAATTCTCCTATTCGTGTGTTTAAACACTTAATAAGAAATTTTACATTAAATATATATAAGATTAGTATGTTAATATAAATTAGGAATATATTAACTTTGCATATGAGACGGGAAACAAGAATCATGGAAACTAAAAGAAATTTAAAGAAAAAAAAACATATAATTTTATAAAATCGAATCTACATCTTATTAATCGGCAAATTAGATATTTTTATCACGAAAACATAGAAAATTCATTTTTTAATTCAACTGGATATATATACACACTTTTATTTTATATATATAACTAACAACTATACATATATATATATTATAATAAAACTATATAATTAAATGATTTGTTATTTAAATGAATTCCTCGACATATCGGTATCGACTTGAACTCGAGAAGATTTTAAATTAAAAATACAAGACATAATAGAATAAAAGAATTATTCGCGCGAATACATCCTGTGTATTCCTCTTTCAAATACTCGTGCAATAAATTGAGATTCGGATAATTTTACCGTCGAAATCAACGAGTCGTTTTGCAAGAAAAGACCATATATATCTCGAGTCTTATGTTGAGTCAAGGCTAATTTCAGGACGAAGCCTGTATCAGGGATCGAGATGGGCCCGATGGTGTCTGCAATACTGACACTTGCGTGGAAGCTTCGAGGAGAATCTTAGCGTCCATGAAACGAGGCGTTGATCCTTGCAAGGATTTTTATAAATTCGCCTGCGGCGGCTTTCGCGATCGACAGCCCTATCAACCGAGCGCGAGTTTCAATATACTTCAAGCGCAGACCGACGAATATATACGCAGTGAGTGTTTTTATATTTGCGACTTCTTATACGGAAATCTTCATCATCTCGTTGAAACGAAATACGTTCCGCAAGAGAGAGACCAGAGCGTTCCATTTCCATCGACGTTATATTTCAATCTTTCTCGATCCGGTTTATTTATACAGGCCTCATTAATTACTTATCTGTGGCTATTTCTCTCTTAACAGATCTGCAACGGAGAACAGTGATGTCTATAAATAGTTATAAAGTTATGAAATGCCGTACTTTAGAACTATTTATAGACACCGCTATTATATACACACTTTAATTTTATGTATATAATATAGTATTAATAACTATATATATATATAATTTAATTATAATAAAATTATATAATTAAATTATTTGCTATTTAAATTAATTCCTTGATATCGGTATCTGTTTAAGCTCGAAAAAAATTTTAAATTTAAAATACAGGACATAAAATAGAATAAAAAAATTATTAATTGAAAGAAGTTAGCAACTTTATATATTTTTACGTATTCTTCGTAGAAAATTTATTATTAAAAACGAGACAAAGCATCGTCCGATCGTTCTAAAAAAAAAAAAAAATCGAATATTCGAGTATCGATGACATTTTGTTGCTCCTTTACGTGCTTCCTTTCGTCACGACGAAGGGGAAAAGAAGAGAACCGAATTTGCGCATGAGATATGAACGGCAATATATTATTAACCTTCAACGGCGGAGAAATATAAAAAGAGGGACAGAGAATGGACAGAGAAACGCGACCTCAATTTGGCCGAAGAATCTATCGTGATGTCGCCAGCTTGGCTGGCGCCGAGCGACTGGCACCAACTATACTCGCGTATAGATCGCCGCCGGAAATAATATAACTCGGTTTGGGGAATCGAAACTCTTAAAGGGGAGCTGGATAAACATCGGCGAGTGTGTAAGAACTGTGCCGATCGGTCTCGATCTCCCGAGAAGGGGATCAAATCGATGAAATGAAGCGCGCGAGGGAAGTATACATATATGTATATTGCACACGTGCACGTGTTTTTACTCAAATGTCATCCGGATTTCGATGCCTGGCAAAACGGGACGGAAGAGCGGAGAGGGTGGTTTTCGGTTCTCGATGAAGAGTTATCGCACTCTGCGATGCGAAGGAGAAATCGAACGGCCGACCTGCCGTTACTATAAATAATGCAACGTTAATCGATATACTATATATGTACGTGTGTGTGTGTATGTGTGTGTGTGTTTTACGCGGGTTGCCTATTACTCGCTGGAACGCCTCCACCTAACTCTTTAGCGTTTTACGCAACCTTCGAAATACTATTCGCGTGATTCAAGGTCGGCAATTATCTCGCTTACTAATCAGATCAGATTTAGGAGGGCGATCTTTACCCACTTTGCCCTACAGTTTAACGTAGCTTTCTTCGCGGGGAAAAAAAAATAGCAATACTTTTCTCTCTCTTTGAGGTATAAAATCATCGGTCGTGAATATATTATTATTATACTGTGTTTTGCTTCCTCATAGAGGAAGCTTAGTTTTCGTGAAAAAATTTTTTTTTCATTTTTTCATGCCAATGTCTTCAGAATGTTCTAAAACGTCGAAAAATCACATTTTTTAAAAATGTCCGTATGTATGTGTGTATGTGTGTATGTGCACCAAAAGGACGTGGTCGCTCTAACTTCCGCAAATTTTGAGATATCGATCTAAATTTTTTTACATGAATAGAGTATCATTAAAGGATGGTTGGTATTGAATTTGGCTAGAATCGGTAAAGGGGTTTATTTTTTAAAAATTTCGAATTTTTTCAAAAAAGAGCGTAATTGCTCTAACTTCCGCAAACTTTGAGATATAGGGTTAAATATTTTTACATCAATAAAGGATGGTTGGTATTGAATTTGGTTTGAATTGATTAAGGGGTTCATATTTTATAAAATTTTGAATTTTTTGAGAGATGTCTGTGTACGCTCTAACTTCCTAAAATTTTAAGATATCGGGCTAAATATTTTTATATGAATAGAATTTCATAATATAATTTCTAAATTTTTTGTGATGGTTATATAAAAATAAAAATTGTGCAAATTAGAAATTTGCACATTGCTTCCTCACCATTTTAATTCGCTCATAAAGTTTCCTCTATGAGGAAGCCAACAATCTATTATATACTAATAATTTTAATTTAATTTAAAAACTAGCTTCTTCTAAGGAGGAACTTTGTGAGCGAATTAAAATGGTGAGGAAGCAATGTGCAAATTTCTAATTTGCACAATTTTTTTAGAAACGTTGGCGAACGAGACGGGACAAATGGTCGCCGCCTTCGAGAAGCTCGGACAATTTTATAACGTTTGTCGAGGGTTCAGGAAGAGACCCGTCAATTTTACACTCGGTAAGTTATTATTAATATTGTTGTATTTCGGGAAATGTGTTCCAAATTTATAGATACGGAGAAATAAGAGAAAAAAAAAATGCTTAATGCTCTCTGGTTTTCAGTTTATAAGCTCTTAGACGAACTAGGTGGTTATTTATCGCCGAAAAGCGCGATACCGAACGATATCACTCCTCTGATCTCCGCGTTGCTAAAAGTAAACGGCGCACCCCTCTTCGACTTACACGTCGACGTGGATCTTTACGATCGCACAAAGTCATCCGTATACCTTGATTTCCCTACCAAGCATCAAAGTCACGAGTTTCTCACAGAAGATCAGGTGAACATTATTCGTCGATAGTTTGACTCGAATTTATAGTTTATTACTAAAAAAAAGTTGATAAAGAGTCTCCAATTTTTTTGCTTTTTTTTAACTCGTTTATTCTTAAAAACATATATATACAAACAATTATTATTATTATTTTTTTTTTAGAAAAACGGAGACGTACAAAGATCGGGTAGAATTCAAGAGATTGTTCGAGAATTCTTGCCAAAAAATATAAGTCTCGAGGAACAATCGTCGGAGACGAATCTGCTTTTGCAGTTTTTCTTATCGCTAGAAAAGGTGAGGCTAAAATAAGAGAAAGCTTTATAGCATGTGTGTATGAATAAATTAAATATCGAGCAAACGAGAGAGAGCATTCGTCGTTTCAGATTTATCCGAAGCACAAAGACTTGTACAACTGGGTGGACGTTGATCAGAGAGTGTACGTTGCTTATAACGTGTCTTATCTTCAAGAAAACTTTAGTTACGTATGTATATTATATACCGACTTAATAAGTATCTTAACTTTTTTATCCGCGTTAGTGATGACGAATTAAGAATAAAAACAATTTTATCATACGTACAGTTGAGAGAGGAGAAAGAAGTAGAAGTGCGAATTTAATCTCTGAAGCAGAGATGTGTATACGATAAATATCTAATTAAAAAGCGTAACAGGACACACTTTTATCGAGCATTCATTTACCTACATTCGGCTTACAATAATCTTTTCCTGAAACAAAACAATTATTTGATTTATTCCATCCCCGAAATATAGATAAGATGGAAATCGTTGCTGAATACAACGTTACGTATCGATTCGCACGGTGATAAAAACGACACGAATCACATATACGAACCGCCGACGTCTGAGGATCAGCTGATCTATGTCTACGTCACAGCTCCACGTTACTTGCGTAGTCTCGGCAAGTTATTGAATCGCTCCTCCAAACGGTAAGAATTTTGATCGTATAGGTATTTTTTTTTTGGGGGGGGGGAGAGGTTCATTTTTGGACACAATTATATCTCGTAAAATATACAGGGTGTCCCATTTTAATCTCCTCAGGCAAATATCTCGAAAAATATGGAAGATACGGAAAAATGTTTCAGACAAAAGTTGTAGGACTTGAAGGGGGACAGATGATGAAAATATGTACTTGACCTTGAGTGGCCTATTGAAGGTCAGGTCAATGTCATCGATGTTTTCTTAAATGGAACCCCCTATTTTTCAATGCATATTCTTATAGCTTATCTCGAGAGCTTTCCAAAACACTATAATGAGTTATTTTTTCATTAAGTACTTTTCGAGTTATAAGGCTTGAAGTTTACAGTATTTTGACATAAAATACAAAATATCTTGTAAAATATTCAGTTTTCGGTAATCTTACCTTAATACTTTTATGCATAGAATCATGAGACCAATCAATTGGTGTAAAAAAACACATAGTTGCTATTAAGAAAAAGTATGTAATTTGCAACATGCAGTTGCATACTTTTTTTTTAAAGCAACTATGTGTTTTTTTACACCAATTGATTGGTCTCATTATTCTGTGAATAAAAGTATTAAGGTAAGATTATCGAAAACTGAATGTATTACACGATATTTTGTATTTTATGTCGAAATACTGTAAACTTCAAGCCTTATAACTCGAAAAGTACTTAATGAAAAAATAACTCATTATAGTATTTTGGAAAGCTCTCGAGATAAGCTACAAGAATATGCATTGAAAAATAGGGGGTTCCATTTAAGAAAACATCGATGACATTGACCGACCTTCAATAGGTCACTCAAGGTCAAGTACATATTTTCATCATCTGTCCCCCTTCAAGTCCTACAACTTTTGTCTGAAACATTTTTCCGTATCTTCCATATTTTTCGAGATATTTGCCTGAGGAGATTAAAATGGGACACCCTGTATATAATACATTCATATCGATTAATTCGGTCATATAATTGTGTCATAAATTACGAAGGATTATTCATAACGGATTGCTGTTACTCTACGCCGTGGACACGTTGCACGATATCATGAACGTTAGCGCTATTAAGGATTGGGAGGCTTCCTGCTACAGATTGACCAGAAGCGTCTTTAGCGAAGCGATCAGTGCGCTCTACGTGCGACAATACGCGCCAAGATATTTGGAGACTTTAATTAACAGGGTAATATTCTTAACTCATCGCGATTTAATCTTTTAATCGCTGTCTCTCAATGAATTCAAAATGAACGCTTTTAACAATACTTAAAGTATGATATTTAAAGAGTTAATAATTTTTTTTTTGCGAAATCATCTGATCAGGTGACCGTACTGTTCGAACGCGTGAAAGAAACGATAGCCGAACGTATATTAGTGAAGTCGTGGCTTGACGACGAGACCAGAGCACAGGCGTTGCTGAAATTGAATTCCTTACGAGGTCGATTTCAAGTGTCGCCTGCCTTCTACAACGATACCTTGCTGAATCGCGAGATGGCCGAGGTAAGAGATTTTTTTAGAGATCCAGTCATGTAGTTGAAAGAAAAATCACTCGTCTGTGTGATCGATAAAAACTTACGATACAAACTTTTTCTCTATTGTTTCGCACTGATATCTTTAGAGCAGAATTGTCTTCTTCTTACAGATCGTGATTGATTCGGATGATTTTATTGCCACCGTCCTGAGAAGATTTCGTCAAATTCGGAGATCAGAGGAGCAAAGTCCATTACGAAGAAATGCGATAGAAAGGTGAAGAAAACTTTCTCGTTTAACTTTTTCCCTCTTGCTCCAAGATCAATCGAATTTGTTAGAGATTTCAATTTCTCTGTACAAATCATGGATTTAAATTTTCAGACGCCACTATCCTTACTCTGTGCACGCCTATTACGAATCTTCAACAAACACGATCAGTAAGTATTATATATAATTTTTTTGTTTATTAATATGTACTATTATAAAATATTAAATGCATTCGGTTAAATTTTATTTAAATACCTGGTAAAATTTCAATAATTTATTAATAATTAATATTAATTTTTAAAAATGTTAAAGGAGTTAATAGAGTTTTACTTTTTAAATGAAAAAAATGCGAAGTAGTAATAGAAATATAAGAGATATACTGTATAAATATAATATACGATATTTTCAGTTGTGTTTATTGATAATATTAAAAAAATTATAGTTATCTATATTTATAAAGAAATGCGTGGAAATTTTACCATGCAGCTATATTTACATATATGCCGAGTCGTCCCAAGATTGCTAAAAACATATGAGAAAATTTATGATAAAATTTAACGAAAAATTTTCTCCGCGTACACCCTCGATGTCGAGCAATTCTTAATAAAGTTGCCCTTGTTAAATGAAAGGAATACCATTGGTTATGATGATATCCTGGACATGGTCATGGGACGGTGGACCGGCTTATGCGGTTCACGCTACGCTAGGATCAGTCATCGCTCATGAGATTCTCCATGCCTTTGACTTTCACCGTCGTAAATCGCCCGTAGATCCGGATCCAAATATCGACGAGTGGCTTTGGATCAAGCCGGACTCTTGGAAGCGATTGGAAACCAGGATAGAATGCGTCGCGAGATTTTACGCTAAAAGCTTCTGGCGTAAGGTTCGGTCTTACGGAAGTGACGTTGCCGTACAGGTACGTGGCACACGCAAATTTCCGTTTCGGGCAAAAAAAAAAAAAAACACAGAGATGCGCCACATCGTGACAATAAAAGCGAAGTGGAGACGTATTGTTTGAATTTACGAGATTTTACGTGTCACGTGCAGTTTGATTGGAATATGACGAGGAATGAGATTGTCGCGGATATCGGGGCTCTACAAATTTCTCACAGGACTTGGCACACTTTGACGAACGGGAAGGATCGAAGTCTCTCTAGACTGGAAGGACTCCGTCCAAGCCAACTTTTCTTTATAAGTGCCGCTCAGGTGACGATCTCTACGTTTCTTTTTTTATACATTTTCCACCGTTCTTTTTTCTTTTTTTCTTTTTTTTATTTCCATCTGTTCGTGAATAAAGACAACGATCTTCTCTATTACTCGCGAACTTATTATAAGAATATATGATCTTATATTTCTAAAAAAAAACCCTTTCCTTAAAAGTATTCAAAGCTGCATATGCAACAAATAAAAATTTTAAAAATAAAACTAGAATAAAAAAAAACATTACTTATATACTTATATAATTATTTTTTGAATTTTTATTTGTTGCATATACATTTTTTTTTTTTAGGTGTACTGCGTTAACATGACTGCCGAGGCCTATGTCTCCTCCGTTGAGTCCGACTATCGAGAGAGGTATAATATTAAACTATAATAATAATAATAATATAATAACTTTGCTCGCTTCCGATTTGTTATCGAAATCGAGTGATATCGCGAATAAAGTATAAATAACGAAATTGGTTTGTACATTTTCAGGATCAACGGTATAATGATGAATTCTCAAGCGTTTGCGGAGGCGTTTCGCTGTCCACTCGGAGCAAAAATGAACCCCCCTAATAAGTGCACTGTCTGGTGATAATTATATACATATTCGTCGATATGTGTGAGTATATGTCGTCGATTCTGCAGTAAACCGCCTACACTCTTTGCTTGTTCCGTAATTAGGACGAAATCGCGCAGATTGTTCAGAATCGCGTAATTCACAGGAAGAAAAAATTAGTGCTGCATAGGAATAAATATTTGTCTCTCTACGTGAAAATTAATAAAACTTAACTCATTAAAGGCTGCAATTATAATATAAAGAATTTTAATTATGAGACATAATTGTTTTTCTCTTAAAGGTCTCAGATTAATATTAGAATTATTAAATAGACAGCTCTTACCTTGTATCTGAAAAATCGCGTTCCATTTTTACTCTACATTGATTATTACAAATTAAATTATTTAATTTAGAAAAAAGTGGGGATTATTTCTCGCGTTATCTTGTTTATTTTTCTTAATTTTTGAAAAGCATAAAAATATATAGACACACGGATTTTAATAAAAATTAGGAATAAAAAATATTGTTATTAATTCAATTTACACAATAATAATAACAAATAATGAAAATTTACTTTTGAAAAATTCTTTCAAGTAAAACATTTATTTTCAAGATAAAAGCAATTCATTATAATTTGTTTATATTGGATAATAAGTTTTGAATATATGTTTATAAAGTGAGACATTGATTGTTAAGGAATTAATTTTCGATTGTTGAAGAACCTCGTAGAATAAACTTGTTCGGAAAACAATTGTCGCTTTTTTAAAGCTAAATTTTTCTAGAATTCTCATATAAGAATTATCAGATATAGATACCTAAAAATTATTATCCGCCCGTGAAGCAAACATCGACGAGAATAAATTCAAATCGATTGTACATCACATTGAAAGTAGCAATAAATTGCGAAAAATTGTAAAGCTGTAACAAATTGTAAAGATTTACATCAACTTATAATTATATAATTAATTGTAATAATTTAAATAAGATATAAACATATAGCAAATATAAATCGGCAATGTCTAATGATATGAACGCGTTATCAACAAAAATTGATTTATAGTATACGATAATATATAATAAGCAATTATATAATGCAATAAATTATTAATACGCGTATAGTTAATGCTGTTATTAAAATATTGATAAAATAATATTATTATATTACGGTGCTTTAAAACATATAAATAGAAGTACATGAGCAATTCCACGTTCAAATCGGACACAAAATGACCTCGTATTTTTTAAATCGATCGAAACTTTTTTCACGTGAAATACACATAAAATAAGGAGATACGTATTTTTTTATTTGTATTGTTTTATTTCCGAAATATTTTTTTTGCAGAAGTTAGAAACAACAAAATTTTCGTGAAAAATGAAGAAGTTGTCAACTTTAAAAATTAATATCTCTAGTTATACTTGTCGTAGAAATATTTTCGAAAATGCACTTTAAAGCTAAGGAGACAACCTTTTTTATAAAAATAGTTTAAGTTACAAGAAATTGCTAATTACAGTTGTTATAAATAATTGAAATGTTTAATAATTTTTTTCACCAAAAAGTACACTTTTAAAAATTTTTGAAATAATGCTATTTTATTCTCCATTTTATTCTAAAAGTGTACATATTTTTATTTTATAGAGAATCAATAGATTCTATTTTTTATATATTTTTAATAAATGGACGCGCTACGTTACTTTGTCTGGCCAGTGACGCGCTACACTACTTGGTCGAGCACGGCACGGTGTCTCATTTATTAAAAATATATAAAAAAATAGAATCTATTGGTTCTCCATAAAATAAAAAATACGTACACTTTCAGAATGATGTGGAGAATAAAATAGTATTATTTCCAAAATTTTTTAAAGTGTACTTTTTGATGAAAAAATTTATTAAACATTTCAATTATTTATAACAATTGGAATTAACAATTTATTGTAACCTAAATTATTTTTATAAAAAAGGTTGTCTCCTTAGCTTTAAAATGTATTTTCGAAAATATTTCTACGACAAATATAACCAGAGATATTAATTTTTAAAGTTGACAACTTCTTCATTTTTCACGAAAATTTTGTTGTTTATAACTTCTGCAAAAAAATATTTTGGACAAATAAAAAAATACGTATCTCCTTATTTTATGTATATTTCACGTGAAAAAAGTGTCGTTCGATTTAAAAAATACGAGGTCAAAAAAGGTCGATTTTTGTCCGATTTGAATTTCCTATATATATATAAAACACTCTTATATGTAATATAATAGATATCTGTGATACATCTCGAATATTTTCTTAAATTCTTGGCAAATTCGTTTTTTGTTGATAACGCCGGATATATCACCGATGTAAGAAAAAAAGTAAATTTGATACATATTCAATATATTTTTAAGCATTCTCTCTGCGTTAGTTTTAGCTACAGAGAAGAAATAAGTTATACTCGGTTGAAATGTTCGTATAAATTTGCCTTATGTAAAATTATGTAAACTGTATATACTAGGTATACTAAACCGAACGTGCTTTACCGTAATTTTTGTGGTCAAAAACGTATATCAATTTTTCTTTATCACAAAATCATTCATTTGGTCTCTTTTTGTAATTCTTTTAATTTTCGAAATATTAGATATTTCAATACCCAGGTAGCAAAAATAGTCATTTTGACATCAAATGACATCAAAATGACTATTTTTGCTATCTGGATAACTGAGTTATAAATTAAAGTTCCATTATTAAGTCTACCTAAAAAACTGAATAAAAACGAGATTTTGTTATTAAATGATAATTCAGAATCTTAATTTTATTCAAAAGCTATAATTTTACACAAGATATACGAGAGTGTAGAAATTGATTATTTTAGATCTCAATAGAAATCGCGAAGATCGCTCTTAGGATTTTAACTAATTTTTCGAATCTTTGAAAGTAAATTATCATTAAGCCACCATATCTCCAAATCTTATCCAATTTTTTTAAATTAAAATAACGCTAACGAAATAAAATCTTGCCTTAAACGCCTTAAATGATTTTTGTCGCGATAGCATGGGATAATATTTTTCCAGACATATTAGTCTGTTACACTGTTTGAGAAATTGTGTGATGTATGTTGTATGCTATTACGGGGATTACACTGTTTTAAGAGCTATTTTTATCCTATCACAATTCGTAAATATTGCTTCATATAGCTAGGTAATTCTAGTGTACATACGATTTGTAAAGCTTTCGGCTCGAAGCGTGTTCTTAGAAGAGATGTATTTCAAAGATATGATAATATATATATTTTTCTCGTAGAATAAAGAAATAGAAGATGCAAAAAAATAGAAGCGTGGACATGCATGGTTTTAGATATACGAGTTTTATCGTCTAAAACGAGATACTGAAGTGGTGCTTCTCTTCTTAATACTCTTGATACTTAATTCGATTTGTTTCAATTTTTATAATTAATTCATTATAAAATTTGTAGACTAACAAATGCGTTACACGGAATAATGAAGAACTGTATAAGAAATTATAATTTTAAATATAACAAATAGCAATATAAATTTTGGCTTCATTAAAAACTGTTTAATATAATTTCTAAATATTCTTTTGAATGTTTGTATAATTTACTCTAGACGCATTATTGACAGTGTTATTGACAAAATAATATATAAAATAATAAATAATAAGCTCGCATGATGAATTGCCGGGATGATTGGAGAATTTTGACTTAATTTTGAATTTAATATCCATTTTTTTGCTCAAAAAATTAACTGTAGAATTAAAATACGTTATAATTAAAACAATAATGACATGTTATTTGATATAAAGATATACAATGGAAAAAATATATAAGATATCATTTTCAAATATAAAAATGTGAAAAAATAATTTTTTTTTATATTAATTATTAAATCAAATATATGAAATTATACCAACGACAGTATTATTTTTAATACAATATAATAAAATTCAAGAGTAATATTTTTATTACAATATGTGAAAATGCAGAAAGTATAATATCGACGGCACTAATTACATAAAACAATATATGTAACATTCCTGGCAATGATTGTGCGACAATTGCCTTTTTCCCGCACTTTTTATTAGGAAGATAACATGAAATGCGAGAGGATTTCGATTCTGAATATAGCAGGTCGATTGTACATACATATATTTTGCATCACAGACGAACTGATTCTGTATGAAAAACGCTCGTGATAATTTTTTGTCCAAAGTTCACTTTTTGACATTAATAAAATATCGAAATAATCGGAGCAGCAAACTTCTCATAATTAATAAATTATTATAATAAATTGTCACTCATCATAAATTGTTCCACGTAGAATAATTTTAAAGTACATTAAACCATGCGCGATAGAAATAAAATTCAATTTATTTATATTATTAATTCTTATTAGTTCTAAATTCAAACAAAAAAGACCATATAATATTCTTTTATCATTTGAAATAGCGGTGTATTGTAGAAAAACGAAATGTAAAAACAAGGAATGTATTTACATACATCAAAGGTTTATTACTGTTAAAGTTTATTATTGACTAAAGAACAAATAAATAGTGAGGGATCAATGCGTATTATAAATGCTATAACTCGCAACTTTACATTAACAGCGATTGCAATAATTATAATACAGCACACAATACAATTGTATGCTCCGTTAGTACCTTGTTAAAATGCAGAATGCATTTACACTTAATAGTGTATGAAGTATCATATTTAATTACATTTAATATTAAATTACTTTATTTAAATTAGAGCGCATCATATAAGCTATTTTGTATTATAATAGTTATATAAATAAACTATAAGAAGCGTTGCTATATGCGCAGTATAATATATATTTAAAAAAATAAGAGAGAGTATAAAAATATTAAGTATTAATTATTAAATATTAAACTTACAAAATTGAACACATACGAGTTAAATGCGATAAGGAAGAGTATTCGATGTTAATACTATTTTTATATTATCGATGTTAATACCATTGGAATGTTAATACTGTCATGTTAATATGTCAATTTACATTAAGCAATACTGTTTATTCTTGCGGCATTTTACGATATATTACGTAAATACGTTTAAATATTGTCGTAATCAACGTTTCCCGCTTTTGAAGCTTCTATAAATTTTGCAAACTTTTCATACGAGCATTTATGTTCCTCGACAAACCACTGATTTTTCATTTCATCCAACCAATCCATCTGAAACAGAGCAAAAACAGTGATTAATAAATAATTAATTTTCTCAAATGCGATAAAAAGTTTATTAATGTAATCTTGTGCCAGAGACATATGTTAAGTTGTAATTCAAATAGATTCGATGCAAAAGAAATGAGATTTCTCATTAACAAATTTATTATCATTATTTAGACGATTACTTACCAAATTACACAAATTATCAGTAGCTTATGAAAATTATTTAATAACATTAACAATTTATTTTCATATAAATAAGAGAATTATTTATAATATTATATGACGTTAAAGAAATAAATAAATTTTGAGAAAAATGTTGCTCGTGCTGTGAGCAAGTTTTCAAGATCAAACTATAGTAAATGTTTAACCAAATTGTTGATAAATATAAACAATTATATTAAATATCGTATACTTACAAGATTAGGAAATCTTTCCTTGTCAAGACTTGCACGCTGTTTGTAAAGTATAGTCAGAGCCTTTGCACGTTCAAACCAGGGCCACATTAGAATATCCAACATACCAGGATTATTTCCTAAAACAAACATTTTATAAAATAAGAAAAATTAAAAATGTAAAAATAAATATTTTATAAGACATAAATCATACTTATTGCTTAGAGTAAAAAAAGTAATAGACAAAACATGATTTAATAATTTTAGAAAGAGATGACAAGAAAGAAAAAAAGAATAGAGTTCTACAAACCTCCAAAAAATGGTGTCTTGCGTATACCAAGCTCTTCTTCAAATTCTTGTAAATTGTCCATTGTCTCAACTAGAATCTCTTCAAACTGTCTTTTATCCTTGTAATGTATGCAATTCGAGAAAGTATCCATAATCTGTAGGAAAAACAAAACAATTATTAAAAAGCTGTTCCGCATCTCAAAAAAAAATTAAGTCAATGTCGTTATTATAATACCTTAGAAAAATGATCTAATAACTCTAAATCATGACTTTTTGTTTCATCGTTGTATAAAGGAGGCACAGGATATTTTTGATTCAAGTAGTTTGCTATTGCAACAGAGTCTGTTACTACTGTACCATCTGCGTCTATGTAAGCTGGCACTTTGCCCTCTGGATGAATCTAAAACAAAAGTATCTTTGTACAAATAGCAAGGAAAAAAAAAACTATATCTGTCAGTTAAAAATGACTCAATTCATACTTGAAAATACCAGTCTGGCTTATTCTGTAAGTTAATATTGACAATGTCGTGAGGAATCTGTTTTAGAGTAAGTATGAGTCGTACTCTGTGAGCAAACGGACAATATTTCATACTGTACAAACGCGCTTGACCCTTCATTTCCTCTGGCTTTTTGGAGCCTGAAACAAAAATTAGGAGAGATCTCAATATAATATGTGTTTTTGCTATGTAATCTGTATTCTTCTTCTTCTTTTTCTTCTTCTTCCTCTCTTTTATTGACACCAGATGGGAACAATTTTGTTGTTTAACGAGATCTGTGTAGACTGAAGTCTCCATCTGCGGGAATCCGTGAAGATGACAAATTTTGTGATATCTTTGGAGGCAATAAATTCATGTAGAACGACTAGAATTTTTGCAGTGTATACAGAGACATGTGAAGAGGTCCTTAATAAAATTTGCAGAGAGGGAGAGTAGATTGCAAATCCCGCATAGTGTCCTGCTTCCTGTTTCATCCTGTCTCTTTTGAGGCTATGTAAAATATTTTACAATCCTTCATAAGAATTTTTAATAAGAGAGGAAAGTCAGCTGAGAAACTGGAGAGTTTCTTATTTCATCAGCCACTGCAGAAGATGTGAACTTTGTGTCGAGAAATATGAATTTATTACAGTCGAAATAAAATGAAGAAGCTCTAAGTGTCACGATCCACGGTTTTTATTTTTTATGGCTAGTAAAGGCCATATATATAAAAAGAAAATTGTTCGAAATGGGAGTTTATTGAAGAGATTTAAGAATGTATTTTGATCTGAGCTGCATAAATCGATGTTTGTTCTGATGTATTGTTCTGGCAGCAAAGAGATGATCTTGTAATCTATTTGATCAATCTCTGGAGAAGACCTGACCTTGGCAGATTTAATAACAGATTTAATTTCTTTCAAGATGAAAGAATTCTCTCAAAGATTTCACATGTATATGCTCAGAAAAATCTTTCATATAATACTGGAAAGCGCATAGAGTCTATGATGCTTTTGACATTTGCTGGAGTTTCACGATTAGAATTGATCGAAGGGGGAATAGATCCGAGGTGTCTGTTTTTAAAATGTTTGGCAATTTTCCAAACATATGAAACAGAGGGGTGCGATAAGTAAGAGAACTGCAGAAAAATGCCCAACCTTGTTTCTTGGCCTTTTTAAAAGTATGTTTTGCAGCAGCTTCTAATTTCTTCAATTCCAAGTAATTGTCATATGAAGAATTTCTTCGATAGCTACCTAGTGCTTTTTTTCTTCTATCTGCTGCCTCAGCGCATGCCTCATTCCACCAAGAAGCTGGAAAAGAAGTGCGTTAGAGGGTAGAGAGTGTCTTATTAGTTTTTCTTCAGTTGATTGAATACGGATTCAAGGAGTTGCTTTTTCAATGCGATTCATAAACATATATCTCTCAATCGCACTCGTGTCTTTTGTCTCAAGAAGAGTCGAGATGATTGACAAATTTGAGTGCAATGTCAATATAATAAACTATTTGCACGATTACTTTTTAAGTTTTATTCTGTGAAAAAAGAACTGTCTAATCTTTTGATTAGACAATTGATATTGGAAAATAGTCGCTATCAAGCAAATCTGATAGCACAGACTTCAATCACAACTATGACAGAGATATAAATGCTAAATCTATAACGGAGGGTTGCAGACCTGGACGAGTGATGAAAGTTGCAGATCATCAAGGTGATTAAATGAAATCTTTTGCGAGAAGGAAATATGACAGATGACAGGCGCTGCCGATTTTGTGAATAATATTCTTTGTTAAAAGACATTATCTCGATAGGCTCGCTTGTCGCAAAGATAAACTTACCATTCGCCCGATGCGAGGAACTGGAGGAACTCATTTAAATAATCCTTTCGCGGCTACAGATTGATAATTACGTCGTGTCGTCGAATTCCAATTCGACGAAAATTTTCGCTTGTGATAACGGCGCCATCTCTCTATACGTAAAGGGGATACGTAAATAAGGTTTTTTCTTTTTTTTTTTATAAACATTAGGATGAAATCTCTAAAAACTGTCTGGACTCTCCTAAGAGGAGTTGGCATAATAATATAATAAAAGAAAAACAAAAAAATAAAGACAAAAGAATTGGAAATACATTGAAAGGAAGGAAAAAAAAAAAAAAAAAGCAATAGTCAAACACACATTTTTTATTTATTCGCGTATATAATCGATTATGCCAAGTATAAGATACATTTAGAATAAAAGAAATATACATTTCTTATACTTATTTATTATTTCGAGTTAATAATTCTACTTTGGAATGATCGGATTATGATACTTAATCCGGAAAGCCGAACAATATACGACGTCACGGCGTTATTCCCGCTGTTGCGGGAATAATTGTGTCTCAGGATGTATGAATTTTCTCTATATTTATATGAGCGATGAAACGCAGCCTCATTTGCAATGCAGGCCTCAGTCTTCGTATAATACATTCCACTTCGTTCTTCATCATATCACCAACAAACATGTACTTGATGTGATATCTATTGTAGTCATTAAGGAAAACATGTGTGAATGAAAAGGATACATGTATGTGTATTGATCCGATTGTAAAAATGTTTGAGCTGATAATAAAAATATTAGGAAACAAGATCTGATATCTTCCAAGTTAAATTTTATAGAAATGCATTATTTTTAATTTTATAATTTTAAATTTTTAATAATTTTTATTTTATTTTTAATATATAACGCAGTTACTACTTTACATGTGTAATCTTTTACAATCTTTTGGTTGGATATATCAGATGAAAAATAAATAATAAAGATATTTGGCGAAACTTGTTAAAGTTTAAATTTCAACGGGCTAAAAAGTGTCAGATAATAATGCATCAGTTTCAAGGAAAATTAATTTTTCATTGAAACTGATTAGCTGTGCACAGGGCACAAATTTTCTTTGGTGCGATACCAAGTAATTAAAATAAATCTTAAAAAATTCGAGATTTTTATTTTAATAAACCCCCCTAATGACCCCTCTAAAGAAGCATAGGCGAGAAAAATACCGGAGTGAAGTATTTCTAGCCCGTTGAAATTTAAATTTGTGTTTCACATTGAGAGCTTACCAAATTCTTAATTCTTGTTAAAAATGTTTCACACACACACACACACAAACGCGCGCGCGCGCAAGCATGCACGTGGTCCGTCAAATTCGTGTGAAATTTTAATGATTATATATATATATATGTATATGTAAAGGATACAATAAATCACAAATTGGATCCATATAATTCAAATGTGATTGAGTGTGGTCAACTCGTTCCAACATCTCATAGAGAGAGACGGCAAGTTCGACTACACAATGTGGCCGTTCCGCATTAAATCTTGCTAATGTAGGGCCAATCAAATGGCAAGCATATATCAATTGTTCTTCGCTATTCACAACTGGCTGCAGTTTCTCTTTGATAAACCTGTAAAGCAATATTTTTTCATTAATTTATAATACAAATAAGAATACACAATATACAATAACGAGTATAATAATTATGCTACAAATATATAATTTCTATTTCTAAAAGCTAAAATAATTAAAATATAAAAAGCAATAAAAAATATTAAACCTGTTCATTATAATATGTATATATGGAATCAGTACTTACTGAGGCATTGTTGTGATCTGTCCTACACCTGCGTGATGCCACACTGAATGTGCCAGTGCGAGCATGTAACTGTACTTATTTTCTAGTAAGCTGTTATGTGTAGTGTTAAAATTAAACATCTGAAATGGTGTCAAGTTATTGTATTGCCAGTTAGCTAGACCAGGACTGCTGATGGTCTCCACTAAACGTTCATGTAATGCTGACCAATAACATTCCGGCAGCGCTGCTAGCAGCAAACCGACGCAATTTATCCACAAATGTATCTCGTCTGATGGCACGACAGTATATCTGTGTATAGGATAAAGTTATACATGGAACACAAGTTCAACGTTTAAAATCGCACTGAGATAGTAACATGATTGTAAGAAAGACAGTACCCTTTAGCGACAACGTCCAATAGAGAATTGGCTACTAAATTTGCAGCGACTGGAAGAGCCATAAGTTCCACACAGGTCACATATAACGCGTGTGCAGCTGGATTTGGAAATTCGTTGAACCTCCAATCGGTAGCAGGAAAATGAGCCGTGCCAGACATTGCTTTAACATATATGATTCGTTAAAATTATATCATTTATAATTCCATCTTTGTTAAGGAAAATTCAAAATTTCTCAAAGAATTCATGTTAATATGAAAATAAGTAAACTCTTGATTCATTTATAATGGGGGAAAAAAAATTAGAAACTTTAAGACTGTAAACACAAGGAGCTTCGCCCTTTTCAGTTTCAGAAAATCAGATAATAAAATAAAAATACAAATTATCATACGTAACGAAAATTTTTGTCGCCTCACTTTCTACGATCCTTTGTACGAGGCGAATGTAATAATCTAATTCTGGTATCCATTGCACTGCGTCGTCGCCAAAGCGAATCATGTACTTTTGATAAGCCTCGGAAAGCGCCCATCCGGGCGCTCTGATTTCCCGCAACGATCCCAAAACGGCGGACACCAATCGACGTTTCAGCAACGGTCGGTCTCGCAATTTCCTTTCATAATAATGCAGCGTGTTGTAAAGATACGTTACGGGCCGATCTGAAAATATTAATGAATCATAATTGTTTCTGATTAAAAAAAAAAAAAAAAATTTTATTTGCTGTGCAATCTGCGCATTACGAGAAGAAAAAGTCTATTTCCTCTAATTAACAGCGGTAAAACGGGAAGAGGGTACATTTAAAAGTTTTCAAAGATGACGTTAAGACTTGACGTACCGTGAAATTTGTACAAGCAGCCCAGATGTTCCAACAAGATCTCCAAACTTTTGATAACAGGCGGTATCTCTAGATACCGATGGACCACTATGTCGAAAACTGGCAAGAAACGAAGACACACGTTCCCGAAGTACACGGGTAGACTTTGATACTGATTAGGTCCGCCGCTGGTCTGCTCCATGATGCCTTCAGGCGCAAACTTCTCCGGGAATTTCTTGTGAAAGGCGAGATGCTTCTCGTGCCAATTCGATTGCTTCCAATGCTCCGGCGAGTTCTCCTTGACGAATTCTTGCAATCGATTTCTAAACTCCGCCGCCTTCAACAGTAACAACTGTATGATGAAGAAACACACCTGCGCCTCGTTACCCTCCTGGGTTCTCAGCGCCAAACAGAGTATCAATCTGTCGATGGTCACTATGTTGTACTTCCAGATCATGTCGTTGATACTGTCGACGCACTTGTTGACGTGCTGACCGGCGACGCTGTTCGCGAACTCGAATACCAGGTAATCGCAGAATTTTCTAAGGTGGGCCGACAGCGCTCTAGCGCCGATTCTCTCGAGAATCTTGTAAGCGATAGGACTGATACAGTCGGTCTTCAGTATCATTTTCCACAGGACGCATAGAAACAACGGCGGCGTGCCGGGCACGGAGAAGTGCGCGATGATGTCGTTCTCGTTGCTCATGGACGACCAATTTCTGTACTCCTCCTCGACCGCCTTGTTAATCTGCTGCTTGTTCTCCTTCGCTATGCTGTTCTGCTGGAAGAACTCGCTCAGAACAGGCGGGAAGCACTGCAGGGTGTGATTCGCCCAGGAATGCGGCGTGTTTTGCATGATGGTGTTCAGCAACTCCTTGCACCACGTGCCACTGAGACTGTCGGCGCCTGTGCCGGTCACGTGCATGGAACGCGCTAGCGTTAACACCAACGCCCGATTAAGCTCCTCCGATTCCGCTGACACGAGGGTCTTTGGCTCCGACAGAAATCTAGACAGTTGCGGCTGGACTTCCGCCGAACCCAGACCGGTGATGAGTCGTAGAGCCGTGCTCTCGACGCACAGATGAAGCTGCGTCTGATTGGTCTGCGGCACCGCCGCGAGGCTATGAAGGTGCGACAACAACTGAACTCTGTAATGCGGCTGGATGTGATGCATTCTGTAGCTGAACATCTCCAGCAAGGTGTACAGCGTACCCCAGGCGTGCGATTTGAAGACCGTCGGCAACAATTGACTTATGAATCCCTTGATGCCGAGACTCTCGATCTCAGTGTACACCAGTAGTCTGCTGTAGGTCTCGACCAATGCCGGCGCTAACGCCATATTGCTCTTGGATTGCGCCAACTTGATCACGTGCGTGACGATGCTGTGAATCAGGCTCATTTTTGAATGTACGGTCAATGAATCCAGGATAGACATCGAGAGCGGCGTCGTCGGACCGTTCGCTAGCGCCGCGGTATTCTGCAAGGTTTGCAAGGGTTGCTGCTGCTGATTCTTCTGCGTACCCAGAATAGTATCGACCAGCGCCGCCATCGGTCTACTAAAGTATTCCTGATTTGTCGAATATGCGTTGCATAAGAGCGCGATGCGATAGTCCGAACCCATACAGAGAGACGTGTTTGGCATAACTAGATGTTGCAAAAACTCATGATGGACCTTCAACGTGTGCGGTATAGGTCTGTGAATGTTGGAGACCGGTTCGGATTGAGCTTTCTTCAGCAAGTGTATCCATATACATGTAATTGCCATCTGATGAGTGCACAGTGCCTGGGTATAATCCGGGACGGGTAAAGGTTCCTTCTCCGGATAAAGAAGATCGTACAGTTTCAGTACGGGTAAGAAGTTTGACAATGGATTTCGTTGAATGCTGCCGGAAATGAATTGCAGGAGGACCCACATCAGGTGATCCCTGCCCTTTCTCAAGTCTCTGCCCGCCAATTTGTCGTGTATCGCCATGACGATACTCGGGAAACACGCAAACTGGAAGAGGATGAAGTAGATGAGCTGCGAGGATAGATGCAACCACACCCAATGATTAGCGACTGTCCCGTCCGTTCCTTCCGCCGGTAAAGATTCATTCTCGGCCCGTTCCATCGCGAATATGACTAGTTCCACCAGTTGTTCTTCCAAGACGATGCATCGTTGCTTATGCTGTTACACGAAAAAAAATGTATACAGGTCATTGTACAATGCTCTCTAATACGTATAACTTGAGAAATGCATTCAGCATGCAAAATTAAAATCTCACGTAAACATATTTAATTCTTTTTTTCATTTTCAATCATTTTTACATATCATCAGCGTCCATATTTATATCTCATATATATTTTGACCGTACAGTCTTACCTGTTTTTGTAAGCCAAGCATCGAACAAACCATATCTCTGCTATATGGTTGCTCTAGAACATATCGAAGCAATTCTGTTTGAGGCTTAAGTAAATCTGGATCGTAAGGTAGGTTTCCTTTCAAAGAAAATTTCAATGTAGTAGGATCCAACAACCAGGGATTAATCAAGTGATCTGCGTATCCTGTATGTTCAACTACTGGTAACATCTTTGAGTGCCCTACTATAGATACCATTTGCGCAGTGTTTCGAAAACTTTCGACAAAATTGGAGAGCAATTTTGCCAGCTTCTGGAACAGACGTGTACATATATATATGTAAAACTAAGTAGTGAAAAAACATTTTTTTTGCAAATTTTATAAGGTATTTAAAGCATTTCTCATAGAAACCCTCTTCTATATTTTTATTCAATTATTATTATTATAAAGAGAATAAATCTATTTATTATCATGTTAGTAACAAAGTAGCTTATTATTTAATAACTTAATAAAAATGTTTAAAATTGTATATATGATTTCAAAATTCAGTTTATTTTGATTCTATGCAAGTCTTGTTAAAGTATATATTTCAAGGAATATTTTAACGTATGAATAATCTTTAGCACAAATCTTGTATAATTTAGGAATGTAATATTCATAATATTATTTAATATTATTAAATTTGATTACTTTTGTTACTTACCCAATGAGGCCAATTTTTGCTATCAGGATAAGCTTTCTGTATCTCATTGACAATAAAATAACCTGGCAGTAAGCACGCATTTCTATCGAAAATATATTCAATAACATTCTCTAAAGCTTTTAATTGCGGTTGTACTGATGCATCTAATCGAGCTGGTATAGTTTGTGCTTTTTCTTTGCATCCCTAGTAAAACAAAATGTAGGAAAATAAGTATATCTTTGTAAGTAATTTCAATATTCAGTACTTGATCCAGATTGTAAATATTGAGAAATATTGCAATGTTACACATGCACATTGAAAATATGACAAAAACCATTTATTAATGAGAACCTACTTTCATGATCTCTCTGACTCCTTTATAATCAACACCGCCAATGATATGTCGAATAAGAACAAAGCATTCAACCCAAAAATCTTCCAATTGATACTGCAATTTATCACAACTCAAAATACATTCGCATACTAACCTGAAAAAATTCACAAAAGACAATTTAAATGGAAAAAAAATGAATAGATAAAGACGAAGATTTAATTTATCTGAAAATATACCTAGCAGGCAAAAAATTTGATTGCACTAAATTTTGCAACAGCGATAACAATAACTGTAATCGTCTATGATTAGTCATAGCTGCTGCCATTGAAAGAAACTGACGAACAGCAGCTTCCTGCTGTTCCTTTGTTAACCCAGTCATAACTCCTTTTAGTTCGTTTTGCCATGTTGTTATTTTCTCGCTTTCATTGTTAGGCTGATGAACAAGAACGCAACTAAATGCTTCCTCTATCGCTTCCACTTTCTAAAATATATAAATAATACAATGTATAAATAGAAAAAAAATTATCATATATGTTATTAATTTCTTTTTATATCTTGAACTCAAGAATTGAGATCCTATCCAAGATTTCATAGCGAAATTATAAACAGAGAGAAAATAAACATACACATACATACATATTATGTCTAAAAACAATATCTTTTAACACTTACCAAAATATCATTTACTATACTTGCGATCTGAGTTTCACTGCTCATCTTATCTGTCCTTCTTATCTATAGTTTTGTAATCCCACAAAAATTTTAATTAATAAGTAAAATATCACGTCTTAAACAAAATCGATTAAATATTTTGTAAAAATCATAAATATCTTCTTTCCTCTTTATACTTTTCTAAGAATACAATTAACTTATACATAATTAAAAAATTAAAATATATTTACCAATCACGCATAACCCAACTCTCAAAACTATCTCGACAACTAAACCTATTCATAATACGCCATAGCTATATAAACCATTGCAATTGCACGTGAAAAGGTTTAAAGCCTATCGCACAATGCAAAAGAACAGGCAATAGGAACAGGGAATAGAAATTATCCACCAATAGGATTCTACCATGTTGTAAATAACTAGGGATGCGTTCCAAAATTCACCTCGATTCTTGAGTTCACGCGAAAAATTTTCGTATGCGAAAATAATGCTGCGCGATTTCTGATTGGTATACTTTTAGAAATATACACCAATCAGGATCGCGCATCATCATTTTCACATACGAAAATTAGGTTTGTTCGTGTTGACTGAAATCCCCAAAATTTGTTGCACTTAAAATGAAACAAATATATATTCTGGCATTAGAGAGAAAGAGAAAGCGAAGACCGAGTACAGAAAGTGCAAGCAACACGAACAGACCTATTTTTCGCACGAATTCAATGTGCGCAAGCGCAGATCGCTAAAATTTCGATAGTTTTGCTAATTTTAAGATTTCGGTGAGTGATCCAGTGTACATACATAATAAAGATTCGAGTAGAATATTTATTTGACTGAAGAAGTGGAAGTGTTGTTAAAAATATAGTATTAAAAAGTTAATAAGTTGTTAAAATCGGACAAAAACATAACGCTTAAAATGCCAAACAAATGTATTGTGCCTGGGTGCAACACAGGTTATGCAAGCTGCAGGGCCAAATTTTCAATTTTTTCTGCACCTAAAAATAACGAATTGAGAGAAGAGTGGCAAAAATCTATCCGATTAACAAAACCATTGTTGACAAAACATGTCGTTTGTGAAAAGCATTTTCGCGGTGATCTTATTATTCGGAGTTACAAACACAAAGATGAAAGCGGCAATGTGCTTGCTGAGGTAAGATGTTATATGTCGTTCTATCTGCATGAAATAATATGGATAAATATTTTATGTAGAGTATATTATTGTACATAGGTTCCATTGAAATGTGCTCGACTAGTGATGAACGCCATACCTACTATATTTCCACTTCAAAAGTCAGTACTGCCGCAGCATGAAAGCAGTAGCGAAGAGAACCTGAAAGGGAATGAAAACATAACGGGCAAGCAGCTCAATACAGTTCAGGCATCGCATACTTTGACAAAAATCTCGGAAAATGGACAAAACCAAAGGAATGAAATGTGTCTATCATCTATTGTCGAATCCTTCGCAATGCCTACAATGAAAAATGATCCTGAAATTAATGTGTGTACAGATACCGAGAACAGAACAGCTGTAATCACTCAAGAAACCACGATTTTACACGAGCACAACTTATTTATCGAACTACTGGAGAACCCGTCTGTGATAAAAACACCGGCAAATTGGTATTTCGCAACACCATCATCCAAAAACTATATTGCTCTGTACGAGCTTTATTGGAAAGATGATGATGATATCATGTTTCCTATTATGAGAAGAAGCATGATTATTGACGCAGACATGAAAACTCGTTGCTTAGCAAATGGCAAACGTGTGAATCCGTTGGTATTCTCTTTTCCTGATAAATTTGATAGCTTGGCAGATATAAATAAAACTCTCGAAAAATTCGCAAGCTTAAACATTTGCTGTGGTATTTCCATGCTTGACGACATCAATTTGATAACCGAAAAAATCGGGTACACCGACAATTTAAATCAGTTGCGTCATAATAGGTGTCCAATCATCACGGATAAACGACAATGCGATGCCTGCAGAAACGTGAAGAAATATATTTCTTACAAAAAACGACGACAAAAAATGACCCTGAAACATCAGACTTTACAGAACATGTGGAAAAACAAGCTTTATCGCCAACAGAACGCCTTGAAACGTGCGAAGAAAAGAATTGAGATTCTGAGAAGTAGAATACTATCTCAGCAGGCACAGATAAATGAGCTCAAGGAAGAAAATGTATTCAAAAAATGTGAGGAATTAAATATATCAGATAAGCAAAAAATGTGCGTTAAAGAGATTATGGCTACAGCACAGAAAAAAAATTCGAAAGGACGTCGATACACGGAAGAGTGGGTTATGCTCTGCATTCTAATGCATATCCAATCACCAAGTGCATACGAATTTTTACGAAAAAACGAAGTTTTGCCTATACCCAGTATCAGAACTATACGGCGTTATCTGTCTGTGATGAACATAACTTCCAATACAGATTGACTGGACGAATTAACCAGGATTCATTAGAGGTATGTACAATTTTGAATTTGTATACCTTGCTCTGTCTTCATTTCTGAGCACTGAAGAATTTTTGTAATTGTTTATAGAAATTTTTCGGAATAATTCGCCAGGCTGCTGGAGCCAACGATCATCCTTCTACTCCAACATTCTTGCAATTATATAAGTTACTGTCGACGTGCAGCATTTTGAATGTACCTGCAAGCGGTAATTGCACTCTCACGGAGACATCACATCCGAAAACACTCATCACTGTATCTGAATTACGAAGCATTTACGAAAAGCCGACTAAATCTATCTGTGATAGATTTGAAGGCGAGATTGGATGGGCTATATAATCGAAAAAATTGAATGGGAATTCGATGATGTCATCGAACATGATTATTCTCATGCGCCTGTCGTTGACTGCATAATTTACTACGTTACAGATTTATTGCAAAACTGTATATTTGGCAAACATATGACAAGTTGATTACAGGAAAACGGAGAGCATATAGTCTTTAATCGAAAAGAGCAATACTTTTTTTCTTCTATTTGCTTGTGAAGCGTTCAGATATATATTGTTATCTGGGTTGGCAAAGGTTTGTTTTACTATGCATTATCGTTCTCACTTCAGAATACATCTGCAAACAAATAGAAAAACATTTTGCCTGCGAAAGTTGTAGAAAAGCTATACGAACATCTATAACATTCTCCCAGCAATCCTCTTTTTCAAAGCATGTGTATTCACCAAATGTATATAGCGAGACTGTGAACGAAATGTTAAATAGTTATAAGTTTTCATTTCCATGCAAAGAGCATGCTCAAGATCCTTTATCGTTCACTATAAAATGTTATTTAAGAATGCGAATGAGACAATATTCTAAACAAACAAAACAAGATGTCAAAAAGCAGAGTGCTGCAAAAAAAGAGGCAAGCCAAATATTATAAAATTTGAAGTATAATAATAACAAATAATAATTAAATAAGTATTGTTTTTTATTCCACAATCCATACTTTCGAGTTTTATATTTAGCAATTATCAATAAATGTTTTTCATAACTTGATACTAAAATTCTAAGATATTATTCCCTGCTCATATATATATATATATACAGGGTGTCCTAAAACTACCGTACTTTCTTTTAATGGCAGATTCCTGAGGTTATTTGGAGACGATTTTTCCTCAATGAAAATGTCGAGGCACCAATAATTTTCGAGTTATAAGTGATTGAAAATGAAGGGCTTTTTGCAAACTAAGCTTTGTGGAATTAAAATATTAACAAAACTACATTCTTCAGTTAATTTCAGGTCGAGTTTAATTTAATAGAATTTTAATTTAAAGCTTAGTTACAAAGATATATAATGGCAAAAATTGGGAGCTTGCAAAAAATGATGACCTCCCTCAGGAATCTTCCATTAAAAGGAAGTACGGTAGTTTTAGGACACCCTGTATATATAGGAGCAGGGAATAATATCTATTCCCTGCTCCTATTGGTGGATAATTTCTATTTCCTGTTCCTATTGCCTGTACTTTTGTATTGTGCGATAGGCTTTATTCCAACGAGTGTCCTGACCTGTATATAAGACCGTGGTCTTCGGTTTCTCTTTCTCTCTAATGCCAGAATATATATATTTGTTTCGTATTAAGTGCAACAAATTTTGGGAATAAATTTTTTTTTGTTTCAAAATAAAATAATTCCAAATATTTAATATTTATCCTATTTCATTCCTATTCCTAATATTTTCTCTATTGTGCGCAGGGCCTAAGGCTTATACCACACCTATTGTGGATCCGGCCTAATAAGTATCCAGGTACTGGCAGTGAATTTTCGAACGCACCCTGCACACAAACGCAACTTCCGGGCACAGACTTCCGTGGTTGCCCGCGTCAAAAGGCAGGCGGTGAAACGTGGCGCGTCCAGTCCGCCCTAAAGGTTGCCAGGCCTGAATGAGATATAAAAGCTGCGCATATATAGAGAGAGAGCCCCCCCTCCCCCCCCCCCCCACCGATAAAGAGCCCCGTGGAAGAGAAGCGGTGCGCGCTGGTTAGGTGCCTGGTGCATCAGGGAAGGGGGACCCCGAGCGGTCACGTGACCGAGCTGCGTTTTGAGCGCATTAACGCAGGTACGAGGCGAATTCGTTGTTTTTTCTCGTAGTTTAACGCGCGCCACGGCCCCAAGCGCCGAGGTGTGCCGTGAGTCCCGTAAACGGCTTCCGCGCTCCGAAACCCGTAGGCGCACGCACCGTCCACGAGAGTAAACCGAACCGTGTGAGTTTAGCCCCCCCGCGCGAGCAGGGCGACGATCCCTCTTTCACGGCTCCGGCCATCATTCCGCGACTCCATCGTGCCGCGGGAGTCCATCGGTGAATCGACGCCGCGCGACGACGGTCGACAAAAGCCTTCCTCTCTCTCGCGACCGTGGCAGAAATGGCGTCCTCTCCCGTGCACATGGCTCTGTGAAAAAAAGCATCCTCGCGAGAGGAAATCGTGCGTGCGCGCGCGCGCGCGCGTCGAAAACGCGAGAGGCTCTGACTCTCTTGTCTCTGCTCGCTCCTCTCTCCCCCTCTCTCTCTCTCTCTCTCTTTCTCTTCGCACGGGGACCTTCTCGCATCCGTGTAATAATAACGGCGTGCGACGACGCGCCCGACAAAGTGTTTTTTTTTCCTGTTTTTTTTTCTTCATCCCGCATCGGGGGAAAATCTTCGTCCCGACCGTGGAAATTATTTTCTCGCGAAAATCGGCAGGACGCAGGGTTTCCCGCCAGGGGATCCTAACGTGGGATCGCTCGCTCGAGTCGATCGTCCTGGGAGAGAGAGACACTTGCGAAATCTACTTCGTGGAAACCTCTGTTTGCGATACTTCGTGGAACGAAGTGTCGAAGGCGGACTCCTCGTTTTTCTTTATCGCGGTAAATCGTCGTGGCGACGAGCATTCCGTTTAACTTTCGTCATCGTTCCTCTGAAATCGAGTTTTTTTTTTTTTCATCTTCCGTTTATCGTTATTAAATGATCCTAACCTTTAGTAGGGTAGCCTTGGTACTCTCGTGAGCCTCCACGCGTATTTTTCACAAAATTTTGCACAAAGAGAGATCCACTTTATACATAATTAATGAATCAATTTGGAAATTTTTAGTAGCAATGTATCAGTGATAATATTTTGTTAATTTTTATATTTAGTGTTCAGATTTTCATTAATTATTATTTTATCTTCTAATATCAGTGATAAGACGTCCCTCACAACTGAATTCTTTGTCTTAAGATAAATTTTACAAGCTCTTCAAGAGAAAGTAACACATATATATATATATGAAATATATATATATATATAACTTATATAAAGACAAAATCAATTTTCAAATCGAAAAATACTATTAAAAAGAATATAAAAGTAAATAACTAATATTGTTGGGAGTTTTAGAAGGATATTTTTAGAATATTTGCAAATACAACTCGACTGTGATATCACTTGTGTTCTAAAAGTTATAGTTTATTTTGTACAGGACAAGACGCTTACTACATATTCAGATTCTAATTAACATATTACTTGTCTTTACATTCTCTGTTACAATGCTTCTAGAATATTTGCATTATTGGAAATCAAATAGTTAATTCTCTCAACGACACAAATTGTATGTATATATATGTAATAGCAAACGTATTCTGTTTCAGACTGTAAATAGAGAGTGTACATAGTGTGATACCGTGAGTGCGTGAGGTTTTAGTTGGCAATGAGTTCAAGCAACAAATCTTTGGTGTCCTCTGGTGGAAGAGGCACCAATAAAAACAAATCACAACACGGCAAATCAGATCATCATCAAGCTAAATCAGATTTGACAAAACATGACAAGGCTCAGGTACAAATTCTTTCATTTATCTTATATTATCTAATGTATATCTATAGAAACATATACAGTATATACTTGGCGACTGGGATCTATAATAATAGTTTCTGATAAGAAATATCTTGGCTACTGTAGATAAATTGATATCTAATACTGACATAAAAGATTCCTTTCTTCTCTGTAACGAAATATTTTATCTGTATGATTAAATGACTAAAGGTAGATAAGAAGTAAACAGGATGTTAAATATGTATTATAATATTGATAAAAAATTGTCGAACTGACATTTTAAGGAAAGTTTGTCTGTAACGATTGTTATATAGCAAAACACTAATCAGATCCGGCATGCACAAATCATCGACACCAGAATGGCGGGGGGTGAGGATCCTGTCCTGAAGGAGCGTATCAAGCAGGTCATGGATATGACTCGACGTTCGGAAGACGAAGTGATCATGGCTTTGCACGATAGCGACGGAGATTTGGATCGTGCTGTCAACGATCTTCTGGAGGGAGTGAAAACAGAATGGGAAGTCAAAAAGAAGAAGCCGCGTCAGCCCAGCGGCTCGAAACAGAATGCGGATCAGTCGGGTGGTCAGGACGACAGCGGCGATTGGGAGGAACGACGCAATCAACGGGGTGGCGGTGCTCCTCGTATGCGAGGCCGCGTTAATCACGACAATCGTGGATGTTGGTTTCACTTTTTTTTCGATCCCATTATTATTTTAATTATTTAGAAATAGCCACACGCATGCATGCTATCCTTTTCTCTTTTACATGTTTATACAGGGTGT
Organism: Lasius platythorax; assembly: GCA_963971435.1. Lineage (NCBI taxonomy): Eukaryota > Metazoa > Arthropoda > Insecta > Hymenoptera > Formicidae > Lasius > Lasius platythorax. Next base: position 14,532,779 of record OZ020537.1, read on the forward strand.
TTACTCCCTGGAAAAACCGGGGATTGTCAGGGATTATTTTAACCTTGAAAAATCCGGGAATTCTTATGGAATTTTTTTGAGACTCGGAATTTTTTTCAAAAATTGTGTCTGATAATTTTATTGACGATGTCTTTTTAGAATCAAGGTCTTATGTAAGTTTCATAGAAAATTGTTCAATTTTTTTAATAACATTTAAATGAGTTAGTACTCGAGATTTATAATAAATTATTTTTTGTTTTATATTTTTATTTTATATTTTTGCATATATCTTTAGCATTTAAAAGTGATATATTGCATTTTGTTATTGTCGAAATTAATTTTACGATTAATAAATCAATATTAAATGCTAGAAAAATTAACTTTGTAATCGTATGAATAGAAAACATTAGGAAGCCGCATACAATAAAGAAACTTATTTTAAAAAGCTGCATCTACTCTGAATTTTAAACGAAAATATCTGGAAGATCAGGGAATTTTTTTACAAGATTTTAGTAGACACCCTGTTATAGCGAGATTTGAAATTGAGTATAGTGCAGAAGAATTATTTTACGCTGTTAATTTTTATAAATAATAGTTTAAAAAATAAAAAAATTTTATTTGCAAATAGGGCGCGGGCGAGAAAACAAGGAGAATGAGAGGAACATGGAGGACGGTGTTCGCGACGGCAGCTACAGCAGAAGAGGCAGGGGTGGATCCGGAAGATCAGGTCGTGGAGGTCGTGGCGGTGGCAGAGGTCTTGGTCCAAGGACATTTGCAAACCGCAACGACCCAGCGTCTGGCTCTACCGCTCATAGCTTTAATCGGCCGATTGACACCTGGACAGGCGAGGAGCAGCAGCAGAGTATTCAGGAACCAAAAATGGGTAAGTCTTAATCTACATTGATAAAAACTGTCTCTCTTTCAAATTATAACTATATTATAGTTAATTGATTTTATAATATATATATATATATACAATATATATATACATATATATATAAAATCAAAAACAAATTTATATACTTATAATAATTTGTAATATGAGTTTAGAACAGAGCAAATACAGTTTCAGTGCACATGATTATCGTGTAATGAAATTACCATATAAATACATTCAGTCTCGATCAAGAATTTTTCTCTTCAGTTAATAAATAAATAATAAATTATATGATATACAAAAAAGTAATACGGTATTTATACATTATCAATGAAAAATTATGGAATTGGTCCTGCTAGAGATCCTCCTGCAGAGTTTTAAGTAAAAAAGATTAGATCGGAAAGATAAAATCTGTCAACAGGAACACCATTAGCAGGATCATTACAAAATTAGAAAATATATTACAAATTTAAGATATCATACGATGATATCCAAATAGATCTATAATGGATTGTAACAATATATAAATTATATATAATTTATATATATATGTATATATGTATAAAATATATAATTAGATATGTATATATATATATATATATTATATATATATATATATATATATTAATATTGATAAAATCCATATATAGATGCTTGGAATAACTTGGATTCTACAGAAGACTGGGACAACGAGGAATATACAGGATCTTTGGCAGACACCAAGGTCTTTACACCGAGTGCGAATATCCTTGAAGCTCCTCCTGCTTTAGAAGAACCAAAGCCTCAGGAAATACCACAGACGCAATCGGGCCAAGGCGTTAATCTATCGTTGCTCCAGCAAGAAGTAAGATTTTACAAGATATTTAGAAATACAGATTTGTCTTACAACCATACAATATTTTATTTTTCACAATCATATAATAGTTTAATAGCATACTCTAGAGATAAAATAAAATTGAAAGTGTCAAAAATATAAAAACATAACATTTGAACTATAAGAAATCAAAGTTTGCATGAAACTCGCGCGCTCAGATCCGTAAAAAAAAAAAATACTTATTACGGTCTAATATTAATTTTAATAAGTACACTACAATCATCTGATATTAATTTTTATTTTGTATTGTCGTTTTTCTTATGTGTGAATAGTACATACATTATGGTAATCGGCTGATATTGACAAATAATTAAAATTAGACTAAATTTTAGCTGTTACACGCAATATATAAATTATTCCTTTTTAAAACAATAATTTTTAAAAAATTAAAAATTATTCTATTTAAACAGGATTATTAAATCTAATGTTAAAATTTGTTAGTAATCAATTCGTTAATATATTAACTACTTGCCGTAGTGTACATAGTACCCACACATGAGAAGCAAAATTAGCTGTAGTAACAAAATTTTCTATTTCGTCGAAATCGTATTTTACTTTCAAAAAGAGATATTAGAGAGAGATTATTGTACAAGTGATTGTGCGAGACACTATATATATATATATATATTTACTTCGTAATGATTCTAATGATACTTTTCGACATAATTTATAGGAATTACCAAAATTGTCGGAAATATCCGCGTTGCAGCAGCAGAGTTTGATACAGCAACAACCTCAACAACAACCGCAACAGCAGCAGCAAACTGTATTAGGCTTACCAACAATGCAATTGTCGCAACAACCCAGCGCTATTAGCAGTGGCGTACTAACAGCAGCGCAAACACAATATCTGACGCAACTTACTCAGCAGACGAGCGAAAACTTAAAAGCGGCTGGACAAACGTCGTTTTCGTCATCTATGTCTAGTCAGGTATTGTAATATACAATAGAGCTTCGATAATTTTTGAAGGTTTAAAAGGTCTAAAGGATCGCGGAAAATTTCTAGCTAACTTCCATCTATGTCGCTACTTGCGTTATGTTCCAATGTACGAAATTATGTGCGACTTACGCACACGTTATAATGGGCAAACTATGAAAGGGCATAAACTGTAATGTATATGTTTACATTTATAGCCCCAAAGACAAGCGAAGCAACGTCCAAGAGTTCCTCCACCATCAAAGATACCATCGAGCGCTGTAGAGATGCCGGGCGACGCGGTAAATAGTGGAATCGGATTTCTCGACGTACAATTCGGTGCGCTTGAATTCGGTAGCGATTCGAGCTCTCTCGACGGTTCCGCAAACGAGAAATATAATTCCACAAATAGTACAATTCCCGGCGTAGACATGACTTCCGGTGCGAGCACTGTAAACACTGCCAATACGAGTAATTCGCTCGACATTGAAACGACGCAGACTTCCACCGCACCGTTCAACGCCAGCTCTCAGATGGTAGATTTCATTTCTTGTCAAGTCATCTCTCGCACAACTATATTTACAAATATATATATGATAACTTTCATTTACAATTATTATGGAATTTTCAGTTATCGAGTACCGACAATCTGCCAGTATCGAGCGAGCATTCGATCAGCTCCCAAAATTTCACTCGTGGCAGTAGCACCGGCCAAAGCTTAGACATAACTAAGCAGGACTTTACGTCGCAAGTCTCGCCTGGAAACGCGCCGACGTACGGTAGTGCAACGACCTATCAGTCGTCGCAGAAGTCATTCCAGCCGTCGAGCGGTACGCCGAGTACTTACAACGCGTACTCGAATAACCAGTCCTCGCAGTCCACCTTCCAAAATGCGTCGGTCGCTAGTACAAATAGCTATTCCGCGACAGCGACGGTCTCGCAGGCGAGTTACAACTCGACGTCGTTCCCGCAATCCAACGCGTCGACCTTCAATCAAGCGTCTCCCTCCGCATCGGCGTCCGTAACTTCCGGTTACAATCAACCCACCACTAGTAGCCAGGTAGTGATTACCTCGAATACCGACGATTTGTGATCGTGAAAATAATTTTTAAAACCTTTTTTTTTTTTCTTTTCCTCGGCAGGTCTATCAACCTACGAGCGGATACGTAGCGGCAACAACATCGCAATACGCGCAATCCGTAGCCACCAACACGGTATCAAACAGTAACGCTGGATATCAGGCTTATCAGCCTGCTTATCAATCTTCTGTTACAACGTTTACCTCGCCGATAACGCAGAGTTCCGGTGCTTACCAGAGCGCCGCGCAGTCTGTAAGTACAACTTGTATCTTTTAATAAATTTTTTTTTCAAGTTACAACGCAAGTACAGATAGGATCAAGTTTTTTTTTTTTTTTTTCGAGATTATAGAGTTCGAAACAAATTCGAACCTACTTGTAAGATACTTAATCCCATCATTAAACGCAAGTCTACGTATAAATGTTGAATTGGTTCTCGATAGGTCTACGCGAGTCCTTACGGCAGCTACGCTAGTCAACCGCAAGCGACGTCTCACGCGAATCACAAACTGAACAACACCGCGACGAAGGATTCGCAATACGATAGCAGCGCGACGACGTCGAACAGTTCTCTCGCGACGACTAGCGCGCCGACGTTGGGTCTCACTTCAGCCTCCGTCAACAGTTCGCAGACCAAAGTAACGAATTCTAACGGTTAGTAAATAAAACCAAAAAAAATATCACAAGCGATAAAACTCTCCTAATAATTCAATTAACGAACGCATATTCTCGTTCAGCTGTACCGAAAAGCACGTCGAGCGGAGTAGTGACGGGCAACAGCGGCAACATGACGGGCGGCGGCGCGGCCGGAAGTATGACCCCGATGCTGAGTCACCAGTACATCATGGGCCAGGCGGGTGTTCCGGCGTACGCGGCTTTCCAGCAACCGGTGTACAGCTATGAAGACCTGCAGTTGGTGCAGCAACGGATACCGCACATGGTCAGTTGCTTCTCGAACAATTGGTCCATTTGTTTCTGATTATGATTCATTCTAGTGCGAATGCATCGTTCGCGAGTAATGCTTCTTCGGAGTAACGTACACTGAAACAAAATAATTTACCAATTGGTCAAAATTGGTTGATCGATTTTTGCGTAAATGCGATTTTGAACGTTACGTCTAATTATAAGAAGAAAAAATTATTACAAGTGTATACTGCTCCGAGGAACGCGCTTACTCCGTCTTATGTTATATTATTATCTAGTACAAAAATTCTCCCAAGATAATCGTTTCTTTATTGCTTGGTAGCTGCTCGTAATTCCAATATTTTTCACTGAAATTTTTTCATCTAAGTATGAATGCCTTCTCACGACGACAACGTAAACCTATTTCTTATTTGTAGCAAGTTTTGTAGCCGTTATGAGATGAACGATTATAGTAAAGACAGATCGGGTTTTCGATACGCTATTCCATGCAAACATAGAGATTTTATCGATGGTAAAAGGGAGTGGAAGAAGTATTCTTGGAACTCTGAGGGGCTTGCATTTGACATTTAGACATTGGCCATATTGAGATGATTGTCTCGATCTCCGATCTATCTTGGCTTATTTCTCTTCCTTTCTTGTCTTGAGTTTACTGTAGGCTGATGTATACGAGTAATGTCATGTGTCTGAAATTGTACGAAGGTACGCGTTGTATTCTCGCGTGGTGATGCGTAAAAATGGTCGATGAAAGTTGTATTACACTTTGTAGCTCTCTCTCTCTCTCCCCTCTCTCTTTTTCCTCTCCTTTTCTTATCGTTTTATTTGGATATTTTTAAAACTATATAAATATGGAAAGTCTCTGAGATGATGATAGCAAGTGTATTCGTATATAATATATACATGCGATTTATAGTTCGATTTATCGCGAGCAGTAGCTTCAGCCGTGAATAAGTACAACTTATATAAACATCTCTCTTTACTTTATCTATATATATAGATCCAAACGAAACCGCATGTTACTTGTCCCTGAGTACGCGTAGAGACTATAGACGTTAGTTAGCCTTCTTGTATTTGGAGTACACAGTGTATGCATGTAGTTTTGTGTTTGGTTTCCCTGACTAACGTGCAGCATCTACTGGTTACTATGACGCGGCCCTGGGCATCAGACAACCGGTCCAGCTACAGTCTCGGTGGTGCTAGAGGCGACGCGCTCTCCGGCGTGCAAGGTGTTCAAGGTGTGCAAGGAGTGCAGGGAGCCTATACCAGTATTAGCGACGCCAGGTTCGCCAGAAACGACAGTAACGCATCCCCGGTACCTTCCACTATGTCGCAGCAGGTGAGTTTCTTCGATTGCTCTTAAACAGGGTGTCTACCATTTTTTTTTATTTTGAAAAATCGGGAATTATCGTAGAATTTTATTGAGATTCAGGAAATTTTTTCAAAAATTGTGTCTGATAATTTTACTGACACTCTCTTTTTAATATCAAGGTCTTATGGAAGTTTCATAGAAAATTGTTCAATTTTTTAATAATTAAATAACTTAGTACTCCTTAAGACGCTTATAATAAATTATTTTTTGTTTTATATTTTTATTTTATATTTTTATTTTATATCTTTAGCATTCAGATATAGTGATATATTGGCACTTTGTTATTGTCAAATTAATTTTACGATTAATAAATCAATATTAAATGCTAGAAAAACTGCATTCTTGGTAACTTTCTTTGTAGTCGTATGAATAGAAAACATTAGAAAGCGCATACAATAAAGAAACTTATTTTAAAAAGCTGCATTTACAAATTTTCTTATTTTATCTAGAATTTTAAACGAAAATATCTGGAAGATCAGGGAATTCTCAGGGAATTTTTTTTACAAGATTTGAATAGACACCCTGTTAAAGCAAAATCGTGAGAATTAACTTTGGAAACTGCAAAATTTTTATGGAAATTTGCAGACTGCCACGCAACAGCCGATGATGAATCCCACCCTTCCTCCGGGATATGCGTACGCGTTTACGTACAGCAGCGGAATTATGCCGGGAGGTTTTCAATACGGAACTCCCGCTATTTATCCGGTAAGTAAAATATTAGTAAAATACTACAAATTAAATATTATAATATTAGGTTCATATCAATACTATTAATATTATACGCTCGTCAAAAAATTAAAGCATTTCTTCGTAATCGGCCGTAATCTGTATCCGTGGAGTGTATTTACGTACCCTTATGCACTTTCTAAAAAAAAGCATTTTAAAGAGGAAACTTTAAGCTTTCAAACCATTTATTTTGAAGTTGCAACAAAATTTCTTCTTCGGCGTGCATGATTTCAAAGTTGAAATTTTTCTGTCAATTTTTCACGGTTGACTTTTGATGTCATCATAAAAATCAGGGTCGAGAGAAGAGCTTAACAGCATTTTAAGACTGAAATTTCAGGCATTTAAAATGCTTCGAGGAACATCGTTCTATTATCATTTTTCGCAAACATACATTTGAATTTCATCAATTTTACGATTGATTCAAACTGATGCTTTAATTTTTCGAGGAGTGAATTAGTACTAATAATTACTAGTAGTAATATTATAATTATATAATACATACTACTAATTAAAATAGTACTAATATTACTGAATAACCCTGATTATTAATAAAAATATTAAGAGTTGCTAAAAATAGTACTAGTAATACCAAATACTAATAGTATTAATATCTAATATTAATACGAGCTATATAGAGTACTAATGTCTAATACTAATACGAGTAAATACTAATATCGAGTCGATTTACTACGTCGTATAGCAAATAGCGACGGCCGGAAACGCTGGTACAAACAGCGGCGCTTACAGTGCCAAGCCGGGTAGTTACGGATCTGGTTACGGCGCCGGCGCGAGCTACGACGCCCTAGCTTCCGCCGGTCCGTCCGGGGAGTACAAAGGCACCGGCAGCAGTTACACCGGCACTCAAACCGGGAAAACTGGCACTTCCACGGGAAATACTAATACCGCTGGTTCTTCCGCGACGGATATCAGCGCCACGATGTACGCTAAGAGTCACGTGGCTCTCGGAAAAGTGAACGTGAGTAATCTCTCAACGAGAATAATCGTCGTTGGAAATCCTGCCTCATCCTGTTAGGGTGTCTACTCCCTGGAAAAATCGGAAATTTTTAGGGATTTTTTTTACCTTGAAAGATCCGGGAATTCTTATGGAATTTTATCGAGATTCAGGAAATTTTTTCAAAAATTGTGTCTGATAATTTTATTTACGATCTCTTTTTAATATCCAGGTCTTATGTAAGTTTCATAGAAAATTGTTCAATTTTTTAATAATATTTAAATAACTTACATTAGTACTCCTTAAGACGCTTATAATAAATTATTTTTTGTTTTATATTTTTATTTTATATTTTTGCATATATCTTTAGCGTTTAGATATAGTGATATATTGCACTTTCTTATTGTTTAAATTAATTTTACGATTAATATATTAATATTAAATGAAGAAATTTTAAATTTAAATTTTAAAAAGCTGCATCTACAAATTTTCTTATTTTACCTGGAATTTTAAACGAAAATATCAGGAAGATCAAGGAATTCTCAGGGAATGTTTTTACAAGATTTGAGTAGACACCCTACCTGTATATCACGCGTATATTGATGAATTGGTTTTCTCTTTTCAGTCTTATGAAAAGCAGGCTTTCCATTCGGCCACACCGCCACCATTCGGTCTTACGGGTAGCCAAAACGCTGGCTTGCCCGGTGGTTACGGCACGCCGCATTTGTTCATCCCGACTATACCGCATCAGTTGCATCAACCGCTTCACCAGGACGGCGGCAACAGCACGGGCCAGAGGTCCAATACGAGTTCGCAGAATAAAGCTCAAGCAAAGCCTGGATACAGTCCGAGTTATTGGACTGGCAGTAATTAAAATGAAGCTTTTCGGACTTGACACACACCGCGCGCGCGCGCGCATGGCGAATTAATACAACTCCTTACTAGTAGAGAAATTAAGTTGTTTGCCACAGTTGTGTGAAATACAAGGTGGTACGAGACTTTTACTCTTCATTCCGCATTGACTTCGTGTCGGAAGGAAAGGTATTTTGACTTTGAAAAGATAATATACTATTGTTTTTCTTTGTTATTTTCAATAATTGGCGACGTCAATGAAAATGGAATAAAGAGTGAATATTTTTGAAAATTGAAAGGTATATGCAATTATTAACCGGATGCTTCCTTCAATGGTTTGTAGCGATAATGAACTAATCAATTGTGATCTTTATATCTTCAGTTCAGCACATTCTCACAAACTTGTTCAATACAGAGATAATCCGAGTAGAAAAGCGCGATACTACAACAAAATAATTGCATTTTACGCAATGATACGTGCAAATTCCATATAATAATTTGCATATTCTTTCCAATTGCGAATTGCACTCGTGCCAAATGAAATTGTAGCGTTTATAACGCGATGATCGTGGGAGACTAATCATCGCCTATATCGATCATGATGATAAATCCTATGACATAAATCCTATGTCATAAAATTTATGATAAATTTCGGGCACGTCGCGCAATACGACGAAGCTAGTATCGTGATTTTGTTTTCATATGATGCACCGGAAAAGCGAGCGGTAACATCCGTTGAGTTTTGCACTAGATCTCCCGTCTGTACATTACAGTGCAATTTCGAATATATTGTATCGACTGCTAAAAAGGGTGATACGTAGCGTATCTTTATATTATCTTTTCTTTTTCTCGTGTATAATGTAAGCATCTTGATTTAATAAATATGGAAAAAAACGCATCTTTGTGAGATAGCGTGTCGCTTAAAAGTGCGAGAATAAAGATATACGTGTGAAAACGTAAACTTTTATATACAAATTTATAGCGTTCTTATTTTCGGTATATTCACAACGATCTTGGGGTAAGAATTTCAATTGTTGCACTTGCATACATTTGATTTAAACACATCTTTATGACTGGAATTGATTTCTATTATTCCTCTGATTTAAAAAAAAAAACACGCATTTTACGTATCATACGTATTATATATTGAAATTACATAATCTTGATCCAATAGAGAACCAATATATGCAATTCATATTATTTCTCAGTATCGTTACAAAAAAAAATCGAATATGCCACAGTATGAAACGTAGTAACTAAATATTTCTGCTCTTTTATTATTTTTGTAACTGTATATTACTTTTATTTCTCTTTCTGTATTCGCACATTTGACCAGATTCTCGTAAAGCGATGCAGACCTCTTCTTATTTTTCGTAAGATTGACAACAATTGAGATTTATGTTTTATTGTTAGAATCTCTTGAATTATGATTTACGATAATATATCATATTTCTCAAATTAGTGTATTATATTTTTCGTTTTTCATTCGTTTACTAATTTGTATTGGCGATTGGATGCCATAATTAGTGATTAAATAATTTAGTTTATAAAAATTATATTTGAAGACTTGTTTTTTTTTTTTATAAGATTATTATCTCGAAGTTTATTAAAAAGCATTTAGACATATCTAAAAACGTTACGGATCATCATTTGGCATATTAGTGCATTTCTAAATGTAATAAAAAGAAAATGGATAATTTGTTTCAAGGAAAACATTAAGACTCTATTAGATAAACGAATTAATTTTATTATATTGCAAAGCTTTTGGAAAAGCATTAATAATGTTATTAAATCAAAAGTGTTAGTTGCAGCTTTTTACAGTTTACTCGAGAAATAGACATTCGCTCAAAACATATGGTATGTGCAAAAAAATGATGTAATAATTTCTATTGCAACAATATACAGAATCGTATATTCTAATACGGTAAATATGAGCTATATACAAATCTTTGTTGGAGAAGTCGACAAGAATGATAAGATCAAGATAGAGACAAGATTGATACGAAAATTATTGAGACGAATGAGCATAAGGTAATGACGTGTTTGTGCAGTAAAAATGAGTAATAGCGATATTTGTATCTTTTTCATTGAGATTATAATAATAATAAAAAAAAAAGAAGAATCGATTCCGTCTGGTGTACACATTCGTTGATATTGCATTCGTGTTGATTAGAAAGGTGCGAATTGTATAACTATACAAAGTATCTCACAATCACCGTACGATACTTTAATATAGCGTATTTTGAAAGTAAAATAGAATTGAAAATTTTTATACAAAAATGAGATCGCAATAGTTTTTGAATTGTAATAAATTGGTCAAAGTTGACCGCATGATATCGCATAGAATTACATTTATCTGTCATTTGTTACCGATATTTATGGTGTGTGATATTGATTTTTGCACATTTTGTTTTATGTGTTCTTTTTTTATGTGTGAATAGTGCATACATTATGGTAATCGGCTGGTATTGACAAATGATTAAGATTTGACTAAATTTTAACTGTTACACGCATTATATTCAATTCTCTTTAAAATAATAATTTTTTAAAAATTAAAAAATTATTTTATTTAAACATCTAGTATTAAAATTTTTGTCATTAGTAATCAATTCATCAATATATTAACTACTTGTCATGGTGTACATAATATCCACACATGAGAAGCAACGAAACAAACTCAGTTATGCATAATCAATATCAGCACTGATTAAATGAATATCAATAATAAAAATGACAAATTATAATAAATATAATCATCTATGCGATTAATTTTTATTGCTTATAACTCGGAAATATTATTGTGACTTTCGACATTTTCATATTAAAATTTTCGACTCGATTTTACTTCCGGAATATAACGCTATTATAAAGTATTGTACAGTGATTGTGGAGATATTCTGTATACATATTAATCGGAATGAAATATAATACATTGACCAACGGAAAACACACACATACACACACACACATATTTTGAAAACATACTTTACATTTTTGCATTGTGAATAATGAATGATCGCAGATATTCCTCCGGCGAAAAAAGAGAGAAGAGAAAAGTAAAAGAGCAAGAGAAGGGAAAAATGTACGTGAAGTGTTTTCACGAAGGTGCTGTGTGAGAGAGAGAGAGAGAAAAAGAAAGAAAGAATTGTTACGGTTTGCGCGTGTACAATATAAAAACGTGAGGAATAATGTTTCTTCTAGCACGAATGGACCGGCTGACTGTGAGACAGTCGTCAAAGCTTTACGAGATACCGCTAATTGTAAGCGAGAAGTAAATAGTTGTAAGTAAACTCTCGTTATAGCGACTGCATATATATAAATATATAAATATATAAATACACAAACACATAAACTCGTATAAATGCGGTATGAGTAGGATGCGTTTTGAAGAATCTTTGAAGACCAAATGTAGTTTAGCTTCCTTGGTTTTTTTTTTCGGAGAAAAAAAGAGTGTATCTCTATACTCGTCAACTCTCGAAAAAAAAACAAAAAACAAAAATAAACATCGGACTACATTGTCTTTGCCGTAGTCCTCGCGAACATGTGGACTACCAGCTGATTTTAATATACGCGTTCGAATATATATACATATATATATATATATGTATATATATAGCCGGGCGTCACAATAAAAAAACGACTTGATGAACCCAAGTCGAGAGAGAGAATCACTAACGTTTTCGTTTTGTCTTAGTGTATGTTTTAGTCCAATCGCACTTTTCGTGTATACTCGAATCAATCTAGGGTAATAGAAAAAAAAAAGAAAAAAAAACAGTATACTAAGTGTAATGTATAATGGAAAGTAAAAGAGAAGGGGTGCAAAATATGATGCGAAGAAGTGGAGAAGTTAAAAAAAAAAACGCAGAAAAAAAGAAAGATGAGATTCAGAGTAAGCACGTTTGTTCTGATATATAATTATTATACATTAATAATTTTTGTATTTTTGTCAAATATTAACCGATTAAACGCGAATGCGCAAGATGCATTACGCCACTATCGCTATTATATAATTAATAATAATAATAGCTACTACTGTGTATAAATATGGATATATAAGAATAAATGTATTAAAGAAGTCTGGTGATTTATATATATATATATATAGATATATATATATACATATTATATATATATATATACATACCCGTGGTACAAACTTGTATTTTTCGAACCTGCGTTCAAATGATTCCCAAGATTTTTCCAAAGCATTTATTCTCTTCCCAGTACACACTGTAATAATATACGATTACAAGATCCTTTTATAAGCCGTAAAGGTCATACAATCGTATAAAATAGCTGTTTATTTATTTTGATATTTTGCCCGAATCGACCGTGCGATAATTATATTGAAACATAAACACGAAGGACAAATCTTTCGAACGAGACTTTCGTATATGTAATCAAACACGTGACTTTGACAGTCTCGTGCTAACAAAATAAGATCTACCACACAGATCCTTCGTTGGGACTCATATAAATAATTATCAATATTTTTTATTATGATTTATACTAACAAATGTGCACAACATTTATTAACTGTTATATATTAAGTGTGCATGCATTAATATTATATATATATATATAATATTTACTCATGTTCCGCGAGGGATTTAATGCTTAGAACATATATCAATATATGCTATATATTATTATTATTAATTATTAATATTATTATTGATATATGTTCTAATTGTATAGCGTCTGCTAGCGCTTATGCTACTGCGCATGCGCGAGATTTGTTCCTCAATTCACAACACTGCGCATGACTGGTGTGAAGTTGGAGCGATGGAGGACGACATAACCTCAAGATAACAAAAATTGAAAGAAATTGAAAAGGAATAATTAATCGAGTGTAATGATGTCCTTCGAGAAGAACCGCAACAGTTTCTCTAACAATGTTCAATATTAAAACGAAGAAGGAAAAAAGTGTCACGTGAAAATAAAGTGCCGTCTTTTCCGGAAGAAGAGAACGTATTTATAAGCAACATTATTTATTAATCGGATAAAAATGAGGACGAAAAAAATATATTCGTGTAACATTGTTCTACTTTTACTTTTGTCAGCTGTTTGCACGGACTTTCTAGACATATGGAATTTTATTATATGAATTTTATAGTTGATAGAGAAATATTCGTATCTCTCAAAAAAGGAGATGCTCCTTTATCAAGTATATATCATGAAACGTAACGTACATCGATGACAGAATCACGAGTCAGTATCATCGAAGCTAACAAATCACGAAAAATGGCCACTATGTGGCATCAACAGGTCTTTGCGCTCGACGCAAAGTATAATACCTTACGAGCTAACAGGCTCCCTACTCTGGGTACGTAATGTTAAGAAATGTGTTGAGAAATGATCGATTAAATTTAATACCTTTTACAGGTATGTTGTATATTCGTCGAAGAAATCAGCTGCTTCGGGAGAAACCTTCCAGGGATCCTGAAATCAGCGCGCGATACTTGAAATTGCGGTCGGAATTACTGCGTCGACGTTACGGAGAGAGACAACAGGAGCAAAGTAGCGTGGGAAGTCACACGATTAGCGAGGATCTGTCGGAAGGCAAGCTGAAACATCACCTAGTGCAACGAAGATCAACGGCGGAGAATTTCGCGTTCGCCGGTGTCCATCATGTCTTCGATCAGCATAAATCGGCGGTGACGATGCTGAAATTCGCCAACAACGACAGATCCAAGTTGTGTTGCGCGTCCTTGGACGGTACGCTGTCCATATGCGAGGTCATCGGCGCGCTTCCGAAGGTCATCGCACTGTTAGAAGGTCATTCTGGCGGCGTCACCGCCTTCGATTGGAGCACCAGCAACGATCTGATAGTCTCCTCCTCCTTGGACACGACGATACGGCTCTGGAGGATATGCGCGGACGCGGAGCCCGTTTGTCTGCGAGTGGTGAACGATCAACAGCGAGCGGAAGTCTTGTGCTGTAATTTCATACCCGCGAACAATAATCTGATCGTGGCCGGTAATTCCCAAGGACTGATCCAGATCTTGAACGTGTCCACTGGTATATATATGCGCGGTGGATCCTGCAAAATCGGTGGAAAGGTCGGTTTTTTTTATTTATCTCGAAGAAAAAGGCTTTTATTCAGGGTGTCTACTCCCTGGGAAAACCGGGGATTGTCAGGGAATTTTTTTACCTTGAAAAATTTGAGAATTTTCATGGAATTTTATTGAGACTCGGGGAATTTTTTCAAAAATTGTGTCTGATAATTTTATTGACGATCTCTTTTTAGTATCAAGGTCTTATGTCAGTTTCATAGAAAATTGTTCAATTTTTTAATAATATTTAAATAAATTAGTACTCCTTAAGACGTTTATAATAAATTATTTTTTGTTTATATTTTCATTTTATATTTTTGCATACTTGGTAACTTTCTTTGTAATCGTATGAATCGTGGAAAACATTAGAAAGTGCAGATAATAAAGAATTTATTTTAAAAAGCTGCAAATTTTCTTATTTTACTTGGAATTTTAAACGAAAATACCAGGAAGATCAGGGAATTCTCAGGGAATTTTTTTACAAGATTTGAGTAGACACCCTGTTATTGTTAAAAAAGGAGTTTATACCAATTATCGCGTAACATATTTTCTAGATTCTCTCCCTCGCCTGCGAGGGCAGTGGCGGTTCGGTGATTTGGGCCGGCAACGACAGAGGTGTCATAGTGTCTTTTCGATTGGAACCCGGCGTAGGACGGTTGACCAAGTTGCAACGGGTACAAGAGACCGGCGGAATGATAACCAGCCTTTCTTGGCGCTCCTGGCTGTCGAAGGACTCTCCTTGGGCAGCGTTGTTAGTGAGCAGCGCGTGCAACGCCGTGCTATTGTATCGTGTCGCGGACAATCACGGTTCTCTATATTTCTGGAGAAAGTATCCTATCAAGCATAGGTAATATTTTATCGTAAAACATATACTTTTCGTCTTCCACTTTAATATATTGTTACTTATGATCACAAGAATATTTTAAGTGCTCATCTTTATTCTTTTCTATGGATTTTCGTTCATTGAACGAAGTCAATGTGAGGTCAAAATAATTTTTTATGAATCAGAAAACATTCGTTATTTGAACACAAGTTGCGAGTATCATCTTATATTCTTACACAGTACATTTAAATACAGCATGTATTTTTGTAGGCATTATCCGTTGAGGTCCACTTTCTGTCCGCAAATGGGTGCGTGTTTAATAGCTACCGGATCAGAAGACGGAGCCGTTCACTTGCTGGATTCAGCGAGGGAGGGAAAGGCCGCCAGAATCAATCGACTACTTGGTCACGCGACACCTGCGTTAGCTTTAGCCTTTAATTATGATGAATCTCTACTTGCATCCGCGGATCACGACGGACAGATTATTTTGTGGCGCAATCATCAACGTCATCTATAAAGCATTATTCAGTCTTTGGAGCTTTCATTGGAGACTAAAAAACAGAAAAAAACAATTTGTTCGAGATCTAAGACAAATTATCACATTAAATTTTCGTAATAAGTTCAAATTATGCGATTGCAAAGCGCCATGTATAAATGTATAGATTAGGATATAGAAACCGAAGTTTTGTACATATCGCGATCTATATATGCTTGTGTAAATAAAAATTAAAAATTAATATAAAATTTTAGGATATAAAAACACTTGGGGTCGATTGAATAAACAATGCTTCTTTCTGTATAACAATATATTAATTGTTCTCTATTTCATTTTATATCATAGTGAGCACAAAGCAGTATTAATAGTAATAATAATAGTGTGGTGATAGCGAGAGAGACGTGACGGAGTATTCGCGGTGCTATTATAATAGCGATTTGTTCGTATAACTTTCAATGTCTCGTGAAACAATAGTGGCACAAAACTCGCACATTTTCCACGACGCTCAACTTTTATGTTTTAATATTCCGTTTCGTCGATTCGTTCTGGTTGTTTCAATGATCTATCCGTGTGTCCAGTATGAATAATTGTACGAGATATACATTATCGCAAATAAATACTTGTAAAAATCTCTCTAAAATGGTATTTACGACCATATTTATGTTTATCGCGCGAATATATTTTTGAGATCTATAGAAATATCTTTTACGATGTACCACATATTGTGGATTTATTAATGTTTGTATACTTTCGCACGTATATATGTATACAATATATATATATTGAAGCGAAAAATATGCCGAAAAAAATCGGCATAAAATTATTTCTATTAGTATAAAAGTAAATAATATTCGAGATACTTTTGTCATATGCCACCATAGAAAAGGCAAATGTTTCTGTAACAAAATCGCGTATCACGTATATTCGAAAAAACAAAAAACAAACTCAGTTGATTTTCTCGCTTTAGTACGATATACGCGATTTTCCAATTCAAATGTAATTCGCGTATTCTCGCGCGTTTTTTTTTCTCAAATTCAATATAAAATTGGACCGATCTACGCATAGTATTTTCTCATCACAGGTCTAATAAAAGTAAAAATCTATCGATACATACGATACATACTCTATCGTGTATACATCGTGTAGAAAATTAGTCGTGCAAGTATATTTTTTTCCATTTTTTCTTCGCCACAAGAGTCTTTATAAGTGGGATAGTATATCCCGTATATTCTGCTATACAATATTTTGATAATAGAGAGCGGATTTGTTAATGTTTAATTAATATCGAGAAATATCGTATGATGAGTATCAGTAAAGAACAAAAAAAAACAGATAATGAAAGACGGTTATATGTCTCTTATAGACAATCGCAAAAATAATTGTGTCGTTCTACATAGGCACTACTGCTCGTTTAACGATTACGCTATAAATAATAATTATTTACACGTGCAACGAATTGTTTATCGTAATAATTTTTCGATGTAGCTTCTCTACGAATCGATTGTCTAGAGTTAATACTTGTGTCCATTTTTTTTATATACAGTCCCCCTCTGTCGTTACTTGTTTGTTCTATCACGATTATTAAACCATCACATTAGGTATAGGAAGCTTTATGAATAAAGCCGTAATTATCTATATATTGACACGCGTTTTCTGTACTTAATTATACAGAGAACAACTATATAACAACTCCGCGCTAACGAAATCCACTAGACAACCGATTGACCTGTATAGCCTCGAGTAATATCCGCTACATCCTCAGATTATATATACATTTGTTCGAGATTCGTGTCACACATGATAGTAATCTCATCGGTGAATAACTCCATTGGATGCGCTAACGAGGAAAATCGACGACATTTTCACGACGAGATTGTTTCGGACGGACTAAACTGTGTTTCTCCTTTAAAAACACCATTATATAGAATTTAGTTTCATTGGAGGTCACAAGCTAAAACACTTCACTTCTCGGTGGACTCCAACGTTTCCGGGCTATCGTGCTGGAAATTTCTTGTAGAAGCTAAATCAGCCTGGACATCTTCGTGAGGCACCTTTGGCAACGTGTTATCGTCACTCGATACGATACATTGGTCTTGCGCGATGACGTTCTCAAGTTCCGATTCGTGATTCTCTTTAACGTCTAACTGCTCCGCGTGTGGCTGTTTTGCAGGAACGAAAGGGACGGATGGTATACTATTCGATGATACTAGATTTAATTTCAAACGATCCCTGGTATGTCTCAACTCCCCTAATTGATGCTGCTGACACTGCTCGTATTCATTGGCGAAATCAATGTTGTTCTGGTGCGGCTCCTGTCGACAGCCATCCGTTTCATCCCGTTCATCGGACAACAAAGTCGCGTTCGCGCCGGGAAAAAATTGGCTGACGCACCTACTCTCGCTTGTTTGAAACTGAAAGGGCCGATTCGAACTGGTGACGAAAAACTCCTGATCGTTTCCTGAAAACAAAGATAAAAACGTGTAATAATACATTATATATATAGATATATATAAAATATACACATGTGATATCTCGTCAGGGTGTCTACTCAAATCTTGTAAAAAAATTCTCTGAGAATTCCTAGATCTTTCAGGTATTTTAAAATTCCAAGTAAAATAAGAAAATTTGTAGATGCAGCTTTTTAAAATAAGTTTCTTTATGGTATGCGCTTTTTAATGTTTTCTATTCGTACGATTACAAAAAAAAGTTACCAAGAATGCAGTTTTCTACCATTTAATATTGATTTATTAATCGTAAAATTAATTTGGGCAATAACAAAGTGCAATATATGCAATATAAAATAAAAATATAAAACAAAAAATAATTTATTATAAGCGTCTTAAAGAGTACTAAATTATTTAATTATTAAAAAATTGAACCATTTTTTATTAAAGTTACATAAGACCTCGATACTAAAAAAAGATCGTCGATAAAATTATCAGACACAATTTTTGAAAAAATTCCCCGAGTCTCAATAAAATTCCACGAGAATTCCCGGATTTTTCAAGGTAAAAAAAAAAAATCCCTCACAATCCCCGGTTTTTCCAGGGAGTAGACACCTTGTCTCGTACAAAAATTTCATCTCGTAATAAACTCGCACGTACCAGTATGATTGGCGTCGTCGTAATTTAAAGGATACATATCTAATCGCGGCTCATTGATCATTTCTTCCCAATCTAAAAACATAGAAGAAGGAGCGTCACTTTTATTCGAATCTAGATATTCAATTCACAAAATGTTTACGAAGTATTCGTTCATCAAATGCGCAAAATGTACAATCTATACCAGAGTACGACGTTGGTTCCGAATTGACGGTAGCGTCCGCTTGACTGTCCACAGGTGGTGTTTCTTTCGGATACTCGTACACGCAGTGGTAGCGTTGCTTCTTGAACCACACACTCTTCTTCTGATCCTGGGACAAATGGCACGGACCGTCGGTCCGATTATAGGGAAATACACCCGCTCCAAACTACATCTATATTCACAGCGTATGTCTAGCGTTTGTATTGTTTGTAAAAAAAAATATTTGCGCTAAATACCTCAAATTTAAATCTCTGCAAGGGAAAGAGTCACGCGAGAGGAATGTTAAAATTACATGCATTGCTCTGTGTACTTAAGTAATCGACACACCTACCAACTCATCCTAAGCAGCAATCGGCAGAGGAACAAAAAAAAGAACGCTGTTAATACCCATTCGTGCGTATATATGAGCAATTTTGCATACTAGATCTGACAATAAAGTTCACAAACACTCATCACGGTACAATTGCTGATTATCACTGTGGTTCCCTTCAAAGTAGTCCTCTTGGCAAGCTATATATGCTTCGTAGCTATATGCAAGCTATATATGGTTCGTGAACTTTACTGTCAGACCTAGTACGTCGTATTATCTGTCTATCCACAACGCGGCTTACCCCAGATTTTAACGTTTTGTCCGGAGACCTCAATGCCGATCGATGAGGTGCTAAAGCGGCATTCCAGGCCGAAGGCGTAAACTCTTCCTCCTCTTCTTCGTCTTCCTCGACGCCCAACTCTTCCTCTTCCAATTCGGTATTCGCCGTCGCCGTACTCGTCGCTTCGTCATCTTCGTTCGCAGTACTTCTGATCCGTATCTGTTCGATATGCGGTTCGTTGTATCTCTGCGGACGCGAATTCAGATTTAGAAGAACGAGACTGTATAAAGGTCCTTGATGTAGTATTTTTTTTGTGACATAGAAAAGAAGCACAATTTACCTTCCATACAAATTCACCGGAACTGGAACTGTTGTCCTCATCTTCCTCCTCTCCCTCTTCCTCTTCATCTTCCTCCTCTCCCTCTTCCTCTTCCTCTTCCTCGTCTTCGTCTTGACTGCAACATTCGTGCTCGGTGACGAAACTCGTCGACATTAGATCGTCTTGTAGGGGTAAGGGCAGGGGTAACGGGAAGGACGAAGGCAGCTGCTGCCATTTCGATTCTTCCTCGGGACTCGGTAACGGCGCGCCACCGCTCGTCCTCATGATTCCGCGCGATTTATCCTCCAACGGACGCATCATCGAACAGGAGGTGTAATCCAAATTTTCTTCCTCGGACAAATCGCCGTTCGTGGTGTCACGGTCGTCGTCCTGCAATCGCTCTCCCAGTCCTTCCAATAATATCATCTCGTTCGTACGCGTGTCGACTAGCAACACATCCTCGGACGGCACCGATTCTCTCGAGACGATCGACGTCTCCCTGGAGTTCGAGATTAAAGACTCGGAAGTGACAGTGCTCTCTCGCTCCTCCAAGATGGGACTAAGCGGCGTTCCGTACACGTTGTATCTGGAGATGAAAAAAAAAAAAAAAACGTTACGCGTTACATCAACAAATCTATAGCTATTTAAAATTCAGATGGACGATTTACAAGATCTGACAATAAAAGCTCAATGAAAAAACCGCACCTGATCGAAATGTCTACACCTCCGCCAATTTGATCGGTTGAATCTTCAACGTCCTCGTCGTCCCATTGTTTACCGTACATGTCGCCGGAGATGGCCGAGCCTTCGTCATCGTGAGCCTCCAAGGACTCTACAATCTGCATCTGTGCCTGCGGCAATTTTTCCCTGAGTTCGTTACGAATCGCGGTTACAAATTCCTCCTCCATGTTGAACGACACGTACGAATTGTCGCTACGCAAGCTCACCGTCGAACTGTCCTCATCCTCGTTTTCATAATCGCCTTGCGAGCACTGTTCGTCTCGCTGAGTATTATTGGTAATATTCGCGTCCGCCTTTAAAGCGACTTCCGCTTCCGAATCGTACGCTCGACGGATGTTATCTTCAGCTTTAGATCCTTGAGTTTCATATTCGAGAGTTACATTCTTCCCTTCCATCGTCTCCATATTTTCTATCGAGTTTGTCCTCTCATTCAGACTATCCTTATCCACGTTTGTAGAGATATGATTTGAAACATTCCGTTTCGAAGGCGATGCGTTTTCCTCGACGCCGGGTGCAGAGGTTTCACCCTCCGTTATACTTTCAGGACCGGCAGTAGCGTAATATTCCGCGTCGAGAAGAGTATCCAGCTCGAGTAGAATCTGAAATGGCTCCTCTTCGGAGTAGGACGATCCGGAAGTATTGGCGGCGTTATTGGCCGAAGGCAAGAGATTGCCAGTCGTCGGCAGACAAACCGCTTCCTCTTCCTCGCAAGACTCCTTGTCCCGAAAACCCGAATCGGAGCTCTGCTCGTCGTCCGGCGTGGACAGTTGCTTCCTCTCCTCCTCGTCGTCGTTCGGCAGCAGTTTTCGCTCCACCTGCTCCGCGTTCTCCGCCGTAGAAAAGTGATCGTCGGTGCTATAAATCGAATAGACGTTATTACAAAAGTGCGACGACGCGTCCGGCGTAGATACGGCGGTGACAGTCAGTTCCGGTGCGTTAATCCGTTCAGGCGACGCCGATGATTCTACGTACTCGTTGAATTCCGCCTCGTCCGAGAAACCGGGCACCTTGTGTTCCAAAGCGGAGTCCAACGCGTGATTCCAGAGCAAGACGTCCACCGCGTCGTGTTGGTTGTCGGTCTCGATGCTACTCGAGATGAAACAATCGCTCGTCTCCTCTCTCCTTCTCGCTTCCTCCTCGACAGAGGACGCTTGGTCAGGTACATAGCGAAGAAGGGGAAGATCCGGATCCCCCTTCGACAGGAGTCTCAATACGTGCTTTTCACTACGCTGCGCGTCGTTGTTGCTCTCAAGAGTCTTTCCCGCGCCGTCCAATGACAATCGTAGGATCGGCGTATGGCCCTGATCAGGGTCTATGGTCAGGGTCAAGAGTTTCGGCCGTTCTAAGTTTTCCAGCGATCTAATTTTAGCGGCGTTATTATTGTTACTCGGCAACGGATCCCGTAGCTTCTTCAACGCCTCGTCGAACTCATCCGCGGGAACGGCGCGTCTTAGATCGCTGTCGCTACCGGTCGTGGCTAACTTCTTCTTGACGTTCTTCTCCGACGACGAGGTCTGCGCTCCCATCGACCACTCCGCGTCGGAATCGGGATCGATGTGCACGAGCACCATAAGATCCGTCACGGACTTGGACTTCTGTTTCACCTTTTCCGTATAAACGCCCTTCTCGATCCGACCCTTCCAGCTCTCCTCCTCGGTTTCCGAGCCGGATTCTTGAAATATCGCGGCGGTATTCCTCATCCCGGGAATGTTTCTCACCTGTTCGTCGGGTCCGAGACGAAACGAGGACTGTTGCAACGTGTTGTCCGTCGTCAGCGCGTCATCCACGATGTGAGTCCAGTAGTCGGAATCGATGCTTCCGCGTAAATCTTGCAAACTGGCGCTTCGCACGTGCTGCTTGCCGCAAGAGTTCGCGCGCAAACTCTCCCAACGTTGCTCGAAATCCGCGTGAGCCGAATGCTCGTTCAGAAGAATCTGTCTCACGTCGTCCAACGAGGGTCTATCCTTCGTGTTGACGTTCAAACACAAGCGAGTCACTTGACATATATTCGGCGGGCAATTGACGAGATAACTCTGCAGCAGTCGCGTACCGTTTGGCGAAACTTGCTTCTTCAGAGATAGGATCATCTGAATAACCTGCTCGTCGTTCATGTCGTCGTAAGGCCTCTCGCCCCAACTGACGATCTCCCACAGGAGAACCGCGTAACTCCACATATTGGCCCTCAACGTGATCTCCTGCGTCTCGATCGTGGTATCCGTACAGTTCAAGCTTTCCGGCGCGGACCATCTGATGGGTAAAGCCCGATCTCCCTCTATGTAATAGTCCTCGGGATATTTCTCGACGCCGGTGCCGTAATCTCCCAGCTTGGCCGATAAGTCCGGAGCGATCAGACAATTCCTCGCGGAGAGATCCGTATGCGCGAAACCGTGACTGTGCATGTGCTTCAAACCGGCCGCGATCTCCATCGCGATTCGTATCGGAACATTTTCCTTGGTAAGCGCGTCCCTCGACTTGGTATCGCGATTCGATAGTAAGAAGCCTTTCAAGTCGCCGGCCGGACACGACTCGAACAGCAGGAGATACGGATCGGTTTCCAAGCAGAAACCGAGTAGAGCTAAGACATTTTGGTGACGTAGCTTCAAGTATGGCGTAGCCTCACCGAGAAACCAGGCTTTCTCTCTAGTGGTAGCCTCCTCGGTGAGAATTCTCACGACCACACCGCCAGATTTCGATAAACCCTTCGACTGTTCCAAATCTGCCCGACCTTCAACGACCTTGCCGAACCATCCGTGACCTATTTCTCTAAGATACTTGAGCTTCTCCCTCGGTACGTAAAGTTCATTGGAGCTAAACCATTCGCTACATGGCTCCTGTAGGATAGAACGATCCGTATCCTGATCCTCGTTACGTGGCGCTGATAGAGGTATTGCTTTAGTTTTTGGAGTAGTTTTAGCTCCAGATACGATGGAGTCCACTGGTAGGGGTTCGAACTGGACTCTTTCGGAAACAGCTAATGTCCTGGAGGCATCCAATTCCAATCCTTCAATAGATCGGCCAAATGTGCTTTCCTGCTCTATAACGCTTCCATCCTTGAATTCCTATAATAATAACAATATACCATTTTACACTCTTATGATATAAAAATGAAAATTTATCGCATACAACATACTACGCATGCTGCTCATTAAGATATTAAAAAAATGATTAGAAAACTTAAGATTTGTACTTGATACTGTACAAACTACAAATTGTAATAATCAAACCATCTTTTTAAAATTCAGAGTTATCTTCTACGTTAAATTATAAAAAATTAGTTCTATAATGTAGTATGTAATGCATTATACTAATCTCATAGAGAGACTCTATCCATAAAAACTTATTAGATAAATATATAAGTATATATAATTATATATAAATATTAATATAAACATGTAAATCATAGTTTATATAGACAGAGTCTTCATTAGAAACAGCTAAACACTAACTTTATTTCTTTTTTTTTTTACATTCGCACTAACTTTACATTCCCATTTTGACTGACAGTTTTATGCAGTAAGATACAAAGAACCTGCGATATATATCAATGTTACCTGATCGTATTTCTCTGCTTTGTCCTATAATTAAAAAAAATGCAGAGACTGACGTTAGAGCTGTAAAGCAACGACATCGCTTTTTCTACATTACTTAGGAAAAAAGTATGACAGGGATTTCTTCAAACTACCTTAAATCCCCTCGGTCTTCTGTGCCTCTGACAACAGAGGCAACCGGCTAAAGTCAACGCTGTAGCTGTGACGCTCGACAGAGCGATCGCGTAACGCATCCAGTAGTGTTCCCATTGCCAAGAAGCACGGGTGTGCGAGTGTGAACCTAGAACAGTGAAAAAATTTCACTCAAAGGAAAGAAGGAAGAAAAGAAGTAGAAGAGGTGCTCTCCTTTCCGTCCACAAAGTAGCATATACGTACGTACATATGCGTATGCGTATGTGCGTACACGTATAAAGAATTTAGAGAGAGACAGAGAAAAACATTCTGGAGTCTGGTGTTCCGCAACGGTCCTCGGAACCAGAATTCACGAAAGGTGACTACCTGCGACGAGTGACGTAGGTACAGGATAGGCTGCGAGCATCGGTAGACCCACCCAGAAGAGCCAGCAAGCCCAGCGTAAGTTCCGCATCGCGTATTCCGGGAACAGCTTATTATCCGCTTTCGACGAGCTGGCCTAAGTCATTCTCGGCGAGGGAGGCGACGAGAGAGCTCATCGAGGACATGAGGCTGTCGCGCTCATAATCCTCGCCTCGCGTGTTCCTCCTCGCGCTCCCGAAGTGGCAGCGCTGACGATGACGAAAGGTGGCGACGCGAACAACACGCTTTATCCGGAGCGTGCATGATGCACGCGTGTCTCACCAGCGAGCTATACTCCAATAACACTGGCGGATGATGCGTGATGTACGTAGAGAGCGATTTTTTTTTTTTTTTTTTCTTACGCCATATCACTCGTACATCGCTCTCGGGTAGAGAGAAAGAAGCGTCAATGGGGATGTTTTTTTTGTTGTTTTCTTTTCTTTTCTTTTTTATTTCTTCGGGGATTACGTATGTACGAATCGAGAATTCTCGTCGTCGAAAGTTTAGTTATTCCACGGATTAAGATATGATGATCGGACCGGGTTATATATGAAATATCCGCTGATAAATTAAATAACAAGGGAGAGATGCATACTTCGAGGAAACGGATGGCGAAACTGATTTGTTACGCCATGTTGACACGGTTTTTGACGTTCGAGGTGCGATTGGTTACGATGGGTGTCAACAATATGGCGTACTTACTTTTTCTCTCTTTTTCTTTTTTAGATTAGATTCCTCTCCTTAGCTTTTGTGTTTGGAAATCCTATCTGTGAGGTAAAATAGCGTTTAATTGACCATAAATTATGTACAAAATTAAAATTATGTTCGTACTTAATATTAAGTCATAGAATTAAAATTATGTCCGTACATAATTTTTTAAATCAGAATTAAAATTACGTACAGAATTAAAATTATGGCTGCAAATAACTTTAATTCATAGAATTAAATTTATGTCCGTACATTTATTTGGGCGATGTCGCAATGCGCATGCATAATTTTTCCAGATGGAACAATCTAGTATGTATGTATGTACTGCCGTTGGATGTGACATTCGATAATTTCTATATTCGAATAAATGACACGTGAGTCTCTTTTTTCCAGTTAATGCTCCGATTGAAACATAATCGAACGCACGAATATTTATATAATAATTGTGAAATATTGGCCATCATGCTTAAAACACGATATTAAAAGAGAAAGTTTGATCAGGTTAGGGAAAGTTTACGTCCCCGTCGAGAGAGCGCTCTAATGGCGACGAAGGAGCATAAACGCTTAGCTGATATCGTGAAGGGAACTCACGCCCTGTTGCGCGCCGAGTGTCATCAATATGGCGCCGAAGTCGCGTGGAAGCGACATATGGCGCGAAATGATGTTTTGCAGGTGCTCGCGCGCTGCGTAAAATTTAATTTTATAGATCGATATGAGAAATAAATTTTATATTATAAATAAATTTTATAGCATCTTATCGCAATTTCAGAAGTACGCTACGTCTATGCAGAAATTGGCGACTACATACTGGGTGGGCAATAATTCGAAGAATGGAACGTACTGCAGAATGGAATGGATAAGAATCCAGTGCAAGGAGTACTTTCTCAACGGTGGTAAAGAGAAGTACGATAAGAGAGAACGAGACATAAACGCCAAAATGACTGTAAAAAAGCCGGACGATGAGAATCGTACGTCCGATAGTGATGACATCCGCATAGAAGATCGATTGGAAAGCTCTTACGAGCGGAGAATATCCGTACTGGACGTAGGAAGTTGTTACAACCCTCTGAGCGTCGACGAGACATTCGACGTCACCGCGATAGATTTAATTCCCGCGATAGAGGGAATTTTTCGCTGCGATTTTTTAAACGTCGCGATCGGAAGGGAGAAAATTCTCTCGCGAGACGCGCGAGAGATTCATCAGCTACCCGCAAGGTCATTCGACGCGGCGGTGTTCTCCCTGTTACTGGAATATCTGCCGTGTCCGAAACAAAGGTACATCTGCTGCAGGAATGCGTACGACGTGTTGAAGATCGGCGGTCTGCTGATCATCGTGAGTCCGGATTCGAAGCACGTCGGCGCGAACGCGAGGCTGATGAAGTCTTGGAGATATACGCTGAGCAGATTGGGATTCATGAGGATCAAGTACGAGAAGCTACGTCACCTTCACTGTCTGACGTTCAGGAAATGCGCGTGCAAAGATGTGGCGACGCGCTGGTGCGAGCTGCAGCGTTTCTCCGAAGATGACAAGAGATACATGTCCGAGACAGAGATTTTTATCCCACAGGACTTTCAGGCCGTTATTTGTCCCGAGGGAGGACAAGGAAAATCAGACGAATACGATGAAACTGATTTAGCGAACATCTTTTCTCAATTACCGTTTGATAATGAAGCGTCGATTTAATCCTCCGCCGGGTCACTCATGTATCTTAAGAATATATTTTATAAAACTCGCGCGATAATCGAATATTCCATGTGTGTATCGTACAAAAGTATCAAAATAATTTTTATTTTGAAAATATTTTTCTTTTTTTTTTATTGCTACATATGAATATATGTAAATAGTATTTTAAGAAAAAAGAATATTGTATACACATATATAAAATTAAAACTCCTTATAAAATTTTAATCTGGAATACATACAAAAGAAAAGACCCCGCACTATTTTTTTTTAGCCGCTGTAGCTCAAAAATTGCTCATTCTTTTAAGTTGTGGCTATGGAAACTTTTCATCAGAACGATATAAACTACAAAATATCAAAACTGCAGCCAAATCCATTGCAGCCTCCGTCGTTCGCTGCCCAAGAATTAAAAAGCGTCATCACATAAACTTGTGACTACCTTGACATTAAATAAAACATGTTTTACAAAAAATATACCTCATAAATTTAATTATTATTATTATTGTGTCTGTAGGAATTGTAAGATGTAAAAAATAAATTGTATCTTTTCAAAATTCGCGCTATTAGAGAAATAAGTTTGACATCACGAGCTGCAGGTGGCGCTAAAATCGAAGAGAAGTTTTGAGCGAGTATCGAGTTCCTTCTACATAATCGAGATAATCGATGAATTTTGCTGCTGCCATATTGAAAATTTCTTTCTGATCGTTTCTCCTTGTTGGTGCACGTGGTATGTATAATTTCGTCTTCATTATCCGATCTTTTTTTAATAATCCGCTGCATCGGAATATTTATTTTACAATTGTAACATATTCTAAATTATCAGACATTTCTGCAATACGGCTACATTTATAGAACATTATTTTTTTTACGGTTAGTGCATAGCTGTTGTCCATCAGCAAACTATGTAGTTTAGATATAAGTAAATTCAATAAAGATAATAAGAATATGTATCTAATTATATAATTAAAAAATGCACGTAATAATCGTGATTGTCACAGGGAGTCCAAGATGTCGTCGCACTTGAATTGGATGATAATCCGCGATAACAATGCCTTCCTCCTTAAGAAGCGCAACATCAATAAGCCGTTTTCCACGGTTCGTTGCTCGCAATGTCTTACAAACATTATTAGTTGTAACTTTTGAAAATAATCTGGCAACAAAGTTATTACTTAAATTAATAAATGCTTAGGAATCCAACAACTTGACGAATCAGAGCAGCTATCGCTACTCTGGTTTGATCCATCGTAAGAACGTGGGCATTGTTGATACTCCTGACAAAAAGGGATTCACAGTTGTCTACAAGAAGGCCAAGGCAGTCAACAAGCCTGCTAAGGCTACTGTCAGGAGCACAATGAAGGCGGGAGCTCGTCGTTCCCTTTATAAATTAAAAACTCTGCTAACGAAAAACAAGTATCGCGTAGATCTTACCAAGGTATGCGAATCAATTGTTACTAATTGGAGTAATTCTATTTTAGTATTAACGTGTTATCAATGCGATATATTTTGTAGGCTGCATTGCGACGAGCTAGCGCTGTGTTACAATCTCAGAAACCCCTTCCTGCTAAAAAGACGCGAACTACCAAGAAGGCCGATTAATTTGTACACTTTATTAAATATATGTTTTAACATAATTTATTATGGACGACATATTCTGTAATGTAAATGTGCTCTAGCTTTTTGAACTTATTTTGATGGATTATATTATTTGCTATGATGAATTGTCTTGTGCACCTTTACTTTGCAGAGATATGTCTGGGGTTATTTTTAAATTAATATTTCCACAATACATAATTCGATTATTATACTTATATATTATATTAATATGCAATAGGTAAGTTTTTATATAAATTTTGTATAATGGAAAAAATGCTAATATGTTTTATTTTATATAAAGTTAAACTTTTTTTTCCTTTTTAGATTAAAAAAGCTGGTTGAAAAAACATTCTTGGCAATTATAATTGGCCTAAAAAAAATAATTAGTTATTAGATAACTTTTATTTTCATTAATTTATATGATAAATGTTTGAAATGATGAGATAATTTTATTCACCAAGATGTATGAATGCCGTGATTTGTACAGTATTTGCTAATTCATTATTATTTACATCAATTTGAAATTTCAGTCGAAAAGTAGTAATGTTAATAATAATACATTTATTTTATTATTTAGGTTGCCCGCAAATTCCAAGTGAAACAGTATCTTAAAATTATATAGAGGTATATATTTTCACTCTTCTTTATCATATATAAAACATTTTATTTAAATTAAAATGATGTAATAATATCTCTGAGTGCCATGATTTTTTAATTTGCTACTTCTGACTCCATGAGGCTTAATACATAATGTATATGGATAATATTCTTATTAAATACAGAATATTCTGTTTATGTTTCAGATTTGCTAAATTCCTAGAAGTTATAATCAAACGGCAAAGACTATAGGTAATTGTTATTTATTATGTAGATTTCATTTTTTCAATCAAGTAATATAACAATTCAAATAGAGAAATTCATACAACTCGACCAATACCAGCAAATAAATTAAACGGGCGAAGTTGGAAGAATATTTTTTATTGGAGGATGATCAAGGGAATCTTGTAATCTCAAACCAAGAGATACGTCTCCCTAAAAAATATTCTTCCAACTTCGCCCGTTTAATTTATTTGCTGGTATTGGTCGAGTTGTATGAATTTCTCTATTTGAATTTATTTGACTAGCGATAAAAATTACCAATTAGTTAATTTAATATAACAATGTCTGAAAGTATGATGATGGTTTTATCCACCAAGATCTATGAGTGCTATGATTTGTATAGTATTTGCTAACTGATTATCATTGATATCAGTTGGAAATTTAAGTAGAAAAATAGTAATCATAACTAATAAGTTTATTTTATTATTTAGATTGCCTGTACACAATTCCCAAGTGAAATGACACTTAAAAATTGTATAAAGGTATTTAATTATCTTTATTTTTCTATATCTCAGCTTTTTATATATCAAAATTAAAATAAAATGATGCTATATTTATCACCAAGATCTATGAATGCCATGATTTGTATAGTATTTGCTAACTGATTATTATTAACATCAGTTTGACATTTAAGTAAAAAAGTAGCACAATCTTAATTAATATATTTATTTTATTATTTAGGTTGCCTGTACACGACTCCCAAATGAAATAGCATTTCAAAATTGTATAAAGGTATTTTAATTATTTTTATTTTTCTATATCTTTCTCATCTTTTATATATCAAAATTAAAATAAAATGATGCTATATATATCACCAAGATCTATGAATACCATGAATTTTCAATTTGCTACTTCTGACTCTCTCTAAAATTCAACATAATATTTATAAATAATATTCTTCATTGATGAACAAATATTTCTGTTTATGTTTCAGACTTGCAGAACTCGTGGAATTTATTATCAAGTGGTAAAGAATACAGGTAATTTTTATTTATTATATATGTACATGTCATTTTTTTTCAACTATAGTAATATAATGAAAATGATGATTAGTTTACCTACCAAGATCTATGAGTGCCATGATTTGTATAGTATTTGCTAACTGATTATTATTAACATCAGTTTGACATTTAAGTAAAAAAGTAGTACAATTTTAATTAATATATTTATTTTATCATTTAGGTTGCCTGTACACGACTCCCACATGAAATAGCATTTCAAAATTGTATAAAGGTATTTTAATTATTTTTATTTTTCTATATCTTTCTCATCTTTTATATATCAAAATTAAAATAAAATGATGCTATATATATCACCAAGATCTATGAATACCATGAATTTTCAATTTGCTACTTCTGACTCTCTCTAAAATTCAACATAACATTTATAAATAATATTCTTCATCAATAAACACATTTTTCTGTTTATGTTTCAGACTTGCAGAACTCATGGAATTTATGATCAAGTGGCAAAGAATACAGGTAATTTTTATTTATTATATATGTACATATGTCATTTTTCTTCAACTATAGTAATATAATGAAAATGATGATTAGTTTACCTACCAAGATCTATGAATGCCATGATTTGTATAGTATTTGCTAACTGATTATTATTAACATCAGTTTGAAATTTAACAATAAGTAAAAAAGTAGTACAATTTTAATTAATATATTTATTTTATCATTTAGGTTGCCTGTACACGACTCCCACATGAAATAGCATTTCAAAATTGTATTTTAATTATTTTTATTTTTCTATATCTTTCTCATCTTTTATATATCAAAATTAAAATAAAATGATGCTATATATATCACCAAGATCTATGAATACCATGAATTTTCAATTTGCTACTTCTGACTTTCTAAAATTCAACATAACATTTATAAATAATATTCTTCATCAATAAACACATTTTTCTGCTTATGTTTCAGACTTGCAGAACTCATGGAATTTATTATCAAGTGGTAAAGAATACAGGTAATTTTTATTTATTATATATGTACATATGTCATTTTTCTTCAACTATAGTAATATAATGAAAATGATGATTATTTTACCTACCAAGATCTATGAATGCCATGATTTGTATAGTATTTGCTAACTGATTATTATTAACATCAGTTTGAAATTTAACAATAAGTAAAAAAGTAGTACAATTTTAATTAATATATTTATTTTATCATTTAGGTTGCCTGTACACGACTCCCACATAAAATAGCATTTCAAAATTGTATAAAGGTATTTTAATTATTTTTATTTTTCTATATCTTTCTCATCTTTTATATATCAAAATTAAAATAAAATGATGCTATATATATCACCAAGATCTATGAATACCATGAATTTTCAATTTGCTACTTCTGACTCTCTCTAAAATTCAACATAACATTTATAAATAATATTCTTCATCAATAAACACATTTTTCTGTTTATGTTTCAGACTTGCAGAACTCATGGAATTTATGATCAAGTGGCAAAGAATACAGGTAATTTTTATTTATTATATATGTACATGTCATTTTTTTTCAACTATAGTAATATAATGAAAATGATGATTAGTTTACCTACCAAGATCTATGAGTGCCATGATTTGTATAGTATTTGCTAACTGATTATTATTAACATCAGTTTGACATTTAAGTAAAAAAGTAGTACAATTTTAATTAATATATTTATTTTATCATTTAGGTTGCCTGTACACGACTCCCACATGAAATAGCATTTCAAAATTGTATGAAGGTATTTTAATTATTTTTATTTTTCTATATCTTTCTCATCTTTTATATATCAAAATTAAAATAAAATGATGCTATATATATCACCAAGATCTATGAATACCATGAATTTTCAATTTGCTACTTCTGACTCTCTCTAAAATTCAACATAACATTTATAAATAATATTCTTCATCAATAAACACATTTTTCTGTTTATGTTTCAGACTTGCAGAACTCATGGAATTTATGATCAAGTGGCAAAGAATACAGGTAATTTTTATTTATTATATATGTACATGTCATTTTTCTTCAACTATAGTAATATAATGAAAATGATGATTAGTTTACCTACCAAGATCTATGAGTGCCATGATTTGTATAGTATTTGCTAACTGATTATTATTATTAACATCAGTTTGAAATTTAAGTAAAAAAGTAGCACAATCTTAATTAATATATTTATTTTATTATTTAGGTTGCCTGTAGACAACTCCCAAGTGAAATGGCATTTTAAAATTGTATAAAGGTATTTTAATTATTTTTATTTTTCTATATTTTTCTCATCTTTTATATATCAAAATTAAATAAAATTCTGCTATAATTATCACCAAGATGTATGAATGCCATGATTTTTCAATTTGCTACTTCTGACTATAAAATTCAACATATATGTATATATAACATATATAAATAATATTTTTCATTAAACACAGAATTTTTTTTTATATTATAGAGATTTGCTAAACTTATGGAATTTGTGATCATGAGACAAAGACTACAGATAATTTTTATTTATTAGATCTTTTTTTTCAACTATATAATAATGTAATATTTGCAAATGATGGTTTTTTATCCAGCAAGTTCTATGAATGCAATTATTTATACAGTATTTGCTAACTAATTATTATTGACATTAGTTTGAAATTTAAGTAGAAAAGTAGCAATCTTAACTAATATTTATTTTATTATTTAGATTGTCTGCAATTCCTAAATAATAGCCGTTTAAAATAATTGTATGAAAGTATTTCTCTACGATTCTTATTTTTCTATATCATCTTATATATAATCGAAATTAAAATGATGTTACAATAACCACCAAGATCTCTGAGTGCTATGATTATATATATATTAGTATTTGCTATCTGAGAATAAAATTTTAATTTTATAATATTTTAAGAATTATGTCCTTTTATTTTATGAGAAAATATCTTCTGTTCCAGATATTATCTTCCAGATGCGTCCTCGAAAAGTTTTCAGCGTCTTTTATTAAATCCATGAAATTGTGTAGTTGTAATATTTAGAGAGGGGAGAGGACTTTTTGTAGATAATATAATAATAAAATATTTAAAAAAAATATAAACAAAGTCACGTGGTTACAATTTAATTTTCCAGTGAAAAAATTCCTAATTAGAGTCGCGCAAACTTTTCGATTCCAACTGTCTTTTTAGATTTAAATAGCTTCTCATTTAAAATAAAATTATTCTCGAGCTCGGTTAGAATTATGAAATTTCCGCTTTCTTCCGTTATATGTTTCTGGATCGTTGGAATTAAACGCTGTTTATGGTGTCACAGAATCCATCGGTGCGGAAAAGGTGCGCTAATAGATGTGTTTGCACGAGTAATGAATGGGCGAGCGCTCTTCTAGGCTGATTATCCTGCGGCGGCGTGTTTCTAAAAGGACTCCCGTTCGCTATGTGCAAGCTATTTCCTCGTCAGCCCTTTTGCCCGCTCGATTCGAAGAGGGAAATCGTAATGCTTCGAAATTGTGGTTCGCCTCGTTTGCGCGCTGTTAACTGCACCGCTAACGAGAGAGAGACGAGAGCGGTGGAGAGATGCAACGATCGTGCTATGACGTCTCCTTGCCGTTCGACTGAATAATGCCCGAGCTCTCCGACTGTGCGAGGCTTATTAATTTAACTTGTCGTTGCGAATGTGCCTCGGCGACGCCGCAACTGCTGAGGAAGCTGTGCGTCGATCGATCGCTCGGAAGCGCATATTAGCATGTAAACGCTATTCGTGAATAGTAACTGCTGACCGAGTTCGGGAATGTTTAAAGTTTAACAGGAATATATATATATACCGATATATATATATATATATATTCATTCATTATTATTTATTTGTCGTTGAGTGGAAATAACGGTATTTGATTTATATAATCCGAAACATTTTTCTTCTATGATAATAAATCAAAATAAAATAAATAAATATAACTTTATATAAAGAAACTATAGTGATAAGATCAAGTTCAATATATACTTAAAAATCCGAGTCGAATCCAATAATCAAGTTTCATTTTCTAGGATTCGAATAATACTCATAAGAAATAATATTTCATATATTGTATTTGCGAAATAATCGAATCTATAGAACAATCATATTTGAATTCTAGATTGAGTACCTGCAAGGTTCGAAATAGTACTTATATTATAAAAAATCGAATCTTTTACAAGTAGTATTCAAACTCTAAGATAAAAAAAATTTATTTATAATACTTGCTACACATCCACACACGCGCACACGCACCCTCTTCATCCCCCACCCAAACATCCATTCATTTACCCCCACAATTTCTCATAAGTACGCATAAAAGATTCGAACATACTTGATCAAGATTCGAATGTAATTGAAAGTATTGCTCTTGTTCTTCGAGGTACTAGAGAGTTCGAGTTTATTTGAAAGTATATTATTTTTTTTCGCTGTAATCATAGAGAGTTTGAAACCATGCAAACAAATTCGAACCTACTTGTAAGATACTTAATCCCATCATTAGAAGAGACGCTCTAGAAATTTTTTTTTTGATGCGGGAAAAACATGATAAAAACGCAATAAAAGCTTTGAAATAAAATTAAAACTTTCTAAAATCGAGACGATAACGCAATAGAATTAAATAATCGATAAATATAATTTGGAGTTTACGCATCGTTTAGGGCAAAATTCGGGATTTTTATTCACACAACTTGTACTTTATATTTAAATATACGAAACAGAAAAGGAAAACTCGAGGCTTCTTTTGCAGCTTCTTTAGGAGAGATTCCTCTAAAGAGATTCGATAACACCTACAAAAAGTAAGATATAATGTTAGCGATGTATACGATACAATTATATTGGACACTTCAGAAAGTAATGACTGATTTTAAATTGTAGAGAGCTCAATGAAGGACGTGTAAATTTAAAGTTATTATTTTATTTATTGTGAGATGATTAACACGTACAACTACAAGAAGATAAATATCATTTATAGTAAAATTTTCGTAAAAAATAATTTATTATCCGGATGCGCTCATATTTTCTGATAAGTTTTGTGATAAATTCTACTGTATTATCATATGTACATCTCTCTTTCTCTCTCTCTCTCTCTCTTTCTCTCTCTCTTTCTCTCTCTCTTTTTATTGTATACATTTATGAGTCGCTCCATACATTTTTATATTTTATATTGTGTTTCGTGGGAAAGGGGCCATAAAGTCTCCCAGGGAATTATGGGAGGTGATATATACCATTATGGAATTTCACGGGGGGATGGAAAACGCTATTTCGCGTACTAGTGTTCCAAATTACGGCGATTTCCGGCGATGGCTATCCGGGAATTCGCGCGATCCATTGAAATTATGACAATTAGTGCAATTAAAATTGGTCCGCGACTAATTTGAATTTACAAATCGTCATTACGGCCGCGTGAACACGAGGCGGATACGAGATGTCGTTTACAAGCGTACAAGCGTACAAATCAATACATCTTTGTTCTCGATAAATAAAAAAAAAAAAAAAATCGCGATAGAGAGAATAGAAAATTTCACGTAGTAAAGAGGATTTCCTCAGGGATGGATCGATCTCCCCTTGAGGCTAATACGAAGATTAACAATGTTCAAATATACTATATGAACCGAGAAGACTCCGCTAAAATGATCATCCTCGGAGGAAGGAGAAGCCCAGACGAAGAGAAGAGACCGGCAAGCGCGGAGGGATCGTTCCACCCCTTGGCGAAAAAAAAGAGAGGTCGACTCATGAATAATGCGGGGGTGAAAGCCGGCTGAAACAATTGCCGGGCGTCGCTCTACTCCAGAAATTACATCGTCAGATTTTCCGCGAAATTAAAACATTATACCGGGTGCCCCCGAGGTGTCCTCTCGCCGGCCGCCAGATTTTCCGTAAAATTTCTCCTTCGCTTGTTCTGTAATTTTTAAACGCTTCTATAATTACGAGTGTCAAGTATAAAAACAGAGATATAATGTTTAATTAACACTATGTTAATTAAATTACGTTAAATAAAACAGTGTCCATTTATTTGGACCTAATCTTTTAAAACCTTAATTCACAACAAATTATTTTCTTTTTTAAACGCTCATAATTTATATTGAGTTAATTTATTTTTACTTTATTATTACATTATTTATTATATTATTTTTATTACATTAATTTATATTTATATTGATTTATGATTGCATGTTTCGACGTTGAAGCAAATCAGATTCCTCTTGATTTGATTTCCCTTTGTACCTTATTTTTGAAATTATGTCAAAATATTCGCCGTTTTGAAAATTTTTTTTGCATTTTTAATCGTCGTAAAATGCCTAAGAAGACACCGTGTACATTTCGTTCCCATCTACGGCCACTCGTCTTCCTGTCCCTTCTTCTCGTCCTTTTCCAGTTACGTCCGCTCGTCCCGAGAAAAAAATCGCCGATTATGTGATTTGACTGACGGCGATACGAGGACACTTTTCCTTCGAGGATTTAGTGGCTCGTTCTTGCCGACGAGGAAATTGCGAAGCTGGCTGGCTCGGCTCGCACCGAACAAAGCTGCCGGGCAATTTCTAGGATAATGTTGACCCGGTTATTAAACGTCCTTACACGGTGTCCCTGTCGCTTCTCTGGGAGATATGCTGCCGAGAATCGAAATTACATATCACGGAGTAAGTTGAAACGCGCGAAATTAAGGATTTTTTTTTTTCCTTTAGGATTTCGTTTTTTCAGATATACCTACTTTCGTGTACTTTTTCAATTCAATCTCACAAAGAAAGGCTCAGAAATATAACCCACCAATTTCGATGAATTCGCTCTTCCAAACATATCGATATTTCCTTTTTTGGGATATAAACGGTCAGCCTTTTGATCGAGGTCAAAATTGACCGGCGACCGTGTAGCGATTTAAGTATAATTTATCATACTGCTTTTGCAAAAGCTACGACATTAATAGTCTCTGTCTGTCAACTTTTCGACTCAAGTTTAAATTTAAGGAGGAAAAAGAGAATGACCTTCTCTACCTTTTATATATATAAATATATGAAAAGTTTTTAGATACAAAGATATAATTTATTTATTTTACAGTGTCATTTATTATAGCAAATGTTCAAAATGTTCTCCGTTGTCTGTTAAACAATAATAAAGACGATTCTCAAACTCAAAATTTTTTTTATACCTAAAACTTCCAAGTACGATTTCACGAAAAATATTCATTCAAATTAAAAAAAAAGACAAACACGGTTGTAAAGAGAATCAAAAGACCTTTAAAATGATATGCCACTCAACCCCTATTGCCATTTAAGATTGAAGGGGTAGCTACCCCGACGAAGGGGATGAAGTAATATCGTTGCATTTATCGTACTTATACATCCCCCTCGAAAACAAAATTGACCTCTTTTGGCATTTTTCGCAAAAATTAGTCGTTCACAAAATAAACAGGATGGAAACTTTTCAAATAAACACCCTGTATATAATACATCTATAATAAAATTAATTAAATATACATATACAGGGTGTGCCATTTTAAATGCCCCAGGCAAATATCTTCCGAATTATGCGTTGTTTGAAAAAATAGAACTTACTCTACATAAAAGGTTATAAGGATGACCAAAAAATGACTAGTTTACGAGATATTTTATACTTTAATTTGGCATAATTTTACATAAACTATGAAAGATCTCGTCAAATATTCATTTTTCGATGACCTCACCTCAATACTTTTATGCACAAAATAATGAGAGGAATCAATTGGTGTAAAGAAAACACATAGTTGTTTTTAAGAAAAAATATGTAATTTGCAAAGCTACTACATATTTTTTCTTAAAAACAACTATGCCAAATTAAAGTATAAAATATCTCGTGAACTAAGTCACTTTTTGACCATCCTTATAACTTTTTATGTAGAGTAAGTTCTATTTGAAACATTTTTTCAAACAACGCATAGTTCGAGAGATATTTGCCTGCAGCATTTAAAATGGCACACCCTGTATATATTAAATATATGTATATATATATCTATTATATTATGTAAACGTTGCAAAATAATATTAAGTACGATAATTTAATAACGACTCATAACAATGAGTTTTTATTATAAGTGTGTCTTTGGTCGGAATGGAACTTTGTCCTTACCAATTACTTTATATGCATATGAATATTTAATAAATGCGAGTAACGAGGCGCGACGAGATTATTTAATTGCCGATTTACATTTTGTTTATCATCTCGGTTGGTTTTTTTTCTTAGTTTTTTGTTACTAAATACGTTTATTAAGGAAAAACTCGATTAAAAGTAATTGGCTCGCGATTATCACGTTGCGAATCGAGATTGCCGATCATTGAAGGTCAATAATGTTTATGCATCGCGCATCAAGAATCTTATTACGAATCTTATTATCAAAAATATAGTCATATTTTCTAAATCATTATATCTTACTTAAATATAGCGCAGTTAGCAGAATTTTTGAAAGTTTCGGGGATGATTATTCTATTGTCTATGCGGCAACTTTGATTGTTTTTAATCATCAATAATAAGAGACAAGGGAAAATTTCGAACACTAGTCAAATTTTTAATTTTAATTTTCAATTTTAGTCATTTGAGAGATTTTCATTCAATATATATATTAATATATTACTTTTCTTATTATTTTATTCTTTACACTTTCCATGAAAATCAAACGACTAAAATTAAGATTAAAAATTTGACTAGTATATTATATATAATTAATTACTTTTTTCACAATATTAATAATAAAATTGTACTGATACAATTTTAATAGTACAGGTTCCATGGAAATCGGTGAGAGTTTCGAGCTTTCTCTTATCAGATTACTTGTGTTCGCGTTTTGTCTATTTTCCTCTATACGTCAGTACTTTCGTGTATCCGCAAAAGGAGAACGATATGCGGGATCCTGTTAGCAGCCCCCGAGTAAATCCCTATTTCAGGCTGCGCGACCCTTGGCCGGCACCTCAATGGTGTTGATTGCTTATCTGAATATGCATAATCGTGACGATAATGACAGCGCTTGGGCCGAACACTCGGCTGTGCGCTGTGCATACGTAACGAGAATGCAATTCCCTTATGCGTCTGCATATGGACGATCGTCGACAATCATCGTCCGCTTACGCGGAAAATCGATCCCGCAACCCATTTCGCGATGGTGGATTAAACATTTATCGCGAAACCTTTCGAATATTTTTTCGAATTTTATGGTTGGAAATCGAACGTATAAAAACATTTTTTTTTTTTTTCGGCCTAATAATACATAGCACGCGGCGTTGAACTCTCCGATTCTCTTCTCCTTCTCAATGTAAAATTAAATTTCAATTCTCGCAAATTTCTAATCTAACCTTCCATTCCTGTATATTTGCCATTCTCCTTTACAAATATATTCTTTTACGCTTTAAATTATAATAATTTTAAATAATTTTCGCTTCTTTTCTCAAATCGCGCCTTTTTTTTCCATTTATGTCTCTTGTATGTTTGATTTATTATTGCTTGTTGCGCTTATTGCTCGAAACTGGTTTACCGTTGAATTTGGCGTGGTGTAACTGGACGTTCAGTTTTTTTCGCGATTCATCATATGTGTTTATATGGTAATACACGCTCGACGTCGGAGTTCGTATTTATATGCGCGGGAGATAAAAGGACCCGTAGAAAACTGACGTGAGCGGTATAGAAATGTTACGAATGCGCGCGCGGTCCCTCTTCTTCTTTTTTTTTTTTTTTCCTCTATGTATCTTCTATCATCATAAAAATGAGTAATACGCGTATGTGAGGTACAAGTAAAATGAAATACGAAATTATTCTCCGCCGCGTGTTCTCTTATCCGTATTACAAAATTTTGTGAAAGCTCTCTCTCGATGGCTTCGCCATTTGGAAAGGTTGACCCTAAAGTGGGCCAAGGTGGAGGATTATTGACCATAATTTTGGGTCAACCCGTAACGTCCACGCAAGGTACGCCAATTTGCACACTAGACATTCGGCGTGCCAAATATTAGGCTTGCTGGGAACAACCTTTGTCACTGCAAGATAGCGATGCATCATGTATGCGTATGTGTTTACCGCCCGCTAACGCCTCCTCGAGATGTATGCACAATGACCGGTTTTCTATGTTGACGTGTAGCTTTACATCGAATAAAAGTTAAAGGATAGAAAGAGAGAGAAACTATATATACGGTGTCGTAGAAATTTTTCCATCTTCGGAATTAGATACTTGAAGAGACACCTTTGTCGAAATGAAGCTTACTTGAAATATAATAACTTATTTAAATATTATATTTAAATTAGTTATTATTATTTATATATAGTTTTTTATGTAAACTTTATTTCGACAAAGGTTAATTTGAAATCCGATTGTGTCTCTTCAAGTATCTAATTCCGAAGATACAAAAATTTCTCCTATGTATATCCTTGCTGTCTTTTATACATGTATATATATATATATATATATATATATTATATATTATATAATATATTATTAATGTTATAAAAGATTATTATATAATATATAATAATTTTCAAAATATCTACGAAGACTATTATATAATATCTTCTTATTAGCCTCGATTATCGATAATAATCTTAGAAGATTATAATTTATATATCTTAGAAGATTTCATTATATAATAGGAAGAGAGAGATTAGAAGATTATTTTCTATATATATGTATATATATATTATAATTTTCTCGTTTATAACTCAAGAGTTATCGAAGCCTCGATTATCGATAATAATCTTAGAAGATTATTACATAATAGAGAGAGAGAGAGAGAGAGATTAGAACATTATTATATGTATATAATCTTTCCATTTATATATAATTCAAGAGTTATCGAAGCCTCGATTATCGAAACAAGGGATGATTTTTTTCTTGACACTTAACACACACGCGTAGTCGAGAAGCAAAGAGAGAGGGATGCGCGCGAAAGTATGCCGATCCCGAGAGGAAGGCAAAAGTTTACGCATCCCCCTTTCGCAGTGGAGCGAAAGAATCTGAGCATAATAAAATAATGCACAGAAAGAGGGCGTATAACACGAATTGAATTTCTGCAGGAATGACCCAAGGCATGCGCGCGCGCGCCGTAGAAGGGAGAGTTCGGACAGATATCCTTGTACGCGAAGTTATAATAAATTCAAAGCGAACGAGGACACGGACACGGAGGCAGGGCTCTCGGGTTACGTCTGGATTTCGCATAGAATATTCCACGCGCGAATTCAAAGCCCTTGGTTTCGTGCTAAAAGTGTCTAAAAGCCGGCCGTTAAAGTGCGGGAGAAGCGGGGGCTGATTTCGAGTCGCGTGAGAATAGGACGCGGAATTTCTCTATCCTCGACTTTTCTCAAGTTTCTCAAAGGACGCGCGCTTCCCGCGGCAGTATACACTTATCGCAACTTTTTCACCATATCAGAGTTTTATATTCCAATTACACTGCCTGTTATCTCTGCCAAAGTTTTAATTCTCTGTATTTTTCATATGTATTTATTTTTCGTATAACTTTTGGATCTCTCTCTCTTTCTCTCTCTCTCTCTCTCTCTCCGCGTACATCGATCCATCGTTTACATTGTATTTTTCAGTTTTTAATTCGAAGAGAGAGGGAGACTTTTAGAAAAGTTCGCCCGACAGAACGACTTTACCACTGTGTCTCTCTATCACGTTGATCTTTTATTTGTTCGCGATTTTATCGCGTCGATTTTTATTTCAATTGCATTTTACAGAAAGTTAGTTAACAAGCTGCGCGATGGCTGTATCTATCACGCATTCTACTTATTTTCTTTTCAAATTTTTCAGAAACCTCCGTCTCTCTCTCGCGAGTTTTGCAACAGACATTTCGTAATAGATTTTATTGGAGGATTGATGTCTTTGACGATAATTTATGCTTAACCGCACAGCCAATAAATAGAATGCGTAAATATGCGCATTTTCGTTTCTCAAAGTTTCTCGAAGCCTATTTTCACGCGTCGTTGCTTCTCGCGACGCAAATAATTAGCGGGACCATTTTTATTCATCTTGTCCAATAGAGATTTTTGTCAAATCAGAATAGCCATACTATTACAGAAAGAGCAGAAAGAAACCGCACAATGTGATCTTAAATCAGCCAAAGTGTCGCGTAGCGACTGATTTTGTTTTGCGTAAATCCTGTTTAATATTATCATATCAAAAAAGATTAAAGTCCGTTTTTTCGTTGAAAGTATTAACATAACTTTTAATGCGCAAGGTGAAAAAAAAAACGGTGAAGAGAACTGTTCTTTATCTCTTCTGAATCATCTTTTCCGCTGAACAACAAGTGTAAAAAAAAGCATACGTAATATTTTAACTATCTTTACGAACGGGAAGATTTATATATGTATATATCGGTATATTATTATTATCATATCACAACTGTAAAATATATATAAATATATATGAAGTTTATATAATCCTTTTTTTTCTCAATAATGAGAGATACGCATATAAGAAGTAGACTATAAATCTGTAATAAATCGTGTCATTTAATGACATGATGTTACTAATATGATGTTTAATGACATAATGTGCTGA
This sequence comes from Lasius platythorax, assembly GCA_963971435.1. Lineage (NCBI taxonomy): Eukaryota > Metazoa > Arthropoda > Insecta > Hymenoptera > Formicidae > Lasius > Lasius platythorax. The sequence goes on from OZ020537.1 coordinate 14,576,089, forward strand.
TATAATACCGGAAAATGTCTGCGTTTAAGATTCTATTTTATGCTTATTTTTGATTACGTAAAATTAAAAAATAGCAGTATGTAAATGATATACCGTTTTCGATCTCTCTCTCTCTCTCTCTCTCTCTCTTTCTTTCTTTCTCTTTCTCTTTCTGAATAAAAGCTTTCGTTGTTATACCTAGTTATATATATCTCATCTTCATGTATGCAATTGATTTTCAGGTTTCGTCGATGTTCGGGATGTATTAATTTGAATAACGCCATCAAATGAATTAATAATAAACAATTAGGTTAATTAGACGTCCAGATTGCCAGGAAATGCGGACTGTTAATAATTTGCTTGTATTATCGTACCGACAGTTCATTTTCTATTGTAGATGAACAACAATTACAAAATACACTGATATATATATATATTACGTGTTTATATTTTTCACTACTACTTCTGTTACAGAGCTGTTTTTGTTTTAAATTTAATAAAAGCTGGCGATATTTTGGCACTCGCGCGCATCGTAATTGCGTCTCAATGTGATTGTATTGCGAATTTTATATACTTTTCTGCGCATATACTCGGATGGCACTCATCTCTGCGAATTGTTCTTCGCAAATAACGCGCCGCGAATCCGAGCTGCTAGTCATTCTCGATGCTGCAATTTATTAATGATGTTAATTCTAGGCAGAACAAAGGAAATATCTCTCGCTGGCGGCTATCGATATTGCGTTTGTAAAATATGGATTACGCGGGAGATGTCCGTAACAGGTGCACACGCCCGACCTCTCGATATAATAATACAATATTCCATGTTCTATTATATGCATGGTCGGATAAATTTATTACGAGCCATAAAATTCTAAACGACAAACAGGCCGCGCGCATTCTCCGAAGGCGCTGTAAAGAGATAAATTATATAATCTAGTTGCAAAGTGGATATATTTTTTAATCGTCCTGACCTTTATTCGTCGTTAATTGGTTCGTTCAATCAAAGCTTTCTACAAAGCAGGAGTAATATATGATTTTTATGTACACACTTTCCCATTATTGCAAGTTTCGAACGAATTTATAAAACTGCGCACGAAAAACAACGTGAATTTCAATGGAAGCAGTTTGCAAACATAAATTCGTTTGGGAATATGTATATTTTACAAACTTATATATATTATATTATATTATATTTTATATATTTTAAATATATATATAAAATATAAATAATAAATATTAGGTATATATATATAAAATATACATAATAATAATAATAAAATATATGTATTATATATATATTGTATATATTTTATTATCATTATTATTATTATTTGTTATTTTGTTATACGTATAATTTTCATTGGACGATTTCATAGATTGCGATATTACGTAACTTGCATTCTATCTTGCGCGAATTAGTTCGGTCAACAATGCGCACCTTGCAGAGAACGCATCTGCAAGAGACACTCCTTATGCAGGCGCTCCTTATGCAACGCTCGCGCTAAATCCCGATGCGGGACACCGATTTTTCTCTCGCGCGTCGCCTGTTTTCCGTGCCGTTACCGGAACGGAAAAAATGCAATAATTCGTCCGCGGAACTTTTTAAAATGATACGAACCGGTTAACTCAATGTCGGTCAAATATTATTTTTTGCAATTGCCGCTGAATCCCGCTAACGAGCGCGCGCTCGTGCAAAAGCGCTGACGCTTCCTCTCTCATCTCTCTCTTTCTAATGTCGCATGCAAAATTTCTGTAATCGCCGTAACGACACGTTAGTCTATTAATTTCGTAATTCTTCTTTATTTTTTTCTGGTAAATATCTTGAAGATCGGGAGCTTCTCGACGAAGGGAAATTTCTCGGGAACGAAATTCACTGTTATAAGCGAAGGGGGATGAGAGGAGAATAATTTCTCTTCAGTTCGTAGTTAAAAAGTCGAAAACTTTTGCGACGGAGTGCAAACAGAATTAAAGTCGGAGCATTCGCGGAAGCTCCGGGGAAGAGGAATTTTTTTCAAATCGATTCAGAAATCTCTTGTGTGTATCCGGCAATATTTACACGACGCAGAGCGATTCGCGCGAATACACGAGGCGAACATTCGAGATTTGCTCACGTGTGACGCACATCGTCTCGCACCTCCCGTCCTCTCTTCGCGAGGACGCCAAAGAGGGGAAGGGGTCCCCGAAGAGACCCGTGAGTCAGGCCGATTCGACGAATTCGGGGTCCATGCGAGGGGCCCGGGTATAAAACAGCTGATCGGCGCCGCCGTCAGCATCAGTAGTATAACTTCGCTCAAACATGAAGGTAAGCGTAATTCTCTCTCTCTTTCTCTCTCTCTCCTCCATTCACCTTGGCTTTCCTGCGCGTCCTTTCTTCTTTTTTTTTTTATACCTGCGTCCTCGTATTACCTTTGGTGATCCACCCTCTTATTGTAACGGCGTCTCTCTCGTCTTCTGTGTCCTCTCGTCCGCTCAATTATCATCCCGTTTTTTTTTTTTTTTTTTTGGATTCTTGGAAGATTGTTTTCGGTGTAACGTGAGTTACATAATATCATATTACATAGCTAATCGTGAGTGTAATTTTATTACGTTCGTTTTTCACATAAATAGTTTTACATAAGGTTTTATATAAGGTTTTATATAAATGAAAATATGTAACGCGCGAATGGAGCGCGCTGAGTTTTCTCCTTTTAATTAAAGCGTTTGAAAACAAACGTGTTGTGAATATTGCGGAATACAAATTTCAGGTGTGGCTTCGATTCTCCGATAACGTTATCCCTCTCTCTCTCGCTTCTTCATATATTTTCCGATCGCAGATATTTTAAAATTTAAATCTCCGTCTTATATTCTCGATTTCTAATTTTTTTTTTTTTTTTAATATTAACTTACTTTTTTTCCTACCACGTGGGGATTGCATAGACGTTAATTGCCGTGTTTTATTCGGCGAAAATCCGATCCCGAGAGACCCGAAAGTGAATAATGCAGAGCTCTAGCTCTTCGGCCTGCGTCGAGGCTGTTTCACGTCGTTAACGACCTCGGAGACCGTTTAAGAGTCTCCTACGGTGATTAAAAACGTCTGTCTTCTTTGTATATCGTCGCAAAAACTCGCTGTTTCCGTCGCGCGTGGACGTTTTTGTAATACGTCGTCGCTGGCGTCTCGAATCGCGAGCGATTCGCGTCGAAACGAGGTGAAATTTCTTCACGAGAGTGAAAGGCGTCAGGAAATGTTGTTCGCGGTAATGGCGGGGATTGCGTAATGAAGGCGTGCGTAAGCCGTGCGTGAATAATTTTTCTTCTCACGTCATCTGGAACACGCGTGTCACTACGTTCCGTATCTCGATCGATAAAACATTTCGATTTTTATTGAGCCAGATTGCATCGCTAAGCGATCGACTGTCACACTGCTGGGTTTTAAATATAAATCTAAATAGACTGAATTAAATATTTCTCAATTGAATTTCGCGATTAAATACATTATAGCGTAATTTTTTTGAATTTTTTTCCGGTTTCGGTCGAAAAAATTGCAATTGCAAAATGCAATTACGCACATTTCATATATCGACGTAGCTTTATAAGTTAAACGTCACGGTGATCTTATCACTCTGGAACAGCCGAATGTCTCTGGGCGAGTCCGCGGGACAACATCATTCCGGTCGCTGACCTTTGCGCGCTTTACCCTTCACCAAAGTATAGCGGGTATCACGTACTTCTCTACAACAGGTCTATTCTATACTAATTAACATCCCAACTAACTCTCCCGGCATTAACCCGTTATGTACTAGCGTAACCATCTGCTTCGCGGTCTTCGAGGGGGTGAGAAATTCCCTCGCTTCGAGTTTGAACCAACTCGTCGAAGCTGTCGTGGTTTGCGTTCTCGTCGAATCAAATCACTGATTTCGAAAAAAAAAAATCAAACCTAAAACGGAAAATTAGAAAAATATTTATTAAAAAATATTTATTAAAATTACCCTATCTCCTCTCTCTCTCTCTCTTCTTATTAATCTTGTGAAATCAGATATCACACACGAAACATAAATCTTTTATGTTCTCTCTTGTTTTGTTTTTTATTTCAAATATAAATCTGCATTAATTTGAATCCTTAATTTAAATCTGCAATTAAAGTGCATAAACTGACAAGTAAAGACGTAACGTTCAAAGATTATAAATTTTAATTTACCGAGCCGAGAACTTGTTTCTCTTCTTCTATACCAGACTAGATTGGATGATTTACGTAATTCAAGGTCTGGTTAATTTCTCAGATTTTCTGCGCGTAATTGGTATATGAGATATCTTAAAACTAGAACAATCAATGTCATTTTATGACTTGGAGCTAAAAAGATAAGTGTCCTATATGCGAGAATATCTCCTTTCTTCTTTCGCACAATATGACATTGATTGTTCCAGTTTCTTCTAGTGTAATATATTCACATTTCTCTCTCTTTCAATCGTTCGTCTAATTAATATCTCAAATGTGTGATATCTGTGACAAAAGTGTGATAATGCAAATAGGATATCGATGCTCAAAGTAATTATTTTAACGAGATGCCTCTAAAAATTGCGACTTATTCCGGAAATATTCTCGGAAAAAAAAAAAAAATATCTCGATGTATTTTATATACGTTATACTCGTACACAAGAGAGCACGATAGAGAAACGTGACTTTGATGTTCCGCACGCATAGAAGTGTCTCTTAACGCTCCGTGCAGTCGCGCTTGAGAAAGCGTTTGACACACTCTGCGTAATTGAATTGATTTCTAAACGAAGAGCTGTACGTTCCACTGGTCGTTCACTCTCGTCTTTAACCTACTAATGAGGCGTGCAACGTGCTCTCGCTTCTATTTTCTGCAAGCCTTCAGAGACCTGTGTGCTCCCCTGTATTTTCGCTGGGCCTAGTAGAATTTCTATAGAACGCCATCGAGAGAGATATATATATATATAATATACGTGCCCTCGTTGATATTCACGTCGCGCGTTAAATACGTCCGCATACGATTCTCCGCGTTTCGGCAATACGCGATTGTAAACGCGGCCGCAAACATTTGGCCACGCTCGACATTTAACGTGAAAAGCGAGACCGTATCTGTCCCAACATTTTGCTCATTGTCGACCGACGCGAGTTGTTTCGCGAGTCCTTCGCGTTTGTCTCTCCGCCAAATCCCGCGAAATTCCACGAGCGGAGATTTCGCGCCTCGTTCAAACCCCTCACTAGTTTTGTACAGATATCGAATATATCGAGATGCTGTATATATATACAGAGCATTTCGAGATTTCTGGGTACCTTCAATCATAATAAAACGAAAAGGCTCTGATATATAAATACAAATTCGGGGCTAATAAGAGCCAGGCAACAAACTTGTTTGAAAATCTTCTTAATTTAATTTTAACGTTTCGTACTGTTTTGTATATCGTTGAGGTTTTATTTATGACGTACGCGTTTCTTGCTTCTTGTTCTTCATCTCGTCTTCGATTTTTTGAGGACTTAAGACGGAGATCGAGAAACATGAATATTCTTGTTAATCGATCTGCTGAAGATTCAAATTAAATAATGAAGATTTTAAAACTAGTTTGTTGCGCCTGGCTCTTATTAGCCCGTTTTCTACCTGAATTTTCCATATGAGACATCCTTTTTATACTTGATACAGGTTCTGGCTCTATTCCTCCTCGTGGTGGCTTGCGCCCTAGCGGACGACCGTTACACGACCAAGTACGACAATATCGACATAGATACGATCCTAAAGAGCGATCGTCTGCTCAAAAATTACGTAAATTGTCTGTTGGAAAAGGGAAGCTGCACGCCCGATGGCAAGGAACTCAAAGGTGAGAAATTTAATTAATTCGTTATCCCCCTGCTATCGTTTCCTTCAATCGAAACGTCAATCTCAATTATATCGTTATCTTATATATAATACAACTAGCGATGGGATTAAGTATCTCACAAGTAGATTCAAATTTGTTTGCATGGTTTCGAACTCTCTATAAGTACCTCGAAAAATATTTATATTATAAATAGATTTTTTTTATCTTAGAGTTCGAGTACTACTTGTAAAAGATTCGATTCTTTATATGTAAGGTACTCAATCTAAAATTCGAATATAACTGTTCTAGATTCGATTACTTTGCAAGTACAGTATATGAAATATTATATTTCTTCTTATTATTCGAATTCTAGAAAATTGAAACTTGATTATTGGCTTCGACTCGGAGATTTTTTAAGTACATATTGAAACTTGATCCCATCCCTAAATGGAACGCGCAAAATTCTTGTAACGCGCGATCCAATAACATGAAAACATAATAACGTGAGACGAATTTTGGAGGTACAGTATTTGCCTCATCTCGTCTGTACGGCGCGATAATGCGGCAAAACACGTACGATGAAATGAGACGATCTCTCACATCGCGCTTTCTAACGCGCGCGAGGATCAGCCTTGGCACAGTAATGGCCACCCCGTCTCATCCCCGTCGAAGAATACACGATGCGAGGTCGTTTCGTTAACGACAGTACGTATGTACTGAGAGGCGCGCGCGTATCGCGCGCTCCCTTTAGAGATATGAATAATACGCCGCAGTTGCCGATTGTCGCTGGGAAGATTTTGACAAAAAGTATACGCTTGTCGTGTCGTCGGGGAAACATTCGCGTGTAGATACACGTTTGCGGTTTGCGGTTTGCAAATGTCGATTTTTCAGCAGAGTAAAAACTCTGCTTCCAGGCGAATAACATAACGCGTTTCCACGCGCAAAGGTGCATCCTGGTGCTAACTATTATATTATCTTATTCCTTTGATAGCAGATTCTCTGGCAAATTTAGGGTCAATTTTTCCCCAACGAAATTGTCGAGGGAGGTCGTCATTGTTTGCGAGTTTCCTATTCTTTTTCCATCATACATCTTTGTAACTAAACCTAAAGTTAAAATTCTATTAAAGTAAACCCGAAGTTGACTTGTGAAATTAATTGAAGGATGTAATTTTGTTAATCTTTCAACTCTGTACAAAGTTTAATTTGCGAAAAGCCCTTCCTTTTTTAATCGCCTATAACTCGGAAATTATTGATGCCTTCTTTTCGTTATTAAAGAAAATTCGCCACCCCAAATTGAACAGAAAAAATTTGCTATTAAAAATATTCTGTATTATATATTTTCGAGCATTCTATATATAGAGATTTAATATAGAACCACATGCAAACGAGAACTAGGACTCGATTATTTTTATCGGTGCATTTCTCTCCGCAAATTATTATATTAATTATACTCGTAACTTGATCTTTCTCGCCGTTTATCAGAAAATCACGTTCATCGTCTCCCTCCTCCTCTCGAGTTTCTTTTTTCTCTCGACTATGGCTATCCCATAGAGCGAGATAAAACGCGCGATGGACGGTAATACGTTACCGAGGATATATAGTCCTTGTCTCTCACGGAAAATTCACGAGCGATGTGCGCGGGTGTGCGACCAGCTGACCATAGCAGCTGGCGCAAATGACGCGGGACGGCAAAAACGTCGGGGCGAATATTCTGCAGGACATCGAATATTCGAGAAATAACATACATTATTATGAACTCCGCCCTACGTCGCAAAACTTTGTCTCGGTGGAAACGATCTGTGCACGCACACATACACACACGCGCGCGCGCACATTGAAGGGGATTTACCTGTCAAAGTAACTATGAATGACGAAAGGTATAAATCGAGAATCGGGATAGAAAGACAAAAGGATCCAGGTCCGGCTACTTTAAAGGGGGATCTAAATTGACGTTTCTGTAATAATCGAATTCCGCGCCTGCCAACGAACGAGGTCGTTGTACCTCGTCGCAGCTGCATACGTCCCTGATCTAAATTCCTGTTGCGATTCTTTTCAGAGCACCTTCCGGACGCATTGGAGACCGAGTGCAGCAAGTGCAGCGAGAAGCAGAAAACCGGTACCGAGAAGGTCATCCGGTATCTAGTTAATAAGGTATACACGCTCGCACATTCATATATATACGTCACCGCCCGTCACTTTTCACCCTGGCTAATGAAACGCAAAGTAATGAGTTGATGCTGAAGGAAGGAAGGGGGGGTAGAAGGGTACCTTCTCTCGGGGGGGGGGAGGGGGGATACGTCAAGCCGGTTTAAATGCCGCGAAACTAGTTAGACTTTCATGCAAAGACGGGTTAATGCTCCCCGGATTGTCGGGATGGTGCAACGAGGGGGGCGAGGGGGGCGAGGGGGGGCGCGGGGGGGCGCGGGGGGTCCCAGTGATTCGTTGCGCCCGGAAAACTTTCGCATCCGTAGCCAAATAATTTAACGGCGATGCGAATCCGTCGCCCCGTTCGATCTCCGCGCGAACCACCCTCGAAAACCCGATTTCACCCCCGGACGGTCGGTCGTTTCCCTTAGATGGGGTTTCTCAATCCGGTTCGTGTTACGTCCACCCGTACTTTCGCCCGGTTCTTGAAACATTAAACATATTTTTACGCCGGTACAAATACGGTTTGCCCTAAGCGCCGCGAAAGTCTGGATATATATAAAGATTTTTCTTTCGAGGATATATAAGATTTTATTTTTATCGTATTTTTACAACTCGCTTAAATAATTTTAATACGAGAAGTTCAAAATAATGGTCATGCAGCGATATAATTTAGTATGTTTCTTGATGTGAGAAGCGTTTTAATTCTTCTGTCAATGAACGCGGGTATCCAAAGTAACTTTAAATGTTAAAAATGTGTCGGAACTTTTCTCCGTCCGAAACAAAATACAAAAGGGCCTTTGTATTCGGAAACCTTCTAAAATATAACGAGAAAGAATGTTCGATAACCCAACAGCTGTTATAAAGAAATTGTCACGATGCAATGTGTCGAAAACACGCAGTTACTCATACATCGATGAAAAGGTGAAAAATTATGCATTGACAGAAGGGTTAAAACGAAAAAAAAAGAAAACTTTTAGAATAAAAATCTTTATATATACTTTTATACGGTTTTATACAGTTGTCGACGTTTTGTCGTTAAAGGTAAATCTTGTAAATTTCTTATTACGAAGGAACGATTGCTTATTTGACCTTATGTCTTATTTCTTTAGAAACCAGCAACATGGGACCTACTTAAGAAGAAGTACGATCCTAATGGTCAATACTCTCTCAAGTACGAGGATGAGGCGCACAACCATGGAATAAATCCGTGAATAATTTAGATTTTCTTATCTCGTCGAAATAGAGCGTTGAGAAATCTGTCTTTTCTCTTTTTTTTTTTTTCTATACCACGCGGATTAAATAAATCCATCAGTTTTTCGTGTACAACCCTTCTTAGTCCTCTTTCGACGGAATATCGGAAGTTATAAAAAGAGAAATTTTGCGTTTCAAAAAAAAATGTTACCGTAAATATAATAAATGGACCCGCTTAAAAGGGAATTATAATATTTGCGTTATTGATCGAATTACAACATTTAATCCAATTATTGTCATCGATCATTTATGTCTAGTCTCCCTTTCCCCCTCTCTTTCCCTCTCCTCACCTCTGTCTCTTCGTTTGACGGGCAAACAACACGTTTGTATACCAGTCACGGCCGGCAATAATATATATTTCTTGGTTTCCGCGGCTCTCCTCTCCCTCCCCCTCGAAAGCAGAGTTCGACACTTCGGGAAGAGATAAATCCAGGCCACAATGCCGAGAAAAGTTCCCCAGCCGAAGTTTGAGCGTCCGAACGTCGCCCTTGAGACCGCCTCGCTTAATTTCCTGACGCTGTCCAATATGAGATATATATGTGCGCATATACCTATACGCCTCGCCATTCGTAGAAGCCTCGCCGGAAACCCGATTTTGTATTTCCATCGCGCCCTTACGAATCGTAGCGAAACGTCCCGGACTCTTCTCGACTCTCGCGAGAAAGCGAAACCCTCTCCGGCCTCTCCGGACGACGGATGTATTTCATCGTCGAGAAACACAAGAACATCCGACGATAATCGATACCGCTCAGGTGACGACCGGGTCAACTTCTAGACGACAGACTGAGTTATCAAAGTTGCATGCGGACTAACGAGAGATTGACTCCAGAACGTGTCTGTTCGTAGATTAAGTTCGATCATTTCGAAGGAGTTGACCGAACGTTCCCAGGTTTTATCCTAGCCGTGATATATAAAGATGGGATCGAGTTTAATATGTAATATGTTAAAAATCCTTGATTATTATCGGATCCGATTAATCGAATCCAATAAGTTACATTTTTTAGATTGAGTACCTGCAAGGTTCAAAATAGTACTTATATACCTCCTTGTTTCTCGAGTTATACTTATAGAGAGTTCGAATCTATCTCGTCCAGGTTCGAGTCTACTCGAAAGTACAGTTTTTTTTTTTTTTTTCAAAGTAATCATAGAAAGTTCGAAGTCATGCAAACAAGTTCGAACCTACTTGTAAGATACTTAATCCCATCGCCTAGTGATATAGCGCTGAGATATAATCTTTGTCCCTGTTTGTTTTCGATACGATTTTCGTTCCGTCCCGCGCACGCGTTATTAAATTAAGGAAGTTCACATCCTGAGACAAGTGACACATGCATAACTAATTCCCTCTTCGTCGCATCTTTCTTCACCTTCGTCCTTCGCGTGTCCCTCTTTCTCCCGCGGACCAGCGAACTTTGCCGACGCGCGTGTTAAATATGTAAATGAATTAGTGCATAGTCGACTTAAGCAGTCGATTTAAATGCACCGCGACGGACCCCGACAGAGACCGAGGGGGGAGAGGGGGGAGGGGGAGGGGGGAGGGGGAGGGGGGAGGGGGAGGGGGGCGCGGCGGGTCATTCAAGCGATCGCGCAAATCGAGGAGGAAAATTCGCGAGGAGACGAGAAAATTTGCGGTTGGTTCGAGAAAACCGAAAATTCAATCTCTGCGTGCCGCCACTCAACGGGAAAATTTTCCCTCAGACCTCCTCCTCCATCGTCGATCGGATTGAAATCCGAATATCATCGATTCGGCGGGGCACTCGTAGGAGAAACGGATATCAGGACTTCAACAGGTTGGGAATTCTACGCATCCTCGAGAGCACCTGTCGACAAGTGTCACACCTGATTACTTCTCCCCTCCCCCCCTCTTGTTAAATTATAATCGATGAATCGCGATTCGTGTCCGCGATGTACTTGTTGATCGGATTGATGAGAGGAATTGTGATATTCGTTACATATATGAGAAATATCTTTTGAAAACAAACAAACAAACAAAATGTCAGTAAAACCGCCTCAAAACAACGATGAGTTTGCTATTGTTTGTTTGTCGAAACTAAATTATTTACAAATTAAGCTTATATGTAACGCGTATACGTATCATTCCAAAACTCTAAGTTCAATCGTAAAATTATTGAAATGTTAGTAACAAATTTAAATGAACGACGGAAGCTGTCCTTTAAACGTCATCAGTCGATCCCGAGCGTTCGGAGAACGAAAATACCGCGTTTGATGAATTCCATATATTCGCCGCTTCTTATCAAGTATCCCCGAATTGTTGAAATTGTCAGCAATGCTTTAATCGTAACACATAACTCTATTGTTTTGTTTCTATCATAAAGCTAGATTTTATTATTTTGTTTGTTATATCAAACTTCTCTGTTTCCCTCTCTCTCTCTCTCTCTCTCTCTCTCTCTCTCTCTCTCTCTCTCTCTCTCCTTTTTGGAAAGCATTCACACGGCTGTTTGAAACATAACAGAGTATATACATACGTGCAATGCCTTTTCGAGTTAGCGATAATTAATTTAATATAGTACACGTACCTGAATATTCTTTCACTGCAAAATGTGGCGACGATAAAGCCTTTTGCTATTTGTTTGCATTCGAGGCATTTGACACGCAGCATTTCGCGACGATGAACGCTTTTTCACACAGTGTCGTGTGAAGGAGTCCAAATATCAGATGATTTATGAATCGAAAAAATTTATCCGAGTGAGATAATTTTCGCGATATTTTAAATTAGCGGGGGATGACGCGAAACCAAGTGTAGTAGCTGCAGATAATAAGTTTTTGCTACACGACGCCTTCGGAATAAGACATAAGCGCGTAAGTGCATCGTGACATCTCGAAGTCGCAGATTAGTTTCGCTGATGCGCCGGATTGAAGGAAAGTGAGATCAAAGGAAAGTGAAATTAACCGCGAAGACACGTTGGAAGGATGTCGCTTGCGCGCCGGTTAACATACATAATATGTGAGTAGTGTTTTAAATTATAATTCGCGATATGCGAAGAGAAGTTAAAAGATTCTGTGACTCGAGACTGTTCGAAAGTCATCTTTTGTCGCAGAACGCTATCGAAAAATCGGAATGAAACGTACAACGCGAATATATCGCGACGCGTTTGAAACGTATTATTTCATGCCGCTTGGCATATGTGCTCGAAATGTCGATTTTCGTGAATGTTCGTGTGAATGCGAAGCCGAAAATCGGGAGTGCAGTGTGAACGAAACTAGGAGATCCTACGTTGCATATAGATGGACGAGAATAATCTTTTCCTAAACAGATGGACAGAAGAGGCTATCGTCATTCGGTGCTGATAAAGCCGAGAAAGCAGAATGCAGCGAAACGTAAACTCGCAGCAGATTACGTAAGTAGTCTCTGTAAATATTTTTCTATTTTTTTAGATATAGTAGTTTTTTAACTGATATTTGCATAAACTGTTTAGTGAAATTTTGCGTTCGATAAAACTCTTGTGTAATAACAATTTGCATAAAGATAAAATGATATAAAAATGTTGCGGAGCAGTTTTGCGCGAGGTTTGATGAGTCCCCTGCGAACTGCATAAAAATAAAAAAGTTGTATGAGGTTATAAATAATAGTTGCAAAATTATAATATATACATTTAATTGTACGAGAGAACATTTCCCAATTCTTGTGCGGGAAATCTTTTCTAAGAACACATCTATAAAATTTGCATCTATGCAAATTTAATAGTGCAATTTAATTTATCGCTCTTTTAATTGACAGGCCTATATATCAAAGAAAGAAAACAAGAAGAATTTATTTTCGAGACTTGTAATTTATTTATTTTTTTTCTTAGAGAAAAGATTTGTGAAATCTCTTTAATTTTCCATTTTGTTGCGTTGTCTTTCTGCTTCAATATTACTCAGCGCATTTCAATATTAATTAACACAGAAATTAATTGCATTAATTCTGTTATAATAATTAATGATAATGTTTTATAATGTAATTATAATTAATTATATGTATAAAGTGTTCCGTAATATATGAAATCTACTTCAGGAATGAATTTAACACTTGAAAATAATAAAAGAAAGTTTATATACGTATATGTATATAATACGAGACATCCTATAAAATTATACATTAAAGTATATATAAAAGCAAGATTTACAGTCATGTATATACATGGCTTACCAGGTTTTTTTTTTTTAAGAATCTATCTTAGAAATTATTAAAAATTGTTAATTTTTGTATATTGTTGTGCAAGTGAAGATATACGTTTTGCGTCGTAATATTAATTAACGTAAAAATTAATTGCGGGATTCAGGAGGATATCAGGAGTTAAATTCGAATTACGTACTCGGAGTTTTAGTAGTACAAGACTGCCGTATATGCGCCCGGCTTAGTACATGTGCTATTCTATCATCTACTCTACTTGGTCGCATACTGCCGGCTTTATCTACCTGGCGGAGCACCTACTCCTGTAATTAGGTATTTAAGGGTGCACGTTACAACGTGATCGATTTCAACGTTGAGTATCATCGTGCCATCAAGAATTCTGAATTGCACAGCGAAATGTTGCAATAGAATGGATTACGTGTGAAATTTTCTTCTCTTTTCTTTCGCTTCAATTTTTTTTTATCACGCAACCTTTTAAGCTAAGTCACATCGCATCAGATTCTTAAAGTATTGTAAGTTGAAATTCTTAAATTTTTTCGAAAACACTCGCTTTCTCTCTGAAAAACCATTGGCTATAAAAATTTAATGCTCTCGAGATGATTGAAAAAAAAGAAAAAAGAATGACGTACGATGTTATTATTTCGAAAAGAGATGCACGGTACACATTAATTCCCGGGGATCATTATATTTCAAAGGACACGCCCTCCGCGATTAGAGTTGGGGGTTAAAACGTCCTTCACTTTCTGATCCCTGCGTAAGTACCGGGATAAGCCTCGCCGCATGTGCTGACCTTTCATTGTCGAGGGCGGCCAGAGCTTCGTTACGTTTCCTAGCTGACACGGCCGTTTTCCGTAATTAGAATTTCCATTTCCATCCACTCTCCAGTCTCTCTCTCTCTCTCTCTCTCTCTCTCTCCATGTTTTTACTTCTGTTTACATTTTCATGTCCGTAGAAACGTCTACTCTATCGCGTACGCGTGTCGCTCTCCTCCTCCTCTTTTCCATCCCTTCCGCGCAAGCTTCTCTGTCTCTACTCCGCGTAGAAACCTCTGACTTTAACGCACTCCCGTAAGCTCGCTTTCGGTTCTGGTAACGACTCTTAATCCACGAGAACGTTAATCTGTTTCTTATGCGCCCGTGCTCGCGCCCGTAACTCTCGTAAATTCCGCCGCGCTCACATCAGCCCGTGAAATTCTCAACTGCAACGCTTGCAGATTTGTAAAAAATTCTATTTTCGAGCAAAAAATTCCAAGTTTGGACTTTTATGAAATTTAAGATTATTCTGAATGTGTTCGATTTTCGATTTTCACGGATGGTGGATGAATAAAAGATTTTAAGGGAAAGTGTATCTACGCGGAGAGAATTTTTCGTTATATTTTACCGCGAAATTCACTACAAATTTTATCATGTTTGGTAATGAGCTTGGGACAACTTGGAAACCTGGAAAATATTATCGGTAACGAGAGATAGGAATTTTTGAAATATACACAGAAAAAAAACAAATTCTTATTTTGAAAATATCTTTAGTTTCAACGTGGAAATCTTGAAATGAGATTATATTGCGTTAAACAAAGAAAATTTGCTTGAATAAAGCCATTTTATATACTATTCAACCAAGAAAAATATATTCTTATTATTTAAGAATAATTTTCTTGAATGGAAAGGAAAAAATGTTGGATAGAAAATAAAATATTTTCAAATCGAAGATTATAATTTTCTTAGAGTAAAATTAAATAATTTCTATTTAACTTTACCTTATTCTGAAAGAGAGCTAAAAAAATGTTGGATCAAAAATAACATTTTCAAATCGAAGATTATAAAATATAAAAAGAGGTACAATCAAAACAACACTTTCATCTTCTTAATACAACTTTTCATCTTCTTAATACAACTTTTTTAAAATGTTAAAAGAAGATGTTTTATTGTCAAGATAATTATATTGTATTCTTCAAGTGACAATTATAATATTGCAATAAGACTGTAATGTTGTTGAAATTTAAGATTATAAAATTCTTATAAGAAGATTATAGATTGTTGCGTATGTAGGAAACAATGAACGCGTTAAGTTGAGTATATAAGTTTTGATTTGACACCTCTTTTTTTTCCGTGTACAAAAGACATTTTACAAACAACGTAATAAAAATTACCATGCAGATTAATCAAACATATTTTATATTTTATTGTGGTAGAGATATTAATATTTTTTATTGTGGTAGATATTAATAAGAGAAACTCTCATAAAATTCTTCAAATACCATGATTTTCAGGATAAATCTCTAAGAGAAAATTCTCTCTCTGTGTGATAATTATTTTCTAAAAATTAAGAATCTTTCCACACAGGATTATTTTTTCTCTCTCTCTCTCTCTCTCTCTCTCTCTCTCTCTCTCTCTCTCTCTCTCTCTCTCTCTCTCTCTCTCTCTCTCTCTCTCTCTCTCTCTCTCTCTCTCTAAGCGTTTAATGCATAATTCGCATAATCCGTTAAATTTCCATTATAAATTATGCACCGGAAAAAGTGAATTCCTTATCGATGAATCTATTACGAAGTTTCGACCTTTCAATACGATGCCGATGTATTATTTTTCCGTCCGCTCGTCTAAATTCGGCCACGATTCAGCCCGCATTCACCCGCGCTCGTGTCCCCGACTGACCGACAATCATCCCGACGTTGAACTGATCTCCAATTTAGATCTCGATTTAGCGATCCTCCCGCTCGTCGTGCTCGGCGCCATGTTCGGACGCGAGATTAGGTGGTGTTCCGTCTTATGCACTGTATAGCGCCCAGGATTATAGGCTCTAGACGGGGGCGGCGAGGGAGACCGGACGACGTTACGAGATGATACGTGTGTACACGTCGTGGCTTTGTCGTGTCCGCCGGCTGTCACGGCCATTCCCGTAATGGAACGTTTGTTCCAGATTGAGTTTGCCCCCCCGGGGGATCCTCTCGCACAATGGGAATGTAAAAGAGAGGCGCCGTCTCTCCGCTCGGTTCACTTCGGATTTCTTCCTCTCCTCTCAATTCCTCGCGAGATGCAAGAAGGTAATTGATATCGATTTACTTCTGCATAAATCTGCAACGATTCCGGTTAGAATCGTACATATGTGACGTATCTGTATCATTTGTCCGCTATATCGTTTTAAATATTAATATATATACAGGGTGTTCCAGAACTACCGCATATTCCGGCGAAAATGTCGAGGGAGGTCATCATTTCTTGCAAGCTCCCAATTTTTGCCATCATATATCTTTGTAAAAAAAAAAAAGTAAGCCTTAAATTAAAATTCTATCAAATTAAACTCGACCTGAAATTAACTGAAGAATGTAGTTTTGTTAATATTTTAATTCCACGAAGCTCAGTTTGCAAAAAGCCCTTCATTTTCAATCACTTGTAACTCGAAAATTATTGGTGCCTGGATATTTTCGTTGAGGAAAAATTAACGGGATATGCGATAGTTCTGGGACACCCTGTATATAGAGAGAGATGTGGATGTTTTATACATGTAACACAGCATCGTACTACCGTTTACTACATCTACATTTACAGATAGTATTACAGATTTAAAGCGATAAAAATGGCGACGTTTCAGCTTCGCGGCAACTTGTACGTCGCAACTCGTGACTTGCCTTCGACGATTATCATTGATACGGATTGCGATATCGTTACACGGTCGAAACACACAGCATTCGGTACTTTAAAATGGAAATCCGATAGCGCGCCCAACTCGTACGGCAACAGAATCGAGTTACAGCAACATCGGCGCTTGATTCGCGCCGAGCGGATGTTATATATGCATATTTATGGAGATTTACGTGATTTGCGATCGGGACGATTGTGGTAGCGGAACGATTGGCGATTTCTTCGAGATATATATATATATGTATATTCCGAATTATATGAGTTGTGTAATTAAACAAATTTGTAGTCAATTTGCCAGTTTGTCCAGTCACTAGATAGCAATAATTGATGCGGGATTTCTGCATTAAATTATAATCTAAATAAATATGCGTCCGCGCGCGCGCGCTTGCGCGTTTCAATATCATTTATTCTGAAATCAAATGCATATTTGACGAAGAAGCTTCCGTTTTCTTTTTTTGCCGAATTTTCGAAATATTTAAATATTTGTATGTGACATTTCGGGATGCGACGCGCGTATCTTTATCGCACCCTCTGTATGATTCCGCCGAGCTCGGCTGAATCGCAGGTGGAATACGTGAATTATACACGTGCGAACACATGCAACGCACGTGGATGCAGTGACAGATGTCTGACGTTATAGTCGCGTCTCGCAATTCGAAATTAGGCGACGTCCTTCTGATTTCGCCCATCCGCTTCCTAGAACCGCTTCCTAGAAACGAGGTCTCGAGGGTGGTAAAGGATAAGATAAAAAGAAGGGTCGTACCCGGGATAATCGTGACGGCGGAAAAGGAAGAGATAGCGCAGAGAAATCGTGCCTTATTGTATCTATCTTTAAAAAAAAGAAAAAAAAAATTTTTTTTTTTTTGTCGATTTTTCTTCATCTTCTTCATTAGCTTCTTCTTCTCTCGCAGAATATTAAAAAAAAAAAAAAAATAAAGATTAAGCATTATTTCTAGCATTGTTTGTATTTTTAATGGATCACGCGCGGATCCAACGTCTATATAAAAATCCATTTGTCACCCGCGCTATGAATTTATTTATTACAACGGATTTTTCGCTCGTCCCTCTTTCGGCCGCCGGGATGTGATCCGGATATGAAATACTTGGGATTTACTTTAGTCACCCTCCATTCCCCTTTCTTTGTTCGGGCCGAACACGATGATCGAGGCGACGTCGGCGTCGCCATCGACGACAACAACGACGACGACAGCGTCGAGCAGACTTTTTGTCACGAAAGGCGGAGAGGAGGGAGTCCCGGGAAGAGAGTGGAATCGACCTTCGGGTTATCGGGAATCCCAGTGCGGTGAATCTCGGGAAATTAGTGTCGACGAGTTCCCCCGCGCGATTTGTTGCTTTTCCCGCCGGGAGAGCGGTGAGAGAAAGAATTTTTGCGTCGACAGTGTTTACTCGCCGTTTCGACAAATTTGATTTAACGTTTAAACGGTCATGTGGGATTTATGTTCGCATTTATTTAAAAGTTCTTAGAAGACATATATATCCTCTTCTACAAGAATAAAATATATTATAAAATCAAGGATAGAGAGAAATTACTGCTGATGTTTGAGTAAAAAAGGAGAATTAAACATTTATTAAACATTTTTATATTTATTAAAAGAATTAGGCAAATATAATTGACTTATAATTCAATAAAGTTATATTCACCGCGATTTAACAAAAAACATGGTTTTTTGATTATATGTGTATTTTAAAACTTATTCTGCTCAGTAATTAAAAAAAATCAAACATATCCGCGGTATATTGACTGTGCTAAGGTAATATAATTAATTTTTTTTAAATAGAGGCTAAAATAAAAGAATTGGTGAAATTTAAATTGTCTATAATAAAAAATTAAAATTTTATATAAATTTTAAAATTAAAAAATTTATTGAC
The DNA here is from genome assembly GCA_963971435.1 of Lasius platythorax. Taxonomy (NCBI): domain Eukaryota; kingdom Metazoa; phylum Arthropoda; class Insecta; order Hymenoptera; family Formicidae; genus Lasius; species Lasius platythorax. The sequence goes on from OZ020537.1 coordinate 14,594,917, forward strand.
AGGAAAAAATTGTTAAAATTATGTTTTATATTGAGAGGATAATTAAATCGAGTTAACTTTATAAAAATTAAATTTTTATTATTAAATAATAAAAATAATTTATGAAGAATCGAATAAATTTAAAAAATTTATTAAATAAATTAATTGCCTTAGGGATTACGACGTAATATTTTTAGAAAGAAAAGTACTTTGATATCTTTCCCAGATATTGTACATTATTTTAAATACATTTTTAGCACATCGCCAAATTAATCGGTGCAGTTTTACTCGAAGTGTGATAATAATAATTATAATAATGGCCCTCTCTTGAACAACTTCGCTACAATCGATGTTGGCACGAGAACGCGCCCGGAAAATTATGCTATATATAGTCCGCGCATGTATAGTATAGTTAAATAAACTTTCGCGATGTAGCGGGTAATCGAGAATCGCCGGTTCAAAAGGGATAGTCTAGCTGAATGAACGTTGTTGCTCATGAAATGAATATTCCTGGTTATTAGGCAGTACATAGACCGATTAGCTAATTGTGCTTGGCCACTCTTTGTCAGAAGATACATGTCCCGTGTAACTCTTTGTTAGAGAATGCTCTCTGTAATTATTGACAATATTTAGCGCGTATAGTTAATATCCGGTTTTGTTCCGATTTGACCCTCAAAATGAATTATTTTCGAGATTAACTCTGGGTATGTTTTTATACGTTATACGAAGAGCATCTCTGTGTAAAACACACAGATGCTCTGAAATATAAAATATTATAGAAGCGCGGCACTTTTATATACGTTAAAGCTTTACGGTATCGAAAAAAGTTATCGTTTAATTAAAAATATCTTTGTAACGACAATATCCAGCCGGCTTAAAATATCACAAAGGTAATCGCATTTTGTCAAAACTGCGAATTGAATTACATCAGATGTCTAGCTTCTAGCGTTGTGTATCTGTAAACGACGACGATTCGTTCGCATCCGGTTGCATGCAATTTCAACGTTTGCCGGATGACGAGCAACGAATCCGGCAAATTCGTCGTAAGCGATACCGAGCTGAGCGTGAATTCGCGCGCAAATTCGCTTAACGAAGTTTGTAAAACAAGCGCTCGTGCTCGCGCGCTCGCCTAATTGCAACTTTATTCTAGCGTAGAGAACAGAACTTAAGGCGACCAGAAGTTCGTCCCCTGTGTAACGCCGGTACCCGTTCTTACGTTCGCCGAGAACTTGTACCTCTCTTCGCGAGACACTAATAGTTTTGGTCGACGAGTTACCAGTCAGTCAGGAAATGCGATTTCAAAAAACATCACATCGTACACACATATTACGTAATACTCCGTTACTTATTAAAGCGCTCTTTTTGTAGACCCTCGACGCTAAGAATTTTCGCGATTGAAATAAACGGGTTGAATAAACGAGGCGTATCCTCTTCGGGTCTATTTAAAATTTCAATTGAAACTTGTCCGGGCCATTTAGCAGGGAAGCCGGGAAGTGTATAAATAAAAATGAAAGAGGCGCGCGCGCGCGCGCGTCCAAGAAGTCTCTCCGCCGCGCGAGAGAGATCTCGGCGATGTCGCTTAATTTAACGACGATGAATCCGTTGTCCCGCAGCGGCCGTTTTATATACGGGGCAGCTAGTTTATATTGTAGACCGGGAATAACTTCCTCCGTAAGCGATATGATCCTACTGAGTTCGCTCGCTAGGAAAAATCAGAGCATAACGCGACAGAAAGTATCTAAAAAAAAATCTTGTTTTTTTTTTAAAGTCGGATAATTTATGTATATAGAGACTAGAAATCTTACGATAGTTTAGAAAAATATTATTCAATTATTATTCGGATTTATTGTAGCAGCATAAACTGCGAAGAAGAGTCACTGTGACTCTTCACCTTTTATCGTAAAAAACGTTTAAGGATATCCTATAGATGGAAAGAGATCGGCGTTGTTTTAGTATTACGATTTATAGAAATATTTATATTATATTATATTTATATTATAGAAATATTTGTATATAAAATTAGGATTTATTAGAGATTATATTATAAAAATTTCACATGAACTATGTTCATCAGGAATAAGTAAATTTATTGTAAATTTTTAATAAATTTATATTATAAATTAGTTTGTCGAAATTTTCCTTCTTGAAACGAGCGAGCCTACGTTCTCGATGCGTTTTATCAAAAAGCGTGGGACGCGTAAACGCGCCCCGAAATCCATCAGACTTAGGATAATCTTCGACATCGTTTTCATACATTGCATGAGTCATACATTTATTCGCCAGCGACGTATAAACAGACAGACGGTCTTTGTTGAGGGCGAAGGAACTCTCGAGCCGAGATCAAGGAACTCGACCCTTCTCGCTAAAGGATAAAGGATCCTCCGGTTTCTCTCACGATGTTTTGTGTTTACGCGTTTTCCTTAACAGACACGGCCGTCTCTTTCGTTGCATTAGAACACAGACTGTGCATATATACTTTTTTAAAAGCCGCGCGTCCCCTTCGAAATTATATTCGAGAATATAATATTAATTATAGAATTATATATATATTTTTTATTATTTTTAAGAATGATGTTCCTCACGGTTTTATAGTAATCACACTTTGCCTATTATTTTTATATTCGTGTAGAATTTCCTGGCAAACCGCGAACAAAAAAGAAAGCAAACTCGCGTAAAACGAATGGCTGGGTTTTTTTTTTTTTTTTTCATGAAAATTGTCCTCCGTGTTTCCGTGTAAATCGGAATGTAGCTTGTGGACTTTTTCGTTGCGCGGAGGTCCTCGGCGAAATAAAGTCAACGCGATTATAAAGGAAAAGTCCCGAGGACATACTCGCGGTTTACGAAGCCGGAACGAAAGTCGACTTTATACACTGCTTCTCTGCCGCAACCCTCGTGCATACAGGACGGACACAATCCGGTTTGAGAAGTTGCATCAACTCATTCGTTGTTTACATTTTTAATTCAATATTCCTCGCGCGCGCCTCACAAACGTCAAAGGAACGCGATACTAATCCAATCGTCCGCGTCTATTTTTTTTTAAAGAGATTTCAGAAGCGCCGTCTCATTACAACGAATAAATTTTTTTAAATATAATTTCTTGGACAGAGCTTTTGTTTTTATTACGAGGGCCATTCAATAAGCAAAGAGACAAACGGCTGAAGTTCAAAAAATATCTAAATAAGAAGTACGATATTTTTGAAACTATAAGTTGGCATCCCTGTCATTAAAACCATCAGAAATTTACTCCCGGATGTTCAAGTAACACGGTAAAATTTGTATGAATCGTGCGAATTTTTACAAGTGGGTTGATCAGTTCAAAAGTGGCCGAAAAAGTGTTATGATAAGCAACGTGAGGAACGACTAAAACTGGTTCAGTCTTCAAGACAAAGAATTCTTTGCTGCTGGCATAAGAAAAATTAATAGCGTTAAATTAATTATTAAAGCGATGGGACAAGTATAATTGTAGCAAGGGATTATATCGAAAAATAGGTAAATTGTTAGATTCATTGAATAAATCGTATTAAAACAACAGCCGCGTTTGCCTCTTTATTTATTGAATGACTCTCGTAGTTTCTCGATCCTTGCAAACCGCTGATCATACGCTTCCTGTTCATATACTTGCTAAATTTTTTGATCCCATTATTCCCTTGGTTTCACGTTTCGCTGATTCTCCGACGCACATTGTCCGCGGAACTTGTCAAAAGAGGGGGAAAGAAGAAAGTAGAGAAAAGCACAAATTCCTCACCACTATTTTTCTCTATTCCTTCGCCTCGACGAGTGTTCGTTCATTTTACAAAGGAGCGAGCTCTCTTGCCTCCGGGAACTCAAGTTTGCGCGTCGATTCGCGAAAAAAAAAGAGAAAGAATACCGGGATGCGTATATTCTGCGCATTCCGCGAATATATATTTTTTAGCTCGCGACAACGAACTTTCGTGTGTATTTCCGGCGTGGCTCTTCGGTTAAGAAAATTCCTCCGGTGGTTCGAAAGGACACGCGGAGCTCGTAGCTTCTGCTAGTTCGAAGGGGTTAATATTAAGGGCGCATTTGTACGTGTCGTCCCTTCCTCTCTTCCTCCTTCCGCGTCTTCTCGTAGCATCCTCCCGGACGGCTGGTGACCCGATTTTCACCGATAACGACGCCGTGTAGAAGTGTCTGCATAATTCAGCATCGCATGAAGCATCGTCCTTCTCGGTTGATACAAACCGCCATTACGTTTCAGCCTTCCAATATATTTCGGGGTTCAGGATGAATTTGCACTTTCGCATAATGTCTTCGTCACTTATACGTGTAACGCGTTTAGATCCGTTACATTTTCATAGATAAAAAAATATTAATTTTATATACAGTTAATTTTACCTGGACAATTATCGATGGATTTATAAATTTTTTTTGCACGGATTTTGGGAGAGCGAAATAGCTTGCCGAAATGACTCAGTAACGCGAACTAACTTTTAATTCGCGGAATAATAATCACCGGTTGGGAAATTGCTTAAAAATAAATTGGACACATCCGTTTAATAGTCTGTTAGTGGACCGAAAAAAAAAAGAGAGAGAAAACAATTTTAGATCCGTTGCATTTTCATAGATAAAAATAAGGAATATTAATTTTATATACAGTTAATTTTACCTGAACGATTATATTGATAGATTTATAAATTTTTTTTGCACAGATTCTGGAAGAGCGAAATAGCTTGCCGAAATGACATAGTAACGCGAACTAACTTTTAATTCGCGGAATAATAATCACCGGTTGGAAAATTGCTTAAAAATAAATTGGAAACATCCGTTTAATAGTCTGTTAGTGGACCGAAAAAAAAAGAGAGAAAACAATTTTAGATCCGTTGCATTTTCATAGATAAAAATAAGGAATATTAATTTTATATACAGTTAATTTTACCTGAACGATTATATTGATAGATTTATAATTTTTTTTTGCACAGATTCTGGAAGAGCGAAATAGCTTGCCGAAATGACTCAGTAACGCGAACTAACTTTTAATTCGCGGAATAATAATCACCGGTTGGGAAATTGCTTAAAAATAAATTGGACACATCCGTTTAATAGTCTGTTAGTGGACCGAAAAAAAAGAGAGAAAACAATTTTAGATCCGTTGCATTTTCATAGATAAAAATAAGGAATATTAATTTTATATACAGTTAATTTTACCTGGACAATTATATTGATAGATTTATAAACTTTTTTTGCACAGATTCTGGAAGAGCGAAATAGCTTGCCGAAATGACATAGTAACGCGAACTAACTTTTAATTCGCAGAATAATAATCACCGGTTGGAAAATTGCTTAAAAATAAATTGGAAACATCCGTTTAATAGTCTGTTAGTGGACCGAAAAAAAAAGAGAGAAAACAATTTTAGATCCGTTGCATTTTCATAGATAAAAATAAGGAATATTAATTTTATATACAGTTAATTTTACCTGAACGATTATATTGATAGATTTATAAATTTTTTTTGCACAGATTCTGGAAGAGCGAAATAGCTTGCCGAAATGACATAGTAACGCGAACTAACTTTTAATTCGCGGAATAATAATCACCGGTTGGAAAATTGCTTAAAAATAAATTGGAAACATCCGTTTAATAGTCTGTTAGTGGACCGAAAAAAAAAGAGAGAAAACAATTTTAGATCCGTTGCATTTTCATAGATAAAAATAAGGAATATTAATTTTATATACAGTTAATTTTACCTGAACGATTATATTGATAGATTTATAATTTTTTTTTGCACAGATTCTGGAAGAGCGAAATAGCTTGCCGAAATGACTCAGTAACGCGAACTAACTTTTAATTCGCGGAATAATAATCACCGGTTGGGAAATTGCTTAAAAATAAATTGGACACATCCGTTTAATAGTCTGTTAGTGGACCGAAAAAAAAAAGAGAGAGAAAACAATTTTAGATCCGTTGCATTTTCATAGATAAAAATAAGGAATATTAATTTTATATACAGTTAATTTTACCTGAACGATTATATTGATAGATTTATAAATTTTTTTTGCACAGATTCTGGAAGAGCGAAATAGCTTGCCGAAATGACATAGTAACGCGAACTAACTTTTAATTCGCGGAATAATAATCACCGGTTGGAAAATTGCTTAAAAATAAATTGGAAACATCCGTTTAATAGTCTGTTAGTGGACCGAAAAAAAAAAGAGAGAAAACAATTTTAGATCCGTTGCATTTTCATAGATAAAAATAAGGAATATTAATTTTATATACAGTTAATTTTACCTGAACGATTATATTGATAGATTTATAAATTTTTTTTGCACAGATTCTGGAAGAGTGAAATAGCTTGCCGAAATGACATAGTAACGCGAACTAACTTTTAATTCGCAGAATAATAATCACCGGTTGGGAAATTGCTTAAAAATAAATTGGAAACATCCGTTTAATAGTCTGTTAGTGGGCCGGAAAAAAAAAGAGAGAAAACAATTGTTCCAAGCTGCGGTTTGGTTAACTCAAAAAACAGAGACCGCGCGTTTTATTAAACTGCGTTGTATACTGTAATTTATAAATCGAGCGTGTTTTCCGCACCGGCTCTAAATCGCGCAACTGTTTTTAATTTCCATTCGAATTCGGATCGGATTTTATGCGCGCTGTGTATATTTGCGATTTTTGCGTGTCCGATGTGGTTTCCGTTTCGGGGGGGAAAAAAAAAAAAAACGGAAATCATCGCAGCAGAATCCGAGATTTCTTTCCGCATTCGTCTAAAATGGAGTATGTTTTGCATCGGAAATATCGTCCTCCACTTGGCACAAGCTTATCATTAGTTCTTCTGCTGCCTTTGACGAAATCTCTTTCTAACGAAAGGAGAGGACTCGTCGTCGGAAAAAAAAATTTCTTAATCCGTTAATTGTTGTCGAGGCTTCGGACGGTTCTTATTAAAACCGCCTCCCGCAAGTCCTTAACAGTCCTTAAAGAACAATTCTCATCAATATGCCATTATGCACGACGGTCCTACGTAATGACTTCTCTCTCGTCTTCTTTCGGTATCGTTAAGAAACTATGCAATTCATCTCTTCTTACGTTTTGAGTCCTACTAATTGACGACAAAGACGAGCTCCTTGGCTTCGGCGGAAGGGATAAATATGAAAATAGTCCGTTTGCAATTGAAGCACGTCTTGGGTTCGTTATTACGGGCTTCTATTTAACTTTCCAGTTGCCTGCTTCGTCCTTCGGGAGCAGATCCTTTCCGCTAAGAACGATCAGAATATTCGCGATAGATAAATATATATATATGTTATGTATATATATATATATATATATATATATATATTTATGGATGTATATATAAGAGAAATGTGTTTGTCATTTATATTGCAATCAGCTTAAGAAAAGCTTTTTCGTGGAAGACTGGAGAAGATTTATACATTTTTAACTTGATGTTAAAGATAAATTTCTTTATCAGAAATATTCAGATACATTTCTGTCTATAAGAGAGAACAGCTGGTTTGGATTTAATATATTAATTTCTGTGTCCGCGTTTGCTAAAAATTATAATGATTGATATCGCGCAACTATATAATTGGCGAAACAAACTGTATTTCAATAATGAGCCAATTACCCTCTACCCCCCTCGGCTATATATAAATTACCCTCAACTATTTCTTACGCGGTCGATGTTGCGGCTGCGATGGTAATTTTGACGCTTATCATTATGTGCGGAGCGTTGCATCGCGAGTGCAGCGTGTTAAAGTGGTTTTCGCGAAGTAGTTTGGACCACAAACTCTAGATGTTCCGTCGGATATTCACGCGGATAAATTACAGGTTAAATTACATAATCGAGTCGGATCCTCGCTAGAGAGAGAAAGAGAGAGAGAGCGAGAGAGAAGCTAGAAGATAGCGTCCGATATCAAAGCGTTCCTTAAGATAACGCGACCGTCTTTTTTTGTTTTCAATCTTCGCCCGTTATATATTTCAACGTCTCGCAAAACTGATGAAATTATTTTCATTTTCTAATCCATCCCGTCGCGCGCACAGAGCTTAATGCATCAGATTGAGCTTAGCTTTTTCGGGAGAGAGCTTCCCTCTCTATTCTTAGTCTTACTCGTTCACCGTAAGCCTTATTGCCGTTGCGAGAAACGCTGATAAAAACTTGGAAATCGCAAGATGCTATTAGCGAACACAACGGGGGCCCCTAAATCAACTCGGAAACCCCTCCCTTTTGCACGTGGAAGGAAGACAAATGTCGGGACATTTTTTTCGCATGAGCGGGCAGAAATTCCACCCCTGTGGCGCGCGTACTTAAGAATTAACCCCTCCCCCCTCCCTTAACACTCGTCCCCCAACTTTCCCTGTCTGTCGTCGATGCGCGGGAGACACGTCACTCCATCATCGATTCTCGTTCCCTCTCGATTTTCGTCTCGCGCGCGCGAGAACGTGTGTCCCGGATCCGCGCTCTCCGCATACATCCCACCCCCCAACGGTTTTGTATATCACCCCCTCCCCTCCCCCCCACCCTCCCGGGTGAGAAGGGGAGGAGGAAAATGGGCGCACGAGAGACACGCGCCGCGCGTGCGGCGCGCGTTGCACACGCCACGTCGGAGATATGCGAGCCGTTGCCACTCGGGCAAGACAAACGTTTTTATTACGAAAAATCAGGAGGCGAGACGAAATCTAGGACGCCGCGCGCGTGCGCCCCGTGTCCGGTCCCTCTCGCGAGAAATCCTGAGGGGGGAGAGGAAAGGGCGCGAGAGCGATCGAGGGAGCGCTGCCCCCCCCTCTCCCCCCCCCCCTCGTTCGCCAAACCGTACGGATTCACCATACGATCCACACCAAGCTAACCAATCCCTACTCTCTCTCTCACTCACTCACTCTCTGTCTCTCTCTCTCTCTCTCTCTCTCTCTCGATTCTACGTTCTGCTGCCAGCGCCGCTCGTGGCGAGAATCGTCTCGCTCGGTCCTCTCCGTCGTTTCTCGTGCCTCCCCCCCTTTTGGTTCCTGACCCCCTTCCCATCTGGCCCGCGTGAGGGGGTGGTTGGGGTGTTGTCGGAAGGGTGGAGGTGTCGGGCGCCAGTCGCTGCGCGAACGCTGAGCTCGGGTTTTCTGTCGTCCTCGCGAGCCCTTTTTTTCGCGTTCCCTCCTCCTCACCGTCTCTCTCTCTCTTTCTCTCCGAGAGAGACGCGATCGAAAATCGAGAGAGAGAGAGAGATTCTCTCGATACACGTGATTTCATTTTTTTTCCGCGACCTTTGGAAAGTGGATCCGAACCGAAAAAGGGGTAGAGAGAGGGTGATTGTTCTCTCGCGTGTGTTCTCTCACCGCGGAAACTTGCGTGAATCGAAAGCCAGCAGTGCGTTTGGAAGGATGTAGATCTCTTGTGTCCTCTTGTCTCGTGCTGATCCCGAGGGATACTGGAAGACGCTTCCCTCTTTGAGGATATCGGCGGATATCATGGCGAACGGTGTCTCGTGACGATTCGCGAGAGGTAAGTGATCCGAATTTCGATTCGTATATTCTCTGCTGAAAGGAAAAAAAAAACGCGAGAATCTTTTTATTCTGAGCGACCCCTTCATCTCGCGTCCTTTGCTCGAAGGATCTCGTCGCGTGATGATCCTAGTTTCAAAGTGACTGACTTTCAACGAGTGATATATGTATAAATTTGACAACCTCATTGCACGTGGAAGATGAAAGGGCGGCATTAAACTTATTTAATGGCTTGCTTGGGAATTTGAGACGTGTAAACTTAATTGCGCAGGGGAGTTTGGCCGGAAAAGTTGAAGAGTAACTGTAAACTTGGTCACAGGAAATTTAAAGCATGGATTTCTTTATTTTTAATAACACGAGTTGGAGCGGGGAAATTATAAAAAGGAGATTTTTTTTTTGCCGCGCGAAAGAGGTACGAATTTAATTGAAAGTCTGAGCAGACGAATCGTGTAGATTCGATTGTAATTTTGGGGGAAAAAAGAAGAAAAAGAGGGAGGGGCGCGAATTAAAATACCGCTTCACCAGCGAATCTCTAAAGAGCGACGTAAATTTAATACACAATAGAGGGTTGTCGACCAACGGAGAGGATTGACACGCAGGCCGAATAATTCAGCCCAGAATTCGCTGTATCCACTTAGACACGCTCGACTTCATCTCTCTCTCTCTCTCTCTCTCTCTCTCGTGTAAAGTGGCGCGAGTACCATTATGCGGCGACCCCGTGTGGTCTCTGCCGTTACATCTGTAATGAATCGAGGAGGCCGAATTTGTAGTCGTTTCGTCGAAAACTAATGACGCTAGACGAGGGTGATAAGATAGCATAGAGCAGGTCGTACAATCGCACATTCCAAGTCCTTTATCCCATAAGGATTCGGCGAAATTGCGGCGTTAACGGCGTGATATAAAATTCGTCTCGCTGGTTAAAATCACCGGAGAGAAATTTGTGTAATACAATTGTATCCATATCTCTCGCTACCTTAATCGATCGCGACGCTCGCGGTGTGACACACACTCTCTCGCTGTCAGAATTTACCCTCCCCCCCTCCATAATCACCGCGGGCAATTCGTCGCTTCTTGCTTGTTAGATTAGGTAACATTAATCGCGCACCGCCGACGTTCGCATCTCGACGCCGTAATTTCTGTCGCATCACGCTTATTAATCGGCATAAGCGAGCGCCGGCTTTTTCGTCGCTCTTGATTATTACGATTTCGGTGCACCGCGTCTACGTTTACCCCCCACCCCTTCCGCCCCCCTCGCCCCCCTCTGTCTCGCCCCCTTCTGTCTCGCCGAATTTATCATCTTGCGCGCAGATTTCAGGCAACACCATTCTGTCTCCTCTTCCCTTTTCTCGTTCTCCAAGTTTCTTCCCTTCGGAAATTGTTCACCGAAAGATCGACCCACGGGAGCTCTCTTTCTCTCTCTCTCTCTCTCTCGTTGGCAACGAGAAGAAGAGCAGTCGATTAAACGAAATTAATGACTCCGCCACGGTGCCGGTCGAGGCAATTAGAGGAGAAGAGTGGAAAATAAAGGAAGGGGGAGAGAGAGATGCGCACTCTCGTCGGAATCGTGCCCGCTTTTTTTCATCTTTGCGGTCGAGTGTCTTTTTTTTCCCCCCTCTTCCACCCATTCTCTTCGTCGAATGTTCCGGTGACCGATAAAATTGTAAATCAAATATTATTTCTAATATAACAATCGGCTGCAAATATTAGATACTGTGTATATATTGAATATTGAATATTACATAATATTTATATTATATATAAAAAAAAAAACTAAATATTATACATACATATATTCAATATTTTGTGTTATACTTTTTATTGTTTGTAAAGTTTCTCATTATAATAAAAGTAATATATTAAAATAGTTTTTGCTTTATACAAACATTTTAATCTGAAGCAACGTAAAGTTTCTAAGTACTCATAAAAGATTCGAACATACTTGACTCCAGGTTCCGAGTGTACTTGGAAGTGTTTCTTTTTCTCCAAATAATCACAGAGAGTTCGAAATCATGCAAACAAATTTGAACCTACTTGTAAGACACTTAATCCCATCGCTATTCCGCTCGTAACGACATCCCTCCGCGAAGGGACGAATATGCGCGAGTCGGGATACGCTGCGATATCCAGGGATCCAGGGATTCGTGAAATTTAATGCCAGAGCCACACGGAAAAGATAGAGAGAAGGTTAGGAGGGAGAGATGGAGGAGTTATGGATAGATTTTACCCAGGGAAGCTCTCGGATTCGCGAAAGTTGCGATTTGCAGAAACTGCGGATCCGCGGATGGCGGAGTAGTTGCGGACGTTAGATTCTTCGCGGAAGCTAACGGAATCTAATATATGTGGAAGACAGGATCGTAGCGCGCGAGACGAGCAAAGTTTGCAAAGGTTTCGCGGGAGGAAGGAATCTACGGAACCTGTGCTAGGATCGCGCGCTTAGTACTCGCTGTTGTTTGCGCGCCGATGATTTGCCATGTTTGGGAAGGGTTCGCGAAACCCCTCGCGAATTTTCGCGAAAGCCTAAAGCTCTCCGATAAAATTCCGCGGAGGAAGCTCCGGAGAGATGTCTATAGGTAGTATTTTATCTGGAAATTTAAGATCCGCGAAATTGCCCGAAGCGCGAAATGTATAGCGCGTGATATATATAGCGGAACTTAATCCGGCTTTGTTATTCATATGCAGATGACACTATCGGCGAGTAATCCATCGCGGGGAAACTTCCGCGAATTCACAGTCACGTGGAAAACTTTCCACTTTCGCGTGAGACGTGACACGTGTCGAGAAATCTTGCGTCGGCCTCTGAGCGGCATCTCAGAACTTTTTCCGCAGCCGTCTAACTTTTTCTTTTTTTTTTTTTTCGAGATAATTTTACATAAATCATATCGAGACCGTTGTTGTTGAACGTTAATGTCGCGAAATAAAACCTCGTTTATTTTCAATCATTGCGCATTCAAGCGATGAACGAACCTTTAATGAATAACAAAACGATAAAATATCGAAATTTAATAACGGACATGTTATAAAAGATTTGGTACGCAATTGAATAAATTATATAATGTTGAAAAGTGAATGCGCGCGCATAAAAGAATAAAAATGATTATTATATTATAAAGAAAATTATTATATTATGAAGAATATTATTTTATTACATAGCCCAATGCCCAATGTAACGCGCAAAAGTTTCGCGAGAGCGAGAAAAAAAAATGGGCGCGATTCAATGTGTGTTTCTCTCAATTTTCCTTTACTTTTAAATTAGGTTGCGAAAATTCTCTCTCATCAAGCGTCAAGCGAGAGTTTTTAATATCGGCGCATTCGATCCGACGCGTCACTTATGTAATTGTTTTGACGCGACGCGGGTGAGACTTGAGAGTTTCTTTTTTTTGTAACCCTTAGTAACCCGACGCCGAGGGGGAGGGGGAGGGGGAGGGGGGTTATCGACCAAGTGGCGGTCTGGTTTTTCGGGCCGACGACTCGGCTGCGCGGTGTCGACTTTTTTCACTTGAATTTCCGACGGATTTTGACACGCGCAGCTGGCTGAGTAAACAGGATTTATCGATCTCTTCAGTACATTTCCAACTTCCAGGCAAAATGCCGTCGAATGTAATCGTTTTATTTCGCTCGTGTTAAGCAAAAAATTGATTGAATAGTAGAAAGACGGACGCGTTTCTCGCTTTTTTTAGAAAAAAAAAAAAAAAGAACTGTATCACACATTTATACACAAAACGGGAAATATGATAACGAGATAGCATCGAAATCCTCTCCGATTCGACCGAGATTGAACTGCGCCGAGGGAAAATGCATTCGTAATGGTATCCGAAACGGCAATAATTAATATTGGTGCGATAATAATTAGCATAAACAATACCTATTATAAGCGTAAAGCGGTGGCTCTGGATCAACTTGTTCATCGGTGATGGTATACATTTAGATTTAGTATTAAATTTCGCTGCTTTTGCTTTCCGAAGGTATCGTATTAATACGAGCATGTTACATAAAAATCAGAGCGCCATTACAGGGAGGATTAACATAGCTCCGTTCGTCGGTCTGTTTGCCTTTTACCTCGTTTGAAACTTTCCCGGTCTCGAAATTCCAAACAAAGATAACGAAAGTTGCACGATTCTTTCGCAAGCAACTATATCCTCTTTTTACGGTGGATCCCCGAGTTTGCCGAAAGGCATTCAGATCAAAAAGGGGGGATTAGAATGGGAATCTATTTGTCGACTGGTACCACAGACACACACAGACAGTCGTTGTTGCGAGATATTTCTCGGGACACCCCGTAGAAACCGCGAAAAATAAGGCGCGACGTAAATATATCCGTTGTTACGCCGCGCCTTCTTTCACATGTAAATTCAGCAGGACGCATATAAATTGCGTTGTTACACGCATTGCCAAGATTTTCCTTCATACGGGCGAAATCTCGTCGATGATACAATCCTCAAAGTCTCGCGACCATATCCCATTTTCACGCAAATTTTACGCCGCGTATAAACCCTCTCGTATGATATAAACTATGATAAACATAATCATCGCTGATTCTTCAAAGTTACGCGTAAATGCAATCTCTCGCACAGTCAGCGGAGGTCAAATTTTTTTTAATTAACATTAGGAGGATATATATATATATTCTCCATGTGTGATTTAAAAAAAAAAATATATATATATGTATATCCCATATATAAAATGTTGATTAAAAAAAAATATATGTATTGTGCTTAATACTAATATAATATACTGCTGAATATATTAACACTAATAATATACTGCTAAATATATTAATATTAATTAATATTAATATTATATTAATGATATATTTTTAATGCCAATAATATATGTAGCGTTAAACTAACGTCCCCTTTGATCTATCTCGCGTGAGAACAGTTTGATGAAAAAGAGACGCTATATAAAAATATATTATTTTCATCGCGCGCGTAATATTAATTCCGCAGTAATTTCTGTGCGAGACCAGCAGATCGGGAATCGGCCGGAAAGTTCGAGGCAGGTGACGGAAACGCGGTCCGCTTCCTGTATCGAACAATCGAAACGAGGCGCAACATGCGTGACGACCCGTATCAAAGGTACACGCAATTTGACGCATTGTAGGGCATATGTTTAAGACCGGCACAATGTGCGCATTCTTCCTGTTCGTCACGTATGTTTGTTGCGTTACATTGACTATCAATTCTTAGGAATACACACCGGGTGGCTCGTGAGTCTGTATGAGCAAAATGTGGCAAGCAATAATAATATGTATGTACGTATGTACTAACAAACGCGTAAATATATAGTATAATGAATACGATAAAAGATATAGTACAATAATGAAAAATAATATAAATAGATATATAAATATAAATAAAAAAATAAACTAAAATAATAAATTAATTGATAAAAAATAAAAATAAATAAAAAAATAAATGAAAAATATAGTACATAGAATAAGTACGGTAAAGGAATAATAATTATTTGATATTGTAGCCGCTGCGATCTCAATTATATTTTCTTAAAATTTCTGCGCATTTTTAATTGCCCAATGCTTTTATTCCCTCCCCGACACTTCTTGTTTCCTGAATTGTTTTCATATCATTGCATGAAGTTGAATGGAACAATTATACGCGCGCGTAAAAGCTATCTTTAATTAGTCACGAACTTCTGGCACAGTATTGCCATTTTTAACGAAGCTCATTCATTATCGTGCGAGTTATTATCAATTACGATTTCGTCGATATTAATTGGCGGTTACGTTGGAAAGAGAAGACAACACAAGAAGGAAGAAATTTGTTTTTTCGACGCAGAGAGTTAATTTGCCGGGATATTTTGAAATTATTTCGGAGCGCAAAAACCGGAAGAAATATAGTTCACTTTTCTTGTGTTTTTTTTTTGTTTTTACTATTGTTTTACGATATACAGCAAGCCGCGTTCAATTTTTCACAATGCACGTCTGAGAGTCAAGACGCAAAGGATCAAAGAGGCAGGTGGTTTTACGGAGCGATACTTCACGTTCAGTAGCCGTAGTAAAAGAAAGACGCATCTTTCTTTAGCACAGCGCAGCTCATACAAACACTCGCGCACAGAGAGGTTACAGCTATTGTTACTGCTACCAAACGCACGTTTCCCGTAATGGCGGATATCGCAACAATGCGATCCCTCTCGGAAGATCGCCGCCGAGCGTTGCGCTATTTCACGTCGATAGGATCTCGTTTATCTCCCCGCTGTAGTAGCTGTCTCAAGGGATTAGGATACGAGAAGCGGAGGAAAGGGGAGGGTTTCACCTCTCCTTCGTCCCCGGTTACAAATATTTCGGCGGAAGATAGCGTCCCGATTGCGGGGACCGATATTCAATTTCAATCAGAGAGGTCCATGAAACGTTTCTCTCTCTCTCTCTCTCTCTCTCTCTCTCTCTCTCTCTGGTGTTTATCCAAAAGAGATCGCAGTTTTCGAAAAGAAGAAACAATTTTGCACTTATTACATTCCCTCTGTAATATTTGAATTAAAATTGCGAACGTTATATAGGTAACTGCGATTTTACACTATTATATTTAATTTTTGTAATTTAATGTAGGGTAGAGCGGGGTCAAAAGTAACAGGGGGCGAAAGTAACAACTCAAATATCTATAAATATATAGTAGATATATACGCGTGCGTCGGTTATCACATGAAGCTAAACAAGCTACAACTTATCTCAGTACGTCTGCGGCCTAAGTACTGAGTGGACGTGCGCAATGACCAAAATACGTTTTCGAGGCCCTAAAGTAGGTTTTTCCAAGCGTGTTAAACTTTTAATATAAATATTTCCACTGCAAATAAGTATTTTTTCTTTGATTTATATTTAAATTTAGTTATTTTTGCATATTATAATGATTGTTGCTTATCCATCTTTGACATTTTATCATTAAAAATTTTAAATCAAAGTTCAAAAACATAGTCGGGGACCATTGTAACATCATTGTCTGGGGTCGAATGTAACGTTACAACCGACCCCGGCTGATGCAATTTGTTTCATTTTAGATCATAACTGAACTATTTTTATTTTAGAATGCCTCGTACCAAGATTAGAAAGACTGACAGAGGTACAAAAGATATATTTTTTTAAAAAGTTTAGTTTTGTTATAATTTGAGTTAAATGATTTATATATTTGTCATAATTGTGATTCAGAGTAATCTCTATTAAAAAAAAGTTTAGTTTTGTTATAATTTGAGTTAAATGACTTATATATTTGTCACAATTGTGATTTAGAGTAATCTCTATTTAAAAAAAGTTTATATTTTGTTATAATTGGAGTTAACAAAGTTGTTCTATAATTGTTTTGTTCTACAATGTTTTCTATAATTAGTATGAAAAGGTTTATATGAATTTTAAAAGAATAAGACTTTATTTTCCTTTTTTTTTATTTGTATAAGAATATTTTAGTTTACTTTTGCTAATATAAGAAAAATTATTTAAATTCGTTGAATAAATACTTTTGATTTTGATTATTTAAAATTGTTACTATTGACCCCCTATAGTGTTACAACCGACCCGGAGTCGGGGGCGATTGTAACATTTGCTCTCGTTTCGATTTTTGATTGATAATTTTGATTATATTTATCACAAGGCTCAAATGTTATGATTTCCATTAAGTGAAATGAATATGTTAGCTTGGGGTATCAACAGTTTTTCTTTTACTGTAACAGTTTTTCCATAATCGAGTTCTAAAGTCATTGTTACTTTCGACCCCGCTCTACCCTAATAATAATAATTAAGGCATTACAACTATATATTATAGAGTAACATTGCATTATAATATTTTCCCAATATACAGGAGGCACTAATTAATTAATTGTAATTGTACACTATAATGCGCGTTTTTATGTTTATATTACTATTATATTATACGCGTAATGGGGTTTAATTGTTACATGCTAAATCGATCATCTCTCCCCGCGACTCGTCGATGTCGAGAGATGTCGAGGGATAATGCGTCCCGCGATCTTTCCGCCATTATCGGGCTGTCATTATCGATGCACTTAGGGTGCATCAGCTTCGTAGTCGGGTTGTCGCCGCACGCTCGGGCACATAAATCAAGTGATATACCTTCCTCTCTCAGCGGGACGATAACGGAACGGCTATAAATGTGGACTTAAACTCTTTTACGAGAATCCGAAAGATAAACTGGCATGGTGCCCCTGCCTGTGCGCGCCGCTCGTGCCTCTCCAACCCTCCGACCACCCCCTCTCTCCCCCCCCCTTCTCTGGTGAGATTCGCGATATTCGATACGTCCATCGCTTTCTTCCGTCCCGATTCAGCACGCTTCGTGAAATCCTAGAACGGCGGTAATGACAAGTATCGGGTTACCCCCCCCCCCCACCCCCTTTCCTTAAAGCGTTTTGATCGATTCGAAACGGAAATCCTGGATTTTCTTGGGGAAAAAAAGAGAAAGAAAGCTCGGTAGGAATCGGGGCGGTAAAGTACGAGCTTGACTACGAGTCGGACGTAAAACCGAGAGAGTTCTCCATTTTTCCATACTTCTGCGAGGACATAGAAAAAAAGCGAGTAGCGAATTTGAAAAGTTTTACTATTTTCAGAGGGAGAAAGAGAGAGAGAGAGAGAGAGAGAGAGAGAGAGAGAGAGAGAGAGAGAGAGAGAGAGAGAGAGAGAGAGAGAGAGAGAGAGAGAGAGAGAGAGAGAGAGAGAGAGAGAGAGAGAGAGAGAGAGAGAGAGAGAGAAAGACAGATTGACAGTGTGCCTTACTTTTTTTATGAGATGTAGACCGAAAAGAGTGATTGAAAATCATTTATTCTCGCGGATAAAATGAAGCAAAATATGATTTTTGTAAGTCGACTTTTTAATTCAACCATTTTTATCTTCTGTAAAAAAAATTCGAAAAGTTCCTTTTTTCACTTCAACATTATTTTAATATATTATACAAAATTAAAATAATGAATATTAAATATAAAATATATTTTATATATTATATTTAGTGTACATTATTTTAATTATTATATTTCAATTATTAATAATTTTATTATTTTAATTATTATTTTAATATACATTATTTTAATTTTAATTATTTTAATTATTTCAACATATTTATTTTATTTTTTTTTTTAAACTGAAATATGAGAAAATTAATGACACGCGTAAAGTTGAAAAAAAAAAACATGTCGCGTTCTCTCTCTCTCGTAATCGTCGTCACGACTACCAAACTAGCATTCTTTCCAGCCAAGTATTCTTAACATCTTTTCGGTCCACCGAGATTTCTGCCATTGTTTCTCACATGTGTGTGTGTGTGTGTCCACTCGTCCCGTTGGCCCGCTCGATTTTCATTCGCTGGCAAAGTAACAATGTTTACAAGGGAGGCTTTGAGAGTGAACTTCTTTCGCGTCTTCCGTCAAAGAGAGCATAAAGCTATCCGGCGACCCGCACAGGACACAATATTTGCCGCCCTTTTGTCCAATGGAAATCACTTCCGCCTTTTGCCTCCTTCCAAAAGAGGAAAGCATTAAATATTCCTCGGTACACGGCCGCTCCTTCTTTATCTGTCATTTATGGAATTCGTCCCCCTCCTGTCAGTATAAACATTTAGTTACTGGATGGAGAATCGCGGGTTCCTTTGCGCTGGCGCAAATTGTTTAAACTAGACGAGTTCTCGATCGATGCGTAACAATGACCTAAAAACTGTGCCCGGTGTATATATATTTCGGAGCGAGGCGGAGCATTCTAATTAGAAAAGGACCGCCGAACGATTGTTGCGAGAAATAAATTCAACTTTTGCAAACAAAACAAAAAAAAATGCATTTTATCGTTGCGCGCAATAGATAACCGGCTAACTTCATATTCGATACTTGAATTGCGAGAGGAAAATAGTATTTTTGTCCGTCGGTCCACTGCGGCATGACCGTCCAATTAATCACGACACGCGAATTTGAGATCGACGCTTATTTGATTTTTCGCTCGGCAAACTGTCGCAGCCGTGATTTCCCCCCATTTTTTTTTTTTTTTTTTTTTTCGAGCGGTGTTCCATGAAGAGTCTCGCGACTCCAATTTTTCCAACGTTGAGCAGCGGACTCCCAATCGAGATGGGGAGTCCGCGTGAATTTACGTCCCATTGTCTACTTTTCTGCGAACTTAAGTGAATACATAATGCTCGCGCGCTTGAAAGAGCGCGATTTGTTCACCGGTGATGCGAGCTTTTCGCATCAAAGGGCGAAGCTTTTCGCGAGAGAACTTCCCTTTACTTCCGAGCTTCCGAGGTAACGTTCTGAAAACTCGATATTTCCTCGTATAATCGAAATTTGCCGGAAAAATTAATAAGAAATTATACGTAAAAGAAAAATTATAAAAATGCATGTGGAATTGAAAAATTTACGGTGAAATAATTTCTCCGAGGGAGCGAATTATTTCCACGACGAAATTCCTTGGAGTGAAACACGACGTCCTTTGCGGGTTTACGACTACGTAATCCAATAATCCGTCCGATATTACGAGTGCTTCGAGTATTCTCTCTCAAGAGATACAAAATAGCCGTTAGCAGACACACACACACACACACAAAATTACGAACCCGAATCTCGAGATAGTTCGCATAATGATCGGCTCCCCGCGTGTTCACCCTTGAATAGGATTAACGATATCACGATATCACACTGAAAAAATTGTATTCTCATTTTAAGAATTTTCCACTTATCTTTAGAATACCCTGTTCTAAAATAGGCGCCTAAAAGGATTCTCCAAAACCTTAAGATGGGAATTCTCTAAAGATTAGTATAAGATATTTCTAATTTATAAAAATGTAGACGAAATGGGATTTATTTTTACATTAACAAAAAAGTATATTATTTTACACAGACAAAGAAAGACTATGAAGAAAGCATAGATACAGTACATATAAACCGAGCATGAGGCACGAGAACGATTAAATTAGGTAACACTTGAGCCACTAATTAACTTCATCCATTCTTCTAATAAACTAAAACCATTCAGTGACAAACACTGCACTGCACTGTAAATTGCAACACTATATAACCATATACGTTGCTGCAACAATAAAAAACGTATCCTTTGTTATTAACAAAGAATATATTCTTAATTTTAAAGGATGTTCTAGAAACACTTCATATCTGTTAAGAGGGATTTTATAGTATACAGTCTTCTCTCTCTTACTTCGAGAATATTTTTTTTTCAGCATAGTGTATTGATGTTATATTTTTAATCGGTTAATAAAGATATGCATTCGCCATTAATCTGTGTCATTGAACAGCGCTTGTAATAATCGATGAAAATCCATGCAAATTTACGCGTTACAAAGATATAAGGGGGATATCGTTAATTTGTTGAATTTAATCATATCCTCTTAATTTTCCGACGCGAATTTCGGCAGAAGCAATCGAATCCTCGAGGAATGATCGGGAGATAAAAGTCGCCTCGTAAAACGACCGGTTTCATTTTGACGGTCCTCTTTCACGGGATTGGCGACACTTTACGACGAAACTTTAAATACTTTCGAGTTTCGGGATCGTCCTCGCAGAAGAGATCCTTCACGCACATAAGGCGCTTTCGTGGGTGGAAGAAGGAGAGAGGAAGCGGATTATCGATGTTAATTAAGAGTAGGACAGGTGTCCCTGGCAGCGTCTGTCGCTGTCCTCGGTCTGAAAAATAATCGATGCTAGATTATTCCCGGGAAACGCGCAGTGTTTAAATTGTAGAGACGAGTTTTGATCGTTAATTAATCGTCGGGCAAAGTTGCTGTTCTGACTTTGTCGCCTATCGTAAAAAGCAAACTTCTTTTATTATCGGATATCGGAAAGAGTGCGATGTGCGCGCGCGCGTTGAGATGCGAATAAATGTGTATCGGGGATTTTCACCCTTTCAATATATACACTGACTAATTCGAAATCGATATTGCCCCTAAATTTATTTTCTCTCTATCTCTCTCTCTCGCGTACTTTTCCTTCAATACATAATATTTTCAAAGATTATCCCAATTCGGATGACTTTTCCGAAAGAGAAAGACGTTTCGTTCTCCCCTCGATTGGCGAGTCCTGTGCGTCCGCCATTTCGGAGGTTTTGATTTTGGGATTCAGATTACCACGATTGACCGCTGATGTCGGCTGCCTTTCGGCAATAAATTATTCTGGACACGTGACTGGATAAATAATTCCGTACGACCGAGTTCGAGGCGGTATCGATCGCTGCGGTTACAGAGAAATGGAAATTCGCGAAAAATGTATGTCCCTGAGTAAAATCAGCGATACGTTGCACGGGTTCCATATTTTTCCCCGACGTCGCTTATTGCGTGCATTAATAATGTCCTGACTATCGTGTGTCGCAAAGACATCAATCTCGAAGCACTTTGGTGAAGAAAACATTTTCGAATTCTTCCCGATTTTTAAATCTTGAATTCTGCGGCTTGACACACACACACACACACACACACACACACACACACACACAAGATTTATAGATATGTGTTATTTTTTTTTTTTTGATAATGATATCTATGTCTCTCTAACAAAAATCGATTCCGAAAGTAGTCGGCGAAATTTTCTTGCGAGCTCCTTAAATCTTCCCGACGATCGGAACGGATGGTCCACTTTACTTAACACCTCCGGAATGAAAGTAACCGCCGCTTTACTCCGTAAAGGAAACTCGCTTGAGGTGGAAAGATGGCGACGGGGGATTACGTTGTGCAGCGATAAGAGAAAATATAACAAAAAGCGCGCGCGCGCGAGAGAGAGAGAGAGAGAGAGAGAGAGAGAGAGAGATATGCGAGAAAATGAAACCTTTAGATGATATATCGAGCATGATTTCGCGATAAAATACGTCACGTTTTCGAAGAAATTAAATTAAGAAAGAAATTAGAGTTGCAAATATACGATCCATACGTATGACGAATATTACAAAAATCATATTATTTCTCGGAATAAATCAATGTCAATATTTTAGTCTACAATTGCAAGTTACATATGATGATTCCACATGTGTCTCGATGGCAATTAAGGATTCCGCGTTCCGAAAATAGTTCCATCCTTTCGTATCTCGAGGACAAGGAGGACGAGCATATAAATAAACATATTTCGGTTTCACCAATTATGCCGAAAGCCGAAATACGTTTATTTATTTACTCGTCCTCTCTTTGTCCTCGTGGTGCGAAGGACGAGTATTTTCGGTGTGCAGCCCTTAATTGCCATCAAGACACCCTCACCGCAAGAGAAAACAGTGTACCGTCGGGGATTTTGCGAGAGAGAGAGAGAGAGAGAGAGAGAGTTCTCTCGTGCTCTCACATCTGAGAAAAATCCCTCTTTCCTCTCTGGAGACGACGGGGCGGTTGCCCCGTGGCTGAAAAATCATTTGCATATGCACACTTCGTGGCGGAGCCTTCGTGCCCTTCGCCCTTAAAATATTCCGTCTCCGTATCTCCGCTCCAAAGTATTTCTTTGAACGCGGCGTCTCGTGGCTTCTCCACGAATTACCGACGGCGGTATGAAAATCACCGCACTCGATGCTTCTCTAAATTGCAAAACAGCTCGCATAAGTAGCGAGGAAGCAGCCGCGCACCAATTTGTATATAGGGTGTGCACATATGTATATATATATATATATATATATATATTTCGCGCGACGCGCCTACTATTTTTCTCTCCCTCCGTTAGATGTATGCTCTCTCGCGCGCAAATATATCTGCATGCAGTTATAGTCGTAGTAATTTGCAGGTGCGCCTAGGCAATTAGTCGCGAAATAATTTGTGCTGTACATTCCGGGAACGGTCGCCATGAAATGTAAGCGCGCAAATATTCGACCCCGACTCACTTTGTTTTTGGTGCGCGGTCTTTAGTAACCCAAAGAAATTAAAAAAAAAAAAAAAAAAAAAAAAAAACGAAATATCAAGAGAGACCAGTATTCGACATGCTGAGGCACCTAAGAAACTTTGCATCGTAAGATTAAAGGATTATAACATCTCGCGGCGCGGCTTGTTATCTCTATTTTCGCGCGCTCGATATATTCGCGCCGGAAATCCGTCGATAAAACGACGCATCCGTAATGAGAGAGAGAGAGAGAGAGGGACGTGTATTTGCACATTTTAATATTTACTCGACGGATGCGAAAATCGCGCGGACCGCCTCTAATGCGCATCGCCCAAGATTAATATTCAATTATTCCGGCGTTATTTCAATCACCGGCAATTTTCCACGTCTCGCCGTACGATTTTCTATCTCTCTCTCTTTAACAACGGTAACAATAACATTGTACGAGGCAAAAGTTGTCCCGAGCTAGGAGAAATCTCTTTCCTTCGCGATGTAATCAGGGATGCATTACGCGGAAATTGCAAAAAAACATGGCTTTCAGGCAGACAAGTGTTACTAATATTAAATGTTCCGCATAAATATACGAGCTCGTGGGGAATCTCGCTGAGAATTTTCTCCGAGGAGGAGAGTCCAGCGAGGAAAATAATTTCCACTCCGGTATAAGAATAATACACAATCCAACGTAAATTAATTCCCACCGTTATCATTATATTTATATTGCAAAGTTATTTCGCTCTTAAATATCGATAGATTTTTTTGCAGCGGTCGGATAACAGATTTCCGATATATATAGCGCTTCTTTATATATCTCAAATATTCATATATCGGATACGATAGATATATACGATATTTTACGATATTAAGCCGCGCGTCGTGAAGCGATGAAAGCCTGGGGAAAAAAAAAAACAAATGCGATTCTTTGCCGGTCTTGTAACGCGTCCGTTCGCATCCTGGCAGTCCTGCGATAACGTCCGGCGTATCCTTATTGACTGGGAGCGGGCCAATAATTCGTGGGGTTCGGCGACCCGTGTAAAATAGGTTGCCACCGCTATAGGCGAAGCTATTGCTTACGTACTGGGTGTTCCGAAACTAGTGCCCGATAATAGCGCGATCGAAGCCTCCGTAAAGTTCCTCCGGTGAAGATTAATACCGGCTCCTAAGTACGTATATCCCTAAGCGATTAAGTGGCTTTCGAATATGAAGCTTGCATTAATCGACAGATAAGTTTGACCCAATGTTACTGCTCATCCGTTATATACTCGGGAGGAAAATATATTGTATTCTAAATTGTAGACGCTATAATTTAATTTTACATTAGCAAAAAAGTACATTATTTCGCACAGGCAAAGAAACCCTAGATGTAGTACATATAGACCGAGCCTGAGGCACGAGACCTGAATCCTGAACGATTAAATTAGATTATATAACACGTTACTTGCTCGTGAACACTTCTCTGAAGTCGCTCGAGTCTTCTTTTTCGAGCCACTTATTAACTTCATCCAGTCTTCTAATAAACTAAAACCATTCAATGACAAACACACTGCACTGTATTGTGAATTATGACACATTTTTTATATACAGATTTTAAGATTCTACAATTTAAGACTCGAGAATCCGTGGTATATCTGAAGTGTTCAAAGCAGTTGGATCTAAAATTTCGGTATCCCAGAATTTCAACAATGAGATAAAGAACGAAGATTCTAAAGTTCTAGAACTCATATAGCGGAGAGATGCTAAGATCCTAGGGATTCTGGAGAAGCTGGAGAGCGCAAAATATATACCTAATAGGTGGAATTCGGGCCGACAGATCGTTGATGCCCTCCGGTAATAGCAACGCGGGCGATTTCCGTGGAGAAGATACTCCATCCAAGTTGCTGTAAATCCGGTATATGTGTTTAGTGTTGGGGAGAACGCAAGTCTCTCGTGATCGAGCGCATTGAGACGTTTCGGGACACATCACGACCGAGGACTCCATTTAACAGACATGAAACAGATACTCCGCCAAATTCGCCGATAACGTACAAACGCTCCGCGATAAACAGAGCGTGCCACTTCCGGGCACGTATCGATTCATAGTATAACTCCTGTGCTAGAAGTTCCATTAGTCGCGAATAAAATCGGCGCTCTTTCGCATCGATTCGGGTTTATCGTAAGGTTGTTTTAAAAGTGAGTTGTGAAAGTTTTGAACAAATTATTAAAAACAATTTTTAAAAATAATGTGTTGCGAATTTTAGGTGCACCGTGTCAGGGAAAGAAAGTAGCTTTTATGGACTTATATGAAGTTAGCATCCTATATTTTTCGATAAGAATCCTCGAGAGATGAATTTAAAACTCTCAGAAGAAAATAGTACACATCGAATCTCTCGAAAAAAAAAAAAGATGAAATTTTAATCCGTAAAAACTTGGGAAATATTTTCATCCAAAAACTGAGAAATCGTCGGAAGGCAACTCTCTCTCTCTCTCTCTCTTTTATTTTTGCTTTTATCACTTGGAATTAAAGGCTAATAAATAATCAGTAGAAAAGCAGGTCGCGCAGCAGTCGATTCTCAGCACAGATTTTCAGAGGGTCTGATGATCCTAACGTAAAACAAATTATCTCACGCGAGGTATCTCAAAAGTCTTTCTCACAGGGATAATCGATTAAACGTAGGAAAATTCAGAGCTCGGCCTATTTTCAACGTTAACGAAGTTGGCGTGCAAAGTCGACTACCGTTTTCTCGCCTTATCTGTTGAATCTACTGAAAAAGTGTGCAAGGTGGTACGGTATTTTTGGAAAAAGAGAGGGATTGTAACTTCTTAAAGGTTCCAGAGTATTTTATTGTTGAGACATCAGCGATATCCGGCAAACGAATCTTAAATTCTTAGCCTTCGCATTCCAAGATTCTTGGACTTTCGGACCCGTAATCTCTTAGGTCCCGGGATCATTGGATTCTGAAACATCCTGTACACGCCGTGGAATCCGGCAAATACGATCGAGCGAGAATTTCGGAGGGAGAACATCGGGAGACATTTCCGAGAACGTTGCATTCTAGGATTCTATTTAGTCGAGATTTACCGAAATCGCGGATAACTGAGTAACGGTCTGAAACAGGTCCTATTGTTTCGACGAAGCCACGTTGTGCGCAGCAAGCCAGCGATTGTTCTGTGCGATCTCCTCAGTTTCTGCTAATCGAGATTACATGTAGCCGATAAGTATAAAACACAGTTGCTACGCGCGAATAATTCGCGCGCGATCAACGTGCGCGATTCGAGAAGCAAGAGATTTATTAATTACATTAAGATTCTTTAATTAGAGCTTCCAGATTAACCCTTCTGTCGACGAACGACTACCTGGGTATCCAAAGCAACTTTAAATGTTACACAGAAAAAAGACAAATTCTTATTTTGAAAATATCTTTAGTTTCAACGTGGAAATCTTGAAATGAGATTATATTGCGTTAAACAAAGAAAATTTGCTTGAATAAAGCCATTTTATATAGTTCAACCAAGAAAAATATATTCTTATTATATAAGAATAATTTTCTTGAATGGAAAGAAAAAAATGTTGGATAGAAAATAAAATATTTTCAAATTGAAGATTATAATTTTCTTAGAGTAAAATTAAATAATTTCTATTTAACTATACCTTATTCTGAAAGAGAGCTAAAAAAATGTTGGATCAAAAATAACATTTTCAAATCGAAGATTATAAAATATAAAAAGAGGTACAATCAAAACAACACTTTCATCTTCTTAATACAACTTTTCATCTTCTTAATACAACTTTTTTAAAATGTTAAAAGAAGATGTTTTATTGTCAAGATAATTATATTGTATTCTTCAAGTGACAATTATAATATTGCAATAAGACTGTAATGTTGTTGAAATTTAAGATTATAAAATTCTTATAAGAAGATTATAGATTGTTGCGTATGTAGGAAACAATGAACGCGTTAAGTTGAGTATATAAGTTTTGATTTGACACCTCTTTTTTTTCCGTGTAGAAATGTGTCTTTTCTCTGCCCGAAACAAAATACAAAGGACCTTTGTATTTGGAAATCTCCTAAAATATATCGATGCCCAGCAGCTGCTATAAAAAAAATTGTCGCAGTGCAATGTGTCAAAAACACGCAGTTGGAACCCGGATACATCCTGTACATTGATAGAAAGGTGACAAAATTATGCATTGAGACAGAAGGGTTAAGCGCATGGATTAGTTTGATTTTTAACCAAAATATAATTGATATAATCGCTTAACGATCTATTCGCAATTATACATGATCGAGTGATCGATGCTGAAGTTTTCGCCTCTTTTACAGCGAATTTTTCTTCAGTGTATTACAAAGTCCAATTGCGTGTCGACGCAGCCTATTTCAGCTCGATTCGCTCCGTTTAACCCCTGGGGTTCGCGCCGCGTTTCATCGTGCAAAATGCATTTCAACAATTTATTCGCTCCGATTGACCGAATCCCAGCTGCATCGTGGAACGGACGCTTTACACACCGTCGCTCGATCCGAACTTGGTTTAATAACGACCCTGTAGCCGTTCTGACCAACACCAATTAGAGGTCGGTCGCGGAATCTTGAACCTCCTGCATTTCTGACGCAATCAAGCGTTCTGCGGAGAGTCAACTCGTTGTTGATTACGATTGTCATACTTGTTTGTATAATACGTAAATAACGCATAAAAAAATTGTAGAATTACTTTTTCCGGTGATATAAAAGTATAAATCGTTAAAAGAGCCTCTTTTAAATTCGGTGGGCAATTTACGATTCGATTATCATGGCGTATCTAATCGCACAACAGATATGCAGATATACCAGATTTTGATACCATAACGACGTCATAAATACAAATGTGGTATAAAGGGGTCTTTACGAGATTAGGTTGGCTAAACTTTGACGGGTCCGATAACGATCGGTGGGCGGTAACGATTATCAATCGGCTGCCCCGCGGCCCCCCCGGAGAAATTCCACGGAGAACGACGGATTGTTCCCCCGGGAGTTTCGGAGTCGCGGGCCTTCATTGCGGTCATTTCTATAGTTTCGACAATGTCGAACAACGGTGACGCTATACACGCGGGAACCCGCAGCGCGACACTCTCGCAACTCACGGGACGAAATCGGGAGTGTTTGCAACAAGATCTTTCCCACCCCGGTCACGCCTCGAAAAAAGATTTCTCTTGCTCCAGGGGAGGTTAGAGATAACCTTCTCAATAAAGAAAAATCTTTGTTATATTCCCGGAGGAAAAACCTGCACGCGCTCTAGTTCAGTTCGCAGTTGCAACTCGCTCTTTATGTTATTATTTTTTATGTAAAATTATGGATTTTATATATGTATATGGATAATTCCACGTCAAATCAGACAAGAAATGACCTCGTATTTTTTAAATTTATTGAAACTTTTTTTCACGTGAAATATACATAAAATAAGGAGATACGTATTTTTGTATTTGCCCGAAATATTTTTTTGCAGAAGTTATAAACAACAGAATTTTCGTGAAAAATGAAGAAGTTGTCAACTTTAAAAATCAATATCTCCGATTATATTTGTCGTAGAGATATTTTCGAAAATGTATTTTAAAGCTAAAGAGACAACCTTTTTCATAAAAATAGTTTAAGTTACAAGAAATTGTTAATTTCAATTGTTATAAATAATTGAAATGTTTAATAAATTTGTTCATCAAAAGGTACACTTTTAAAAATTTTTGAAACAATACTATTTCATTCTCTACATTATTCTGAAAGTGTACATATTTTTTATTTTATGGAGAACGATAGATTCTATTGTTTATATATTTTTAATAAATGAGACGCCGCGCCGTCCTCGACCAAGTAGCATAGCGCATCATTGGCTCGATCAACCCGGTCGCGTCAGTGACGCGCTACGCTACTTGGTCGAATACGGCGCGACATCACTGGCTCGACCAAGTAGAGTAGCTCATCACTGGCTCGACCAATCTAGTCGCGTTAGTGACGCGCTACGCTACTTGGTCGAACACGGCGCGGCGTCTCATTTATTAAAAATATATAAAAAATAGAATCTATCGATTCTCCATAAAATAAAAAATATGTACACTTTCAGAATGATGCGGAGAATAAAGTAGTATTATTTCAAAAATTTTAAAAAGTGTACTTTTTGATGAAAAAGTTTATTAAACATTTCAATTATTTATAACATTAACAATTTATTGTAACTTAAACTGTTTTTATAAAAAATATTCTTCTGCAAAAAAATATTTCGGACAAATAAAAAAATATGTATCTCCTTATTTTATGTATATTTCACGTGAAAAAAGTTTTGTTCGATTTAAAAAATACGAGGTCAAAAAAGGTCGATTTTTTTTTTTACATATGTAGAATATTTTTTTATCTCCTCAGGGTTACAATTAATACAGCATAACTTAACGTAATTCCTACATCATAATCTTATTACTAATCTATCCTATCTTATACTACATACGTTACTTAAAACTAAGGTATAAGGTTAGTTTTAAGTGACGTATGTAATATAAAATAGAATAGGTTAGTAATAAGTTTATATATATATATATGTATATAAACCTAATTTATATTATTTATATTACCTATCTACATATATTACCTGTTAACATATATATATATATATATAACCTAATTTATATTATTTATATTACCTGTCACCTAATGCTGACATATTAATTGTCGGAGATTATAATTTACCTCACACATATTGGCATAATAATGATGATCATCTCCGATATAATATTAATCGTTATTGTCATATGTCAGAGCAGGCAAATACTATTATGCATTATTTTAATGAGTTTAATTTTTATTAGCATAATAATATTGCTAATGTAAATCATAATATATTGGATCTTGTGTTTTCCACATTAATATCTCGGTGTTATCAATCTGTGAGCTTTTATGTACGTGTCATCGGTATCATTCGGCCATTGTGATATCCTTGCCGATGTCAACGAGATCATCTCCCACCAGTTTTTGAATGGAAATGAAATTTTAAGCGCACCAATTACGTAGCTATAAATGACTATTTAGGTAGCATTTTTTATAGGATAATGATCTAAAGTATCTCAACATTAACGATAACTTTTTATACAAGCATCTCAATCACGCGATTTCCAAGGCATTGATATCTTTCACGAAAGCCAAAAGAGCAGCTCATTATCAGTTTAAAAATACAAACCGATTTTCTGACTATTTTGCATTTACTCAATTAAGAGCTCAATTTAAAGCTCTGCTCGAAATGCTTGAGGGCTTACGTGCAGAAATCGGAATACGCGATCTCTGATAATGTTAAATTCGTTTGGAGCCTTATTAATTCTATGACGACCACTAATGTATCGCCAATGTATCATCTAATGATCTTATATTGATGATTGCTTTGCCATTGCAAACTGTTTCGCGGACTATTTCGAATCGATTTATTCTGTTACTAATGGGCTATACTTGCAACTATATTATGTCTAGAATATTTTAGTTGATTTATAATAAGTCATTATCGTGCAGCATTTTTCCGGAATTTTGGAAATTGTCTTTTGTGACTTCTGTATTTAAAGATGGTGATGAGGCTTTAGTTTCTAATTATAAATCCATAAGTAAACAAAATCTAATGTCGAATATATTTGAAAACTTTATTTCTAGTAAATTTTCGTCATTGTTTAAAAGCGTAGTAATTAATGAACAGCACGGGTTTGTAGCTGGTTACTCTGTATTAATTAATCCTCTTTTATATCATGATTTTATAAATTATATACAGCTATTGAAAACGGCTCTCAAATTGATGCTATCTACACCGACTTCAAAAAAGCTTTTGACAGCGTTGATCACACTCTGTTCTTGTGTAAATTACGAGCATTTTATATTGGCGGATCTGTGTTAAAGTAGATATAGAGAAAACAACTATGTGTATTTTCTTTACACCAATTGAGTTTTCGCGTTATTTTGTGAATAAATGTATCGAGGTAAAATAATCGAAAAATGAATATTTTACGAGATATTTTATAGTTTATGTAAAATTAATGTGAAATTAAAAGTATAAAATATCTCGTCCACTCAATTTTTGGTCAATTCTATTCTACCGTTATAGATAATTTTTTATCCCGAACATTGCGAGAAATCGATTTATATAAAAAAATTAGTGTGGTTTTATTTAAAAAAAGTAGGTTGATTTTCAAATGTCTTGGAAAAATGACCTTAAAATTCAAGATTATAAACTTTTTTCTCTCTCAAAACTATATAAATTTTGTTTGACACATTGTTTTCTACAATGATTTGTTTTTCAGATATTTGTGATGTGCAATTAAAATGGAATACTCTGTATAAATAAATAAATGACTAAATATTATATAATATTTTATTAATATTCTGTATATATATATATATATATATATATATATGTATATATATATATAAAAAATATGTATAGAGTAATACAAAAATATGTAGTACAATTTTGCTATAAAAAAACATATTTTTATTAAAAAAATCAAAGGTTACTTTCGAATCTCGAAAATAATGTTGATGTAAATCTAGATGATAATATTAACTGTCCCTTGTATATATTTTTGTTAAAATTTTTTGTCTTTTATATTCTCTCAATTATATGTCGGAAATGTATATATCCTTTGAATAAATATATATACATATATATATATACTGGAAAAAGGATATTTCTGTACCTGTGTGTGCGTGGAACGGGCGCAAAGTTCAATATTATCAGTATAACACGAACAGCACGGCTCCAGGCGACCTATCGATACGTATCTCTTCCGAGAGTTAAGGGAGCTTTCCAGGTGCCGCAAAGCCGATTATTTGCCCCATCCATAATATTCCCCAAACCCCCAGCACGCACATGTAAACTCGACGACATATCGACGATTGGGGGCGAATTCTATACGGTATAGAGAGTCTCGTTTAATCGTTCCTTACGACGATATTTTCCGTCGCTCGTTTTTTTTTTCCCTTCGACGACTGTTGCGTTCGTCGTTCATATGTACATCTGCCCGCTAAACGCGCGCCGGCTATTATTCGCGTCCGTTGGACGGATAACGCGGGATAACAAAATCGGGATCGGAAGTCCGCATTTGGCGTTAAATGCGCGTTCGACGGAAATTCGGTGCTCTCGGGCGAAACATGACGGGAATGAAAACATTGCACAACGCCGAGTAGCTCTCGCGCCAGTCAGAGTTCGGTCCTTTTTTTCCCCCTCCCTTTCTCCTCCTCTTCCAGCCCCTGACCGGCAAAATGTCGATCACAAAATAATAGAGCCGTGTGCATGACTGATGGCGGAAACGTGGCTTCCGGTAAACGATTCCCGCGAAAGCCGGGCCCGGGCGTTTTCTGATCCCGACAGCGTTTTCGAACGAAAATCTCATCGTGTTTTTCCGATTAATTCGTCGGAAAGCGCCGCGGCTCTCTGATTCCGACAGCGCGCGAAATCTCGACGTGTACTTTTCCGATTAATTCGTTAAAAAATGCATTTCCCGCCCGTTACGATCTATATGGATCGACGTGCAAACCTGCCATTTCGACCGTCAGCAGCTGTTGAAATAACCATTTTATTTAGATAAAAAATCGAATACAGAGAGAGTTCATCTCACTCTCTCTCCCTCTCTCTCTCTCTCTGTCTCTGTGCATGCGTGAAATGAGCATTAGACTCGAGAGGGGAAAAAAAAACGCTAGAGATAAAATACAAATTTTTCGCGTACGGAGTTGAAATTTATTCGGAATTATAAACATCACGGCATCTCTCGGCGCAACTTTGAATATTTTATTCGGTTTATTAAGGCTAAGAGAATTTCTCGGGAATTAATTATAGCGAATACGTTATCACCGCGTTAATGATATGCACTTTTTGCCGCGCGCTCTCTCGGCGAATTCATTCGCGCGTCAAACGGTTAATCGGCTATTACATACTACGGTGCTAATGTCAGCGAGTACATTCGCCCGACAACGAATGCAAATTTTAATCATTATCGAATAACATTTAAACCGATAAATAATGTTAATGCTAATTTTTACATGTCAAAATGCGTCGGTTGCAGGATCCGCGATTGGTATTCGCTGAATATTAATGAGGTGAAAGTTGGGGCGGAAATGTCACGAGCAATAATTAGCATAGTTTGTTTTAAACGCGCGTGTGTGAATTTCAACTGCAAATAACTATTCTGCTGTAAATATTTCGCGGAAGCGGGACGTGAGAGGCGCGGTAATAAATAAATAAAGAAATGTTATCCGGTATCAAAAAAACCTCTGAAACCGGCAGTTTAATTGTTTCGTACAAGAGCGTTACATACGCTCGCGTGTGTTACATAAAAGCGAATGCGTGGGATTGCTGCGAAATCGACCGTCATCGAAATTTCGAATTTCCGCGATGCTACGATTAAGCCATGCACAAGCGGCAATTGCGTATTTAATGAAATTAAACAAAACGAACTGAGTTATTACCGTAATATCTATCGTTGACGAAGCTAAACAGCGGGACTCTCTCTCTCTCTCTCTCTCTCTCTCTCTCTCTCTCTCTCGTACGTCGTCGCATTTTGGATTTTCATAAATCGGGATGGCCGTCAAAAACAAATTTGCTCATCGATGCCCTCTTTTGTCAGCTATATATTCCAAAATAACGGGATCGGTGTTGCCAGAGGCGCGGATGTGACGTAGTTAGACAGTTTTCGCGAACAGTTTCGATGAAGGTAATTCGCGATTATTATTTTTTTTTTTTTTTTTTACAGACAAGCTCCGAATATAATACGCTTTCGCGTAGCTGGGGAATATTTAAATCACAATTATTTCGCCCAGCGAATCACATCTCACCGCGACACGGGCTGAATTTAGTATGCAAATGAGTTCTATTATCTTAATTATCTTGCTTTTGTAATATTTCCGATTGTCCCGAGCGGATTTATTCTCATTATAGAATTCTGATTAATCGCTTAATGTCGCAACGACAGGGTATACGATAAAAAAAAGAAATGCGACAATTATGACGTCGAATTACTGGGAAGTTACATATCTGGCGAGCCGAAAAAAAGTGTATACGAAGCTTCGCACGCTTATATTTATGTAGCGTTTCGGTTATGGTCCGAGTTTTCTCGGAAAATAGGAACATTCCAGACCGAAAACGCGCTCTTCCGAGGTTCGAACGTGTATTACATATCGTACAAAGACGAGATTAATGATTGTCAATCTCACGCCCGTCGCGATCGTTTTCCGATACCCTCGTTATCGTTATCGTAGTTTCGAGAGTCAAAGGGATACTGCTACTCTCCAACAGTCGACGGGGATAAAAATATATAAGAAGATTTACAGTATTACGCCGTAATACTGTAGAACCGTCTAGATTTTAGGAGATTTAATTAGCGCAAAATGAGCTGTGTTCAATCCCGCGCCGCCTCTTTTTTCAAAGGGAAATTAATCCCGGCGGCGCTTCGGCCGGCGAGCTAATAATCCTTTTTGCCGCCGCGCAAGAAGCTCGATCGATCGATCGTCGGGGAAAATAATTAGAAATTTACGCGCGCGCGCGCGCGCGTGCGGGGAGTTTGTAAGCAATATCCGCGTTCCGATGCCAAGCAATTAAACTTTCATCGATCGGCGGCTCATTCGCCGTCAAACCTAGTTTTTCCCCCCCTCTCTCTCTCTCTCTCTCTCTATCTCGCGTGCGCTTTTCGATCGCGTTTCATATTCAGAGTAGTGTATAGTGATCGGGGAAGGGGCGACTATCGGTCGCCCCTAAAGCTCCATGGCGAACGTTTCCATCCGACTCTGTCGTCGGGCATAAATTTGCCCGAGTGATTTGTCGGTGGCCCGTCCGTTTTCGGCCGTTTATTTCGCGAATGCTCGCGCGTATCGATGAAACGCGAACGCGCGTCTCGCCGGGATTTAATCCTCTGCGCACCCTCTGCCAAAATGTCGGAGAAACGTAATGGCGATTTCCATTGTTTCATCCTTTTATCGAATTTGTCCGAAGAAGGTTGTACTTGTAAATTCTGTCATCGGTCTGACAAAAAAAAAAAAAAATACACAAATAATTTTGTACACGTGATACCACGCTTCGGGTGATTTATTTCGGGCGATCATTAAGTGCGAAGTGTGTGTAAAATTCGGTTTAATAAACGCGAAGGTTTCAAACGCGCGACTGCAGTATCGGATTTTCGATTTTAATAAAGGAAATAGAAACGGTAATTGGATTATTATTGACGCAGCTGCGATGAGAATTTAATTAGCTTAAGTAAAGTATTTGTCGGTGCGGAGCCAATCGCCGCGAAAATGTTCGACGGGGTGAAAATATATATCCATCGAGGTGGCTGTCATGATTAATCAATATGGAGGAAATATATTTACCGAACGTAACTGCTTTATTGATTTAACCTACGCGAAATATTTATTGAGCCAGCTATTGCCATGACCAATTAATTTTTGCGAAGGACTACATTATTAAGTCGTATAATATGCTGGATAATTTAAATCGAAAAATATGTGACAAAAAATATTTTGATAACAATTTTGCAATTTGCGTCGGAAATATTTAATCTCCCATTAGTATATCGGGTGCTCGTGCCGGTATATAATTAAATTTTTCCTCTCTGTTCAAATAATATTTGTCTTGAATTTTGCACATTGTACAATCACCGTTCTCTTTTTTTTATTTTCGCACTAAAATGGCGCGAGAGATAGCTCCTTTGTGGAGATATAAAAAATCAGGGAGTTAATGAGCAATTTATACCTGCTTTAAAACTAAAACCCAGATTAAAGGGTTTCGATTCGCGCAAATGCTATTATCAGTGCGCGCACGCACACACGTTGATTTACAGCGATTCATCCAGCGTCGATTCTAAATCGAACTCGCAGTCGAATAAAGCGGTGCGCCCCGTCGAAATATCTCTCTCTCTCTCTTTTTTTTTTTTTATCGTTCACCGCGCGCGATCGAGCGTTTTCGAATCGCCGGATAAAACAGCCTCGAATTGGCCGTTTCGCCTCGGCGCCGATGCGATAGTTTCGTAGGAATTACTTGGTAAAAAATCGCTTTACGGACGACCGCGGCGGCGACCCCTTTTCCCCCCTTTCGCCCCCTCCCCCTCCCCCCCCCCGACGTAAACGAGTCCTCGAGTAGCGATCGACCGGAAACGGGACGATAAGAACTCGGTGTCACTCTTCGTGGATGCGCATATCTTACCCGCGAACAATCCACACTCCCTTCCTCTCTTTCCCGCGAGCAAAGCGATTCCCTGCACGTATCCCATCGCGTCCGCGATTAGGGATGTCGACTATACCACGACGAGTATATTTTGCAGCTTGTGCGCAGTATTAATCTAAAATTAACCCCCAAAAAATAGAAAGAAGAAAAAAAATGTTTTTTGTTTACATTCTTATAAACAAATATATTGTGCACAGTTATATTTATACTATATACTTATATACATACTATATCTTTATTTTTACTTAGAGTGTGTGGAAAAATTAGCAAATCTGGAATTCTCAGGGAATTTTATTTTTACCTTAAAAAAATCAGGGAATTTTTTTGAGATTCAGAGAATTTTTTATACTTACGTTCTTTAAATAGTGGTATTGCTTTTATCGTATACTGTTCGAGTTGATTTAACAATGAATAAATCATTAAATGCTAAAAGAAGTGCTTTAGAAAGATATACATATACTCTATATTTGTTTAACGGATAAATATTTATTTTAAAATATGTTTATAAAGATATCGAATTATGTGTTTTTAATGTATTATAAATATATATCTCGCATTTATATGTTCAATATCTCAAACTATTGAATGTGCATTACACAATTTTCATTGTAATTCTTAATGAAAAAAGAATGTAAATGTTACGCGAGTGAAAAGTGCTTGTCTTATAAAGGCCACATAAACTTATTTTAAACACAGAGTTACCTCTATAAATTATTGAATTTTACTTGAAATTTTGAACAAAAATATCTAGATCAGGGAATTTTCAGGGAATTTTTTTACAAAATAAGAGTAAATAACATCCTGATGTTATGTACATTTTTATATATTTATATTGATATTTATATATTTATATAGATAAAATATATTTCGCAATATTTTCGCAATGATATCTCAATATGAACTCTATAAATTGACCTTTCTGTAAACACACAAATAGTTTTCACAATGTTCCAGCAAATAAATGCATTGCGCGGCGAGCTACAAAGTAGCTCCCTCTCTCTCTCTCTTTCTCTCTCTCTCTCTCTCACCCCTTCCCCCTCTGTAGCTGTATACATAAATATACAGAAAAATCTAAATTCATCGAAATTCACGTCAATCGTGCGTATCGGCAATAGCCATAGGCGCTGGTATGCATCACTCGTATCCGGGATTGCGGCAAATCGACGAAACCCGTTCGATGTCGAATAAACAGCGGGCGCAGTCAATTTGCCGCAAAAATATCCGACGGGAATGAGAATATCGCGGGGGGGGGGGGGGGTGGAAAAGCGTAGGGGAAGAGGAGAAGAAGGGAGGAAAAAGAAGATCCCGCGATCCTTTTATCCCGCGACGTTTGCTGACTCGAGTCCTTTTTCGCTGAAATTCCGGATACGTTCCGCTGCCACGGCAGTATTGATTATTATGTTAGACGATAGGCCAGATCGAGGTTTACTCCCTTCCTCTCCCCCTAATTCTAGTTAAGGTCGTTCTTTTTTGTTCAATTTTCCCCTTTGAAAAAGGACCGGAAGAAGAAAGAACGAGCGGATTATCGGATGACGAAATCCTCGCGGGGAATCCCTCGTCGTACAGTAAGAGAAATTCTAGATTTAATTCTACAGGGTGATTCATTTTAATCTTAATAGGCAAATATTTGGAAATCCCGCGGTTTTTTAGAAAGAAATGTATCGGGCAAAAGTTGTAGGGTTTCGAGGGGGACATAATATCGTGACCTAGAATTATCCTTGGACGGTGTTTTTCAAGGTCATTTAAAGGTCAACCTAGTTTTTTGAAATGGAACCATCCTAATTTTTTTATATAAACCGATTCCTCGCAATATTCGGCATGAAAAGTTATAAGGGTAGGATGGCCAAAAAGTAAATAGTTTACAAGATATTTTATATTTTAATTTGACATAATTTGACATATGAAATATCTCGCAAAATATTCATTTTTTGATGACCTTACCTCAATACATTAATGCACAAAATAATGAAAGAAATTAATTGGTGTAAAGAAAATAGATGATTGTTTTTAAGAAAAAGTATGTATTTTACATGGTGTATCGCAGAAGCCCCGCGAGCCCCTAAACTCGCATTTCCTCCGTGTCGGATTCGTCAAGAAATTTCTTTGTCTAAAAATTCTAAATTCTAAATAACATACAGAAGTATGTCCTCGCGTGTTTTATGTATGTATATATTGTCGATCAATTAAGCTCGCCTTCTCTCTGCCGCGCCGTAAAGGCGAACGGCGATTAATAATCGGACGTTTTAATTATCATCGCGAGAAATTAATTCGACGACCCGCGTTATTTTCCCAGCTTTTCCCATGAATAATTGCGTATATCCGTCGTATATCCGGTCGACCGGTCGTTATCGGCATTAATCCGGGAATGAACGGCATAATGTCGGGCAACATCGGGATCGCGAATGAAGTGCCGGGATTGCTTTGATCCATCATCGAGATGAGGCACGATGGCTTTCCCGGCCAGTTGATTCGACAGAGAGGCAAAACGGCCCCTCGTTGATGAGCCCGAGGATTTCATGCCGCTCGTATGATTGCTCCCATCTCTTTCTCATCGTGATTATCACGCGCGTTATATCGCCAAAAGTGCCGGACTCGACTATATACAGGAAATAAAATGTCGAGTATCTCGTAAAGTATTGATTTTTCGATGACCTCACCTAATCCTTTAATACGCAGAATAATGAAAAGAATCGATTTATGCAAAAAAAAGTATAGCTGCACTTAAAAAAAAAAAGTGCAATTGCAACGGACAGGTGCATCGGTGCATCTGCAACAAATGTGGTGTCATAGGAAGTTAGTACGTCGTGCAATATTTTCCTCTACCATTTTTTTTCTATCTTCACTCACAAAACAGCAGTATCCCGTCCCAGTTGTCAGAATCACTCTGTATTCGCCATGCGAATCGAATAGTCGGATGTAAAGGATAGACAGTACGATTCTCAAATATCGTATAAGTTAATTAATTTTTACGTGTAATTTCAAATTAATTTTATTACGCGTGTATATCAATATTTAGTAATGATGTTTAATAACAATGTCGCGTGATAATAAAACGGAAGATACTTCTGTGCGTCGGAATAAATATTTTTTCCTCGAAGAATCCTCTCGTCTCCCGACGAATTTTGGGGAATAGAAATTTCCAGTCCTCGTCGCAAGTTCGATAGAAAATCCTAGAAGACGGAAAGAGAGAAGAGCTTCTTCCCTTTCTCTCGCGCCGTTATCGTTCTTACGTCCGCGCGTCACAATTTTTGGCAACATCGGCCACTCTTAAGGATCCTCAAACGGCCCTCGCGAAACGAGGAAACGTCAGGCCGTCTCGTCATCCCGAAGCTCTTGGAGCGAATTCAACGGTCTGGCTTAGATCCAACCATGTTAATGGTCCCTTTCTCTCTCTCTCTCTCTCTCTCTCTCTCTTTCTCTCTCTCTCTCGAACGAACGACTTTGAAATTGCGGCGCCTAATTCAATGCCTGCCATATCCGTTCGGCGCACAATTCCGTTTGTGCGATAAGTCCTTTCCGAATTTATGAACCATTCACCATCGCCGTGCCTTTGAAAGTGCGTCAATGTTGCTTTCGAGAAATGCGAATTCCGTATTTGTTATGCTGTTTTTTTTTTTTTACGGCGGGTTTAGATTTAATACTATAACGATTTGTGGATTGCATCTTATATTTTTACTTGAAATAATATCGTACAGTAATCCAGTTATTTAACAAATAATCTCTGACCTAACAATTTAATATAATACGAGGAACGAATAATTCTTGACGGTATTTAGCAACTCTCTCTCTCTCTCAGCATTCGGAGATTTATTTAGAGCAATTTTAGCGACACGCGCGCACTTCAAGAACGCTGTCTCCCAGAAAACTCTTAGACTTCGCAGAATCCTGAAAATCCCGTCTCACACACACTGTGGAGTCTTTCATCTCCGCGTTCCGATAGGCCCGCGAATCCGAGCGCGTAATCCATTTTACGCGCGAATTAAACGGCGCCGCGTGCTGTCGAGAGAGCTGCACATCTCTCCCAAGCTGGACTATTAAACGGCGAATCGTCCTCAGTCGGCGTCCGCATTTCCTTCTCGCGCGGTTCCCATTTCCCGATCGTTCGACGTCGCCGAGATTGCACGACGAGACGACGTATTCCCTCTCGTCGAACTGATCTCTCCTTCTTTTTTTTTTTTTTTACTCCCTTCGTCGCGTTTCCCGATGCGTCAATCCTCTCTCTCCCCGCTCCGTTTAGGACGCTTGCTCTCTGCGAATCCGCCCTCTCCTCTTTCTCAACAGTCCGATATTGCATTCGTCCGATCCGAACTTCATCGATGAGAGAGTCATTTGCATCCGGCAATATTCATGGCGCCGCCAGAGATCAAAGCCCAAATCGGTGACAACAGTCGTCGTCGTCGTGTAAGCGGAATAGGACACCGACGGTGATAATCAAGGCGGCGGTAATCATTTAATAACGTGGGCGCCCTCGCGCGTGATAACGAGTCCGCGGAAATTGGAATTCGCGTCACGCGCCTCAACCGCTCCGATCCCACGAAAGCGGGAATTTCAGGGATCATCCTCGCAGACGGGAGAGGGAGGGGGAGGGGGAGAGAAAGAGAGAGGAAAATATACATTTTCTCGCGATCTCTTTCTCGAAGAGGACATTGTTGGATTCTTCAACTTTTCAAAACCTTCATGTTTTCTTTAAAGAATTCCCATATCGATATAACTTTTTTATCGATTTTTATAATTTGATATCAATTTTCGAATCATTTGACAAGTCGACTGATAAAGATGACGAGTATACTTTGCGCGCTGGCGCGCATATAGTTGCCTCGCGAGAATTAATTTTATCACACTAACTGTGTATAACGCGCTATTAATTCTGGCGTCCATCTCTCTTCTTCTTGCCTCCTTCTTCCCTCTCAACCCTCCCTCTTCTTCCATCCTCGCGACGGAGGATTTACGAGGTACAGGCTCGCTTCCAGAAATGAAAACTTCGTTTCAATTTCATACATAGCAGTTCTCTTTCTCGGCGGAATTACACGGTATATTTTAGCGCTTTACACGGAGCCGCCGCCTGTATTTCACGACTAAGTATCGGCTTACGTATTCGCACGGAAAGGATTAATTTTATCGTAACCCTCGACGTAAACAACGCGAGCGAGCGCGCGCGCGTTTAATACACCGACGAAGGCAAAGACTTGCACTGCAGTTCCTCTCTATCTCGATATACCGGGATGTTTCAGCGTGAAAATACGAGAACTTAATCTAACTTTAACCAACGAGCACAGAGCATCAAAGTCGGGGTGATACATCGAAGAATGTAATATTTACATCCGCGTACTCTCTTTGAAGAGCGACGAAGGGTCGAAAGATGATTAAAATGCCTCTCACCGTCTTTTACATATATACCGGCTTCATATTCACCGATGTATCCTCTTTTCGGGATTCGTTCGCGAGGGGAGAGTCAGCGATGGATTTACGAGCTGCGCCCCAGCTGACCTCTCGGAAACGTTAGCTGACGTTTAAATAGTCGTTCCGGGGGGGGCCGAGGATTTGTGGGCCGGCATACTAGGCCGCCGGCGGTGAATCGCCGAAATTCCGCATAATATGATGGCAGCGAACCCTGTGACCCTCTTCTCTATCCACCCCGTCATCCTCGAGTTCCAGTCGCTAAACCTTTTCGCGGCCATTGTCGATCCCGAGAGTGTTAGATTAGGTAGTGCGGATAGCGAGCGAGAGAGAGAGAGAGAGAGAGAGCGTTTAATAGCGTGCGGATAGCGAGGGAGAGCGATTAATAGCGCACGGATAGCGAGAGAGAGCGTTTAATAGCGCGCGGATAGTAAGAGAGAGCACTTTAATAGCGCGTCGCACGAACACGGATCCTCGTTCCGGTTTTAGCGCGCTGACTAACGGCGTCGCGACGCCTGCCCGCGCCTTCTATTGTTTCTCGTGTGAGCGCCGTGTTGGGACAACACTCGCGTCGGACCCACACACACACACACACACACACACACACACGCACGCACGCACGCACGCACACATACACAGACATATCGCGCATGATCCAACAGTTTGCGTCCTGAAACTTTTCAGCCGTACGAT
The DNA here is from genome assembly GCA_963971435.1 of Lasius platythorax. Taxonomy (NCBI): domain Eukaryota; kingdom Metazoa; phylum Arthropoda; class Insecta; order Hymenoptera; family Formicidae; genus Lasius; species Lasius platythorax. The sequence goes on from OZ020537.1 coordinate 14,637,392, forward strand.
GCGTTTACCTTCGCCAGGCGAGACTGTGGATTAGCATTAAGTTAGTTTGCATACTTAACGCGCGAGATTGTCACGCGGAAAGTCACCCCCATAATAGTACACAAGAATACAGGTAGAGCCTACGTTGCGCTACGCACGGAATTATAAACGTTCTTTTCATCTCGCGTAGTGTTCGATTTTTCTTTTCTTTTGCCGTGAAAAAGATGCCGCGATATATAAGCCGATAAAATGTTTAGAAACATTTCTATGAGGAAGAGAGGGATCTGTGGAGGATTCCCGAGATGACTCTGAAAATTTAATTGACTGGAAAAACCGTAAGGATCTATTCGGTACTTAATTATATCAGATATATATTGTCGCGCGTTGAAACAATAAACCCCGGGGTGATTCCGCCCGAGAAAGAGAGAGAGAGAGAAAGGGCGTATCTGTTTTTATTACTGTTTCCTGTTGAGGAGATGATTTTCCGTCACGTCACGCGCGTCTAGAATCACTTGAGCGTTTAATAGCGCTCCGCCGCGGATCCTCGTTCTGGTTATAGCGGTTTCCATTGTTTTACTGAGCCACCACATGCGATGCGGAAACGTGTGTACATTTTGCATAAAGGGTGTCTCGAGTGATGCGTCGCGCAATTTCTCGATTACGCATTCTTTGGCGGAACGTTCGGGGTTAATTTTCCCCCGAGCAAAAATTTAATAACGGGTCATCTTTATTCAGCGCTTCTTTTTATTCGTCGGAGAGCGTCGTATTAAAATTCTGTTAAGATAAAATCCACTTGCAATTAAGGGAGGATCTAAATATCGCTTCCGTTTTCTTCGCAAGAATAGTACGTACACACACACACACACACATACGCGCGCGCGTAAAATTGTCCGGCATTTATTAAAAATGGACTGTTGTCCCTTAAATTTTCAACGTCAACGTCCGTCCGGCGAATCTAATGGAAACACAAGAATCACCCCTTTGTCCCTTTGACGAGATGATATTCAACTAAAACCGTCAAGTGGAACCAAATCGAATGCAAATCGCTCGAAGATTGGAATCCTGTCGCGCGCATATTTCACAGCTGCCAATGTATTATGCAATATACACACACATACACACACACACACACACGTGCGGACAAATATTTCTTCGAGCCCTTCGCAGGCAGCCACCATGAACCCCATCAAAACCGGCTTAAGCTAATTTGCAATTTACAGCGTGTATGGTTCGCGCGCTCGCTACATCAGCTCGAACTGACCGACCGGAGGGAGAGTGATAGAAGAGGGGGGAGGGGGAGGGGGGAGGGGGGGGGGCGAATTTCATCCTATTATCAATCGTCCTCCTTCCTCCCCCTCCTGGCTGACGCAAGACCCGGAAAATTGAAATACGTATCAGACGCGTAAGGAGATTTGTGCCAATTACAACACCCGGTATAGTCCGGCCATCGTCGGGAATTCATTAATTTTGATTACTCGCGCGATTATGTACAGAGGGGGACTCTATCGGAGGTCACCCGCGACTACTTCGTCAAACAATCGACGCCATATTTGTATTGTCCGAAAGCGTGACGACTTTACCCTCCCCCCCCCTCCCCCCTTCCCCCCCCCCGACAGTTTGTGATTAATAATTTTTACGTCCACCGATTATTTCAAGATCGGAGTCAAATATTTGTCTCGACGATAATACGCGAGGAGCTCACCTGCGTGGGCTTCATAATTGTTCATACGTTTCGATAATTACTACAATTTTGTGTTTGCATAAGATGCGGAAATGGTAATTAACGAGCTTTTAGCATTCACGACGGTTCGTTCGAATGAAAGAGAGCCGTCGGTAAAGCAAATGTTTGCGCGAGATACGCGCGTAATTGTTCCCGCAGATGCTTGCTTTAAAGCGCGGTATTTTCCGCGAGAACATTAAATTGCAGGATCTTTCGAAAATTCTCATTTTCTTCCCGCGAAACGCAAGGAGGAACTGTCGAATTGGATATTTAAGAGAAAGAATTTAGTTTTTTCGGGGGAGAGATGTCGAGGAATCGTTACGAAAGGGTTAAAGGGGGATTACATTCCTGTCACATCGAGATAAAACGCGATCCTCTGTCTGCCATGGGACAGGAAAATAAATGGAATTCCTCGGGTGCGTTAACTGCGAATAATTCAGCAACGAAGTTTCGGTGCCGAATTTCCGCAATCCTCGCGACCCTCGCAAAATTCCGATACGGGAGAGCGAGTGAGATACGCACCGAAATAAAAAAAAAAAAAAAAAAAATATCAATTTGCTACACCCCATGAAAAGCTGCTTTCAAATCAGTTACGCCGGGGCGACGAGGCAGGTGAATTAATTTCACGCCCTTCAAAGTGCGTAATTTTCGCATTCCGGTTCTCGTGTGCGGAGAGGCGTCGCGCGCGTAAAACTACCCGCATTAATTTTTTCCACGATAGAGAGATCCTCGCGTTTGGAATTGATTCTCCCACGGCAGAGCAAACCCCTCTTTGGCCGTTTTTTCTCGTTAAACCCTTTTAATTTCCATATTATCAAGAGAAATAATTACGGTGCAACAGTTCTCTCGTATTCCGTATATCTCTTACCATCGGTGACCGCCGACGATGAATTGTCTCGCCCGCATGAAAACGCTGGCCGCCAACAGTATTTCATTCCCGGGATCCCCCGGTTAACGGCAAACTCCGCGAAAGCTGCGGTCGTCCGGTTTTCTGTGTCGACCAGTGTACGTCATACTTTGCCATTCGGTTTTGCAATCGCATACTGGCACACTGAAAAAAAAATTGTATTCTCATTTTAAGAATTTCTCACTTATTTTTAGAATACCCTGTTCTAAAATAGACGCCAAAAGGACCCTCTTACCTTAATCTTATAAAAAAATTATTTTTCAAAATTTTATTAATGTGGTTAAATAGAGATGTTCTTATACCATAAAACTTTTGTATAAAACATTTTTTGATATCTTAGTATTATACAGTCCTCTTACTTCGAGAGTACAATTTTTTCGGTGCACATCTTTGCGATTGGCCGCGTTTTTCACATAAAGAACTTATTCTAGATTATACAATTAGGAGCACACGTTGGCTTTCTAGAGTATATCGTGATCTAAGGAGAGAAAAATTCAAGTGTTTGATCGAGAGGATAGCAGAAAACGGAGCTTCGATAATAGTCGTTTCACACTTTAATCTATATATCGCGCTCTGTCTATATCTATGTGCTCGTTAGCAGTTTCCCGAAAGTAGCGTAACATTGGAAATATGTCAATAGTTTGAACAAAGCTCGTCGGTTTGCCGGCTCGAACTTGGATCGAAGTTCGTCAATAACGCTCGGAACAAAAGGTGCTCGACCGATCGAAAGCTTTTCCACAATCGAAACGAAATTTGTCCGGCTCGAACTTGTTCGGGTCCGCGTTGAATCAAGTATAAATGCAATTCTCGTCGATATCGTTCCGCCGACGATATTTTATCCGGTGTATGTACGCGTTAACCTTCGCTCGTGCTACTTCCATTCCGAGTGCGATACATCGTAGAAGAATCTTGGCACGTTATCCAGCGTATCTTGCATCTTTATTTCATGTCGACATACATATCCCTCGCGATGAGCAAAGTTGCTGAACGTATGAATGATTCTCAGTTTCTCGTGAAACGTTCCACGGAAGCGGAATACAAAGCAAAATAAACGACAGACGCCAGAAATTCGAGAGGCGGAATCTCTCTCTCTCTCTCTTTCTCTCTCTCTCTCTCTCTCTCTCTCTCTCTCACGTATATTTCCGTATAGAGAGAACCATTACGAATTAGAGGCTAGCAATTTCACAATTTTATGTCGAAACATATAATAATGAGGTGCCTTGAATAGCTCTAACTCTCTCTTTTTTTTCCTAATTTAAGATTTTTTAAATTTATCGTAATCTTCGGATTTTCTTCGACAGGAAGAAACTTGTGTTTTTTTCTCTCCTTGTTTCAAATTATAAAGTTTATCTTCTTTAGAATAATATTGATCTTCTTGCTAGGTCGGCTCGAGCATTGAGCCAGTTGGGTCGAGAGCTAAAACATTCTCTTTATTCTTGTTTATATTAATAACAAGTTTTTTTTTTAATTTACGTATTACAGTAAAACGAATCACTGATATACGTTATATTTATACCGTCTAATTATACTTGCTTTAAATGAATTTACCTTGGAATAATAAGTAGATTTCCCTCTCTCTCTCTCTCTCTCTCTCTCTCTCTCTCTCTCTCTCTCTCTCTCTCTATGTTGTTTATTTTCTCTTGTGAAACTTATAAAACAATAAACTTCAAGAAGCTGCCGGAGATTTTCTACGTTCTGTAACGCATTTTCTCAATACCAAGTGCTCTCCTTCGCTTTCTATCCCGTCAAATATTAATATCCACTACTCGTCTTTATGCTTGCCTTCCGCTTATAGACGCGTGTCTTATTGCAGCAGCAAAATGGCAAAAAATTCTTGCCACCGCGCGAGGAGCACATGAGCGCAATTTCGCGCAGAATTTCGCATCTGTTGGCGTAAAAATGCAGGAAACACGTCCCTGCGACGATTCGAAATTGAAATGCTTCGCTAAAATGACGTGAAATATTCTCTAGCGCACGAGGGTGCAACAACGCGGATAAATTGGAGAAGGAATGCGCTTTTATATGGAAAATGCTCTTTAATGCTCCGTTTTAATATCGAGATATACGATAACATAATCGTTGCGCAGATAAAACACTCGATATCGTTATACATTTACATCTTCTCGCAATATGCGACACTTAATGTACAGTGTTGCGCGTAAATTTAAATAATTCCTTTGAAAGAGTGCGGCCAGTTTCCTCCCCTTTTTTTTTTCATCATCTCCGATCGAGCTAAATGAAAGTTTATGACTAGTAGATTAATCCCAAAAAATATTATGTTGAGGCGAGCAAGCGTTCCATAGCAAAAAAGAGATCCAAAAATAACAAAAATAACATTCGAACTTTTCACTAAATGTGTTTGAAAAACAAAACTCTTTAATAGAAGAAACATTCTAAGTATAGCAGTTTTATTTCTTTTCTCTGTTCGATTTGTAGTAATTTTAAATGTCGCCATCTGTTGCCAACGAATTTTTTTAGATCGTTTATTTCTTTGGAATTTCTTTCGCTTGCTCGCCTCAACATAATATTTCTAAGGGTTAATCCGCTAGTCATAAACTTTCATTTAAGCCATCATTTGGCTAAATTGGAGGGGGGCGAAGAAAGGGGAGGTTTTTCTACGGAGACTTGGCTCTCTTTTCTTTGAATTTTCTCTCGGGAGAATCTCTGTAACCAGAAGAAGATATGGTCGACGACACACCCTGTACATTTCGTCGACCATTGAATGCGAGCATCGCGATAAACAAGCAGCGGCCATTACCAGTGACACAATATGACGTCGTTTCGTTGTATTTACAGAGAGCGCTGCGGAGTCTCGCAGAGGGAAAAGGGCGAAATAAAAGCGATTCCCGGCCGCTCGACTTCCCCGTGTTTTCTCTCGTTCACCTTATCCTGCTCGCGTTCGTACCTACCTATCTGAAACGATATGAGTCGCGTGGTAGACGACGGTGAGCGGGAGTGAAATTTGCGAGGGTGAACTTTTGAATAGAGACGGCGACATTTTGGAGAAACCGAGGGATATTCCCTCGAGGTGATGAAAAAAAATTTTCGCCGAGGAGAAATCACCCTCTCGAATTGATCCGGGGAAATTCCGGATGCGAAATGTCACTTGTGTATTTGTTGTCTCTCGAAACACACGGCGAGAGAAAAAAAAGAGGTTTCGCTAATTATAAAAGAAAAAAATTAATTAAAGTATACAGAAAGTATAAATTTCGTGCAGTCTGTGTATTTCACAACAGCTCCCCCGTCTCTTAAAACATACCCTGGGAATTGGTCAAAAAATCCGGCCATTTTTGCGCGACATGGTTAACAAACAGAAAAGCAGAGAGAAAGTTAATTTTAATTATGTAGATTCCGCTGTATATTTTCGCGAAAGCTGAATAATGAAGCTGCCGCACTTTTGTGGCTGTATCCATTTGTAACGCATGTCATAGATATATGCCGAGGATTTCGCCTGGTTTCTGTGGCCGGAAGTGGAAGTGAATCCGTTTCGCTCTTTTTTTTTTGTTTCGTCCCCGCTGTGAGCCCAGGACTGCTCGGTACTTGCATCGTTCAGTGGACCGTTCAAAATGACATTGCAAACTGAAAACTGGCGCAATGTAATTTGCTTTGTCATTAATCTTCGGCTCGTTCTCACACAGTATACACACACACACACACACACACACACACACACACACATATATATATCTTGTTTTTTTGGGGGGGCTACAGCATATTTAAACATACAAAAACTTTTTTTCATATACTCTGTATTATTTGAAAGTAGCAAGCATTTGCTTGGCGCGAAAATATTCGCGGAATATTAAGTAATCGAAAATTGCATTGTTGCTCCGAAATGCACTTTCGCAGTTCGGACTACCGGCTGGAGGATCCCTCCTTGGATTCCCCCCGGTCTCAGCATAATGCGGTTTACATTCGCGCGAGTTAAGTTAAACTCGGGGCAAGCGCGGCTCTTAGTCGCGCAAAAGCTCGCGTGGGAAAGCGCGATGACTCCCCAATGCAAAAGTATCTTTAATTTCTTTCGCGCTGACTTTAATGGCTGTTTTTCTACCCGGTGTAAACTTTCGTACCCGGACAGGGGTGGCAAAAAGGTTTCCGGCTCGGTAGAAAAGTTCCATCGCGGTTATTTTCCTCGAGCAATTTGTATTCGAGCAAATTTCGCGCTCGAGGACTAATATAATATCGAAAGTCGGGAGAGAGAGAGAGAGAGAGAGAGAGAGAGAGAGAGAGAGAGAGAGACACTTCGCTCTTTTATAAAATTGCGAATTTTATAAAACGCTTCGAACCAACGTGTTATTTTACGTTTCGCATAAGGTTACCAGTTTTACGATGTAATTGCTTTCGCGCAAAATAATAGAGGAGAAACCACACTCGCGACTACATTGTTGTTTCGCTAAGTTGAATCCTCCATTTATTGGCACAAACGGACGACTGAGCGGAATTTATTAGGCTCGATTTATCTTCCCTCTTTTCGAGGGGATAATGGGCTTAGTTATTCTGAACTAATAACGAGGTTTTCTCAAATGTCGGACGGATCGCAGGGCGAAAATGCATCAATGCGCACTCGTCGCGGCGATAATCCATATAGTAAATCTTTTCGCTTGTTTGCCGATCAGCGAATAGTCGCGCGTGCGAGTCGTTTGATCAAACACGCGACGGGATATAATTAATAGCGCCGACTGTCGTGTTTACGCGAAATTACAGTGATAAATCCGCCGTATTTGCCGTACGGAAGATATTTACGGCCGTTCGACTCGCGATCGCGCGAAATAAAAATTAGGCGCTTTGATTTACGGCCGCGGCGCGAATAAATATCATCCGTACAACGGGATGGAAACTGTGCGCACCCTTTTCGAGAACATTGATTTTTCGACGAATCGTCGTCTCTTCGTTTTCTTTTCTTTGCCCACGATTTTGCTTTTTTTTTATTTCTACTCGCGATTCTCTCTCTCTCTCTCTCTTTCTCTCTCTCGGGCGAAAGTCATATCGAACGTCAAACGTACAAGTCTCTTATTATTGAAATATCCTATGGATGTATACTCGGCGAGTGGAGGAATAATATACGTCACGTGGTGATTAGCCGCGGAATTTATCACGACCAGGATGGGAATGCAGAATGGGATATAATTTATTCGGGTCATTCGTCGACGTGCGATAATAATTGCGAGCGATGGAAGGCGGCGATCGATCGATCATTGCGGATCGCTCGACGTTTACGATTTCGTGATTGAGCACCCGCGGCAACACAACACTCGGCCTCTATCGACAAAACGACGCGGAGCCCCGCATTCGGTACGTCGACTTTATTCTCACCCCCGGCGTCGTTTCGCGAATAAACTTTATATCCGCGTGCGCGCGCATTCGGATTGTTATAAACGGCGAAATTAAATTTTAGTATCGTCGCACACGCGCCCCAATTGAATTCCTTGTCCATTCTCGCGTCGTTACTATCGTCGTACGTGTCGTTGTAACTACGTATATGCAGCGTTCGATTGCAAAGAGGATATTTGATATCTGCGATAATTTTTCAGGGAGAAAAACTTTCTGCGACATTTAAAGTTTTTCTCGCGCCTGAATTTCAAGACATGCGATTAAAAATGCAATAGGGATTGGATCAAGTTCAATAATGTATTTGAAAATCCGAGTCGAATCCAATAATCAAGTTTCATTTTCTAGGATTCGAATAGTACTCGTAAGAAATAATATTTTATATATTGCACTTGCGAAGTAATCGAATCTAGAAGAGTTATATTCGAATTTTAGATTGAGTATACCCATAATTTCTCATAAGTACTCATAAAAGATTCGATTACATACTTGATTAAGGTTCGAATGTACTTGGAAGTACTGCTCTTGTTCTTCAAGGTACTAATAGAGGATTCGAACCTATCTCGTTCGGGTTTGAGTCTACTTGAAAGTACTGTTTTTTTTCGAAGTAATCATAGAGAGTTCGAAATTATGCAAATAAATTCGAACCTACTTGTAAGATATACTTAATCCCATCGCTAGACTCGAGCCATTTGTAATTAACTTCTTTTTGCGTGCGACGCCCAGGATCGCAATATAAATCAAGAACGTTATGGCGAAGCGTGTTGCCCAGAGAGCCACGTTTCTCTTGGGGCGAGATCTTTATTTCGCGGTTAAATTCGCAAAAGCACGAAGCTCTCTCTCCCTCTCTTTCTCTCTCACTCTCTCTCAAGCCGCGAGTACGAAGATTTCGCTCTCGCTACGAAATTTCGCGACAGCTTTTCGCGAAATTTCCATACGCGACGGTGGAGGCAGATTATTTTCTAGGTCCGGACTCTCGGAATACGAGACTAAATCCGTACTTGTACGAATATAATTAAACTACGAGTCTCACGCGTTTAAATATATATATCACGGCATACCGAAAGTTAGCAAAACGTAAATAACACACACGTGTGTGTGCTTTTTACCTTTAAAAATTCTAATATTTAAGATACATACATAGTTCCCTGCATAGAAATAACAGGAGCTAACATTCGTATCGTCGTTCTACTTAGTGTCGAAGATTTGGTTTCTCTCCGACTCGTGTCGGTAATAATATCCCTCGAATTTCCTCGGAAATTCTACGCCAGCCTTTGCCACGTTGGAGTAATCGGCGGGAATTGATACGAACGGCGCTTCAATGTACCACGAAGTAGCTCGTCTCTTCGCCCGTTCCGTTCGCATCGATCATCCGCGATGATTAATTTAACCTGCAAATCGCACGTCTCGACGCGCGCGTGTGGAAGCCAAAGCTGAAACGCGTATCGACAAGCAGCCGCGAGCGACGAGTCGATCGCATAATTTCGGATCTCGGCTTTCGTCACTCCGACGATCTCGAATTGAACGTACGCCATCGATTGATTCTCCTACCATTGGATGAGCCAATGGTTACGAGCCGTGCATTTACACCTATCAGCGTCCGCAAATTCAATATTATTAAGAGATGCCTGTGGATCCCATTGAATCGTTATCCTCAAGAGCAAATTAGACTTCAACAGTGTAATCGAAAATTTGAGATAATTACAAATAATATTTGTTTTATTTATAGAATTTTCTAATATATCTTTTCTTTTCACCGTTCCTCTAATATTCCACATGATTGCGAAAATATTGTGAAAAAATGCCGGCGGTGTCAATTTCGCTAAAGCTCTCTCGCGTTCTCTAATTGCGAAAAATTACAAACGAAAACATGGGTCCCATAGAGGAGAGTCGAATGGCGGCGTAATTAGCGGTGAAAAAGGAGATCCTTTCTCGACGCGAGGGGTAGAGAAAGCCGGCGCGTTCGTTATTTCGGGGAAAAAAAAAAAAAAAAAAAAAACAGACGGCGTCGGGGAATACCAGAGATGTTATTGGATGGCAAATATCCGCGGCTAGAGAGAAGATTTCACCCTCAGTGTAACGCAATATGAAGTCACGCCCGGATACCTCACGATTGAGCAAGACCGCAGACGAGTTGTGTATACGGATTGTTTCGAGAATATATCGCGTGTCTCTAACGACATTGAGCAAGTAATAGAGAAGAATATACGATTGCAAAAAATATTGAAAACCAGTGGCCAAGGATTATGATCGAACAACAATAGAATATTTTTTACACATTTTTTTTTCATACTTTTCGATAGTGATCTTATGATTGGATAGACATGTATTTTCTTATAGGCTATATTTTCGAGTTTACACATGGAGATAAGAAGATATGGCGGGAACATAGTTATATAAACCTTGTTTTTCCTAAGACTTAAGACCTAAGGGATTCAATCACGGTCATTTTGCTTAGGAACTCGTTTTATATTTGAATGCATTAGTGTTTTCCAGTATTAACCAATAATAACCTACTTTTCCAGTAATAACTAGTCAATGAGTGTTTCTATCCAAGATGGCGACAAATTATTCCCCTTACGTCTTTCTTTATCTTCTTTATCTCCATGAGTTTACAATTATGAAAAGATCAAAATTTGGTACAAATCCTTCCGGAAGAAATAAGTTCGACTGTACAATGTACTCAGAGTCAAAATAGGGTTTTTTTTTAAATGAATTTTTTTTAATGACTTTAAATTGATGTTAACTTTGGATGCGCGTAACATCCTGCATGTCGTCTCGTGGCGAATAAAACGACGTCGCTGTGGCTACCTTTTCGATTGAACGAAACCTGCGACTACTTCTATTTGGTTACAGACAGACCGGGTACTACGAAGATATAAGACAAACAGCTTCCGGGATTCCTGGAGCGATTTTCACTGATCGATGTGGGTTTTTCCGATGGCTGCGGATCGGGAACAGAGGTAGTCGAAGTTGTTCGGAAACCGCTGACGCATCCAAAGAAAAGTTTCCCCTTCTTACGATCGCTACTCTCTTTCTAATTCTACGTTACGCGCAATCGCTCCGACAGTAACTTTACATCCTCGCGATAAGTGTAAAAGGTTCTTTGTAATTTACATGTCGGCGGAGTGTGTACGTTAAAGCACCAGCGTCAAACAGAAATTGTTGTTCGTCGTTTTACATATAAACGACCCTGCGCGCTCCAATTTCTCGTCTAAATTTTTTCGTCTACTATTTCGACGTTTTTGTTTACTGCAATATCTAAAACATTACGGAACTATATGATTCGTTTACAAAAGAAAAAAAAGTTCGAAAGAAAAATATGGAATATGTATCCTTCACAAATCAAATATTTTGCCTGCACATTCGTCGTTCGGAGTTGAACCATTAATACTTGAAAGCGGTGCAATGCCTCGCTCTTGGCAATTTCTGTTTCACCGCGTTTAGAGACTCGTCGCGCGAAGTGGCGGTGTAAGAGATGATTCCGCAAATTACAACGGGGGCGGTTATCGCGGGCGCGGCTTAAACGGAGCGTAAATGCCGCGACGGCCGCGGAAACCGCACGAACGCTCAGCACGCGTCGCGAGCGCAACTTCCGACTTTGGACGTAATGGGGATGCTCCTGAATATATCTTGACGTGCGTATCGAGGATACCGAGCGATAGATGGAGAGACGAAAAAATTGTTACCACTCTCATTTCGAGATACAATCGTACATTTGGCGCGTGATATGTTAGGCAAAAAGAGAGGTTAAGGTAATAAATAATTCTGCGACATCTGCACCCTCTGGTGGAAGAAATAAGAAAACGCGACAGAGTGGAAATGTGGGAACTTGGAGGCACAAGTTGGAACGAATTAGGAATGAGGATCGAACGAGTTGAGAGAAGGTTTAATAATAGAAATTTGCACGAACAGCGACGCGACACATTTTCCGCTGTAATGCGTCGACGTCCAGCGAGAACAGAACGAGAATCGCGTTCCATTATTTTATTACATCATTCCATTAGTCCATTACTTAATGCGCAGAAGCTGCGATAACGATGGATTATACATATATCCCGGAATTGGTAGGAAATGGATGTAACAGCACACGTGCCGCGTTATTATTTTGCGTCACGCGGTTAATTATGATACGCGATCGTGCTTCCATTTAACGCACGAAAATATTCGCTGTTATATCAACGAGAAATCGAGTACATGTTCTCCTATCTCTACCTAGATGAGTGATTTCTCTCTCTCTCTCTCTCTCTCTCTCTCTCTCTCTTTCTCTCTCTCTCTGAAGAGGGGATCGCGCGGAAATATTATACGGAAGAGGATATTATTGATCGCGCGTTCGTACTTGAAATTTTTATTTTTAATAGCAACAAAGCGGGGCGAAGAGAATTAATAAGAGAGCGATCAGTTGTAAAGTTGGTATTTCTTTCGCGAAAAATATGATGTTAAGATGAGAGTTTAAGCGAATAAACGGGATGTTTTGTTCTTCATTTACGCATCTTCTTTCGAATATTTCGCGATAAGTAATTTTTCCTGAATAAAAGTTTTTATTATAGCGGCATTCTTTTCGCAAACTTTGTTGGACTTAAATATCTCGAGATGAGAGAGCGAGCTCGAAAAAAATTAAAATTGAAATTGTACGACGATCTGTGCTACTATTCTCGGAGATATAACGTTTCCAAAGAATTCCGTCTCCTTCATTTCCTTATCATTGTCGTCATCGTCGATACGATAGCCTCGTATCCGCCGACAGACGAGACTGAACGTCAACGTCATTGTTCTCGATAACGTCATCATCGATCGATTTTGACGCCACGATGACCCCGGTGGGGTCAGCCGCTTGAGTGACATGACGTTTATCGCCTCGTGTAGCTTCGACACGACAAGTCAGCCATTCAGAATTTGTCATCCGGTGTTCGTCCCCATCTTTGTTTGCCGCGAATATTATTGACTTTTGCGATCAGGAACTGTTCTTCGGGCGGATGGCGTTTTCTCCATTTTCACGCGCGAGAATAATCATCTTCAAATTATATATTATCTTAGTAATTATTTCTATACACATTTAGTTAACAATAGAGTATGATTAATTTACAGGTATATACATAAAATATAACTTATAAATCATACGATTTTATTAAGGTATCATTATTTTCGAAGCTATCACATAAAATAACTGACTTCATATTATTTATCGCGCTCTCTATTCGGCAAATGTTCACCGTCTGTCAAAATTGCCAAGCGAGGCGCAAAACCACGAGATGTTGCTTGTTGTAACATTCAGCACGTGCGACCCACTTGTCGGCGGTAGATGATGAGGAAGGATCCCCGAGGACCCACGGCACAAATTCTGGAGACAAATGTGCCTTGCGCAAGCCTGCGAGACGAATTCAGCGCGGTTCTTCCGGGGGGCCGAGTAATCCCCGATTAGATATAAAAGGAGCTTAGAAAAATTAGCTTGGAAATCTCTAGCCGTATTAGAGTCTAATGGGTTTTAATAGCAGATCGTACTTTTTTTTTTTTAAGGAATTTGAATATAGTACTTTCCTCCAGTGAAAATTTGACGGAAAGCGATCGATGTTCAACGTTTGCATTCTACTCGAAAATATATTAAGCATCAATTTGATAATGTACGAATCATTTTCTCAATATCTTTCAGAATAGACTGATGAAAAGCATATTTATACGAGCTTTGGGCGAATCGGAGTGTCGCTAGGAGTCATTAGAGCGCGAAAGCGGGGAAATGTTGCGCGACACTTAGCACGCGCGCCCCATTTTCCCGTAATGGACGACGAGAAAGGGCTCGTAAGACCGAAGGGTTGCCCGACGAAGTAGCGTGTAGCTACATAAAAGCCGACGTGTACCTCGCGACGGAATGCTTAACCGGGGAGCCGGAGTTCTCTCTTTGGACGTGCGAGAATATGATACGCCATATACCCGAATAGTGTCCCCGGAATAAGCGTAAAGACGTTGATAAGACACGCCGAGACGTATATAAGCGCGAGGAATATATTCTGAAATATTTCTGAAGTCTATATAAGAGAGTCCTTAGTCGCATTTTCTCGAATTCTTCCAACGTACTGCGCGATCACGTCCTAAGATTTTTCCATATTTTGACATTTCTAAATTTTTTAATATCAGACAATCCTGGCGTCTTTCGCAAAATTTTTAGCTTTGCGAATTCTTGATGCCGCAAATTCCGCTATGGACGGGACGTCCGAGTCTCTCTCCTCTATTCTTATCGCAATATCTTCGTATCGTTCCACGTCGTGTGCCGAGGAGAGGAAGAAGAAAGAAAAAGATTCCCCGCATAACTTAACGCCACTATATAATTTCATGAGGCGGCGACTTTTTGTGGAATTCCGCGGCTGGATGTTCTAGAAAAATTGCGCTACGCCGTATCCCGAAGCATTCTGCCGCGATAATCGTTATCCTTCGTCGAAATACAGGTGTTCTTGCACCCACCGTTTCGCCATCCACTCTTTCCCTTTCTTCCAGCTACGGTAACCGAGCGAGGGGAAAGAGACGAGAAGAACAGAAGAGAATTCTTCGGGGAGGGGAAAGTCGAGGAGGTCGTTTAACGACATGCCATACTCTTCGTGCTTGGCATGCGGGCCTTATTATCCCTTGACAGAGGGTTTCCATAAGGCGCGCTCGCTTTTCCTTCCATGAAAATGGATGAAGATGTCCCCCGCGAGAGGATAAAGAAGCCGCGCCGGTGCGCAGGATTAGACCGTTCGTTTTTATCGTCCTATCGGATACATCTGGATTCCGAGAGCTTGAAGCTGTCCATTTACCTTTCATTTTGATCCTCGTAAAGGATTTGATGAAGCAGTCCTCATTATCGCGTGACAGCTTTTTGAGTGACACACCGAATGAATAACTCAACTCCGATAATTTTGCGGATTAGTTAGGTTACGGAATAGTAAAAAACGTTATTCGCAATATATAAGATTTGTTGCAAGGAATTTGAAACAGAAGTTCTGGTTTGTTCTCTTAAGTTATCAGGAATCCTCTGAATGTTGGCCTCTACACTTTTAACAATGTTCAGTGTCGCGTCTATACGATCATTTTTGTCAATTGTGCTAATTGGTAATCCGAAATTCTCTCCCAAGCTCAAAAAATCTGATATAGATTTTGGAATTACTTTGCTACTAATGTTCATTATCCATTTGGATTTGTCTACGTTATTTAGTGAATGTATATTATTGTTTTGAGAGCGTAGTAAATAATTGAACTTCTTAATTAAACATTTTTTCTTTTGATAACTAAGTAATTTGAGCTTGTGATTGTTAAATTCAAAAAACCTTGTTAAGATGTCGTTCGGTAAAAAATTGACAAGCCTATTTTCTATATTAAAAATCTTAGAATGTAAGAATCTCAAATAAAAATAGGCCAGTCAGGTCGTTTTTTAATAAATTTTATATATTTTTACTCATCACTGGCGACTTCATTTTAATTATTTGATATATAAGATTTGCTTCGAGTCTCGAAGCGCTTTTCCATCTCCGCGAAAAATGGTTTCCAGTCTCTCGCGCGCGCCCGAATACTCTTCACCTTACGTAAACCTTCCATCGAGAGGGGCGTGCTAATAAAATCAACGGTGCAGCTCGCAATTTATGCCGCGTCTTCGAAACGTTACTTGAAATTCAGAAATTCTCAGAAGAGCTGGAAACGGGAACGTGTTTTCTCTCGCGTTTGCGGGACGTTAAAAATCAACAACACCCGGGGACTCTCGTTTACGGAACGGGAATTAATCGCTTATCCGATTACAGGAAATCCCCCTCGATGAAGATCAGTCTTGAAAATGTCGGGAAAGGGTAAGAGGGAGGATGTACGTAATCACGGTGTAGACCTTAACGAGGGCTTTTACAAGCTGCATCCTGACCCGAGTGACACCGCCGCCCCACCATCCCATAAAGTCTTTCTTATCTGAAACTGGGTGGAGGAAGGTTAGACCAGCAGGGAAAGAGGGGAAGGGGGAATCCCTCCTCTCTTCTCCACGGCTGCAAGCTGCGGCGACGCCGTCGTCGCACCCTAATTAGATGATAATCGACTGCAATATCATCGGTGGCCCGCCACGTCGCGACGGGGTCGAAGTAAGGCGTCCGCTCGTTTTACAACGTCCTTCGAGCGAGGGTGAGAAAGAAATTTCCCTCGGCTAGGCGGGGCCTTTAATCGCGCGGTAATGAGGCGGTAATCCCTGAAAGACGTACGAGGACTCCCACGGGGACATACAGCAACGCCATGTCACCCTAGCAACCGTTTCTCCTGGCGAAAAGCTGGGGGGGGGGGCCACGTGGCCCACGTTCGTTATTCTCTCGCCGTATTCGCTGTAACGAGGCCGATTTAGCACAGCAACGCTCATAAAACGCGTTCGCGCGGCCCGCCGGGAAAGCCCCGTTTCCATTTGTCCTAATCAGCCATAAGTTCAGGATACTGTTTGTAAGGCGTAATGAGAGTTGCCACTGGCTTGCCGCATCTCGGTATAAACTACTAGAACCGCACTCTCGACTCGTAAGTTTCGCTGCAATTCACGAGAGGTAACTCGAATTTCGGGATGTAATGGATATACCGTCCGACGGATTCTAGGAGAGGAATCTCTCACTGATATCTTATCTAATCCTTTAATAAAGTCCATATTTTTTCAAACATGAGTATTTGAATTTTTTTATCAAACTTTTTTATTTACACGATATGATACTGTTTTTAAAGAAATTGTTTTATCCAATTAATATTTTATTCAACATTTCTCTAGTTGACATTATCCTGTCTTTTTCAATTTGTGGATTTTAATTGAATTGCTGAGCGGAAGAACAAATTTGCCCCTTTGAGCAAAAGACGAAGAGGCGAGCTTGCGTGTTGACGACACAAAGCGCCTCAGCACTCCTGGAAAAGAATTTATTCGAGTTCGATCAGCGAGTTTTACTTATCATCAGAGGCGACGCCCAAGACAAGGTTGATGATCAAAGAACGTGTCTCTATTTGTTCGCCATTGTAGCGCTTTGATGTTTCTTTTTTTTGTTTGTGCCGGGGCACAAATATATATATATTTCTACTTTGCGTCGCCGAGATAATCGTCCGGTGATCCTCTGATTATTAATCGACCGCCATGCGGAGACCCATTATTTAACCTTTTGCGGAGCTGTGGAAGAAGAGCTGAAACGCAGGCGAAAGTTCCCACGAAGACTGACGAGAAAGTTCGCGGTTACGCTGGGGAAGCTTGCGGATGTGTGTGTCCTACGCCAAGTTTGAGCTACAGGGTGTCTAGAGCATCACACGATCCATAATCGGGCGCACAGATATCAATTGGGGACTCGTCATTGTTCTACGTTTAATTAAGTGTTTCCTCTGAGAATGCTAGATAGACATATGTCTACAGCTATAGAGAGAAAATAAATAAATATCGAATTTTTCCGATTGTCACGATCGATATTACAAAGCTTACAACGCGATGAAGCGTGCACGAAACCCAACGTTCGGCGCAGCCGTTTTTTAGATTCACGTCACGAGAATTCACTGCGAATTGCCATAAAATGGCATTCCGAGAAAACGGTCTGACGAAAGGAGGGGAAAGGGCGGTGGATCGGAGTCCTTTACTCAGGAAACTATTGCGTGGTTCCTTGATATTCCCACACAAGGGACTAGGGTGCTCAGACCCAGACTTCCCCCCTTTCAGCTTGCGCTTAAACGCGACGTATCGCATTTCGTTTCCACGCAAATCGCGCATTAACCTGGCCGGCGAGATTGCCGCCACGCAACGGCTTGATTTAGATTCCTCGAGAGGATATTGCACGTTCCCGGCTCTAATCGGCCGCGAAAATTCGCTCTGAAAAACGTTCTTTCCTCCCCCCGCGCGCGCACGTCGCAATTATTTTAACGGCTTGGAAACCGTTCTCGTGGCTAAAGTCGATAAACGTTCGACAATGTCGAACTATGTGCTATTACTTTCCGACTATTACGCCGACTGTTTCGCGGCAATCGCATTAGTTCTTGATCCGGGAACGATAACCCAGCGGATGGCCATTAGAGTCTCGCGTAAGCGTTTCTTGCCTACAACATGTGTTAGGTCGTCGGGGGGCGCGCGCCCTCTTAATGTTCGGCGGCTTCAAATTGCGTTAACCCTCCCTCCGACTGTTATCGCTCGCTGCGCCGCGATACGATAAATAATTTTTACCTCTATCGTCGGTTTATATTTCGAGAGTTACAACAGGGATTATCCCGGATGTCGCGGCGATCTCCTTCGTGCAAGCGCGCGAATGTACACTCGGTGTTTTTTTTTTATTTTTTTTATTTTTTTAACCACTTCGATTTATTTCTCGGACTCGGTTTTTGTTTTTTATCATTTGCAGCTTCAAAGTACTCGATATATTCGAAATGCGATAAACTCGACTCGCGTCGCTTAAGCCCGCGCGATTGCCTCATTTGTGAGGTCACTCGTCGGAATAAACGGCGGAAATGTTTCCTCGGCTTTCTTTCGTCCTTTTTTCTCTTCTTTTCTCTTTTCTTCCCCCTTTTTTTTGCGCGCCGCGGGAAATTACATATCGGGAAACCGTCGAATCCGTTCGCAACGGTTCTTTTATTGGCTGAGTCGGTTTGCTCGAATCCGCTCGCGTCGGCGAGGATTTTGACGAGAGAGCTTTCCCGTCGGATCGAGAGGCCTGCCGCTCTCACGCCCGAGAGCCCGTTCGCTCACAGAGAAAGAGAGAGAGAGAGAGAGAGAGAGAGAGAGAGGGAGAGAGGGCTTTCCGGCAAGCGGCGGTCGAAGGAAATGGCAGCGCGGCTAACCAACCATCGACCATCGCAGGTATTTCAACATCTTTTTCACCACTCGAGACATTAATCCTCAAAAAAAAGGTTGCCTTTAATTTTATCTTGGAAATATACCTTGAGATTATTGTTTATTCCGACGTTTTTCTTTTCCTTCGCGCTAATATTTATATATTTTGTACTCAGCAAGATCCGGACCCACAACTTAAGCTTCTGATATTCTAATTAAACGAGAAAAAGACTTGTTTATAACGGTGCGTTTCTTTTTTTAATTAATGTGCACATGTCTAGATTGATTAGTGAGGGTGACAATAATGTCTCAGTGCGAGGTTCTCGCGTTGAAGAATCGGAGACCAATCGGTTGAAATAAACCTCTTTTCAAAAAGAGAATTCTAGAATCTGCAAGTTTTTATTTCGTACAAAATATCATGTATATCACTGATTATTTATATATATTGCGTATTAATTCACCGAATTCACGATTAAGTCCGGGGGATGGACAAAGAACCTTACTCGACTAGTTTCGAACGGGCGCGACTAACGCGCACAGAATTCTCAGATTCCCATATCACCTTCTTCGGGACACGGCAACCCCTTAAGCGCCCTTTGAAGTCATTCTTTTCCATTTCCACAGTGCCACAGGCCCGTTTGAGCCCTTTGCATACCCTCACGCTCCGTATGCAGGCTTTATTTGTGCAGACTGATAGAGAGAAGCTCTCCATAAGGCGATCGCGGGTCGGGGAAGAGAGAGAGAGAGAGACAGAGAGAGAGAGAGAGAGAGGGGTGGCTGCCCTCCCGAAGCTTCGGGGGATGGAAAGGGCCGGGTTGAGTCGGTCGTTGAGGGCTGGAGGATGATGCCGTGGTCCCTGGATCGATCCTGGGCCACCACACTACTACCATCTACCACTACTGCTGGAAGCGGCACCCTCGATCCGCCGCAACCATCGAGCACCGGCTAACTACCCTTTTCGTAGATATACGCGCGCACAAACACACACAAACACACACGTACGGATCTTCGCCTCTCCTACGTGATCCTGCACGCTGCGCTCGCGTGTCGTCGCGACACGCTCGAGCGTGTCACGCGTGTGCGTCGACTCATGCATATATATCAAGTGCACGCGTCCCAAGAGGGGGGATGAACGGGGTGAGAGAGAGAGAGAGAGAGAGAGCAGGGGATATTCCCGACGTCATCGCGCCGTACATGTGCGAGCATCGACGGTGTAGTGGCGGGTGTGAATGTTTTACGTGCATGTCGAGCTTAACTCCGGTAAAGTGGATGGATGAATAGATAGACGGATAGGGGAGATGTATTATGATAAAGAAATTATGCTAATGAAGATATTACAAAGAAATTGCGAGCTCCCAATATCGCTCGACGTTTGGTATTTAATGGCTCGTTCTTCGGAGACAAAATGCGTGACGTGATTAGTGCTTGTACACCCTGGCGGGGATATTAAATGTTTAAAATGGAAATGTGTAAAATATCTGTGTTTCAAGGAGAGGAGAGCGGGAGTGCAATTAAATATTTAAATATCAAAATGAGAGAGAATTTAAAGCGCATTAAAGATTAAAATTTAATTTGAATATATTCTTGCTCGCGCTCAAAGTAGGAAGAGAGAGAGAAAGAGAGAGAGAGAGAAGAACGGTCTGTGAGAGATGAACTCTCTCATTTTTAAATTACTCTAATTTTCATGCGCGCCTTCTGCGGGGAATAATCCAGATGGAGAGGCAGGTGTTCTTCGACTCGGGCGTGTAATTTCCTCTTTCCCTTTTTGCGGGCAGAAATTTCGAGCGTCTGACTAGAGCAATCAATCTCGCATCGCGAATCCGCTGATCGAGGGGATATTTTGAGACGCCTCGATTATCGTCTCGCATCCATCCTCTCCACGACGTTTATTGTGTCGAATCATCTTTATCAGGGAGAGGGACGATGCTCGGACACATGTCGCTGCTACGATAAATAGCCGAATGACAAACTAATTTCGAGATGTCGAGATAATCCGCTGTCCCCGATTCTTCGAGATGACGTTGATGAGTTTATAGCCGACGTTAATGAGGCGCGTCTTTATGTCGTTGAAGAGACGGATAATCTTTATCCATTTCTGTATTATTAGTTAACAAAGAGGCTCTTAGCTTCTTAAAGGATTATCCTCCGAGTCTCAAGGTTAATTCCCCATCTTGAAAGTAAAGGCTTAATGGTGAGTTAATTTCGCGACATCGCCGTAATGGGAAGCTAATGCTTTCGCGTGTCGCGTCGTCGAGAATATTTTCGATTAATATTTCGCGATACTTTTACATTTATTCGACAAAAGAAAACGATTTTTATGAAGCCGTCGGCAATTCTCTCCCGGCGAGGAGTTTTCAGTTTCCGCGAGTCGCTTCGCGACAAAAGTTCTCGATCGTCTCTCTCCGGCGTTATATGCATAAAAAATTTATGCGAATCGCGAAATTTTCTCGCCAACAACGGCGATGCGTCGGTCTCGGATTTACCCCGATGTTATTACGTGACATGCCTTGAGAAACGCGAGAGATCGATCCGTACGAGGGTGGAACAAGTCGGTCGCGGGGCGAAAATTCCCGGCATTAAGTCGCCGCTAATTCCCACGAAGACAATAACACTTCTTCTTCTTGGGCGCCATCCTAAGCTCTGGCCGAGCCATTTTGCGGTCCAGGCTGTCGGAAGTTACCTCATATTTATCGCGGCCATTGCGTGAATGCTGTAGGGACGAAGGGCGCAGAACGAGCATTCATGCATCCTCCCGAATTTTGAGGGAGAGAGAATTCATTATTTAAAAAGCACAGCGCCGCTTCTCTCTCTCTCTCTCTCTCTCTCTCTCTCTCTCTCTCTCTCTCGCGCGAATTAAAGTTTAGAACGCGTGCGTGTGTGTGTGTGTGTGCGCGAGATGATATGAAATATAAATTATATTCGCTGTGATTTGATATTTTTATTATGTTCTGTCTGATGCGACAAAGGCCTCCACTGAAAAAAAATTGTATTCTCATTTTAAGAATTTCCCGCTTATTTTTAGAATACTCTGTTCTAAAATAGGTGTCAAAAGGATCCTCGTACCTTAAGAGGGGAATCCTCTAAAGATTAGTATCAGATATTCCTAATTTATAAAAATTTAGAAATAGGATTTTTTCTTTTTTTTACATTAACAAAGGTACAAAGTGAACACTCTTTTTAAGTCGCTCAAGTCTTCTTTTTCGAGCCACTTATTAGCCTCGTCCATTCTTCTAATAAACTAAAACCATTCAGTGGCAAACACTGCACTGTAAATTGCAACACTATATAACCATATACGTTGCTGCAACAATGTGACCATAGAAGGCCAAATGAACGGTCCGCATAGAAAAACATATACGACTGTTTATTATTAACACACACAAAGAATATATTCTTAGTTTCACAGGATGTTCTACAAACACTGAAGAATATCTGTTAAGAGGGATTTTATATAGTATACAGTCCTCTTGCTTCGAGAATGCAATTTTTTCAGTGTCGATGTCACTGTATCAAAAGTGATGAGGCGCTTCGAGGGTTCAATGTCGCGGAAAAAATTCGAGCTCCACTGCAAAAAACCCGAGGTCGCAATCATTGAGCCGAAAGATGAAAGCGAGTGCGCGTCCATCGAAGCACGTCGTCCTCACCCCCTTTTTATACCCCGAACTACTTAATGCCGTTGTTCTGAATCTCTTTCCGTTTGCTATCAGGGCGAATAAATTCGGTAGCGGCGATAATTAACGAAACGATATTTCCGTGAGTTTTCCGAAGGTATTATTAGATAAGAGATTGTGGAGGAGCGGGCGCGTGATGCAAGAGTATAATTCCCGGGTAAGGACAATTCCGACAAGGAGAATTCCGAATAGCGATCGCTCGCGGCTCTCTCTCTCTCTCTCTCTCTCTCTCTCGCCGCGACCGGATCGTCGCGAAACTTATGCGACGACGAAATTGCGAGAACGAGAGAGAAACCGCCATCTTTCCGCCGATGTGTAGTTCGGTAAGAGGATTTCCGCCTTTGCGCGAACGATGCACGCCGGGCGCGTTCAATTTTCTGCTTTTGTCCGCTCCTAATTACGAATTTCGTAGCTGTAATGTTGTTAGAAGTTGACGCGCGCTCTCTCGCGCCTCGCTTCGCTCGCGCGGTTCCGACGTTTGCGTCTCTCTGGTAATTTGCTTAATAATATAATTTACATCGTAATAAACCTTTCACTCGGCGCCGTAAACTTTGTCTGATATATTTCTTTGTGTGTCTGATAATTCAGCGTCTACTAGAGGGGGGTGGTGAGGGGGTGGTGAGGGGGTGCTTGTCCTCCTCGCTAATTAATGACGGAATATTATGATGTCACGTTCGCGTCGTGTTTTTTTTAATGTAATATATATATATATATATAAAAGAGTATGTCGATATAAAATATTTATAAGCTTCTCCGTATATATTTAGCGAATCGTTAATAGACGGGTCCGTAACTAGCGGAAGTAACGAGAAACCTAGTAAGCTCTTAATCTGCAGAAGCTCTGCAGACTTTCCGACACTTTGCGACGCCGCTTTTATTGAGTTAAGCAAGGCGGATTATCAGAAGTGATACACTTCAGCCGGCACAGTCCGCATAGCCGAGCAGGCCGTGCTAGATAGCGGGAGGGCGAGAGGGTGGGCGGGGGATGTCTGCTTCATTATCTAATTTAGTGCCAGTCCCGAGGACGCTTGCGGCACATCGGCTAACCTATTCGATCCTTTTTCGCCCCGGGCTCCCGAGGGACTCGGGATAATTTAAGTCCCGCATTGGATGGGGAAACTCGTGCCGTACGGCGAACGAAGTTAAATATCTAAATTTCTTCGCCACCCCCGGAGGAGAAATTCGACGAACCGTCGTTCTGGTGATATATCCCTCCCTAGTACAAAAAAACGGACATGCTTTTTTTTTAGGTTAGGGTTAGGTTAGGTTAGGTTGGGTAGAATAATCGAGGGTAGAGTTCGTGAGGGTAGAGTTTTCACTCTCTCTCTCTTTCTCTCTCTCTCTCTCTCTCTCTCTCTCTCTCTTTTGCCATTTTATACACCGTCATCTCTGCCAGTAGTATCGCTGGTGGGAAATTTGCGGTCGGGATATCGAAATACCCGAAAACGGAGCTGTCAGAGGACTAATTAGTTTATTTTCCCGTCGGCGGAATAGTGTTATCGAGTTCGCTCTGTATCAGCGTTACGCTGATCGAGCGTGTAATATCCGTCGTGTACGGCTTCTCTATCCTAGGTAAATGTAAATATTAACTTAACGCTCTCAAACACGATCCATTCTCCGGTCGCGGCCGCGCGAAAGCAAAGATAGGAGAGCAACTGAGAAGGGATGCTGGAATGTCTCTCCCGAAAATTTTGCCCCAAGAGAAACCTGTTATTAAAGAGACGTAATTTAAGAGGAACGATTTTTCCAACGATATTAAAGCTTTATTAATTAATCGAGTATATTTCAGTCTCTCTCAATTATTTTTCTGACGAAGAGAGAGAGAGAGAGAACGTAAAGTGAATCAAAATATACAGGTTTGATGTTTCATTTCAATATTTATTTTTTTCGCTAAAACTTGATTAATTATATACAAATACGCACACGAAGAATTAAAAATGCTAGCTTGCGGTATATTTTGTGGTCTTTTAATATGTAGCGGTATATAACTACGAAACGAACTTCAAACCGCGTTTACGTGCAGTAGATTGGGACGCGCCCTTATATGAGAGAGAGACTTACAATCAGATACATAAAAAGATTGAGCTGCAATCGTTCCGCGGAATATCAGCGATTCGATTCTCAACGAGCGTCGCTCTGCCTGACTTTTATTGGGGAATAAAATACTTCTAGTGGCCCTTCCAACCGAAAGTAATGATCCCTATAGAGTGCACTTTGGGGGAGGAGCATTAAAGGCGCACGGGATCTCATTGTATTTACTTCCCCGCGAATTTCCCTAGAAACCGACGGTTTTCGCGAGCGGCGTGGTTGGTAACCAGCAATTAAGTTGCCAGTTTCGATGCCAGTCGGTTTCGCAACCCCAGCTATGTAATGTTGCACTTAATAAACCAGTTACGACGCTCCGTTCAAGGGCTTCGCGAGGGTTTGCCTTATTCGGGTCTCCCGATTGAAATTTTACGTTATTTGAATCTCTCCGAGTGGCACGTATGTATGTGAGTTTCTCTAAACGGAAATCCGACGCATGAAATCACGCATAAAATCAACGAAACGACACAACGCACCCTTTTCTTTTTTATCTTATTGAAAAATTTTACAATATATTATTACAATATATACAATGAAGTTATACATTAGGATATGTTCAGAGATTTCTCTCGCAATTTTTTAAAATTATTTAATCAGCGACCGCGATATTAAATCTTGAAATCGTCGACGAGAAAGCTTTGACTCGCGTATGTGCATTTGTATTTCACGGTAACTCGCTTATGAAACTGTGCGCGCACACGTGTGTGAGCGCAACCATTTCTACGAGCAAATGGCGAACACGATTTCCGAGCATAATTTCCTCAAATTATGTTAAATCCGAATCCAGGTTGCATTTTAGTGTGAAAGAGAAAGAGAGAGAGAGAGAGAGCGCTTGAAAATAGAGTAAATAAAGAAGCATAAAGAAGTCGACCGACAGCAAATAAATGCACAGTCGCCTCTGCATGTAATTTAGATTAAAATATTAAAATCTAAAACACATTGCACTCCTCCGGCGAATAAATAAAAATTGCAGTACTGTCAAAATGATCTCCAAAATATACAGCATATATATTCATATAACAGGAGATTTTGTATGCGATTCTACCGCGCTTCTATTTACTAAATTACATTGCGGCGTAAATAAATCTGGTGGTATCATTTCGCGTATGTGTGTGTGTGTGTGTTGCATTATGAACATATTAATTATTCTCGTACATCGGTATCGTTTTAATTGCGCTTTACGGAATTTTAGGACTATAATGCGCGACGGATTTTGAAACAGAAGGAATGTGTAATTTAAATAAAGGCAATCCCGACGTTAAATAAACATGTAGAAGGATTGTCGGATCTCTACCCGAATGTAAATTATCGATCGTTCAGTAAATTATTGTCACAAGTGGATTATTAACAGCCATGTTGCATCATTACCAGCTTGTTGACGGATCCCTCTCTCCGGCTTGTAAATCTATAGCTATAGCTGTCGAGGAGCAATAATACAATTACAAACTATTGAGCCAGTTTCAGTGATTTACTATTTGGATTATCGCAGATTTGCATATCCGGCGATACACTATCGAGAGCGCATCCGTTACTGAGTTTTCGAGTTCCAGTTTTATGCGGACATTATAGAGGCGCGATAGTAAACCGTACAATAAGTATGGGAGAGACTAAGTTGATGAGAGTAAATTAATAACACGGTTAAAAAAAAAAAAAAAAAAAAAAGAAATCACTTCTCGTAACTTTTTTGACGCTGAATATGATTCTGATTTTTAAATTGCTCCAGCACATTACAATTTTGAGAAATTTGCAATTAAATTGCATTTTGTTATATCACAGCTATATAATAAATGTGCCATGTTGGAGAAGTTCTATTGCAATAAAAATTAAGTATGTTGTTAAAACTTTAAGTATGTTGTTAAAACTTTCAGCCCTCAAAAGATATTTGTTGTGTCGAGTATGATTAAATAAGATATTTAAATTCGTATTCAGCAACTTAAAAACCCTTCAGTTTGTATAAACATAATTGAAAACTATTTGTGATAGATTCGAATTATCTAATTCGCAACTTTTCCGCAATAGATCTCATTGTTAATCATAATCGACAATAAATTCCTTTTGAAAACTAAAAGTTCTAACGATATACTTATATTTAATATGTAATACAATTTCTTCAATACGTCACATAGTTATAATATAACAAAATATATTAAAATAATCCTTTTTGGCAACTTGAACTGCAAATTTCTCAAAATTGTGACATGATAGATTAATTTAAAAATCGGAATCGTATTCAGCATCAAATAAATTATAAAGTGTATTATTTTCGAAAAACAGTTATTCTTGTTAAACTGTATAATTATTATTAGAAACTATAGGATGGGACAAAGAGAGAATTTCATGTAGTATCATTATATTTAATTCTATATAATTTATAGTATCATAATAATTATAGTATTATTATATTAATTTTATATATAGTATCAAAATAATTATAGTATCATTATATTAATTTTATATATAGTATCATTATATTTAACAATTTGAATCAGAGTTTAAGATATTCAGTAAAATGCGTATGAAAATTTCACGCATTTTCCTGACTTTAATAATATTTTCAAATTTTATATCACATGACAACAAAAATAAAACAAAGAGCCTCTCTCTCTCTCTCTCTCTTTGGTAGAACGAGAAAATGTTTTTGATAGTATAAACTAAATTTTGATGTCTACAGTGAATCATATATTTGCAGTATATTTAATCGTAAAACTGCACGAGCATGTCTAATGCCAATGTATTTCTGTATATAACGTGTTATACGGCGCATTCGCGAATCCGATGATACGTCGATAATATTGTTAAGCTTCAAAAATCGGGCATCCGCGCTGACGATGATAAACGATTCGGGCCAAATAAATGCGAAATCCATAATCACGCATTTGCCCGGTAAGCCTCGAAACGAAATTTGCGCCCGCACCGGTCGATCATTGGGATAATTGGGTAAACATCGCATATAAATAAAACTTAATTGGCGAACACACAAAGTCACCGTCCGAATAATTAAGTGCGAAATGATCGGCGAATTCGAAATCCCCTCTATACGTGTAATAAAATGTTAAAAGGAATGGAAAATTCTCTTGTCGTCGTTATTTAAATTTCGAGATCGCGTATTAATCGAGGACGAGGCTTTGAAAGGGAATCGCCTTAGTTGAGAAAGAAGAGAGAGAGGAGAATCGCGACGAAATGGCTCTTAAATCGCAATCGTCCGGAAATGCTTTCCTTATGTAACATTATTACCTTTGTATGATTTTGCCGGAATAATGTCCAAAGAATATCGATCACAAAAATTCGCTCTCTTCGAGATATATAAATTTGAAAGATTTTATGAAACGGAAAAAAGAGAGTATTTCTTCTGCATAGCCATATGTTGCATGAGATTGTTTCGCAAATCGGATCCTCTCTATATGTATGGATGTGTGTATAGGTAATCCGATATAAAATAATCTATCGATCTATGTATAGCTTGGACAAACATTACGCGACGAAACGACGACGGCCAAGTTGCTCAACTACATTCTCTCGCTATTTCGGGTCGCGTTATTGCATCCGTGTCGTTTCGTCTCATTAGAGCACCCACACATAGAGTAGACTAGCTCGCGATGTGCATCGATTCGTCATCAAAGCGTCCCGCAATTCCGTCAAACAAAGTTGGAGCGTAATAGCGAGTGGCTCGCGTGTTCGCAGGTTGTGAAGCCGACGCGTGTATACACGTTCTGCTATATGCCAACGTCATTTCCACGTGTGTAGCTACATCGGATTACGTCGTGGCAGGTCCGATGCCCTTCCTTCCGCGTACTCGGGATTTATTGAATCTTTTCAATCCCATTGGCGCTTTTTACCGTCTCGTTTTCCTTAGATAAGGTTATCTTTTTTTTTTTTTTTTTGCTTCCGCGCAACAAACTGCTTTAATTTTTTTTGTACATCTTTATATCGATAATGAGAGAGAGAGTGTGTGTGTGAAATGATGGAATCGTATAGTTTTTATTTGTATCTCTTTAAAAGTTTCACTTTTCCAGCAAAACCTCTTGGTGTGAGTTTATCTATCTCTTTTCCTCTTTTCAATTTTATCCATAAATTCGAATCTGAAAATCTCCAAGCTTATTGAATTGCAGCTGGGCGCTGTACATTCACACTTATTTATGTAAATTTTCTTGTTACATATTTCTCGATATGAACATGTATTACTGTACATCTGAGAGGATTTATTTCCCGCGAAGCATAATAAAATCCTCATCCTCCCCTTCCTGTTTCTCCGTCTCTCTCTCTCTCTCTCTCTCTCTCTCTCTCTTTTTCGACATTTATTTTACTTTGCTCTAGTGGATATTCCTATTTGTCCATCTGTTCTATCTGCCCCTGTTTCCTTTTCCACTGTGCTCCATTCTGCTTTTTATTCCATTCACTCTGCGTGCTTCTCCTATATCTCTACCAGTTTCTCTCTCTCTCTCTCTCTCTCTCTCTCTCTCTCTCTCTCTCTCTCTCTCTCTCTCTCTCTCTCTCTCTCTCTCTCTCTCTCTCTCTCTCTTTTTCTCTAATTCCCTTTCTCTCTCTCTCCTTTCGCTCAATCCATCTATTTCCCTGTCAACGAGTACAAGGAGCGGGAAAGTCGGTAATGTCGGACGTATATATCGCGGGTTTCACGGGTCGGCTGTCAAACTCCACTCGGGACTTCCTTTTCCCGCGCTCGTGACACGCGACATCGCGAGCCGTTTTGTTCTGCCATATTGTCGGGAACTATCTCGACGATGCGTTTTGACGACTGCGGCCCGTCCAATGCACGAGCGGTTCCGGTTTCCTCGGGTATCCGGCAATTCCGTTTGTCTCTCTCTCTCTTTCGCTCGCTGCAGTCCGTCGCACATTTATCGCGCTCGTTGCCGCAAGCGCAAATTCGAATCGCGCTATGCGAAAATTGCGCAGGAATTTAATTCTACGCTTAATTTACTCCATCTCGGGGATACGTTACCAATGTAATCGAGCGTAGATGACTTTTATAGGAGCGAAACAGAGAGCGCCAATTTTCGATTATCATTTTCATCAGGCAGATAGTGCGAGAGGCTATATGGAAATAAAGTTTATTGAGAGAAGAGTTTTTATTTTCTCTTCTCTTTCGTGTCGATACTGAAACTAATTATCTTTCACGAGAAAGAGAGAGAGAGAGAGATTAGATGTATCTGAAAAGGTAATCGATCATCTCTCCTCCCTTCAAATCTTTTAATTTATCAAGTCTTAACATACAAGAGGGGATACTACAAAGACTTCGTAAATTCCTCTGAAATTTTTTGTCTGGTGAAAATTAATTATGCCTTCGGAACTCTTTGCAGGCTCAATTCCCAAGTAAATGATGCTTCCGTTTTTGCCTCTTTCGAATGTCTTGACTCGCATAAAATCGTAAAGCAACAAATTGATAAATCATAATCAAGCAGAAGAGTCATCTTGCAGAGAAAGAGAGAGAGAGAGAGAGAGAATCCCGTCTTTCATTTCTTATTTTTATATTTTATTATGTTTTCTAAATTTATGTAAAACCTCGGTGCACAGACGGAATGTAGGGGAAAAGGACGTAATGTACAGCCGGCCCTCGATTCGAACGACCCTTCC
The DNA here is from genome assembly GCA_963971435.1 of Lasius platythorax. Taxonomy (NCBI): domain Eukaryota; kingdom Metazoa; phylum Arthropoda; class Insecta; order Hymenoptera; family Formicidae; genus Lasius; species Lasius platythorax. The sequence goes on from OZ020537.1 coordinate 14,667,442, forward strand.
TTCTGGAAGGAAAGATCGACTTGGAATTCGAAGAATAAATTCCCGATAGGGAATAAATTCTATATATATATATATTGATCGCCGGCTTCGTGTATGGGCCGGCATGTATACATGCGCGGATAAAAACCGAGGAGCTGCCATTACCGGGTGATTGATGGAGCGTTTGGGGGTGGAGTTGCGGCGAAAAAAAAAAAAAAAAAAAGAGTTGGCAGCTTCGGTCGAGCGGCACTCGGCCTGAGTGTACGCGCGAACGGTAGCCCCATAGTGGTCAAAGTAAATATCCATTGTTGATTGTCGCTCAGAGATTGTTTTCCGAACGCATTGCTGATTCTGCGTACTTTCGTTGAGCATCGCGAACGAACGCGATCCGCACGGGATATATGTAGGATCACAATAGTCAGTAAGTCGGCGCCCTCTCCTCTTAAAGACATAGGTTTTTCCCGAGCAGAGAAAAAAGGCAGAGATTTCATTTGGACACATTGCGATTAGACACAACCACTCATATCGACCGGTGCCTAGAGTAACCAGCACAATTGACCAATCAGAGAGAGTCCTGTGTTTAATTGACCGATAAACAATGTGTCCAATTGAAGGCCACCTGAGGAAAAATATTGGGACCCTATCTAGGATCCCTCTCAGTAGGCAGCCACTCTGCCACTGACAATGAGCCACTCGTCGCCCCATTCCACCTTATTCTTCTTTCCGCTCGCTTACATATTCTCTACACATATATTTATAGAGTGGTGAATTGACGTATGTGAAACCCGGGAGAGAGAGAGATTCGCGATACCGTTTCTCCTGCAAGAGAATAGAGTCAACATCGATGCTCGAAGTTCGAACGTTCTTTTACGATAATAGAGTTCCGTTCGTTTACTGAGATAACGAGAGCCAAGGATAAAAGTTACAAAAAGGATATCAGAGCCACTTAGACACGAGCGCGAGAGAACTTTATAAATATTTTCGCAGGATACCCCCTTTCTCTCTCGCTCTATATATATATATATGGAGGTAAATTGACTCGCGAAGCGTCAGTGTATCACGAAGCGATGCCGATCGCAGAGGGATCGCGACTATTAGTGGGCAAAGTTGAAAACTAGGTGGATGTTGGTCTAGGTCGCGTGGCCGAGTTTTACAGCGAGATTATTGCGGCGTGTGCACGCACACGTTTGTGTTATGTAGCTGTGTGAGCACGGGAAATGCTTCCTCTACTCACCGTTACCGCACGCGGAGGTAATTGAATCCGGCGATGAATTGAATAACGGTGCAACCGAATGCCGCGAAGTGGATCAGATCGCGAGCCGGTCGCTATTGCAGCGACGTGTTGGAAATAGAAGAATAGGAACGAGAGAAGGGGCTCGGTGGTACCTGACGAAGGAGGAGTCCGTATTGCGAGGGGAAAGTTGGCTGGTCATTTTTTTTTGGATGGTCGGTTCGCGCAGTTTTTTAAGTAAATTTATCTCGGATATATTTTTTCCCTCCGCGCGCTCTGCAAAAGTTAAATATATTGGAAAAAATAACGCGCGCAAAACGTAAATATACTACAATAATATACTGCGATAAATCAAGAAAAATCACTTTTGATATCAATGTTTAATCAGGATTAACGTCCAGACTCAGTATGTCAAGATTAATATTTGTCCCGACGCGCTATATATTTTTTGATAAAAATCCAGATTTTTTTTTATTTACTGTATACGATATGAGGTATAATCCTGTTAATTGAATTTCAAATATAAAAACACCGATGATCAAGTTTTAATAATCCATTTTTGGATTACGAGAATCGAAATCGTGCGGAGATGAAAGGGTTAATATCTAAAAGGGATGGCTTTTAGTTTACGAGCCGGAAATCTTTCGCATATACTCTCGAAAAACGATGTTTTTTCAAATTACCGAAAAAGCTCCGGGGACTTTGAGAACCCGCGTTACCGCGTTCGCGGTATAAAATCGCATTCTGCGCGTCAGCGAGTTTCCCAGCGCGCGGATTAGCGCGATTTTCGCGCGAGGTGATTATTCCGCGACGTCCGTCCCGGCGCGACGCGCGTAAGCGGAACGATAAAAGCTACTTTTTTTCCCCCTCCCCCTCAAAAAAAACTTTTCAACCGCAGAATGTACGATAATGGCGCGACGACGGTGCCGATAAAATTTGATGGCAAATAGTTTAGTAGAAAATGGCCCCTCTATCTTTCTCGAGGGGAAAATGGCTATTCTCGAAAATGTAATCCACCCCCGGGTGAGAGAGATATAAAAAAAGAGCGAGAAATCTCTCTCTCTCTCTCTCTCTCTCGGTGTGCTTTTGCACCAATCGTACAAACGCTTTGTATCTGTTACTGTTTATCTACAATGCGGATACACGCGAGAAATAAACGGGGGCGAGCATCGGTCGAGGAGAGTTATTGTTATAACCGATACCGCGAAAGTTATTTTCGCGTAACAAATATAAATGGTATACGCTCGCGAAAACTCGACTTAAATTTCTGCCACTCATGATCGCGAAAATAGCCGATTCCACCGATCGCCGATCGCCGATATTTTTCAACCTGGATATTTATTCGGTGCTATCATGGGGCGTACGTGCCTCATGTGCTCGCTATATCGCGACGTCGATCGGTGGGCGCCTTCGCTTAAAGTGGTAGCCGTCGATTTGGATGGATTCTATGGGGTGTTAAAGGAATATATCGAATTATTAGGAATTATTAATACCTTTTTCTTCTTTTCTCATTTGTAACAATTATCGAGATCATTATTTTTTTTTCTCCGCGTTACATCAAATTACATTACGTTGTTCTGTATATTCTTGTACAATCTTTGATCAATCTTGCATCAACAAAGATACAATTGAGGCAATTTATATTAGTTTGGATACGCCGAAGATGTATCGACCTGAAAGGGGAAAAATGAACCTGAAAATAATTTTCTCTCTTTTTATCAACGTGCTTCGAGACACCCGGTAGATTCAGTTACGATGCTGGACGCTTTCGAGAAGCGTCGGCGTGAATTTCCCCGATGCGTTTCTCTACTTGGATACCAAGCCTCTCGCCATTGTTGAGCGTACGTGACCACGTGCGCCAGCTCGCATTAAACTTAAATTAAATCGCGCGTCGAGAGAGAGAGAGAGAGAGAAATACTGAAAGAGAGAAAGGTGGAGGGATGAAGAGAGATGAAGGAAGAAGAGAATAGAGCTGGTAAAGATACAGAGTGCACTCTGCAGAGACCAGTGCATCGAAAGACTCGCTGCATTTTCCCAACCGTTGCTGCTGTCGTTGATGCCTGTGGTAAATGCGCGGTACAACATACGGTACGGCGGATTTCATGATAAAAATACGGAATTAGTGCCAGGAGGGCACAGTAGTACCGCGGCCAGTATTATTAATGCACGTTCATGAAATTGTGAAGCCGCTGCAGCACGAGCCGTGTAATCATGTTTACTATAATATATATCGCGAGCTTTTAATTTCTCATAACGGGGTTTACTAAACGAGGGAGACGAGAATTTTCCACAGATATCACCGCGAAATACAACATAATTGATACTCTTAGAATATAAACGGGCGAGCGATTCTTTTGAAACGTGCGAGTAATTGTATAAATTATACCGTCAATTTATGTTTCATTTCGGATATTGAAATATCCAGTCAGATTTGAAGGGATTAATCTAACGGTTTACCTTTGTATTCCGCGTTCTCGATGGACGAATACGATCATTTTTGCGACACATTTTTTACATTACTTTTCGGCGGCTGAAAGCATTTTATACGGCCAGTCTGCAAATAAGTGAAACTTCTCGCGAGTGAAAAATCTGTATTTCGCCGATATTTCCGAATTATTAGCCCGATGTTCAACGCCGACGGAAATAAATTCCATCTATGTACGTGCTATACTCTCTTTTCATCCCTTTTTTTTTCGCTCTCCGAATCACCGCCATCGAACGCATAATACGGCGGCGAGAGGGAGCGGGGGCATTTCCTTAAAAAAAAAAAAAAAAAAAAAAAAAAAGGGGGAAGCGGGCCGAACTGCTCGCTTATCCTTTCTTTTTTTTTTTTTTTGTAGAAGCAGTATTCTCTCTGAAAAAGAGCTGTACATACCCTTTCGGCGGCGTCTAACGGCGGAGGAAGGAAAATGGGAGGATGCGAAATGACCGGCCGATCCATTTTCTTCGGTCGCGTCTGTTCGTTATGTCTTTTTCCACTTTTCCCCTTTTCCACGGTCGCCGCTCAAAACAATGGTCCCGCGTCCTGCAGGGAAAATATTCCCGCTCGTTCGCAAAAAAAGGCCGGTCGGCTAGAATAAACAGCAGCCAGCGTCAGTAGTAATCGGCGCGAGCATCGTTATGGGGGATGAAGGGGGGTGAAGGGGGAGGGGGAGGGAAGTCATTGCGGGAAACTACCTCGAGATAGTTTGAATTTATTGGCTCTTGTTTCGTGACGTGCGCCAAAGTTACGACGTCTGATATCTAAGACAGCCAAGTGTTTTCGAGAAAATGTCCTGGAGATTATTTTTCCCGAGAAAAATCTTTTTTTTTTTTTCTTTGGAAAATTAATTATTTTTTCCACACACACACACACACGTACATACATACACAGCAAGATTGATTATTTCTTTCTCGGAAAGACACTACGCGGACGTGTCTCACCCCCTTTTGCCGAGTCTCCCTGCCACCCTCTGTTCTAGGAATCCTTTTTGCGGTTTCCCCGCACGGTGGAAAGCTCGTAATTCTTCTGACGACATCGCGAGACGTTTCATTAAGCTTCTCCCGCCGGTCTTAATTTATTAACGAGCCGCGCCGGAGGTAAATAAATTATCCCCTTTGCCGTGTAGGAAATTCGGCGGCTCGATTAATCGCGTCGAACAATCGACGCGCACGGACGTCGGGACGCGTTATTCCACGTGTCACGATTAATCAATCGCCGATTAATTACGGTAATTGACGAACAGGAGGGCCCGTTAATCAGTCGCCGCGATTATCGCGCGGAAATTAGCGCGGCCATCATTTTCGATTGTGAGAAAGATCTCCACACACAGCTTTAGGCAACATCTCTCTCTCTCTCTCTCTGCATTATTATTAAAAATATATAGCACCCTCCGTTTATTGTATTTATTCGATATAAAGATGATTCTCAGATAAGTAATATGGGTGTAAGTGTAAGTGAAGGACGGTCTAAAAAAATATCTCGCTTCTCAGATCGGAGTTTCCACCGCAATTATTTTCACGTTTCTCGAGAGTGGCGTAATGTAAATTGTTCGTTGCACTCTCCAGCGTGCTGACATTTCCGGAAGGATTATTAATAGCTCATCTACCGTATCTCAGATAAACTTTCCTTCATTGTGACGTGAATGATAAATAAGAAGCCTCCTATATAATTACCACTTTGTTCTGCATCTCATAATTACGTCCAAAGCGAATGAAATGATGAGAACAGCGAATAACGTTGATTTGACATCCGCGATGTGCGCCTCGCCTGTATTAATGAGTAATTCCCTTCTCGTTATAATTAATTGATAAAATAAACATTTCGTTTTATTCCCTGCGAATGTAAGCGAAATGTTGAATAATTAACACTTATTTCAAATTTTTGCTCGATATTTATTAATTTATTATGCAAATTATTGCTCGTAAAATATTTTATTTTGTAATTATTTTAGTTCGTAATTATCACCTAATTCTGTTATATAATTTTGATATAATTTTAATGCTGCTTTATCAGTTTATTTGCTGCTTGTAATCCTTGTTAGTAATCGTTACATCCCCGACTTCGCGGAGGATATAAAGTTACGGGAAACGCAATACTTGTTCCACCATATAATGTGTGCTCTATTTATTCTCTAACGTTAACAATCTGTCAATTAAATAGATTTCGATGTTCGATGCAATTACATTGATTGCACGCGAATGTCTGGAAAATGTGAGCCGCTTTATCAACTGCGAACGCGCAAATAATCTTCGTTTAAGTGATTTTGGCCCCGAGAGAAACTTTGAAAGAAAGTAACCGGGGAAGATCTCCCACACCATGCGCCGGGGAGTCCTTTTAATTAATTAATTAAGAGTTTATCTCCGCGTCGAGAGTTTATCGTTGTGATCTAATTAACGGATTCGAACTCGTTTGGTCGAACTCGCTCTTTCGGGATTTATTTATCAGAAAATATAAATGTTGATCTTGCCGTGGATTATTCGCCCGTAAATTGGATTAATAAAGGAGACTTTGTCTCTCCCTCCGGTTGCGAAGCGACGTGAAACGCAGCGTAACGGGAAATATATTAATTAATAGTTTACCTTGCCCCGCCATTGAATAAGTTTGCAGTAAACCGCTGTAAACCAATTAACGGTTGAACAGAAATAAGCGCTGGTGCTTCCTGTATTTGCATTACAAATGTGGAAATAGTTTTTGTCTCGTTAATGAAGAAGAAACTCTCAAAGAAACTATTTGCATTCGCATCGGAAAGTGTATACTAATTCGTTAATTAGTTGCGTGTCTGTATTATACTTGTTACATATAATTACGTTAATCAATTTAATTATTATAGCGCGTGTATTTGATTTTTAATTATTTGACGATTAGAGGAGATCTCGATTTTGCTGACGATGCCTTATTATTATGTCGCGTCATCATCGTAAGCGGCCAGCCTCGATAACACGACCGTCCTGTATATCGCTGGGCGAATAATTAGGGAGATTAATTAACGAAATGCGGGACGGATTGGCAGGTGCTTGCGACAGGATTACGCGCGGCGGATTTAATCCGCTTCGACGTGCCTGCCAACGTCTGCTGACGTGCGAAATGCTGCCTGATCACAATTGGCGGTCGTAAAAAAAGTCGACGGGGGCTTTCGAGGATTTATGAACAATACCCGGCGGCGAAGGAAGGAGCATCGTCCTGTCCGGACAAAGGAGCGAGATCGCTCGATTCTTTCGAACTCGAAGTTCGGTGATCTCCCCGTCGCTTCGTTCGCAATTATTTTCCTTTTCTTTTTTTTTTTTTTTTTCCTTTACCCTCCACCGCGCTTTTCCTCCCTTTCTCCGCGCCTCCCCCCCCCCACCCTCTCACCCCTGGTTGTATAAATGGACGTCGCGATTAAACGGACGGACGAGAATTGTTCGGACTCATCGCGCGGCCGAACAAAAGCCGCGTCTCGTATTTTTATTTTCGCCCGATGCCCGGCATGTTGTTATCAGGAGGAGACAGTGCGACGAAAGAGAGCGTCCGAAACGGTTTCAGTTCGAACCGACAACCATAGAAATGAGATTGCGTAATCGAGTAATCACGGGGGGAAGAAGTAGAGTTGCGTTCGTTGCGTAATTTCGCGAAATTTCTGTTGACCCGATCTCTTTCATCGCTAATTCGCAGCAAATTTGGATCATTCTCTTTCGTAATAGAGTGAGGAAAAATGGAGACGAACGCGAAACTGTACGTATGTATGTAGGAGGGTAAAAAAAAATTAGCGTTCGTTATTCGCGAAACAATTAGGGCGAGATTGCATGCGCGAGTCGCTCGCCTCCGCGAATTTTCTTGATTTCACGACCTCTTGCTTTTCGGAGAAGACTCCTCTCGGACTCTTAATTCTCCCGAGAATCCTTTTAATTTTCAATGTTAAATGACTGCGCAATCGGGGTTGACTACGCTCGAATTCACTCTGTACGGATCGTTCTTGCTGTTTTCTTCCAGCGAGCCCGGTATAAATCCTTCATCTCGCCGACTTCTGGGCGTCGCGACGCTTTTGACATCCGTGATTTGGGAGCGAAATTTAGGTTGACGTAAAAATGTAACTCGATTCAGTTAATCCTTTCATCCTTGCGCGTCTCTCTCTCTCTCTCTCTCTCTCTCTCTCTCTCTCTCTCTCTCTCTCACTTCAATAAAGTTTCAGTCAATCCCTTTTTCTCTCTACGTTTGAAGTCACCCGAGTCGTTTATTTACTACGGCTTAATCCTTCAGCGAGCTGTATTAATCATTAAAACCGACAGCCGCGCAGATACAAGGCTTTTAGCGATGAATGGCATCAAGTCGACCTTAAATCTCAAATCGCTTGTAAGTATCGCCGTCGTCAGAAACTTGCAGAGACCTGCGCGAGGCTTTTAACCGTCATATTCCACTTCTCCAGCTGAATACCGGACGAACCTCTTTCCCGTCTCTCGCTTCAACTTCCACCCCCTTTCTTCGCCCCCTTTCGCGTGATCGCGAGATCCGCTTGGGCTGAAGTGCACGTGACCTCGATGTCACGCTCCTTTCTTCGGTTGGCTTCGCCAGTCTCTCTGGAAGAGAGACTGAATTACGAAGAAACTGCGAGAAATCTGGGTCCTCTCGGTATTTTTATGCAAAACTTTCCACACGCGCGTTATTGACGGTTGTCGACTTGTGCGTGTATGGAGGAATCTTTGTTTGAATGTTTCTGTGGTTACAGTTCATTTAGGATGGAATTTACAAACTCAATGTAGCTTTAGATACTCGTACAGTCGATGCGGAAATGGGGTACGCTTGCAGGAAAAACGAACGAAAATTGAAAGGTATTATGGGATTTCAAAAAACTGAATAGAATAACCTGGTTTTTAAATTTAAAATTTTCTCCCTCACAATTTTAATACTACAACTTTGAATACAAATTGAAACGTTAATTAATTAAGCTTATAGCCGTCTCTTCTGTACTTTTAAGAGTTTATAGAAGTCTAGCGAATCGAAACATAGGATTTTTAATTATGTAAAATTTTTATTTCAACAAATATATAAATAATGTTATTTAGTAAAAAGTATATACATATTTTTAATGATAAAATCAGGATTGAAAAATCGCAAAAGAATATTAAAACAAACATAGGCAATTTTTATTTTTACATCTGTCATTTTCGGTAGTTTTTTGGGGGGAATTTTTATTTTCTTTTGCAAGTTATAAAAAAAAACGAAATGTTTTATAGTAAAAAACTCGATGCCTTTATAAATTCAGATGTGTCTAGTAGTGAAAAATAATTTTTTTGGAGAGAAATTCCTTTCGGGGAACAAATATTTTACACGATGTTACAAAGTATCCTACTTTTCGATTTGCTAGACTTCTATAGATCCTTTAAATATCCTTGAATTTTTCAACTGGAAAATTTAAACTTCAAAACAATCGGATGTGTAGAAGAGTTTCAGTAATCGCTCAAAGCTTTTGAAGTGAACGCGTGCATCGAGGATCGAACGTATAAATAGAATCGAATGATTGGTTATCAGCAGCGCTCCAGCGATATTGCGACGGCAATATTTCGGTTCGTTGCTGAAGACTCAGGTCGACAGGAGTCACAAGCATTACAGTTTGTAAGCCCTGTTTCTCCGTGCCTCTAGTTAGCACGAAGCTTACGGAAGTTTGCAACAACTCGCTTAAATGGCTACGTCCTCGGTTAATTCTTTCGGCATCGGCTTATAGGTATTCCTTCTGTTCCGCCCGCGCCTCGTGACAGGGATCGCTTATTTCCGCCTGTTACTCTTCACCAAGTTCGCCCGCGATACGCCTCGCACAAAGGATTAATGTCTCCGAGCGAGTGATCCCTTTCGTCCGGATATCCCGTTATTGTCGTAGCAGTATCTTCGGTAAAGGAGCTGCTGCCGAGCTACGATGTTTCGCAAATATTGTGCCGAAGCAAAATTGTGTTATTCAAGCAGCAAGCTTATAGCTCCTCGTGCTCTTCAAACATCGATCTAAATTGTCACTGTAATGATGTCGCGCGCATATTTGCGGAATTTTCGCTCACGACGATAAGGTTTACACTGCAATAATAATTTCAACGAAACATACCGACTGTACATCTTCTCTTCATTGTTCTCTCTTCATTGTTGCAGATTGGTGGGCCAGCGAGGAGATAAGGACCCGGCCATCCTTCCTTGGTAAGGATCTCCGTTCTTGTCTCAAAGTCCTTTCAAGTCGAAATTCAAATTTCTAGCTCTCTCTCTCTATCTATCTAGCTGTAGAGAATTTGTAAGCGAGCAGAGAGAATACGGTGAGTGGCTCAGTGGCTGTCTACTAAGAGGGAGATCCTAGGCTCGAATCCCAAAAGGACCCCGATATTTTTTCTCTGTTTTCGAGAAAGGCCTAGCACACTGTCTATCTATCTCTCCGCAAGAGCTAGACATCTCGGTAAACAAGTAGGACTTTACTAGTATTGTAACTCGAAATCACTATTGTTCCTCGGTTTTCTTCAGCTTGCGCCGATTATTAATATAATTAATTGTTACACTACGGTGAAAATCGCGTGGACGATTCAACGCGCAGCGCGAGAAATCGCATGAACGCACAGATCGCATTACCCGATTCTCGTTCACTCGCGAAAAGCTGCGAGGAACGGCAAAAAGCTTGTGAGTTAAGCTTGCGTGAGACGCGGAGACGTTCGCGCGCTTTGTAACTGGATCGTTTGACTGCACAAGCGAATCCACTCGCGAATATTACCGGTGTAGCTGAAATTTACTTTGGCATAATTTTAATTTAAAGTTTACAAGGAGATATATATCAGAAAGGTAATAATAATATAAATGGTAATTGTAAACTATCTGTTATATATCACGTAGCTATCACAGAGATTATATATATACTTGGCAGATATACGTCAGATTTTTTACGAGCCGGATATTGTCGGAAACGCGCTATCGGGAAACATCTCATATATCTAAGATCGTTCGTTCGACCGTAAAATTGGATAAGAAAGATTCGAGTCACCGGAGCGCGCATTGGCTCTTAATAGAGTCTTTTTGCCCGACCATCTGATGCGCGATGTGGCTGCCGTCTCTTTTTGTTTCTTTTAAGAAGAACGTTGTTCGGGCTAAATGCAATGACAGTTTCGTTCGGCGTCGGAGATACATAAGCGTCATCGTAGCGATAATTAACGAAGTTTAATCAGAGCCCCCCCTCCGCCCCCTCCCCCCTCCCCCCCGGACCGATCGTACTTAGGTCGGGTCCTTTCGGCCGGAATTGACGAACAATTTAATGATTCGCGGAATCAAATCGTCGATTTACGTCCGCCATCCTTCGCGGAGCAATCTCGCTCCGCTCTCGAGCAATTTCACGCGCCTCGATTTAATCCGCGCGCAATTAATTTCACTGTTGCTTTGCTGCATCGAAATTGGCAGATGTAAATTATTTTTAACATTCAAATATTTTCGATACTGCCGGCGCACTTTCGACAATGCAATATTGAAATTTGTTGAAATTTTTCATGTTGTCGTGCCGAATTCATTCATTGTATAATCCGTCCATTATGAAAATATGCAAAAAGGGAGGAAATCTGGGAGGGAAAGAGATTATTAAATAGAGAACTAAATAATTAACTAACTAAATAATTAAATTTCATATAAAATCAAATGTAACAGCATGCGAAGTACGGGGTGTAAAAGTCACGATTTTCATTAAATCGACGCTATATTAAATTACGTATACCTCGCCGACTTTTAGTTCCACCTAAAGCGGAAGCGCGGTCGGGTACAGACACCCCGTATATCTGCGCATAATCCCCGAGTTACAAATTCTATTAAGCGGGAGAGAGAATGGAGAAGACTGAGGGATTAAAATTACCTAGTGTCTTATTAAAAGGAGAGATAGCGCGTTTCTTTCGGTCAAATAACGAGCGGCTGCTCAAGCCCCGAGCGAAATATCACCAAGCTCGATCATATAATTTCTAATTGGCGATCCTCCTGACGAGTAATAATTTCAAGATGAGTTTTCGCAGGGATATTCCTCTAGTCTCTCCCGTTTCACGAATGGTTTACGGATGGGACGGATTTCTTTTTATCGACGTAAAATATCGATTTAATTACGGCGCGTCACGTCGAGTGGTCACGTCATCGAGCACAGTAAGTACATCGGCGACGCGGTTTTTGCCCTCCAAGTCTCAAGCTTTAATTCGCGCATTCCCCTTTTTGTCGCACTCGCCAGAGAGAGAGGCGATCCTTAATTACGGTTGACCGAGCGGCTATTAAACTTCGCTAATTGTCGCGCCGATGACGCCGGACTCTCCGATAAGAGCCATTCTGCGAATGTGCACTCGGATCGAGACGCCAATCCCATCTCTCGTGGTTACGGATGGCGTATTTTTCTTTGATCGATATACGAAGTATGTTTCTAAATTAGACCTAGATACATTTTTCCCGAGGGAAAATGTCTTCAATGTTACTCAATGAGATACATTTCCAAGATTTATTGCGTCTCTCATGAAATTCTTGTGCGATTCGAAATAGGGGAGCGTAGCGATATGGAACGAGGGAAGAAAGAGAAATCAAAGGATCGAGAGGTACGAAAGGGGTTGGAAAGGGGTCGCGATTGAGGACGGGCGTCACAAACGGGAAAGATAGTGTTATCAGAATTGCCTTCGGGAGAACTCCACTAATTTTAACTAACAGTAGAAATATCGCGAAACTTTTGAGCGGCGAGTCCTCGCCAAACAATTTATCTCTTCATCTTTACGAGAGATAGATGGAGAGAATGAAGCCGAGAGATCGAGGAAACCAGAAAGTCAGAGTGAGAGAGAGTGAGAGAGGGAGAGAGAGAGAGAGAGAGCGAGAAAGAGAGAGAGAGAGAGAGAGAGTTTCAAACGCTCTCGCTTTTAGTCTCTTACTTATCCACTCGCTTTGCGATGTTGAGGGGGAGAGAATCGAGGGAGAAAGGGGCGAGCTTTAGTACGCCTTTAAAGTACGGTATAACCCTGGAAATTATAGCACGCCATCCCCTGGCGCAGCATGCTCGGCAGTGGCAACTTAATAAGCCGATAGGATACGATCTCTGCGCGAGCAGAGAGAGAGGGAGAGAGAGAGAGAGATAGATAGAGAGAGAGAGAGAGAGAGAAACAGAGAGAGAGAGAGAGAGAGAGAGAGAGAGAGAGAGAGAGAGAGAGAGAGAGAGAGAGAGAGAGAGAGAGAGAGAGAGAGAGAGAGAGAGCGAGAGCGTAAGCGTAAGCTCTTTCGCGCTAATTATTTGCGATTATGACTTTGCTGACGAAGTGATCACGCGTGTTGATACCCGGCCTAACCTGTTATAAGTAACCTCACGGCAGTGTTGCTTCGTCAGATTATTTTTCCTCCCGGGTATTAATCTCGTTTCAGTGTAATTTATGGAAACATGACTCCCCTGACAAATAAACGTCTCGTATAATTATATTTTCCTTCCGATAGAGCGCGTCCCTTATTTACGAATCGTAAAGTTTAAAAATTGATTCAGTATCTTTTTTTTTTTACTCTCACTTAACGATGCAATTTATCAAAGTTTATCAGCCGACCCTCTAAATTTCTCTTGTAATTACGTTAAAATCGTAATTTGCGCGCCATTTACCCGATTAAATTTCGTTTAAACTTTCAAAATATTAATTGTTCGAATCGATTTTCAGGAGGACATACATACCGTTAATTTCACTACGCGGTGCTTATAACGGTCCCTATACGTGTCGCATAAGGGTTTAGATTTGAATACCGTAATTACGAGGCTGCATTTCCCGCGAGAGGCGATAAAGGGCTCGGGTCGAATTTTTTTTCTTCATATATCGTATATGCAAATCTCAACGGCCGCGCGGATTAACGTTTACCGTTTCACCTTTTTCCTTCGTCCCGTACGCTCGAGCGCGTATCGTTCATATAAACGGCCGCTAAATACTAGTGATGGGATTAAGTATCTTACAAGTAGGTTCGAATTTGTTTGCATGATTTCGAACTCTCTAAGATTACCTTGAAAAAAAAAACACTTAAAAGTATACTTTTAAGTAAATTCGAACCCTCTATAAGTATCTCGAAAACCAAGAACAAGTACATTCGAACCTTGATCAAGTATGTTCGAATCTTTTATGAATACTTATGAGAAATTATGGGGGTAGATAAATGGGTGTGTGGCAAGTATCATAAATAGATTTTATTTATCTTAGAGTTCGAGTGCTACTTGTAAAAGATTCGATTCTTCATAAATACTAAGTATTTCGAACCTTGCAGGTACTCAATCTAAAAATTCGAATACAACTGTTCTAGATTCGATTACTTCGCAAGTACAATATATGAAATATTATTTCTTACGAGTATTATTCGAATCCCAGAAAATAAAACTTGATTATTGGATTCGATTCGGATTTTTAAGTACATGTTAAACTTGATCCCATCACTACTAAATATTACCCGTCCGGCTGCATCAACTACGTAAGAAGGCCGCTATTGAGTTTTGCGCCAGCAGTTTATCGCGGTCGTAACTAGAGCAGCTTTATGTTTCGTTGATAAGCCCGTAGAATGACGGCGTTCGTCATCTCATTCCTGCGTTATCGTTCCGCTAACGACCAGACGAACAGACAAAATTGCTCACTTTCTTTCTCGACAAGTTCTGCGACAAACTGAAAGCGCGAATAATAATACTGAAGATTGAATCGATCAAGGATGCAAAGATCATAATCAATCTTCTTCTTCTTCTTCTTCTCTGTGATCCTACAGCTCTTGTAGTTGGGGAGAGAGTTTTGGCCTACTATTCCTCTACATGTATTTGCGTGTGCGAATTTCTGAGAATTTCAATTGAATTTTCTATCAAAAGTCGACGTCGAATGATATGGCAAAAGAAAAAAAAAAAAATTCAGCATAAAATTTCATACCGCACGATATAAACGTTACATAAACAAAAAATTGCTAAAGGCCAAAGCGCATTTTCCCAGTTGCATTCGGTTTTCCATCCGTTTAACACGACGCTGCTTTTTTTCGATGGCGGTTAGAGTTGTTAGTAGCTTAAATTCGCGATTTAATTGAAACGCGGAAATTCCACGTGCTTGGGCGTACCTAAGCGTGAGCGATGCTCGTTGTTGAACTTTTTTAATCTGAGTAAAATGTTTACGAAGCGGTTTGCGAGAGCGGTTTGTATCCGGTTCCCTTTTTTCGTCAGAGAGAGAAAAAGGGAGACGGAAGTATATCGGAAACGGAGTAGCGGGCGGAGAGGAATAGAGAGAAACGAGTGCGATTTTGTCTTTGATGACGATAAACACCGGCGCAGCTTTTTGCGCAATTTGGGAAATTTTTTTTCACTCGAACGAGGTACAAACAGCATTCGCTGCATGGCGGCCGAAACGAGGAGGAAGCCGTCAGGTATGTCGGCCACCCCATCTGCGTTTTAGCGCGGAAACTCGGATCTATATTAAATCCTACTAGCGAACTGTGTTGATTTTACTGTGGCACGGCCGTTCGGGGTTTGCCATAGGAATTGCCCGGACCGAAAAAGCCAATTCGCTTGATTGCGGCTCCGAAAATGTCCGCATTCGCGGCGTCGGCTCCGTCTCATAAAATTCGATCGATAGGCGACGAGCGCGACGACAGGCTTGCAAAAGTTTTATTAGATTACCGCGAGCGGAAAGTCACGCGCAATTTTACAACGCGTAGTTTATCTTCGCGGACGATCGCGGGTTAATTTAATTAAATTTAGGGGGACGAGAAATTCGAGTATCGTCCATTTGTGTTTATCGAAGACTCGGAGAATATGTAGTAGAAGAAAATTGCCTAAATCTCGTACCGGCTCCTATAATTACATCGTTACACCTATAAATTCGTTTACTATATCTAAATCCCCTCTAATGAATTAATTTATAATCTAAAACTTATTTTTGTAATGCCTCAATATTTTCGAATCGTTTGCTCAGACGTGCGTGAGTTTAAAAAAAATAGCATTTTCAAAGTTACTTGCTTCACGTTTTTCCTAGAAAATAGAAAGCAAATATTTACTATATCAATTCTATTTATTTGTCGCTATAATGCATGCTTCTAAGAAGTATTTAACATCATTAATTTATTAATTAGTTTATGCGGGTAAGCTAAGAAGATTAAAATATTAGAAATTGCGAGGTTTTCGAATTCGCACACCATTAATTTGTTAATTAGTTCATGCATGTAAGCTAAGGAGATTATAATATTGGAAATTGCGAAAGGTTGTCGAAATCATACCACTACGCTGTTGTTCAAATCGCAAATCGGTGCGATTTGTGATGATATATAATTATAAGATTTCAGTTTTCTTTTTTTACAGTACTAAAGAAATGGTAAGAATAAGAAGAAGAATAAACGAGAGAAAAAATTGCTTTCAAAATATCAAAAGTTTTTGAAAAATTATATTTTTCTTAGGATGAAAAATTACATTTTTCTTAGGAAGAAAAATTACATTTTTCTTAGGAAGAAAAATTATATTTTTCTTGTTATTAAGATCAATATGGAAGAATGGTTTTGTAGCTTGTGGCGAAAATGCATAGTGAAGGATAATAAAGTGTGTGTTATACAAACAATGGGTACATGAATCATATGCAGGATTTTTTTTTCAAAACATGAATCTGAGTACATTTGTAATTTATCTGTAAAGTGATTAAATAGATTTTTATAGTCCATAATATTTTCAATATTACTATTTATTTTGTATTTTGTTTATTTTTATATTTTGTTTACAAGCCCGTAAATAACAATTTTATTTTTCAAACCTAATAAAATGTTTTTTTTCAATACACAATACATATAAGCGCTATTTTGCCACTTTATAGTGTGATTTAGGAGACCTGTTGCCTAAGTCGCATCAATTGCAAAGGTTTACAATTTCTTTTTTTTTTAATTTATAGATTAGTAATAATTTTCAAATACTTGAGAAAGAGGAGAATATATTCATCTTTATGATGGAATATACTGAAAAATGTATTATCTTGAATGATGTATATAATTAAAAAAAAAATGATGCCATATTTAAGCAACCTTCCTCTATATCACAATATGATAAAAAATATGTAATTTTGAGTACATATTTTGCTACATCATATTTTATTTTGTTAAACAAAATTCGAGATAATCAGAAGATCGATATATCTGTCAGTCACGGTTTGCATTTTTATTTCCCCGATCGTGTCGCTCGAGAATTCTTTGAAAATCTCGCAGAATTCCCATCGTTTGTTAGTGAACGAATACTGATAAAATACTTTCTCGCCAGAACGATATGCCATTTTTCTCGATGGCTTTTAAATATCTCGATGGGCATCGAGCGCGGCGAATTTTCCAACGCCAGTTTCTCCGCGCTCTTTGCGTGTCCTCGATTGTAATCAATTCCTCTCGGAAGGCCCGCCAAGTTATTAATCGTCATTAGCGACGATCTTTCATTCCGCCTCCGCGCGCCGAAGGAAGAGAAACGGGCTTGCAAACCAGCCCCTCCTCTATCCCGGAAGTGTAGCTCGTGTTTGTTGCGCTCCTCCCGGCCGGATGTAACTATCGATTTGCCTCTGACTGCGAAGAAAAATGGGAACCACCGCGCGTCTCTCTCTCTCTCTCTCTCTCTCCGGAGATTGACTCTAGATTACAAGCGCGTGGAGTGTCTTTCTTATTTTTTCCGTTCTCTTCCTTTTCTCTCCCCGGCTTTCATCCCCGAAGAAAAGAGGGATGGCAGATAGCGAAGGGGGGGGGAGGTGGCGTTGAGAAGCGTGAGCCACAATTAGTCGCCCTGAATTTTAAGCGTGACACTCGATAGTTGCTCGTCATCAATCATTGATAATTGAAGCAGTCGGGCGAAAAGTCAGACTCCGCGACGTCGAAAGAACCAACACTTTACATGTCGCGTTATAACGCGTTTGCAGTTAATCATGGACGATGAACTGGCAGCCTCGCTGCCGATGAACAAGCCGACACGAGTCTCGCGTGAAGCGAAGCCCGGAAGTTTCGTGGGCGGAAGCGAGGCGAGTGAAGGTAGTTAGAAATTCTTTAATAACAAGAGGAAGAGGACGTTCCCGCTGGGGGAGGGGGAGAAAACTTAATTAAGTGCTAGTGGCGGACCGGAACTTTTTTGCGGTCGTGTAATAAAAGATTATGCTAACATAAGGTATACAGGACTAACGAACGCCCGAGTTTCGCGTTGACTCTCGAGCGCGCGCGCCGCTTAAAGGGGAGGCAAATTAAATTACGTTGCCGGCGTATATCTTTTTTTTTTTCTCTCTCTCTCTCGACGGACGCGCGGATTGAAACGCCCGTCTATATTTCGTGGCGCCTGAGCACGGTATCACAGAGTCGCTCTTTTTCAGTCAGCTTGTAATTTAGGCAGCGCGTGGGTTTACATTCGGCGAGACGCTTCGCATCCGCGATTCTTTTATGAAGCCCCCATTTGATTATCCGCCGCGGTATTCTGTAAACAATTTCACTCGCGCCGTCGTTTCAGCGAGGAATTAATACACGTAATACATAATACATGCAAAAAAAGGAGAGAGAGAGAGAGAGAGAGAAAAGATATTTAAAAGTATTCTAAGGGAATATATGTACAGAGTGAAAAAAAAATCGAGAGGAAAATAGATATATTTTGCTGATGAATCCTAAAATTGACAATTTAAATGCATAATGTTGCGGTATCGGCACATTGGGTCTCGATTGTTATACGTGATAACAATGAGAGGACCGCATTCGCATTTGATTAACCTATGCATAGTCAAATCAAATTACGGCATTAAGAAGACCGGGACACCATTGCGATAACGCCGGGATTATTATTATTCCATCGAGCATTGCATTGTTGTGTGCGGGGGTGAATCCGTTCTCTCTCTCTCTCTCTCTTTCTTTCTCACGTGGATTACCTAACGTTGCGCGACACGCATTCCATTCGTTATGCTCGGATGCGAGAGATCGCGATTCGTGCCACGCAAAATTATGCGCGCTATCATTCCTGCCGGTGAATTAATGTAAATAGCCGCGATATAATGGCCGAACGGCGGCCGAATGACATCAATTATGTCGGCGCGCGTGTAAATAAGTGCTGCGCTCTACGAAAATTATTATAGCATATATCCGCGCGAAAAGCGCGTTTAATCGCACGGCGCGTTTGTCGCGTTCGTCAACTATTATTAATCGCCGAGTAATGTTAATCATACATAGCGAATAATGTTTCACCGATATGAAATGTGATATTTTATATATGCGTATGTGTATATATTTAATCGCTGTGACCTACAATTTTATTTAGAACGGTGAGCGTTTTGCGCGTGGCTCTCTTCCTGACACCAGGCATCTAGTTTAATCCTGCGCCGGCGCCGACGAATGCCGGGTCATTCATAATTCATATCTTAAGAGCATTTGATAAAACTCGTGCAATCTAAACAAATATCTAAATAAGTAAATAAATATCAATCTAAAAAAAATATTGAAAATAAGTATAAAATCGAAAATATTGCATGTGAACGTTGTACAAAAATATCAATAATTTTTATTTCGTAAACATTTTTCCTTTTCTTTTCATTTTCAGGTATAAATAATATTTAAAATAAAAAATATTTTTAAGAGAATATATATACTATATACATATATACCAATTAAAATACCAATAAACAAATTAAATAAATAAGTATAAAATTAAAATCTATAACAATTATATAATAAATTTTATATATATATAATTAAAATTTATAATACAATTTTAATCTAAGACACGTACAAGACAAATTTTACTACGAGTCAAAACTGATCCATAGCCTCCGCAGTGCGCACTGGTGTTATGCCATCCGCTGATTTCGAGAGAGGGTTAATCTCGGCGCGTAACTTTTCTACGAGCCTGTCGCTACGAGGGTAAATTTCCGTCGTTCGCGCGCGAGACACGTCCTTTACGATCGCCCTGAGTCATCCTTCGCGGCGCGATTGCGCGATTGTCCGTTTCGCGCGCCCATCGAGATTAATAATGCAAGAGCAGCCACTCTGGATGTGCCGGTGTGAGGTTAGGTTCCCTATTTTAGAGGTTAGGTTTCCTATTTTCCAGGTTAAACTCCAAGTTTTGCGCCGCTTTAGCATGCATCCCGCGGCCGTAAGTACGGCCGCATGCCGGGGCGCTAAACTGCGTACGTGCGGGCGCTTTTCCGCCGCGTGGAAACTTTTCCCGCCCTCTCCCCCTTTTTCCGCCCCCCTCTCGAATCGGGGATAGTTTCCTCGCGCCGCCGCGGCGGCGCATTAACGACTTGATTATCCGCGAACTGTCGTCGTTGTTGCGTACCCGCTCGCATCCAGAGCTCGCGGATAGCGGCTTGTTTGAATAAACCATGAGCTTTCACTGAGGCGCGCGCGCGCGCGCGCACACGATTAACTATTGTACCGTACTACGGACAGTACTATCGATACTTGGCCCAAGTGGTAGTTTATCGGCATCTATGCTTTATTGATATTATTCCGAGTATTCTCGCCGCGGAATATTGAGAGATTCTCGATCATTTTGATTTTCATAGAATGTGTACACGCGGGGTGTTCGGTAGCCTGATCGATAGTCCCTTCAACCGTGGCGATTAGATCGCTCCTCGTCACGACCGGCATATTTCAGAATGATGGATCTCGCGAAAAATGGTAGTCGGGGCCGGCCCTTTTTCTCGCTACGGTGACGAAAGAGATTGATTCGATTACGTACAATACGATCCCCGGGCGATAAAGTTGCGACTGTGTTCGATTGGCAGCGATGGCTAACGATGGCATAATCGGTTAGTTTCGTTGGACGAGGATCGTTCCCTCTCATCGTTGAACTTTCGAGAAAACGTGGTTGTCCGTAAAATAGATCAGAATGAAATAACGGGAATCCACGTGATATAATAAAAAAAAGAGAAGTTTATAATGACATAAAGATCGATTTCATATTTTATCTCGCATTTGATCTCACATCGTATAATTTCCTCGTCAGCTCGCCGTTCCTGATTAACATCGATATCAAAGACGATTCTTGAAAAGACGAATCTGTCGCTGCCAGGAACACGCTGGCGATTCAGGTCTCTCTCGGCATAGCTGACTCTCTCGAGCCACTTGACTGACAATGCGCGCATTGTAACTCGAGAACAAAGGATTTTTCGTCATCTGGAAATTTTTTAGGTCAGCCGAGACACTTCCTCTAGTCTAAGCGTATAAACTTCGTCGAGAAGTTTAATCGAAGCGATCGATAGTTCTCGGTTTACTTACTTAGCGCGCGAGATATATACGCACTGAAAAAATTGCATTCTCATTTTAAGAATTTCCCACTTATTTTTAGAATACCCTCTTCTAAAATAGGCGCCAAAAGGATTCTCTTACCTTAAGAAGGGAATCCTCTATAGATTAATGTCAGATATTCCTAATTTATAAAAATGTAGACGAAATGGGATTTATTTTTACATTAACAAAAAAGTACATTATTTTACGGCACACAGGTAAAGAAAGATCATAAAGAAAACATAG
The DNA here is from genome assembly GCA_963971435.1 of Lasius platythorax. NCBI lineage: Eukaryota > Metazoa > Arthropoda > Insecta > Hymenoptera > Formicidae > Lasius > Lasius platythorax. The sequence goes on from OZ020537.1 coordinate 14,688,582, forward strand.
ACATAGTACATATAGATCGAGTATCAGGCAAGAGAGGACTTAGATCCTGAACAAAAAAAAATTAAGTTATATTACACGTTAATTACTCGTGAATACTTCTCTTAAGTCGCTCAAGTTTTCTTTTTCGTGCCACTTATTTTAACTTGATTCATTTTTCTAATAAACTAAAACCATTCAATGACAAACACTGCACTGCACTGTAAATTGCAACACTATACCAACCATTTACGTTACTGAACGCCAAATGAACAATCCGCATAAAAAAACATACTACGTTTTTTATTAACAAAGAATATCTTCTTAGAGGATGTCTTAGATCTTGTTAGAGGATGTTATAGAAACTTAAGAATATCTGTTAAGTGGGATTTTGTAGTATACAGTCCTCTTATTTCGAGAATACAATTTTTTCGGTGTGAGACTTGAGTAAATGTCAATGTATGCGTCAACGAATTAAATATATAGGAAATTCCACGTCAAATCGTACAAAAATCGACCTTTTTTGACCTCGTATTTTTTAAATTGAACGAAACTTTTTTCACGTGAAATATACACAAAATAAGGAGATACGTATTTTTTTATTTGTCCGAAATATTTTTTTTGCAGAAGTTATAAACAATATAATTTTCATGAAAAATAAAGAAGTTGTCAACTTTAAAAATTAATATCTCTGGTTATATTTGTCGCAGAGATATTTTCGAAAATACATTTTAAAGCTAAAGAGACAACCTTTTTCATAAAAATAGTTTAAGCTACAATAAATTGTTAATGTTATAAATAATTGAAATGTTTAATAAATTTTTTCATCAAAAAGTACACTTAAAAAATTTTTGAAATAATACTATTTTATTCTCCACATCATTCTGAAAGTGTACATATTTTTTATTTTATGGAGAATTGATAGATTCTATTTTTTATATATTTTTAATAAATGAGACGCCGCGCCATCCTCGACCAAGTAGCATAGCGCATCACTGACGCGACTAGGTTGGTCGAGCCAGTGACGAGCTACTCTACTTGGTCGAGCCAGTGATATCGCGCCATGCTCGACCAAGTAGCGTAGCGCGTCACTGATGCTACCAGGTTGGTCGAGCCAATGACGCGCTACGCTACTTGGTCGAGGACGGCGCGGCGTCTCATTTATTAAAAATATATAAAAAATAGAATCTATCGATTCTCTCCCTAAAATAAAAAGATATGTACACTTTCAAAATGATGTGGAGAATGAAATAGTATTATTTCAAAAATTTTTAAAAGTGTACTTTTTGATGAAAAAATTTATTAAACATTTTAATTATTTATAACAATTGAAATTAACAATTTCTTATAACTTAAACTATTTTTATAAAATAGGTCGTCTCTTTAGCTTTAAAATGCATTTTCGAAAATATCTCTACGACAAGTGTAATCAGAGATATTAATTTTTAAAGTTGACAACTTCTTCATTTTTCACGAAAATTTTATTGTTTATAACTTCTGCAAAATATTTCGGACAAATAAAAGAATATGTATCTCCTTATTTTATATATATTTTACTTATGTATATTTCATTGAAAAAAATTTCGATCGATTTAAAAATGTACATACTCTTAACTCCGAGAAATCGAGCTTCCGACTAATAACGAAAGAATGATAACGCGAGTACACAGAATCTCATTGAGCGGCGGGGAGAGTGTGATGATGAGCGTCTATTATCTTTATGCAAACAATAGGCAATAGGCGTCCAACCGACTGGAACAAGCCTCTTGTTAACTATGGTACTCTCCCCGGAAGAGGCCTGACGCGAAGCGTTATTTCGCGGGACGGCCGGCGTTGTTTATAGTGTCATTGACGGGAGAATTCCAGACAGAGAGAAATCTCCCTATTATATACCCATCGTTCCCCTCCCCTCCTGCCACGGTAATGTAATGTTCCATTAATTCCGTTAATTCCGCGGTATCGACGTGCGGCTTCGGCCGATTTATTCGACGCGTCGGGCTTTTTAGGCCGCGCGTCACTGCGGTTGTCTCGTTAGTCTTTTCGCGGTTCCGTTTAAACGACGGGAAAGCCGTGAAATGCTTATCCATGAAATTTCCTCGGGAGAGGATATTTCGAGAGAGTTAAGTAAATGTACGACGTCTGTAATGCGTACAGCTCAAAATCCCATCTTTCGGACAACTTTGCGACAACGAAATATAGACGGCCGCAATTATGCGACTGTCTGGCTCGCGCCCGCGATTTGCCGAAACTAATTGCGAGCGAGAGATCCTCGTACATCTGTCACAAAATATATCCAACATAGGCATTACAAAGTCGGACAGGTGTCGTTACTCACGCCGGCAAAACTCGCGACGCGGGAACGCCCGGCGTAGAGAGAAAAGGACGAAAACGAAGGATCAACAGAGGGGGAGACAAAAAAAAAACAGGATGGAATGGGAGGAGTGAACTCCCATTTATTTCGGTCACGAGAGAAGGACGCGCGTGCGAGCATGCGTGTTCCTTTTTTCGCGGATCTCGGTCCCGGTGTTTCTGGAACAGAACGAGGAATCGGGGCTGACAAAAATTCGACAAAGGAACAAAGGACTTGTCACGCTGGCGCGCGATTGTCCTTGCGTCCCATCGTTTCATCCTGTTATTTATTTATCGGACGAAAGTCCTTCTTTTTCCGATATTTTAATGGCCCGGCTTAATTGGCTTCGAAAATGAGTTTTGAATTTTTATTAGATATCCATTATATCCGGCTTATATCGTACAGCGTAAAATTTCTCCATTCGCAGCGAATATCGCCGCGAATTTTAGCAATTTATCGCTAAGTAATGCTTATTACGCACTCCCGCGTATTTCATGTCCATTTACCAGATCGCATAATAGCTGCAATATTTAATTGATATTTAATCTGTTTCGTGAATTTCTATCATATATTAATCATCCTATTAATTAGCGCGAAATTCCCTTTATCGAAAAATTATACGTGATATCTAGTAATTTATTGCTTATTACGGGGAACGCGAAAGTGCTTTTTCCGGGTCGCGACGCACCGGCTTAATTCGTTTAACGAATCATAAGCTCAAATATCTATTTAACAGGTATTAATCGTTGCGCGTCTCGTAAAATTCCCTTTGCCGTGATATCGAATAAATTATACTTTACGCGGCGGATCAATCTCTGATCGTTTTTCCATAGATCTGATATACCTTTGCTTTAATCATTTTTAATAAAGAAATTTGCACCCCCCCGATGTTAAAATATTATTAATTATCGAGACTGTGTGTGTAATTCGTATTTTCGTGTAAACTCCACGAGTTGTTCCATCCCTCTCAATCTCCGTGTGTTTTTCACTTTCTCTCTCTCTCTCTCTCTCTCTCTCTCTTGCTTTCTCTCTGCCCAATAGGTCATCTTATTCGACAGTGCGCCCTTCGTCGAAGATACACACAAGATGCGCATTTTTCCAAGAGAGAGACCGTGTGCACTCGTGGCTCTATATCGAGTTTCCCCGGCACAAAATTTTTCCAAGTATAATGCCGTAAAAATACAGCGGCAAGCGACGTTGACAAAGTCATGAATAATGCAGCGGAGGGTCTCGCGAAGGGGGTAGCAGGAGAGTTGGAAAGGCCGGAGGGGGAGGGGGAGGGGGAGGGGGAGGGAGGAAAGGGGAGAGTCGGGTGAAGGAGAAATGAGTAACAGACAGCAGCGGCGGGAAAGTTCCTCCACTTTTCTTCTTCGGGGTCTTCTCTCGTTGCATTTTCCCCCGCGTCCTTTTTTTGTCGCCGCACCCTCTTCGCCGCTCGTTCCTCTTTTTCCTATTTCTTTTTCTCCCCCGCTTTTGGTCCGATGCTTTTTCCTCCGCCCTCTCTCGCAAACCTCCTTTTCCTCGACGCGACGGACATGGGTTGTTCGCGCGTTCCAACCCTTTTCCCGCCACTCCTGCTTCTTCGTCTTTCGTCGCTCGAAGGGGGATAAAGAAGGGGGGGGAGGATGGAAAAAGGGACGTATAAAAGTACCCGAAAGTGAAGTGGCGGGTTCTTCTGCTACTCTCTCGCAGTACCTTCTTCAAGAATAAGCGGGCCGGAAAACGAAACCGCGTCGACGACGACGACGATGACGACGAGGATGAAGACGAGGAGGAGCCGTTAATGCGGTTATCGGCGAGCCCGCAGGCGATTCGTCTCTGCTCGAACGAGTAGTCAGTGACGAGGATGACGAAGACGACGACGACGACGACGACGACGAAGACGACGACGCGGTTTCACGTTTCGCGACGCCTTCTCGTGTTTCGCGACGCTAGACATGTTTCGAGAGACGTTGCTGTTTTTATCTTATTACGATGACGTTCTAGGGATGGGATTGGGGGAGGGAAATAGGATTAAAACGTTAAAAATATCGCGAAAAAGTACAGTGAACCGCGATGATCAGAAAGATTGATTACTCCAAAAAATTACTTCGAAATTATTGTCATTTGTACATTTTTCGAACACACGGCGTTGCAACGGTAATTCTGAAACACCCCGTATATATATATATATATCACGCAACATCATTCCACGCTAACCTTGCTATATATACCTATTGCTATTACACTCACTGCATTTCTTATTCTTATCGTTACTGTTTTCTCACGTTTGCGCCCGACGTTTCGGTAAATATTCGACGACGTGATTTTCTCTTTTCCGCCCGTACAACGAATTTGTACCGGAGAATCGACGATGCGAACTGCATCTTTGAGAAATTCGCGATGGCTGCTACGTTTGCCATCTCAATTGTGCATGTATTCGTCGCGCTGCCTTCGATATTGCGCTTTCCTCGAGGACGAGATCGGCGTCACAAACCTCTTTTCTCTATCTTTTATTTAGTAAAGTTATTTTAATAACTCGACGCCCAGAAGATACCAACGTTTAACGATTGCATCAGCATTCTTGTCAGAAATTATTGAAAAAGATCGGTTTTATGTATTTTCACTCACGATATATGCTCGTCGACGAGATCAGTATTTATTATTGCGCGCGGTATTTATTATTAAATACACATTTTGTGAACAAACAAATTTAATTCGAGAGCCAATTATATTCGATTGTGCTTATCATGGGCTCAGTCGACGGAGTAACGGCAATCAACGACGAGAATGAAGAAGCTTGCTCGTTTGCGCGATTCGATTTCTGTTTAATTACGATGACGGTCTCTCGGTCTCCCTCTCTCTCTCTCTCTCTCTTCGGAAAGTCCGAAAGACGCGTCTGCTTATCAAACTTTATCGTCGATACTTCCGGTTTTCGTTTTCTCGCGGCGAGAGATCTCGCGATCGATCCGTTCGTTTTGTTCCGCTGCTAACAAATACGCCGGAGTTCGCCGTCCGGAAGTTTCGACGGAGACGGGTCCCTGACAGGGGAAGAAAGTTTACGAGAATGAGAGAGAGTGAGAGAGAGAGAGAAAGAGAGAGAGAGAGAAAGAGAGAGACAGAGAGAAAGAAAAATTGAATTAAGTTGTTAATTTTTTAATCGCATTGCGCTCGTTTCGATGTCAATGTCAAATTGTTACACGGGCGTTTTATGCGTAATAAAAAGAAATATATTTTCGAATATATCCAGGGAATATTCACATATGGTATTTTACGAAAATAAAATCTTTTTAATTTAGCGTAATATGCGAAGATTCATTCAATAAGTGAAGAGACAAACGGCTGTTGTTTTAATACGATTTATTTCAATGAATCTAACAATTTACCTATTTTTCGACATAATCCCCCGCTACAATAAAATTATACACTTGTCCCATCGCTCTACTAGGTTTTTCATGCCAGCAGAAAAGAATTCTTTGACTTGAAATCTGAGCCAGTTTTGGACATTAATATGAATAATGAAATGAACTGTGCCAACGCGCTTACATTACAATTTTCAGCGATTTTTTTTTCTACTGTAACTCGCCTGTCTCCTTGAATAAGTTCATCAATGCGAGATTCCAAAGCTGGAGTTGAAACCTCAATTGATCGTCCCTCACTTATCAGTAACATTTTTTCGACCACTTTTGAACTGATCAACCCACTTGTAAAAATTCGCACGATTCATACAACTTTTACCGCATTGCTTGAGCATCCGGGAGTAAATTTCTGATGGTTTTACACCCTCAGAAACCAGCAAATCTTATCACTGAACCCTATTCTTCAAAAGTCCACTTTTCGAGAGGACTTGTCATTGTTGAATGAGTGATAGCTGTTTTAAATTGATGACAGGGATGCCAACTTATAGTTTTGAAAGTATCGTACTTCTTATTTAGATATTTTTTTGAACTAAAGCCGTTTGTCTCTTTTACTTATTGAATGACCCTCGTATTTTAATTTGCAAATTGTACATAATATTTCAACCAACTCTCCTTTCACTCTCTCTAGGCGACGATTTTATTATCTTCGTGCGTCTGTCGGTGAAATGTCATTTCCGCGCACGTCGAACACTCGATGTCGCGATAACGCCACTAGTTTAGGTATCTCCCTTGTCCTCGGCGAACCGACAACGATCGTATCCGGCGATCGCTATTGTCCGACGTATAACCGTCGATGCCACGGCGAGCTGTGCCATCAGCAATTGTCGGAAGTCGCGTCCAAAGTTTAGGTTGAACATGGAAACTCTTGGAATCGGTTGCCGATGTCGTCGTGACGAACAAATACAAGAAACTTTGCGAGAAGATACCGTGCCAAAGTGTCAGAGGGGAAGGAATTGAATTAAAAGGGTAGGGAAAGACATTTCTGCCTGTGTCCCCTTTCTCTTCCCCCCTTCCACCCCCTCCCCCTTCCACCCCCTCCCTCCTTCCCTCTTAATCGTCGTCAGCTCGTGACCGTGTTTAGCTAATGCGGGAAACGTGCCTCATCTGTTTCCGTTAGGATAGCCGATTACGTTCGTTTAATATGCAAAACGATTCGACACCAAAGTTCGTCGGGGTCGACCGGATTATCCCGCTGTCTTTGCCGTTGCGTCCGTTTTGTAGACCGTTCGTATAATAGCGATATCGCGCAAATAGTCTGCGAGCAGGAGGGTATCAACGATATTATTGAGTCTCGAATTAAATTTCTATTTATAGCCGAGAAGGATAAACCGGATAAACAGCATATCGTTTATCTAATTAATCTTCTCAAGGTTCTATTTACTTCGACATTCTCTTCGCCCCTCCTCCGTTCCTATGTGCATCCGAATTTAAATTCATCCCAATCTCAACGTGTAGAATTTTTCTCTCGCGTTCGATAGGTTTCGCAAATCTTGACGATTTCGTGAATTCCATTAGAGTCTCGCTATTCCATATATATACTGTAGGAGTATCCTCTCCTTTTTCTCTTTGTACGCCCTCGCTGTTCCCCTTTCATCCACTTCGTCGAGAGAGGGTTTCGTCGATCTTCCTTCGAAAATATACTTAAATTTATTCATTCACTCCGCCAGTCGCTCGCTCCATTAAGATATTAAAGCGGTCTTTGCTCTGGGTGCCTACCTACACAGGTGAGAGGAACTTCGCTGTAAATGCTGACAGAGGTAGGGCGTGTTAGAAACTTGCGTTTGTGTATCCTGCGGCAGGGATGGAGCCCCACGAGGTTTCGTTCTTGGCGAGATCCTCCTTTTGGCAATAGACTGGAACGCGGATTAACTGTTTGTAACATCTTCAGTCGTTACAAGTGTTTTAGAATGTTCTTTGTAGGGGTGATTTTTCTTTAGCCTGAGAAAAACCCATGTACGCGCTATTATTCAATGCTATTTTACAATGTTAGAAGAAAAAAACAAGGGTCGAGTTTTCATAGCAGTCTCTATATGAAACATTAGATTTCTCTGTTTCCGGGTCAGCTCGTACGATCAAAGAGGTCGGTTTGTTCGTGAAAGTAGAACGCGAGGAGATGTATGTTTAACATGATGTACTTACATGAAGGACCGTCCCTTTTGAGGAATTAATTTCGCTTTGTGAATCTTCGTTTAATTAGACATCCCGAAAACGTCGGGACGAGCTTCCCGGGATTCGCGGACCCGCGGAGAATTAATTGAAAATCACGCATGAGTTTTTGTTTACTTCGAAAAAGGCGCACGTTTAATTGGCACAAAGGCATTCTTACGAATCTAATTAACAAAGAGGTTAATTAAATTTGTACGTGTCTGAAGAGTATGGCGTCGGGCTTTGATGCGACGCTTCGCGCGCTGACTTGCACGTGAGAAGCAAGACACTTTGCACGTGACGACAAATTTCTACGTTTAGTGCAATGGCCGAAAATTGACCTGAATCCCTTGTTTTATAATACATAATTAAGATACATAAATTACATTTTCCTTATATAGCCGAAAAGCACGGATAAAGAATTTTATTCGGCTCCAAGTATTTTTTCTTATTTTTTTTAAACGAAATATCTCATACAACTGTAAATATTTATCGCGATTGTGATGGAAATATGTGAGTTTATAAACGATTCCTGAGTGGGTCAAACAAGTTTTGCCGCGCGATTTCAGGCCGATAACTAGAATGAGAATCGATTCACGACGACAAGAATCGCTTCGTCTCGTATGAACATTATGCGTGCATGCGTCCGGAAAGAATATCGTCGTTCTCTGCTATCGATAATTACTAGACTGATGATATATGGAAATTTTGTTAAAGCAGGAAATTTCCGCAGCAATTAATTCCATAGCACCCTTTGTAACATTTTATTCCCTTTCGTCTCGTTGCGTTTTGTTAGCGACGGAATTCCGCTGATTTTCAACAAGAAACACTCAGATCTGATGTGGTTAATTATTTCTTCGAGTTAATCCGCACATGAAGGAGTCGGCCGTGGCGGAAATCGTTCGCAAGTGCGTGACCGCTTTGAGGGAACACGCGACAATCGCGAGAGAAGCGAAATTATACCGCGACTTTATACTAAGTAAGTACTTTGGCCGTTTAATATGGCACGCACGGCGTATGACTATAAAGAAGGACACTCGACGACTTTAAAAGTCTTGTAGAGTCAGCGGTGTTATGTAATTGCGGCAGTTTCCACGGAGATTCAGGGATCTACCAACGCAAGAATTGGCGGAATAAAAAACGAAAACGGAAGGAAAAACCGTAGAGATGTCCTTGGCTTAAAATTTTTTTTTTTAATATTACATATATTACAACTAGTCTTTTCGATTAATCAGTAATTTTTTCCTAACCCAAATTGCCTAGATTACAGTGTAATCTACGATTTACCCCATGGTGTGTCTTAGGTTCAGTCTATGCACATCTTTGTTGTGCTATACTTCAAAATTGGCTTCAAAATTTGGCTTGAAAATAATGAAATCTAGTATTTGTGGTTTTCAGAATCCAGGAATATTGTATGATCAATGTGGAAAGCTTAGAGTTACAGCGTGTATGTATAGGATCCAATATTGGAAGCTACACGATTTCTGAAACCAAGATTCGAACTTTCGCAAAGTTTGAGAGATCTGTAGAATCTGTAAGATCTATGGAAGTTGGGATTTACGGGAGTTAGGATCAGTGTGAATCTCGAATAGCCACGCGTAGCTAAGAATTATGGAATCTATGATCCGCGGAAGGTGAACTTTACGCGCGGATATAATCGTAAACTCGTCGCAGTCCTCTCGTATTTGAGCTAGCGCTCCGTACGGTCTAATAATCGGCTTGAAACAGACTTCGACTATAGCCGGGTTCGCGTAGGCCTCGTTCGCTCCGTTAACAACTTGGGAAATTTCGTTATAACGTTATTCGAGCGAGTTAGGCACCCGAGATGTCAGGCCAAGTTTGACACTTCGCCCCGTATTCACACCTGACACTTAACGTTAAGTCGGGTCGTCGGAACACGGAGAACCCTTCCCTGTGTTTACGCTCGCGCGACTAACACGTACAACCGCATTCAGCGCCAAATAGGCGGCCTGGATATCAAACTTGGTTTGTTTACATCCGCTGCGTTTGACACGCGATCAGCTAGATGTCTCTCGAGCGCGCGATAAACAGCGAAACTTGCCCTGATCTGTGTTTCCATGCATATCGCAGCATGCATTAACCAAACTAAAACTTTACATGATCTCTTTACACCTCGGCATTCAATATTCCATTCTAACGATAGTAGTATCTCCGATGGAACTTTTGATCCTCTCGAAATATGAATATTGGCGAGCTAGTATAGCGCGAGGAAAAAGTTGTGCGCGCAATATATTCGCGCACGCGTGTAGAAACACAATGATAAGAATTTCCCCAACAACTTCGCAGTTAACACGACCGTATACACAGCCCAGAGTTCTCGTTTCACGGGAGATCTACGAGACTACTTTGCTATTACTGCGACTAGGAGGTTCATCTCCTGAATCTCGAGATGGTGGTCCGGGTCACGGCACGGCGCGCGAAATTACAAATTCACCGCCGTAAGTGTATCCTCGTCGTTCAAAAGGAGCGTCGTGCCATCTCGGAGCGTGACTTATTCATGCCGCCGTTGTTAGGCGAAACAGACTTTACACGCGAAGCTTATTATTCGAGAACGCGGAAGAGCACTACTACGGTCTCTGTATAGCTTCTTATAGATATATCGGATATCATTTAGAAACTGTCGCATTCGCGAATTCACGTGAGTCCTTAAGAGTTTATAAGAATTTAGCAAATCGAAAAATAGAACAATTCTTAATATTAAACTTTTTATTTAAATGAATAAATATATAATATTTTTGTTAAGAAATATATATATTAACTAATTAATAATTTTTTTTTTTTTTTTTCAAACTTCGCCCGTTTAATTTATTTGCTAGTATTGGTCGAATGGTAGGAGTGTCTCTATGTGAATTTATTTGACTAGCGGTTTAAAAAAAAAATTATTAATTAGTTAATTTAATTTCGCTCCTGGACCTAATTATGGAGCTAACACACAATATTAGAATTTACATCTTTCACCGTTGAGAGCCGGTAAAACGTTCTCAAATTATTGTTTACTAACATCTATTAAAAAGGCAAGATAAAAATATAGGACCGAAAGGGTCTGAATAGCTTAGATGGTTAAAGCAGTCGCCCGGCAAGCGAAAGACGCAGGTTCGATTCCTGCTTCAGCGACTTTTCGGACCTATATTTTTCTCGCCTATTTATTCACGGGATTGTTGGAGAATGATCAAGGGATTCTTGTAATCTCAAACCAAGAGATACGTCTCCCTGAAAAATATTCTTCAAACTTCGCCCGTTTAATTTATTTGCTAGTATTGGTCGAGTGGTAGGAGTGTCTCTATGTGAAATATATATATATTTTTAATAATAAGAAAGATGAAAAATTGCAATGATATTGAAACAGAAGAAGAATAATAATGATGTTCTAAATAATTGTGCGCATGGAGACCAAAATTCAGACTTCATAAATTATCTATGAAATAAAAAATGGGCATTTCTTATCTTTATACTTGGAATTTTCAGTTTAGGTTGGAAAAGATTTTTAAGAAATTGATTGCTAACGATAAACGCATCTGAATCTAAGAATTGAATATTTTTTTCGAAAACTTTATCCTTTTTTTTATAACTTGAAAAAAAAACAGAAATTCGAAAAAAGTCATCATAAACTGTAAAGATAAAAAAGTGCGTATTTTTTATTTTAGCTAATTTATCGAAGCTGAATCTTGGCCATCATGGAGGCACGCATTATTTAAGATGCCATTCTGTCTCAATATGTTTTGCGATTTTTTATCTTGCTTTTATTATTGAAAATATATATTTATGAACAAAAAACATTATTTGTCTAATTGTTTGAATAGAATTTTTACACGATGTTGAAAAGTATCCTATTTTTCGATTTGCTAGACTACTTTATAAGTCTTTAAATTTATTTATTTTAAGATCTATCTTGGGTGCCTCGTTAAAGATCCTAGATACGTAGATGCGAGAATGCGGATTAAAGTTATCTTTGAACAAATACTTGTAGGTTCCACGAATATCTATCATTTGTTTACTAATAGTATCGATTTGTCATCGGTCAGTTCTCTTTGCTTTGTCGTGTCGTTTTTGCATCGTTCTCGATAATTTCACGATACGAGGTGTATCTTTCGATTTAAAAGGGTCTGGAAAAAAATTCATGGTTCAAATTTCCTCGCAAGAATAGCCCATCGATATCAAACTCGTAAACGCAAACGAGAATCTCCCCATCTCGGACGCGTAAAAACATGCAATATTTTCGCTTCGCGTATGATCGAGCAAGCGAGATATCGATCGATCGGTCGACACACACATACACACGCGTGCACTATCGTTACACGCGACTTTTTGTACCGGAAATGGACGAAGACAGGATCGCGCGTCATAAAACCTCGACGATGATACCGTCTATTTGCACCTAGTGATAGGATGTCGGCGCGATGCCCCGATGTCGACATTTTCTTCGAGCCAAGTCGAAGGGGATACGCGAGTCGTTTTACTGCGCCGTAAACAGCAAACGTTGTGATAAAAGGGAGAGGGTGGAGGAGGGGGAGAAAAGAAAAACAATACCGCTGTCGCTCGTGATGAGCAAAACGGCGGATCATCCCGCCGCAAGTTCGTCAGAGCGGTAAAGCTCTCTATTCCTCCTTTTTTATTGAGGCGTTTTTCCTTTATTGAGTCTTCGACCGCAGTGTATGAAGCAAGATTACGTTAGCAGAGTGACGATATAGGAAACGCTCTTAAAGCGCGTATATACATAGTTAGTTTTCGGACCAATTTTTTTTCCTCGACATTTACAGTCTCGCGACTTTTACGTCATCATGATTAATGAAACGTGCGATTATTCCGCGTAATTTCGTCCTTCCTCCGAACGCCGGAGTGGTTTCGTAAGCGTTCGTCGTGCAAAATGCATGCTTAAAATATTGCCGCGTGTGTTTCGTATATACATATATATATGTTTTATGGTGGCCCTATAAACGTGTACATATATTCCCTCGTGTATGCCTCGAATTCATTTCTCAATGTCAACGTATGTGACAACTGGAGGTTCGCTCTCGGGAAATAGTCCTCGATGATGTCCTCAGATCCTGAAAAGCACATCGCAAAGGGTCCCAAAGTTCTTGCAGGCTGATCTCTTTACGCGAAAAGCTCGCCGAATTGAGCGGCGAGCGAAAGGGAAGAGAGTCTCTCCTCCAGCTTCCGCAGATGCTCCATCCGCTCGAATTAGAGACCGAGTAATCAGTCGAAGTCGACGGATCGTTCGGCCCTTCGCATTCACACAAGGCGCCTATTCTTCCACGGAATCGATTAGTCGAAAGTAGCGCTCGGGCTGCCATTAACGTAGGCGATGTGTTGCGTTCGGCTAGCCGCACGGCTTTTCTTCGTGTTGTTTGCCAAGAAATCAATAGCTCTTACCCGAGAGCTTCCGAGAATAGACCTTTGCTATGCAGGGTGAATGAGCTTTTATGCAAGTGCGGGTATTTTGTTTTTGCTGCTCCGTCTGATGCTTCTCGAATCTTGAAAACCGCACCTGTTTTTATCGGTGTATATATGTATTTTTTTTTTTTTTTCGTTATTCTCGCCGCGCTACATATACGAGATGTATTATATAAATATAGGTTACAGACTTGTACTTACCGTATTTTTCGTAAAAAGATATAAGCATCTCTTTTCCTTGGCAAAATTTCCAGAAATGCATTGCTTTCGAGATATCTCATTTTTTAATATATTAATATTGCGCGTTTGCTATTTCTTGATTTTTCGTATAAAAATTGCGGTATAAAATGTAAATATTAAATATATACATATATATATGTATTTATTTTATAATAATATATATACAATATATTTATATTACATAAAATATTTTTAAGTGCTTCAATTAAAAAATGTAAATATTAGACTTTATTGACAGAGAATATTTGCCATTTTTATACGAAAAATCAAGAAATAGCATAGTATTAGTATATTAAAAAATGAGATATCTCGAAAGAAATGCATTTCCGGAAAACAAGGAAAAAATGCTTATTTGTTGACAAAGAATAGCAACAAAAAAAATATATATACAAAATTATATATACATATATGTATACATATTGGAACTGAGGAATTCCAATGCTTGAATGAGAATTGCAAGACACCGAGAAATTTTATAATTCGGATGTCATCTTCGAAGGTAAAGATTCTACGTATAATACCGCAAACACGTCGATATTTACTGCTCTTTTAAAGCCATGAGATTGTCGAAATATTCTTCGCATGAATACTCTATGGTGGTTGAACACGGAATAATATGAGAAGAAACCCAAAACTATACATAAATAACGTCTACTTTGTTTACGTCAAAGTCAGAGCATATTTCGCTGCTATAACGGAATTTTATGTCAACTCAAATAAAATTTTTTCAATTGTTTTATTATACAAACGTATATAAATATATAATAGAATACTAAAATAATAATAGAATTATAAAAATATTTAAAAAAATATAAAATTATAAAGTTATAATAGAATTATCAAAATTGTTACACAAAAAATAATTTACATGAAGAATCATGAAACAGCAAATGCACTATTGGCATATTAAGAAACGAAATATCTCGAAAACGCGATACGATTTCCCGAAATTTTGCCAAAGGAAAAAAAGGTTATTTTCTTTTTACAAGGAATGCGATAGAATTATTCTGTATCCTCTACCTGCACTATCTGTGTCGTCATTAACGGAGATCCAGCACATTAGTATTTAACATACAAGACGTGTCTTCTGTGTAATATATCGTGCAGGAAATTATTTCAACGACGACGATAGCTATTTAACCGACTATGTTCAACGAAGAGCTTAGAGACTGAAAAGTCGTTAAGCTCGCGGGGAAGTTCGGCTCGTCTTGTACTTCCTCATTTAAATCAATATGAAAATTGACAAAGTCCACGTTCTGCGACAACGCTCGCAGCGGAATACTTAGTCTTTCGTGTAAGCTACGAAATTAATTTATTAAAACTACATTATTAATTTCCAGAGCGCTCGAGTTCTCTTGGGGCGATCAAAGACAACTAATTACACATTCCGGAGAGTTCTTCAGCCGTACTGAACTGATAATGTATCTGGATATGTGTCACGTATAAGTTGTGTAATTTAAACGTTTTGTGCGAATCCGGTCTCTCTTCAGTCGTCGGATTACATCCGTGAAACGCGGTCTCGCCCAACACACGAAACACGTAGCGAGCGTTCGTAGATTCTCGCGAACGTGGACGCTCGGCGACGCGCGATTTCCGACTCTCCTCTTTTCTCTCTCTCTCTCTCTCTCTCTCTCTCCCTCTTTTTTTTTCTTTCCTTTTTTTTGTGCAAAGCAACGGGGCGTCGGCTGGCCGGAACGGCATCGCGGCGCCTCCGCTTTGAGTTTTCCAACCCCTACAATTCCCCGTACACCCTTTTCGTCCCATCGTTTACACCGCCGGCACGACGCGACGTGGCGCACAACAAACGGCGTGCGATATGTTCTCGTATTCCCTCTCTCTTTCCACCGCTCTTTTCGACGAGACGTATCGCCCTTCCTCCCGCACACACGCGGCAAACGTATTGGCCTTTCCGAACATTCCCCTATTCCTCCGATTGTTCCGCGGCCTTCGGTGAAATATTTTAGTCATACCGCACGATATTCGTTACATCAGCCATCGCTGTCTAATGTTTGTTTGGCGGTTTTATCGCCGTCAGGTTAGGTTAGTTGAGATAGGTTAGGTTAGTTGAGATAGGTTAGGTTAGTTGAGATTCTCATATTGTGAAAGTTGTATACGAGTCGGATTTCGAAAATGTGACCACAAAGAGAAATAGAGAGGGAAAGAGGGAGAGATATCGATCTCCATCGTCTATACATTTGATTCGAATCGAGTTATCGCGCGAGACCATTTTCCGAGAAAGTTACGCAAGTCGGACTATCTCGGTGAATAAATTAGGGGATGATGATGTCGCGGGCGAAATTTTGCCCCGAGCAAAATTACTATGCCACCTCGAATACCATTCCGAGAGAGAGTCCGATTCCGCTCGGACTTGGCGGTGGAGCCGTTTGCATCCGGCTGCATATTTCACACGTCGCATGCCCCGCCATATTTGCATCGCGGCCTCGTAATCTCGTTGGAATACAACCGGCCGCGAGACAGACACCCACCCGCCCGTGTGTTGCTCGCCAGTTTGCCGTCCCCGAGTCGCTTATTGTCGCTCGTCGTTCCCGCGGGAGACGTCGAATATAGGGGATGAGGGATGTCTGCGATCGTAGAATAACGGTGACAATGGCGGAAAAAGCGTTGACAGCATCCGACATTCTCATTCAAAGGGCTGCGCGAGGTTTAACGGCCATGAATTCTCCCCTTGGGTTTATTTAGAGAGCTTATTAACTTTCCTTCGATCGATTGAAACGTTTCTTTTGAAATCGAGTTTGAATTATCCACTAAAACACGTAATAATGCTACACTGAAAGAATTTTCGACTTATTTTTAGAATACCCTGTTCTAAAATAGACGCCAAAAGAATCCTCTTACCTTAATAAGATGGGAATCCTCTAAAGATTAGAGTATCAGATATTCCTAATTTATAAAAATGTAGACGAAATGGGATTTATTTTTATGTTAACAAAAAGTACATTATTTTACGGCACACAGCAAAGAAAGACCATAAAGAAAGCATAGTACATATAGACCGAGCATGAGGCACGAGATCTGGGTCCTGAATGAATTAAGTTAGGTTACACATACTCGTGAACACTTCTCTTAAGTCGTTCAAGTCTTCTTTTTCGAGCCACTTATTAACTTCATCCATTCTTCTAATAAACCAAAACCATTCAGTGACAAACACTGCACTGCACTGTAAATTGCAACACTATATAACCATATATGTTGCTGCAACAATGTGACCATATAACGCCAAATGAACGGTCCGCATAAAAAAACATATGACTATTTGTTATTAACATACACAAAGAATATATTCTTAATTTTAGAGGATGTTCGAGAAACACTTAAGAATATCTGTTAAGAAGGATTTTATAATATACAGTCCTCTTACTTTGAGTATATAATTTTTTCGGTGTATATATCAACAGTTGTAGGATTAACTGTATATCGACGACGTGCAACGTTGGGGAAAACAATGAAAACACGCGTCATGCATAACAAAAACGATGTAAAACCAAAAATGAAATTCGGAATGCGAGAGTCGTTTTCGTTGACAGGACGAGCGTATAAACGAGTACGGACGTGCATACTAGCTAGCGAGTTTTGCCGACGGAAGCTCGTATTTGCAAGCAAAAACGCGCGCATGTCAGTTAATTACGTTGCTAATTTAAAAAGTCTTCGCGACGTTAACATTTCTCATTAAGAGGAAGTAACAAGCCGCGCGCGGCCGTGAACGACGGAGTCTCCGACCGGGAATAACGAAGTCGCTGTCCGAAATTTTGTCGCCTGTGCGCCATTGCGCAATTATGACGCTGTTTTAGAAACAAAGATTTCGTAAAAAGGCGACCCCCGAAGAAAGTTTTTCCGGTTGCGCAAGGAATATCGCGTGAGAAAAATACTTAACTTCGTTACCTGTCGAAGCGAGACGATTGGGAAAGTTAAATGAATTAATTAATTACGTTAAAACAATTGTATAGCATCCGTATTGTATTGTTTCTTTCGTCGCGAGAATCTGAATTATATAAAAAACGACATACTCGATTTTCCTATACCTACACCCTATAGAGTGTTTTAAGACCACCAAGTATCTTTTTAATAGCAAATTCTCTCTGCCCAACTTTCTTCTCAGCAAAAACATAGAGACATCCACAATTTCCGAATTATAAACAATTGAGAAAGAAGGAATTAAGAAATTAATAAACTACATTCTTCAGTTAATTTCAGGTTAGAGGTTATATAATTAGGTTAGGTTACATAAATAGGTTAAGTTATATAATAAAATTTGAATTTGAGATTTAATTATAAAAATGTATTTAAAATATTTTAGAAACTTGCAAGAAATAAAGGAAAAATCGGAAGTCAAAATTAGTTAGAGAATCTACTACTAAAAAAACATCCGGTGCTTTTGGGACACCCTAAATATTTCCGAACAAGGAAAATGAACGTATAGTTACCGAATCGATATCTCGCATAAAAGAGGGAGAGAGGGGAAAAGGGGAGAGAAGGAAAAAGAGAAAGAGAGAGACACATTTCATCATTCCGTGATCCGTGCTCGGCGCTCATAATACGACCGCTCGCGGGTCAGATTAAATTGCATCTTCGCCGACTAACGGGGCGCATTAAATCTTGTAAGCTCCGCCATGATGGCGGATTCCATAGCGCAGTTACGTCCGCGCGAATTTTCCGCGCGTCAACGATATCCGCCGTCGGCTTAACGTCGAGCGACGTCAAGACGTCGGCGTTGATGCCGCTGTTTGGTAATTCAGCTCGCGGAAGGGAGACCAACGACGCACGTAATGGAGAAATGCGTCGACCCCCCCCCCTTCATCTCCCCCCCCCTCCATTCCGAACTCCTTTTTCCCGGCAGTCGCGCGAGGGCGAAGGGCAAGTTCGATGATGATTTGGTAATTTCATGGCTCGGCGGAGCGTGTCGCGTTAAAAGCGATCGCTGCCGGATGTCACGCGTCCGCTTTTAGATCACTCAATAAGGTTACGAGAAGACGGCTGCAGACTCCGTGATCCCGTGCAGAGGCCGTGGAGGGATGATTTATGAACGCTTTAAAATAAAATCAGTTTCATCATATTCGCGAAAAAGGCGCGTCTAAATCGAGCAGGTGCATCAAACCTAATCTTAAGGTTAGGTTAACCTAACCTCAGTTTGTGTAAATGTAAGAAAATACACTTTTATTTCTTTCTTTTCTCACGTATGAAGAAATTTCTGAACGTAACGTAAGATTAAAATTTATAATTAAAATTTTAAAAAATTTACTTCACTTTTCTTTCAAAAATTTTCCTCCGGTTACTCGTATAATATTTACGAACATTTTCTCTAACGCGCGTTTATCGATGCGTCCTGTCAAGGAAGTGAAATATTCATTTGCAATTCAATGACGATTAATGACTTGAACTTTGACTTTAATTTAGATGAAATATCGCCTCACAACGACAACGATCGCTTCGTGAGCTTCAAATACCGATAAATAACAGTAAAATTAACGCCGCGCTATTATCACTATTAGCCGGAGTTATTAGTACAATTACGAGCGCAGCGTAATGCCTATTTGCAGGGCGCATCCGAACACAAATCGCTGGGACGCTGACGCTATGCCACTAACGAACGGTATTTTCGGTACAATTAACTGATAATTCACATTGGCGATAGTTTGAGGTTCTTGTTCAATTTTCGAGCATTCTGCGTCCTATCTGATAACATCTAATATCGATGACGAGACGCTGTATAGATATTCCTGCAACTTTGTAATGCTCTTCAGCATTGTTTCGATGATAAATTTCGCTTCCAAAGAAAATTTTATTTAAAAGCCAAGTTCAATTCGAAAAAAAGCCGAACCGAAGAATTTTCTTACATTTTCGAGGAACTCGACGCCTTATCGTCTTTAATATCTGTTTTTATAAACGATAAACTATTGACAGTTTGCAATCGAATGTTATCGCCGCGTTCTCTGGTCAGTTTTGTTTTCTACGGTCTGCATTTGCGAGAAAATTGCGCAGCTTTTTCACTCTTGAAGGTCAGTCTGTTTTATTCGTGATTTATTGCACGGGTATCTGTTGCTCGCTTCGCACACATTTATAGACATTATCTGTAACTTTATAATTTTCAGCGTCTTTTGATAATAATGCTTTAAATGTTTTTAAACCATATATATATATATATATATATATATATATATATATATATATATATAGTGTGTGTGTGTGTGTGTGTACTTCTTCTTAGTATTAATGTCAGAAAATTACGTTCTATTCATTAAACTTATTTTGTTAATAACTTTAATAAACTACGAGCGACGGCTAAAACCTTTTGAAAGTTACTCAGGGCTGTGTCCTCGATAATATATATCAAGACTATTGAAATCTGTGCGGTCGACCTTAATAAAAATGCATAATTACCGAATTTTTAAAAATTTTTTCAATTAAGAAACTCGACGATCCTAAGATCTTTAATAAGCGATCCTTTCATGAGCGATAAACTATCGTCGTAGTTGGCAATCGAATGTTATCACCGCGTTCTAGTCGGGTTGATTTTCTATGGCTTGAGATTTCGAGAAAATACTGCGGCTTTTTCACTCTCGGAGATCAGCTTGTATATTACGTGATTTATTACACGGGTATACGTCGCTCGCTTTCGCGTTTACGGACATTATCGGCGACTTGTCGTCGACGAGGCATTCGGCCCTCTATTTCCCAGCTTCGCGGAAGGAAGAAAAATAGACGTTGCTCCTCGCGGCGCCCCGGGGATCGTTACTTTCCAGATCTCTCCTCGGTGGAAGACGGAGGAAGAGGGTCGGGTTTTCGCGGCGCATCGATTACAGTATTCGGTAATTTTGTGCTCCGCCGGAGCGAGCTGAAAAAAATATCACCGCGCGTTATTTCGACGCCGTCGATTTCCATGGAGGACTGCCCGACCGGAAATGAAAATCGGAAATACGATTGTTCTCCGAATTGCGTCCGAAATCTGATTTGATACGGACGTAAAGAGAATCCATTGATCATCCAAAATGAACAAGTTATAACAAATAGAAAGATAATAATATATATAATAAATATCTAAAAAAAATATATATATAATATATTATATATATTATATATTTTTTATATATTATATATTATAAAATATATATATATATATATAATCATATAATAGAGAATCGTTTCTCACTGATAAAAGAGGAAAAAATACTACGGCCTTTTTTATCTGCAGTATCCTGTCGCAATACGGGGCTTAGTACCGTCCGAATTTGGTGGAATTTTTCATGCTGGAAATTTGTTTACCCAATGCGGGGACAGGCTTGTCAAAGGCGAGGGAAATTCCTCCGCGAAAAGGGTCGTTACAAAAGGAAGGGTGGTAAGGATCAAGTTCGCTGTTCGATTTGCGACCGATCGATTGTGACGCTCGGTAATTCTAGACTCTCCGTTGGAGCGGTTTACATTAATAAAAAAGAAAGAGGCAAAAAAATTGGCTTTCGAGTACGCGCGCATCTCTCGTGCCGACCATCGACGTTATTACATCAGAATTTGAAAAAAAAAGAATTAAAATGCGCGATGTAATTTTGTGCTTTTTGCTTTTTTTTTTAAACTAATATTACATGTATAATATGCGACACGATGTACCTACTGCGATTTAAATGCAATGTAATTTAAGCAGTATTTAGTTTGAAAATAAAACGAGAAGGTAAAAGGTACAAGTTAATTGGATAATAGATTTATATGATGCGACCACAGAAAATATGTGATTTCCTCTTTTCTCCTTGTTACGTACACATATAAACACACAATTATTATATAATAGACTTATTATATCTGTAAGCTGTAAGGACGGAATCTTTCGACTTTGATATACTTGAAGGATTTGATCGGATTCGAGTGACATTAAAGTACAATTCCCCGTCGTTGTATGCGATCTTCTGCGACTCGCCAGAGGAATAACTGCGAATCAAAGTTAATTGAATTAGCGTAGCCGGTGCTTTCTCGCAACGAAGAGGTCCCCGTTTACGACATTTCCGCGATTTAAAAGAAAGATAACAATAAAATTGTTCGCGTAGTAATATATACGTAGATACAGTTTGTAGATAAAACACATTTTGCGAAATACTCTGTATATTTTAAATTCTATTTATATGTGCCTGACTGCACGCTACAATCTTTGGAGCGTCTTTCAGTTTTAATTTTCGAGAAATTTTGTGTCGCGAATCTCTCTCTCTCTCTCTCTCATTTTCAGGGTAACATTCGCAAGAAAATGGAGCGAAAACTCGCAAAGCACTCCACGCGCGTCTTGTGCATTCTACCGTAATTCTTCCTTTTATTTTTGATCAAGTATCTAGCAATTGTATCGAGAAATTTACGTAGCAGCTAACTTCCACGTTCGCGAGATCGGCAAAGGAGCCGGCTTCTCGATACTCGTCCACTCGATCTCGAGTCTTTGTAAGTCGCGCTGTAAGTCGAGAATGAAGATACCAGAGGCTTCTTGCCTTCACCTCGCTTGAAGAGGCAGAAATAAGAGGCCGTGGAACCTTCGAACACGCTCGAGGAGCCGGAAGAGTCTCGGGTCCCGAGGAACTTTAAGGAACAATTGCGCACTACACATCGCGATTCTTATTTGAGTCGTTGTATATTCGCTCGCGCAACACTCAATACCGCCAAGTTTATTATTGGATTAGGTCTTACGAGAGTTCTCTCTTTCCTCTCTCCGCATTTATGAAATGAAAACAGGGCGACTTGGAATTGCTCTCTGTAACTCGGTGCAAAGTAAAAGATACAATTGAGACAAATATTAATTTTTATCCTCTTCTCATAGTTATCTTTATTTTATTAACCGGATGACTTGTTTATAAGATGTGTTAGGTTAGGTTAATTAGGTTAGGTTAGGCTAAAATTGACCTAACCTAACACGCTATAAACAAGCGATTGGCCGTCCCTAAAAATGTACAAAATCCGATTGGAAGTCTGTTCTCTCGGTCGATGGGGGAGAGAAAAAAATTGGCGGAAATTATCGTCCTTGAGGCTTTGTCCCGTAAGTCGAGGACGAAGATGCCGCTCTGATCGTAGAAAGGGAACTCAAAGCCGATTCGGATCCGATTCGAATAACCTTTCAGTAACGTTTCCGCCAACGTTTCTCTTCCTCATTGCCCCGTCTCTTTGTTCGCGCACCGCCCTCTTGTTTCCCGGTAATTAAACGCGGGGGTCGATGTTAATTAAATTATCCCGCCGTGTTTGACGCGTGATGTGACGGTTCTCCGACAATGAGAGATATGCCGCGCCATATATAATCGATATAGTCACCCGACTATTCATTAGTCGCAAAGCGTTACGGTGTAATCATGCAACAACTATAATAACCGTAAAATTAATACGAAGAGTGTATTTACTAGTAATGGGATTAAGTATCTTACAAGTACGTTCGAATTTGTTTGCATGTTTTCGAATTCTCTATGATTACATCGAAAAACAAGAGCAGTACTTCCAAGTACATTCGAACCTTGATCAAGTATGTTCGAATCTTTTATGAGTACTTATGAGAAATTGTGAGGGTAGATGAATGGGTGTTTGGGTGGGATTTTTTTTATTTTAGAGTTCGAGTACTACTTATAAAAGATTCGATTCTGTATAAGTACTATTTTGAACCTTGCATGTACTCAATCTAAAATTCGAATATAACTGTTCTAGATTCGATTACTTCGCAAGTAGTACAATATATGAAATATTATTTCTTACGAGTATTATTCGAATCCCAAAAAATTAAACTTGATTATTGGATTCGATTCGGATTTTTAAGTACATATTGAACTTGATTCCATCACTAATATTTACGTTTCATCATTATTTAGTTACAATGTCGTAGAATGTGCGGAATTCTACGAGAGAGATTCAAGTTTATCCATTAAGGAAAAATTCTAAAAGTGCCGGGGTAACGAGACGGCTATCGATAATCACTTCCGCTTCATCGCGCGCATTAATGAGACAGAAGAGAATTCAGAATATCTCGGAATTTCAACCGTTTTTTAACTTTATACGCGGCATTTCAACTGTCGCGCCCGAATTGTATTATTCCTTTGCTGATAACAGTCATAACAGTTAAAATGACGATTCGCCATTTCGAATGGATGCTCTCAGCGCCGTTTAGCTCTTCCAGCCTCTTTCGCCTCGCTTCTCCATTCCGTTACCGGGAAGTATTTCTTCCCATTTCGCCTCCCGCTGGGAGTGAAATTCCTCTCGCCAAATGGCGGGAACAATTAACGAAATAGCGCTCGAATCGGCACGACCACTAAATTTAATCGCGGCATTATCCTTACGATTTTAACGTGACCATCGAAGATGTCACTTACCTCGTTTTTAAGGATCTCTTGAAAGGGCTTACTTAGTGATACTATTTTCTGGGAGAGAAACGCTTCTTATATATATATATATATATATATATATATATATATATATATATCGTTGACACGAAATAGAGGAGAATCGCAGGACGAGAATAAGTTGAAATAAAATGTTAAATTCTTTCATCTGCGAAGAAAAACTGTTGAAAAGTTTAAAAGTCCCTTCGCCCGGCTCGCCCGTCTCTTTCATTTTCAGTTCTCATTTCCATTTCGAGCGACGGGAGAAGAAGCGCATTTCACCGTTTCGCATTCGATATTTACTGCTCGACCGCGAGACGCAATTTTACAAGAGCACTCCTTTAAGGGCGCTCCTTTAAGGGCGCGCCTTCGCGCGCGCAAAGCGAACGCCGGCGGTTTACCGGCAAGCTATTCGAATATTTCCATCCCCTTCGGGCTCGACAATTCGCATCCTCGATGAAAACGTTGCCGACTAAACGAGCTCGCGATTCCGAGGACGAGCGTGAAGAAGTGGAGGGAACGAACGAACAAACCTTTTAGTGTCGCCGTCGTTTTTTTGCTGCCTTTATGCGTCGTTTTTTTGCTGCATCAGATATTTATTTATGCGAATTTGCGTTTACACGGTGTATCAGTTATACATAGAAGGGGAAACTCGATGATAATTTGCGAGCACACGTTAAAAGGATCGTGACTTGATGAAACAATTGTAATTTTGATTTATAAATTTACAATTAATATACAGAATCATTTTCTAGATTCCAGAAAATCAGCGTTCCTACAACTATGTTTAGCATATATTATATACAAACCTTTTTATATTTTATTCAGAATTCGATTCCATAATGAATAAAATTAAAAGTATTGCAATTAAAGCAAAACTAGGATAAATGGCAATATTCGTTTTATAATACAAGTTATACGCGTAATATTACGTAAACCGTCGAGCGACTTGACAAGATCGTATCCGTATCGTTTACGTTTTCCGTGAAACGTCGCAGTAGCGATTTTAAAGATGCGGGAAAAAATTGCAACTCGCGCACGGTTACGGCGAGGGGGGTCAGTCGATATTGGATTCGAAACGTCCGAGATCGGCAATATCCTTCAGGCCTTTGCATTCCTCGACCGTGAAAGGCCTCTGTGCCGGGATAAAGCCACGAAGGAGCCGAAAGGTTTTTGCATGCGGCGCCGCACGAGCGCGCTCGATATTCCGATATCCTGACATCGGGAGTGTTTCTCCTCACGACGTCCTTGCCTCCTCCTGGAATACACACCCTCTCTTCATGGAATTTATTATCCGCCCTCAACCTGCGCTCTCGCCATATCGAGAACTCCCTGGAGATCACCTTACTGGGGATTCGGCAGTTTCCACGGTAGCTGTGTTTTTCCATGGGACTCTAGACAGAAGGAAAATTCTGATCCAGCTGGGAAGTCTAATGGTTCTTTCGTTTTGAGGGAAACCCACGATGCCGAAATCTCGTAATCGAGA
This sequence comes from Lasius platythorax, assembly GCA_963971435.1. Classification (NCBI taxonomy): domain Eukaryota; kingdom Metazoa; phylum Arthropoda; class Insecta; order Hymenoptera; family Formicidae; genus Lasius; species Lasius platythorax. Next base: position 14,713,929 of record OZ020537.1, read on the forward strand.
TTGTCATCGGTCATCGTGGAGCTCATAAAAAAAACTTACGCGGCTAGAAATAGTTATTTTTCGAAACACGTCACGAGTACAGAGTCAGATCGAGGTTGCTTGCAATCCATTGCTCTTGTGAGTTAATTGTTATATTTAATGCGTAAATTTCTGATCCCGCTGAATCTTTCTTAAATTATTCCGGATGCTATTTGTGACTTGTCTAACCATTTATCACATCGTATTTCAAAGTGCATCGTAACTCATTGGTTTATTCGTTTTGTTGTTGCAGAGATTCGCCTCTCCATATTATTCGCGAGCTGATGCACCTTGGCGGCTGTGGATTCAGCTCCGCATTGGCTCGATCGAAGAACCGCAGTCTCCCTTCAGCGACGGTGAAGGGTCAGCGCGCGTGGCTAGTGGGTCGGCGAAAAATGCGATAGAAAACGGAGGACTACGATCGTACCGCGAGAGAAAGAAAAGGATAAGAAGAAAAAAGAGAGGGGGTCTATCGCCGGATGAAAGAGCACCATGTGCTCAATCGTACCGGCCTGGCGGCGGTGGGTTGCCCTTCTCGGCACGATGCTGCTGCTGTTGCTATCCTGGGGGGCGGGCGCGGCGGAAGGCTGCCCAAGTATGTGCGCATGCAAGTGGAAAGGCGGGAAAGAGTGGGTAGAGTGCGCGAATCGTAGCCTCAAGGGATTACCGCAGGGTGCTCGCGAAGAAACACAGGTGCTTGACCTTTCTGACAATCAGTTGGTCAACCTGCCGGCGGAGTGTTTTTATGCACTCGGTCTAGTTAACCTCCAACGGCTCTATCTGGGCAGGTCTCATATCGTCCAAATTGCCTCCGAGGCGTTTGTTGGATTGGTCGGCCTGGTGGAATTGGATCTGTCTGAGAACAAAATCGAAGAGGTGCCCACGGATACGTTTGCATCTTATCCAGGTTTAATGAGACTTATATTAAACGGAAATCCGATTAAAGAGATTCGCCAAGACGCCTTTCGCCGTCTGATGCACCTAACCAATCTGGAAATTAGCAAGTGTGAAATAAAAGTCATCGAACAAGACGCTTTCGAGGGTCTTCAGTCGCTAGAGTGGCTTCGACTGGACGGCAATAAACTTGTCTACGTGCCTGATCATACTCTGCCGCTGGGAGGAAATCTCAGAGGATTGACTCTTCATAACAACCCGTGGCAATGCAACTGCAGGTTGAGAATAATGCAAGCCTGGCTGAAGGAATCAGCTCCAGCAGCCCCGCAGGAGTCTGAACCAGTCTGCGATTCTCCGGAGAGACTGCGAGGCAGACAAATCAAGAGTCTCAAGATTAGCGAACTGGCTTGCCTGCCCCATATCGATCTTCAAAATCGTTTAGAGATTTATGAGGGCGGGAATGTTACTTTGACATGCAATGTTCACGCAATACCTACCGCCAAAGTCGTCTGGTGGTTCAATGGGGAACCATGCGAGTTGCAAAACGAGAATGACTCTATAGCGAACGGTTATTCCGCGTTTTCAAGGTAAGTGACTTTTATATCCTGGATCTTTGATTCGAATCTCTATATATGTCAGTCTCGTATCGAACCGTATTCCCCTGGATTGGTTGCAGATATATTTACCGACAACGAGGCGGGACCAACATGAGCAGTACATTGTTCCTTTATTCAGTCGAATCACTCGATGAAGGTACTTACAGTTGCATCGCGGAGAACAGTGCAGGTTCTGCAGTGGCAAACCTCTCTCTCCTCGTGCTCTTTCGCGAGAAACCCACTGTGGAGCCGCCCTCCGACAATCCCGGTTCCGGCTACGTGGCCGCGATAGCCGCGGGCGCACTGGTGGGCACTCTTTTGGCGTTGGGTTGTCTGATAGGAAGCGTGATATACTGCGCGAAAAAACGACGTCGCGACCGGAAGCGCAACTCGAAGGCTCTGGTGACACAGAGCAAATCGGTGCTACCGATCACGAAAGACACCACTAGCAGCTCCTGCCGGAAGGGTAACGGCAGCCTGATCGGTCTAGAGCATCAGCAGATGGTTTCATATACCGAGCGAGAAATCAGCCGAGCGGCCACTTTGGAGCGCCGGGAACACTCCAGGAACACGTATCCGGTGGCAAGTCCGGTCGCCAAGTATTTGACCGAGCCAGATTTGATCAATGAGGTGCCCGAGAGCACCGAGGTGGGCTACGGCCAGCTATACGGACGGCATCATCAGCGAGTCGATGGTGCCGATCGACAGATCTTGGAGTACGACTCGGGCTATCCGCTGCAGCCCGATCTACGACCGCCGCCGATTTTACCGCAGATGAGCTACCTAGATCAGGATGGCTATCCGTTGAACTTTGGTCTGCCCAAGATTTCTTTCACCGCCAGCACTCTGCCTAGGCTCCGGCAACGGATGTCGGAGCCTGGCTCGGCGGCTGCGCCGGCGGCCAGGTATTCCCGCGAAGCAGAATTCCTCGCGAGATCACCGGGATACGACCCCGTCTTACCGCGAACCGACGCCAGGTACACCGCTGAGGGCTATCCCTATCCGGTGCACCAGCAGCAACCGCTGCAACCGATGCAGCCGCCGCCGCTGTCGATTCAGCCGGTCGAGCAACCGATTCAGCAACAGTTGCCCATTCAGTCGCCGGTATCGCCGGTCGCCGTCTTCCCGGAAGTACCCTTCATACCGTCACCCCCGGCGGCTTATAGGGGTGAGACCACCCCCTTGTCGCCGAGATCCCTTCTCGGAAAGACCGCTCGCGAGGCCGCGGCTGCCGCTGCCGCGAGGGCAGAGGAGCTGCAACCACCGAATCATCCAGAGAGTCCTGACGAGGGTTACGTGGGAGACGCTATGGACGTCTGAAAAATCGCCAATGGCGATAATGGAAATAATCGTCAGGTCTGAAAAGCGTGGAAAATACGTTTCTGGTCTATTGTTGAATAAGATTGACGTTCACTTTTTTGCAAGTCTACCCGATGTTCGTTTTCTATGGACCTATACTGAAGAAAAGATTGGATGAATCGATTTCCCTGCAAAAAATCTACTGCCGTTTAATTTCCTCGAAAGTGGAAAGGTGGAAAAGATGGTACTATGCACGATTATGCACATATTTTCTTGATATTTCAAGAAATAGCTATCATTTACTGCCTGATCTTTGCCAAAAAATTCTAGCTTGGAATGACAAATTAAGAATTAATGATTACCACAAATATTAGACTATCTTTTGATTCTACCTTGATCGTTTTATTTATAAAAATATTAATTCGAATAAAAAATTATTCATCATTTTCATGTACAAATTTCCATATGTATCATCAACGAAACAATCAGTACGGGTTAAGAAAGAAGATTTCTTCCCATTCTTTTTGCTCAACATATTGATCCAGCAGCAAGAATAACGATGTACGTTTCATATAAATTTTTACAATCTTCTTTCACACGAGTCAAATGTCAAGCATGAAGACCTTAACGAAGCTACGAACAATATGAATTACCGGCATCAAGGAGGAAATCTGTCCTCGTCACGCTACCAGATTAATTCGCAGAGGATAACAGGGTCCAGGATGTGATTGGCGGAACAGGGCCGCCAGAGACGGCGCGAACAAAGGATTCGTCCTGGCGGTAGAGATGTAATAGATTAATCAGAAGGCATGTCTCGAATGTCATCGCGGTGCACAATCTCGTCAGTCGGGAAAGATGACGAAGGAGGTGCTCGCGCTAGGACGAGACAATCCTCGCATTCGAAGGAAATCGACTCCGAAGAATTTATGCGGATCGCGTTTAAATGCAGAGAGTGTTTTTTCGGACATCAAAATGGCGGTCGGATTTATTTAAACGGCGTGTCGCGTTTGTGAAATACGACGTCGTTCTTTGGACGCGCTCCAAGAAACGTTCGGTCGCGTTGAAAAGGAACCAAGATGGCGTGACTGATCCTTAAAGTGATAGATAAATGTTTGGCGGACTCGATGGAGTGAAACGCGTCTCATTGGACCTCGAAGGCGCGCTTTCAGCGTTGCACGAGCAGAAACGTGACTGGTGCTCAAAGCGGCCGCTCCGACAGGATCCGCTGAGAAAATGTGAAATTAATTAAATTTAATTGTTCATGTCGATTCCCTAATCGTTAAAGTCTGCGATGAATCGATAATTGCGAGATGAGCGAGATCGGAAAGATATAACGGTAAGAAGAGAGAGAACTGTCCTTTTTAATAGTAAATATTATAGATACTTGGGGAAATATTTATATTATGGAGTTTAGTATATGTTCTGTAAATATACTATTCTCATAAAATTGTTTTGCGGAATCTTAAACAGGTTATTATTATATCAAAAAAATATAAACTTATATAACTCTTCTTTTTTTTGGAATGTGTAATGATAGAAACGATCTGTACGCTTCAGTCATTCTTAGATTACTTTGATATTGTTTATGTTTATCAATAGCGTTACACCTTATAGGTATGGGATGCTTGTGATTCAGAAACCTGCTCAAGTCATTCTCGCATCCTCCGATAGTACTTTGTTTTAAACTTACGAAACGGATATCGTTTATTTCGATTGCGTGAGAACTCTCGATCCTGGCGTTTCAGGCGGAGACGCAATTATAGCGATTCTGCTGTAGTGATAATAATGTTAACTTGGTGTTTAAGACTGGTGAACTGTGCGAGATTAAGAGGCCGCAGTGGCGCTCGACCTGATGTACAGATACCGTTGAACATACAGGGTGTATTCTGAAAAAACGGTATATACCAGGATCGAGTCAGCGAAAAATTTATGCATCTTGGAAAAAAGATTTATTAATTTTGCGAATCTTTTTTTCTTTCGGAAATTAGGGATTAAAATTTTCAAAATTAAACGTAATTTAATTTAATATCATGAATTTTATTTCTCAAAATTGTAGAAATTTATCTAAATTGTTTTTCTTTAACATTGTTTTCTTTCATCCTAAAATTAAGTTTACATTTTATTTTTTGAGAAAATCTTGCAAATTAATCTCACAGCTCCTGGGAATAGTATACGTCTTTTCTGGGACGCCCTGTATTCCTATATACATATGCGTATATAAATATATATATATATACACACACACACACACATACACACACAACACACAGATAGATATATACATTGTATGGCGCGACTAAAACACTAAGGAAAAAAAAAACTGGTGAAAGTAGTTATTTTTTAAAGGTGTCTTCGAAATTTTTGCGATTCGAGCTGGCTTCGCTCTCCCAAATAATCGATCTACGATTAATAGAGGATGGAAATGGAAATTGTGATTGGCGTTGTGTGCGTTGTTTTTCTGCATGAGAAGAAAAGTTAAGTCAATATCACTTGCAAAGAATTACAATAATGATTTATAAAGTGCTGATAGGTTGATGACAAATTATCATAAGCGGCTGGATACGCGCCCGAGAGAGAGCATTAAGACTCTGGAGATTCTTTCAGAAGTACCCGGCGATGAGGAAACTGGTTTCCTTTCCGTCGCCGTAATCACGACGCGATTCACGGATGAACAGTGTTTGCCTTCCAGTCTGGCGATTCGCAGGATATAGAATTCTGCTTGCGTCCTTTAAGCTTCGCCGTCGAGATAACTCGAAATTTGCGTCTTCGCTTTCGAAAGTTTCATATATAACAATATTTCATCCGGGGCAACGTTCTAATTTATTTATCCTTCGCGAAATTTCAAGCGAAGAGAATGCTCGAGTCACGAGAGGAAGAAAGGTCCCTAATGTGTCAGAAAAATCAAAACTGTTTGTTTCTAATTAATTAAAATTGGCCGTTTTAAATTAAATTAAATTAAATTAAATCAAGCGTTTTTTTCACAAGCGAGTAAAATAAAATAAAAAGAGAGATAACATGTTAAAATTAAAATTATTATTCTTTTAGTTAAATAATATTTATTCTTTTAATTAAACATATTTTTATTAAAAGATACCTATCACGTTAAAATATATTTTTAAAGACAGGCAATTATAAAGTTTCTGTAAAAAATCGCAAATAATAATCGAGGTACATTTACATTTGATTGTATAATGTTTACAGAATCGCTAACTTTCGAAACTCTGTATATCGAATTTTAGAAGCGAACGCAATTTTACGCAGTGACGAAATTCTGCAAAAGGAGTTTCGCATTCATCGTTTAATTAGAACTTTTTAAACGAGCTCGCTAACGAGGATAACTTCGATGCGCGTGGTCAATTTTGCGAATTTCAATTAATCTGCTGTGAATGAGCAAGCCATTAGGCCGTATTTTTGACAAAAATGCGGCAAAAATGGAGTAAAAATGTAGCGATCGTATTAACATGCGTTTAATCAAATTCAAATTCGATGAAAATTGTTAGAGTTTCCATCGAGAGCGTTTTGAAAAATGTTACACATCACACACATATATAGATACATACATATTACGTTATATTTTTTTATCTAATTTTTCAGCATCTCTTCACATCTCACACAAATGGGCACTTTATATATTCTTCTTTCTCTAAGTTTTTGTAACATGAATGAAAACGTTTAATATCGCGTTTTAAGCGCTAAGTATTTCAAAAATTAAATAATTAAAAGCGTACACCGTTACATTTAATCGCCATTTCCTTAAAGAACCTTCTTAAAGAACTTCTTTAAAAGACTTCGTGTACCTGTGGTTTGAATAAATAATATTTTTAAATCGAATTAAATTCCGCGAGAAAATGTAAATGTATTTTTTTAGAGGAGAGCTTTTTTATAAAGGTAATTATTTCGTTTAATAATTTAAAGAGAAAGAAGAAAGAATTTAGAAACGAAACGGATTTTATTATCGATATTCTTTAAAGAGAATCGCGCGATTTGATATCACAATTTTCATAAGCGAAAATTTTTTATAAGCAAACATTTTTTAGATCTCTCTAGATGTGCTTCATGCATATTTATTCGCGTCGATTAAAATCCAGCAAGAGAAAAATAAAAATGCAACACAATCGGAAACAATTTCTCTCTCGGGGGAAAAAAAAATCTAAACTAGCAAGTTTTTGACTCTTTTTCTGTTTTCACTTCGACGTTGTTCTTTCAAATCGTTTTTTCGTAGATAAAAATTTATCATCGCAATCTGCCGCTTCCTTCGTACGTATTTATTTTCGTCGAATTGACGAACCAACGGTTAAACGCGGGAACAAGAAAAACAATGGCAAAAGTTTAACGATCTTGCTCGCAGGCGGTATTGCATTCGCTCGTTTGCGGCTCGTCCGAGTTAAATGGATTTCTCTTTTTTCTCCCGATCCCTTTTTATTTCTTATTTGTCCCTTATTGCGTCTTGTGCGCGCGCTAATTATAACCACCGAGACCGCGGGCTTGTTTAGTAACGATTTAGTAACGATGTTGTAGTAACGATCTCGCTTTTTGTGTATCGGAACATTCAGAGATTCCAGATTTTCCTCGAGAATTCGCAGAGAGAAATTTTTCGAGAAATGTATTTTACAAAAAAAATATATATATATGTACAAACGGAGAGAGTCATCTTTTTTTTCATCGAAATTTCGTAGAAATTGTATCCTAATCTTCTTCGACTTCTAATATTTTCGATGCATATGTGCAGGTGGGAATATTCACTTCTCAGAGAAACAAAATTCCGCTCCGTTGAATCGGTCGAATTAAATTTCGCAAGGAAATCATACGCGCGGAATTTCACATCGTATAAAGGTTTAACGTCCCGAGATCGGTCGTGAATATTAATCGGCTTTCTCCTCCTCTCGCCGACTCGCGCGGTGAAACATTCACGGCGTGGAAAATCTCGCGAGGAAGGGTTGGGAGGGTGGAGGGGGGGGGGAGGGCTCGTCCTATTAACTTCCTTCGCATTCGCAATGCACTACGATGCTTTCCGGTAAATGTAATCACACGTCGATGCATTAATCAGCCGTCCGACGGAACTCCCGTAATTCCATCCGTCGGATGCACGTCAAAAGTTAAGGGTAGCAACGGCGAAACGACAGACTTTCCCGTCTGCTAAATGGAAAACATCCCTCCGGGAATCTACACTATATCGAGAATACCGTTATACATATTTAACTCATTTTGGATATTTAAAGATTTTACGTTTGAGATGAGTGTGATGATTTGGAAAATATATATCTAAAAGGATCAACCCCGTTATTTGTAACAATGCACACACACACACAACACAGAGCGCAAAGAGCCAGCCGATCTTGTTCATTCGTTCTTATGGAAAAAATAATATCTCTTTTCTCCCTCTCTTCTTTGTGACGAGTTGCGGAGTTCATGAATTCTCCTGCTGCGAGGTCAATAATGACGAGAACGTGTGTGTGTGACAGGAAGATAGTGAAAGGAAAGAGAGTGAGAGAGAGAGAGAGAGAGCAACATTAAGTATACACGAGAAAATGAGGGCCGAAGCCACACTCGAATCGATCTCCTTCGAAACCACCCAATGTTCCCTCCTTCCCTTCGTCTCACTTCACCTCCCTCCTCCCGTGTAAACCTCCCTCCTTTTCTCGACCGTAAAACTCTCCTGTGGAGAGTTACGACTCCCCGACGCTCGCAGACACAATCTTGCATATATGGACACACGCACACACATTCGTTTATGTACTTACACACCAACATACACGCATACAGTTTCAGATACACACGATGTTCCGAACGATTGAGCAATACGATTTGTATTACCGTGTATAACGTAATGTATTCGATTCTGCACATGTCGTATGTACTTTGGATGTAGCGAAGGATTTTTCACGACTGATATGAGATTAAAGGAATAAAGATAGCTTTTGTATTAAAATCTTCGGTTTCTTTTTTAACGCGCGCTTCACGTACACCACGATCCCGTTTCCAGGTTCCGCTTTAGCTTTCCGGGGTGATGGAGGGAGGGAAGCGAAGGGATTACGTAAGGATTCCTTCACGAGCAATCCCCCGACCGGCAAGTACTATGGTGACGTGAGATTACGAAAAGTATCTATTTTCTAAAGGTAAAAGTTTGTGTGTATTGACAGATTACGGAAACTTTTGACAGTTCAATTCCAGTCTTTTATCTATACTAAAATATTAATATAATAATATTATTAAAATATTAAAATATTAATAATATTTTAATATTTTAATAATAAAATATTATTAATATTATTAATATATATATTTAATATATTATTATTAAAATATTAAAATATTATTAATATTTTAATAATAATATATTAAATATTAATAATAATAAAATTTAATAATAATATATTAAAATATTAATAATAATATTAAGATCGCAAATCAGTAGAGAACTTTTTGCTACTTGGTTTAACCCGCTCTACCTGCACACGAGAAATGGGGCGATTATTACTGGACACCCTGTATATATACGGAATATAAATTATACAAGTATTTTAAAGTGTAGATTAATTATTTATTAGACGATTAATGTATCACGGAGCTTATCCTTATCCTTATTACTCGATTCTGCGATTTAATTGCGCGTTCTCAATTCGAATTATAGATCGTCGAAAAGTTGAAGCGTCGGACGAAATATATTTGACTCTAAGTATCATTAAAAAAATAATTAGCGTTCATAAAGATCGCAACGAAACGATAACTTATAATTTGGATTTCTGTCACTTTTATTCTTACTTGATTAAATGAATAAATAACGCAATAAATGCGTTTCGAGATCTATCGTCGCGATATATTATATATATATAGTTACACATTAATTGTAGAAGTCAATTACATATTAATCATATTATTATAGCAAATAATTTTCCAATATTGCTCGCGATCGCGTTTAGAAAAAAAATTCGACGGAGCGTCTTGCACCACTATTTTCCTGCTCGAGTGTCGGCGCGCGAATGACAACAAAGCCAAAGCACGTCAACAATAGCGCGCTAAACGACCCAAGGCCGCATTCCATTGATTGTATATTTCGTTGCCGAAATATTTTATGCACTATGACACATATATGTACGCGGAATATTAAATTATACAAACATTTTAAAATAATCAATCGCGCGGGCTAATAATTGCCAATTATAATAATTATACAGAGTGATTGCATTTCACATGATATTTCGCACGATAATACGATAACATATGGAGCGCGACTACACCGCTACCTTCTCGCTCGAGTCTCACTGTGCGAATGACAACAAGGCTATTAGGTATCCCACCAGCGCGCCAACTATACCCCACCAGCGTGCCAACTATACCCCACCAGCCAGCCAACTATATCCACAGCCTCGTCGTTTTGCGATAGAAAACTTTTCTACTCGGTTTAACCCGCTCTACCTGCACGCAAGAGGTGGGGCGATTATTATCGAATATCCTGTATACATATATCACTGCTTTAGGGCCACGTCTAATTCATGCCAGTCATACTACGATTGTCATTTGATAGTTATTTGCATTTGTTATTTATACATATTTAACAGCATTAATGATAATGTAGCGATATGTTCACACAGCTAAATTGCACGAAAATTTTTGTGCGACAGTTCAATTTCAGTTTTTTTTTATCTGTAAAGTTTACTTTATGAGATACATCAAATCTTTTAGATCCGCTTTTAATTCGTACTACAATTGTCATCTTGCGGTTTTTTAATAATTTGGTTTGATAATTATTTGCATTTGTTATTTGCAAACATATTTAACAGCATTGATCGTAATGTAGCGATATTCAGCTAAATTGCTGAGATAATCTTGTGACAAATACGTGCAATATCGGTCGCGAAAACATTATATCGCAAATTGTATGCTCAGGAAGGTAATCGTGCGAAAGGAGCGCGACAGTATGAAAGAATTTAAGGAAATAAACGGACACGATACGAAAACACGCACGTAATTCGAGGTATTTTCAACTCGTTTAAACTCCCTCGTGTTCCTCCATGATTTCGTGATCTTCGTCTAACCCGTTACCATTTAAAAATATCAGATTTTCTTGATTACACTCCAAGGACTACTTTTAACTTGCGGCTATCACAAAGGAAAACTACGAGGTAGCTTATATCTTCGAGAGGATCTCCGAGGAAACTTAGGAGAGAAAGATAAAAAGTTCTCTTCTCTTCTGTGTGTCGCAGATCTAATTTACACAGGACAGAGATCGATAATCAAAGTAGATGATGTTTTTATCGCGGTAGAAATATAATTTCAAAATGGTGTCATAATGAGAAATTATTAAAACCTAGAGCGATGCGTCGCGTATCGCATATGGCGCAATTATTTGTCGCTAACCAACGACACTAATCGATGATACGAACCCGCCTCGTGTAATTCTCTCGGGATGAATCCAACATTTTATTAATGTCGCCGGTGGAGTTTTAATTATGAACGCGGATGCGCGTTGAATGCGGTATCACGCTTAATATGTATTGAAAGAGATGTTATCGTATATAATATTAGAGCGTACGCGCGATATGTGCCGCGCATCCGCTAATGTAACTGAAAGTTTAATCTCACAAGTGATAGAGCAAATCGTAACAAATATTTCATAGTGAGTATAATCCATTATAATCGCTTTCATATTCGCAATGAAAATGTTTATTATGCGTATATATCTTTGTCATATATCTTCTTGTGCAGATATATTTTCGATCCATATATTTCTATTTTATTTTTATTTCCCATTTATATATTTATCACGCATTTGTATTTATATATTGTGTGTGCGTGTGTGTGCGCGCGTGTATGTTATTTCACAATTCCAAGGAAATATTTCTGCGAGCCGCGAAAATAAAATTTATAATAGAAATAAAGTTGAGAGCAAAAATAAAATTCACGATGTGGAAATGAAATTCATCCGTAAACTGCGGATCGCGAAGGCGCCCGCAGAAAAATGTCACGAGACTCGTAGCGAAAAATGTCACGAGACGCGTAATCAATGTTCTTTCGCTTCGGCTCTCCTTAGAAGTTACGATACGATATGAAATTTCGCAGCGGCATGTACGCGTACACTCTCGACGGCGAAAAATCACATTTAATTAAGTTTAATAATTTTGCTCTCTTTCGTAATAGAAACATTTGTCGTTTATAATTTTGTTAAAACTGCGCGAATTTTAAAAAAAATTAATTTATGTACGTTTACATATATTTTATTGTTATTTTATCATTTTACGCGGAAAGAATATTTTACATGCCGCAGAAATAAAATTCACGGCTGTGTAACGACGCGATGGCGACATTCACTCGCGGAGAGAAATGTCGCGAAACTCGCGCAGTCGATAATCTTTCACTTCGGCGCTCTTCACGGCAGGCTGAATCGCCTACGATGCAAGAAGATGCTTCTCCGCACACCGTGAAAATAATTGGACAATTTTTGGTCGTTACGTCGCCGATTTCTCGATTCCTTGAGGAACTCGCGCGTATTTAAGGAAAACTTTCTATGCGGGAGTTCCCGTTCTCTCTCGTGAGATTCAACCCCCAACTCGGGGGGGGGGGGAGGGGAGGGGGGAGTCGTTCAAGCAGGTTACGTTAATATTCTGACAAATGACGAAGGGACGGAAGGGAAGCATCGCGACTACTCTGCAAGATAATTGAATCGATCGAGGAGAAATCGCCGCGAGACTTCTGCAATACTTAACAATCTTGTCGAGACTTGCCCGGGCTAGAACCATATTAAAACGGAAGCTACTAAAGAAGAGAGATATAAGTCGAAAAAAGGAATACTCCCTTTGCGAGAGAAAAAAAAAAAATATCACGAGCAACCCAGTTTTAAATAACGTTCCATGTTCCGAACTACGAACAATGGCCAAATAATAATTGTTACGTTCATGAATCGGTAATGATGAAAAGTGTTCTGAAAACAATTAACGAGTCAGCGCGGTAGTTAAAAAATTCATTACTTACTATGAATCAGCACGCGGAATGTACGCATTGTTACACCCGCTCTCCTCCAATATATTCGCTCATTATTCTGCAAAATATAGGTCTTTCCCGCACGCGTGATAATGGCAACATGCAAATTTGTAAACAAACGGAATAACCGAGCAGGTTTGCATTAAATTACTTTGCGTTAACATAAAATTATGAATTCATGCAATCGCACGCCCGACTTCTCGCGATACTCTGTATCCGGGGATTGGCAAGAATGTTATTTCCGTGATCCCTCAATTTGATAAGTTATTTTCATAGGGTTTTTTTTATCGGAAGAAGAATGCCGCAAACTACAATGCGCTACGATCCATAGTTTTCGAGATATCGATTTTAAATAGAAATTGGTTTGGGTTAGGTTAGAATTTTTTAGCATTTACTTAAATATTTAAATATACAATTAGTATGAAATTCATACTCGGAAAAGTTCAAATTATGGCATTTAATGCTTGTTCCTTCCGTACAATTTAATTGTTAATAACTTTTTAATAAACAATGAGCGACGGCTAAAACCTCTTGAATGTTACTCAGGGTTATGACCTTGACAACATATGTCAAGGACAAGGTTATTGCGGATGAGCTCAATATGCATATTTACCAAAAATTAAAATTTTGAAACATCGATATCTCGAGAACTATTGATCGTAGCGCATCGTGGTTTGCGGCATTCTTTTTCTTTGTAAAAAATCTATCAAGTATACCTATCAAATTAAGGGGTCCCGGAAATAACATTCTCCCCCGGGAATTTCGTGAAATTTGGAGTTTACGATTAGATCGACGAATCGTCGCGAATCCACAAAATTCCGGCGCGACAGACACGTAGAAATCTCTATTCTTAATCGCATTGAAATCGATCCGGATTATTTCGCGAAATTTGTCATGCAAATCTGATTAAAATGACGTTTAATGGACAGGCGAAAAGTTTAATCGGCATCGACGAGACAAAATGGCGACTCGCGGAAAATTCGTCGCGCGTTCGTGACACAAGACTAAAATTTTCCGTAATAATTCCTCGGCGACGCGGAAACTCTCGGCCGAGTTTTACGACGCTCCGGTCTCCCTTCGCCACGAGCTATTTAACCTCCCTATCTCTCCCTTTCTTTCTCTCTTTATGTATATTAAATCTCCGCCGGAGTCTGTTGTATCGAGCAGTCAAAAATCGAGCGTACTTTAAACCGGTCCGGAACACGTCCGATCGTTCTGCGAGAATTATAAGGTTAAGTCGCGACTTTTAACGCGCATGTCGTAAAAAAAGCAGCACGCGCATAAAAACGAGTCGCACGGAGCTGAAATGAGCTACGATAAAACAGATCGACGTTTACATATATATACATATACATATATACAATTTTTATTTAATTTATACGATTTTATTTTAGTTGTTTATTTTATCATTTCTCGCCTAATGGATAACCTAGATTCTAGAGAATCGTTACGAAAATTTTTGGTGTCCGTGGCGATTTCGGGATTTGCTGAATCAAATAGATGTAACCTAATGCCTGTAGAGAACTACGGCTTACTTATTGTTAGCGAAACTAGAAATTAAGGATCTGCCCGCGAGATTGTCAAGAGAGATCTGAGTGATATAAGAAATCTTTATAGAATCGAAGATCCATAATAAGATGTGTAAGAGGATATGCTTGGTCAAAAATACACGTTCTTCACGCACACAATCAGGAAAAAAAATCTTGGGGATATACACCATTCTAACTGTTGCTCTGTGATATTGGAAAGAGAAAGAACCGATTAGGTTTTAACCGAAAGAATTTTCCAAGTACCCGATACAATCGACTTTTTCCTTCTCGAACGAGAAACTTGAACGATTCTATTACGATCGCTCGCGATAGAAACACCAGTCGGCTTCCGGTCGGCCGACATCGCCGGAAGTCGGTTAGCAGAGGTTTAACGTCCGTGAAGAGAGGACGTTGAAAGGTTAAATAGCTCGTAACGAAAGAGTTCGAGAACCGTAAAACTTCGAGACGGAAATCTTGTATCGACGGAGGTCGGAATCGAGTCGTTTCGAATCGCCATCGAATCGTCTTCCCTCCAACGATCGGCACCGGATGCGTCGCGAGAGCGAATCGGAAGCGGAACGATCGCAATCTACAATGCTGCCATCGTCGTTCCTGTTGTCATTAACGCGCCGCTTCGTGCCGTTTAATATCCCGAGTAAAATTCAATAACGCGCCCGCGCGCCCCATCGGAATATTATACTATCACTGGAACATAAAGAGCACGTGAAAAATTTGACATTAATCTCCTCTTAAAGATCTTTTTAATTATACATTAAAACTGTGTAATAAAACTTTGCGACACGATTCGCAAGAGACGATTCCGGGAAAGAGTGGGAAAAAGCGGGGAAGAGCGCGGGAGTAAAACACAGAAGAGTAATCTTATTCACTCTCCCTCCGAGAAGATGATTTTTTCATCCTCCTTCAGGAATTTGCTCCAGTTTATCCAGAAGAAAGGGGGTAAGGGATAAATCCGCTTTCTCGGCTTCGCCGCGGATATTTTAAGCGATTCCGCTGTCGCGAATTATAAACAGGAAATTAAACGGCGCGCTTCTTACGACGCGATATGCAAAGTTTCTCTCTCGAGAATGCCCGGGGAGTTCGCTTGCTCTCTATCTCTCTTTTCCTTTTTGTCCCCGATTCGATGTAAATGCCACTGCGACTGATTCTAGGTAACGTCACGAGCGGGAAATTAGAACATGAGTATATTGTACGTGAAGGTACTTCGACCTTACGCGACTCGAGGTGGGAGTCTCTCTCTCTCTCTCTCTCTCTCTCTCTCTCTCTCTCTCTCTCTCTCTCTCTCTCTCTCTCTCTCTCTCTCTCTCTCTCTCTCTCTCTCTCCGGTGGGACTCAATTACGGGCGCCGCCCTTAGCTCGGCGAAAGATTTTTCCGGCGTAGCGAGGCAAGTTTTCGCGCTGAATGCGCTACTTAACCTTATGAGTGTGTACTCACGCGGTGGGGCGTGCCGTTCACATGAAAATTACATCCCGTATTCGCATACCGATGTCTACGACGGGCGTCTTAGCGGCTCCTTGTCAGGATAAATTTAAATAACGCAACGCGAAATACGTTACGCTGGCTCTCTCAGTTATTTCTCCGCCGTCCATAATGATCCACGCTTTCCGCGCAATATTTTTCCCCCCTTTTCGCGAATGAAAAGTCTAATCTTCTCTCCGGTCTTCTCGTCGTTTTTCGTCAGCTCGCGTACATTTCACGGAGCCCGCAGTTGATTTGCGCAGGATTTTACGAGTCGACGTAACCCGTAAAGAAAGTTTTCAGATGGAACCCTTCTCTCTCTCTCTCTCTCTCTCTTTCGTCCGTTTCTTATCCCACGAATCCACCAGGGTTTCTTCTTTTCCTATCTGGCCGCAGCCTTTTGGGAGATGTCGTTATCGACCCTCCCATCCTGTTCGTCCCCCGCGGCAAGAGCGAGATATCGACTGTTACTTCCCGGCTTATGCTTCTCTCGTCGGACGCCACGTACTTTCGAAGAGTCGCATTCGCATTCGATCCGCGCGTTGTTCCGTTCATCATCCCTCTGCTAGATATCTTGTAACTGTAAAATAAAAAGATGTTGTATTTTTCTATAGAAATTGAGATTTTTGCTTGACATTTTACAAAATTCGAGGAACGCTTCGAAGATATTTTGTTCTGGAACCTCGTAACAACGGAGAAAGGGGGAGGAGATATAACCTTTTTCTTCACAAACCTCGAAATGCGCACTTGATCCACTTAAATTAAAATATAATTACGCGAACGCGCGATCGATGAGAAGAGCCGAGTGATCCCTGGAGAGTGCAGGGAGAATGATAAATCATAAGTGGATCATCCTGATAACTCGTCGGCGAGTCCGTTCGGGAGATCGCTATTCGATTCACTTTTAGACGCTTACCAGAGCGGGAAACAATCACCTGCTCTTCTTCTTCCATCTGCATGAGAAATTCTAATGGTAAGCGAAATTTCCTCGTTAAATTTCCAATGGCGAGGGAATTTTCCGGACAGTACTCTTCAATAAGTGCATCGCCTCGCTCGAGACTCGATTGAACGTATTTCGACCGAGAAGTTTCCGCAAATCGCGAGATACTCTTTGATTTTTATCTATAAACTACTTTTCGAGATTTATAAATTATCTATTTATAAAAAATTAGAAGACACATAAGCAAAAAAATAACTCTCTTTCAAACACGAGAAAAAGAATGATTATTTTTCATACTCTTTTCGACGCCGAATACGATTTCAGCTCTTAAATTATTCTATTAAATCACAATTTTGAGAAATTTGAGATTAAAGTTGTAAAAAAGAATTATTTTTACATATCTTACGATGTTATAGCTACCGTATGCATGTTAGAGAAGTTTTGTTGCAATAAAAAAAATTGAATATTTTATTAGAGTTTTCAAATCTTAAAAAGAATTTGTTATGTCGATTATGATTAATAAGAGATCATAATTAAATATGGAATCGCATTGCGGAAAAATTGTAAATTATTTTATGGAGAATCTACTAAATATTCAATATGTTCATTCAAACTTGAGGGTTCTTTTCTCTCTCAGAGGTCACTAAATACAACTTTCATGTCAGAATTGATAAATTAAAAATGACGAAATTAATGAACCAACATCCGATAGTTTAAAAAATTTTGATATTCGCTATATTGATTTTAAATTCATCACTTTTGACATCAAATTTATATTCAACAAATTTAAAAATTTTTAAATCTGAATAAACATATTGAAAAATATT
The DNA here is from genome assembly GCA_963971435.1 of Lasius platythorax. Lineage (NCBI taxonomy): Eukaryota > Metazoa > Arthropoda > Insecta > Hymenoptera > Formicidae > Lasius > Lasius platythorax. The sequence goes on from OZ020537.1 coordinate 14,731,487, forward strand.
TGGTAGATCCTCAATAAACTAATTCGCAACTTTTCCGTAATAAATCCTACACTTAAATATCTTGTTAACCGTAATTGACACAACAATTCCTTTTGAAAGCCCTAACAATATACTTAATCGACTGCAACAAAACATGTCTCATAATATATTGTAGTTATGATACGATAAAATACTAACTAAGAAATTTTAACCTCCGTTAAGTTAGCACCCCCACCATAAAAAATTAATATAACATATATGCAGAAATTAAGTACTCTTTATGTGCTAATTATGTGCTCTATTGATGATTTTTGTGCTCGAGCGGTTTAGCGAGAAATCGCAATTGAAAATAGAGATTTTGGCTTAGTGTAAGTTAGCACCCCCACTCTTTAAAATTACATATACAATCAAAAAGTTAGAAAGCTAGAATAATGTGCTTTTTATGTGCTTTCAAAATCATTTAATAAAATTATCCTATCTATAATAGTTTAGAAGATATACGCCATAAAAGATCGATACATACATCGTTGATATAAGAATAAAATGCCACTTAAAATACAGATAGTATATTGATTTTTAACTTAAAATGTTCCTCGATTTATATGCGTTCGAAATATGCACAATGAGATTTTTGTGCTCATCTCTTTTGACATACTGCATCCAATGAGCGTCTATCATTCTTACAAGAATAAAGTGCTAACGAATTGTTTTCAGCCTATTGAGATTATAGGCTGAAAATGTTTATTTATTTATGTGTATTTAAACGTGATTAAAGTTTGGAGCGTTTACGGAGCGAAAATTTAAATTTGCTAATAACAAACATATTTATAAGAAATGATTATATTCACATCCAAAATAATATATTTATAATAAAAATATACTTTTGAGATAAAAAATAACAAAACATTCAAAAAACATCAAAATTTCGATACATATATATATTTAAAATTTATCACAGTCGTCTCTGCGTTTGGTGCAAAAAAATGCAAATATCATCGCATGCCTTGGGATCACTTACAATAGAAAAAAATTAATTTGTTAAGAAACAATGCCCGGAACAGATCCGTAAATCACGATATTTCAGCATAGGCGCTTGAATAACCGTTTAAAAATTTATCACAGTTGTCTCTGCGTTTGGTGCCAAAATTTGCAAACGTGGTGGCATGCCTTGTGATCTCCTGTGATAGGAAAAAAATAATTTGTCTAGAAGCAATGCCCGGAACAGCTCCGTTTATCAAGATATTTTTGAATATGCGGGTCTAAACTCATTTAAAAATTCATACCGTTTGTTTCTGCGCTTGATACCAAAATTTACAAACGTGGTGGCATGCCTTGTGATCTCCTGCGATAGGAAAAAAATAATTTGCCGAGAAGCAATGCCCGGAACAGTTCCGTTTATCAGGATGTTTTTGAATATACGGGTTTAAACTCATTTAAAAATTCATCCCGTTTGTCTCTGCGTTTGGTGCCAAAATTTGCAAACGCGGTGGCATGCCTTGTGATCTCCTGTGATAGGAAAAAAATAATTTGTCTAGAAGCAATGCCCGGAACAGTTCCGTTTATCAAGATATTTTTGAATGTGCGGGTCTAAACTCATTTAAAAATTCATACCGTTCGTTTCTGCGCTTGATGCCAAAATTTGCAAACGTGGTAACATGCCTATTACATACATTATTAAATTTTATTTATTCTTATATTTTAATTATTATTAAATAATATTAGATAATTGTCAAAATATTATCGATTTCTGATGCATTATTATTTTAAAAGAAATTAAACGTAGCACAAAAGAAAAAATGCATACAGTTAATGAAATGTATATATCAAAATCATACTTTCAGTACATGGCTACCTCATTGTGTCGCAGAAGTAAACTTTTACAAATATTACTATTTTTGAGATATTATATTATATATTCTTATAAAATTTTTCTAAATAAATCTGTTGTATGTATTTTTATATTAACTTAATGATAATGAGAAAAGCGAGATAAAATACAACTATATTAATGCATCTGTCTCATAGGCAGATAAAAATAAAGAAAATTTTTTTTCTACTATAATTTCAAAGCAATAGTGGGCTTACCTGAATATTCAATAATATCTTAAACTTTCATATTCAATAATATCTTGAGAAACTGTTCCGGGCTTTGTGCTTCTCGAAAAATTATTTTTTTCTTATCGTAGGAGATCACAGGGCATGCAACCACGTTTGAAAATATTGGTACCAAACGCAGAGACGACTGTTGTAAATTTTTAAACGGTTATTCAAGCGCCTATGCAGAAATATCGTGATAAACGGAACTGTTCCGGGCATTGTTTCTTAACAAATTAATTTTTTTTTATTGTAAATGATCCCAAGGCATGCGATGATACTTTCATTTTTTTGGCACCAAACGCAGAGACGACTGTGATAAATTTTTAAACGGGTATTCAAGCGTCTAAGCAGAAATATTGTGATTTACGGATCTGTTTTGGGCATTGTTTCTTAACATATTAATTATTTTTCTATTGTAAATTATTCCAAGGCATGCAATGATACTTGCATTTTTTGGCTCCAAACACAGAAAGGATTGTGATGAATTTTGAATATATTTATGTATCAAAATTTTGATGATTTTTGATTGTTTTGTTATTTTTTTATCTCAAAAATATTTTTTTATTTTAAATATATTATTTTGGATGTGAATATAATCATTTCTTATAAGTCTGCTTGTTATTAGCGAATTTTAAATTTTCGCTCCATAAACGCTTCAAACTTTAATCACGTTTAAATAGACATAAATAAATAAACATTATCAGCCTATAATCAATAGGCTGAAAACAATTCGTTAGCACTTTATTCTTGTAAGAAGGATAGACGCTCATTAGATGCAGTATGTCAATAGAGATGAGTAGAAAAATCTTATTGTGTATATTTCGAACTCACTTAAATCGAGGAACATTTTAAGATAAAAATCAATTTGCTATCTGTATTTTAACTGGCATTTTATTCTTGTATCAACGATGTATGTATCGATCTTTTTTGGCGTATATCTTCTAAACTATTATAGATAGGATAATTTTATTAAATGATTCTAAAAGCACATAAAAAGCACATTATTCTAGCATTCTAACTTTTTGATTGTATATGTAATTTTAATGAGTGGGGGTGCTAACTTACGCTAAGCCAGCACCTTTATTTTCAGTTGCGATTTCCCGCTAAACCTCTCGAGCACTAAAATCGTCAATAGAACACATAATTAGCACATAAAGAGCACTTAATTTCTGCATATATGTTATTTCGATTTTTTATGGTGGAAGTGCTAACTTAACAGCGGTGAAATTTTAGGCTTTCAATTTAAAAGACACATTTGAATTTCAACGGGCTATAAAAGCCGAACGCGGATGGAAAATTAATTTTTCATCGAAATAATTTGTCGTGCACAGAGCACAAAAAGTGGTAAGAGCAGTCGCCCGGCAAGCGAAAGAAAAAGAAATCGGTTCGATTCCCGATTCAGTGACTTCGCCCCGATATTTTTCTTGCCTATAACTCTTTAGGGGGGTCAGAGAGGGGTTTACTTAAATTAATATCTCGAATATGAGATTTAATTTAATCTCTTGGTATCGGACCAAGAAAAATTTGTGCCCTGTCCATGACAAATTATTTCGATGAAAAATTAATTTTTATCGAAACTAACGCACTACCATCCGCGCGTTCGGCTCTTATAACCCGTTGAAACTCAAATATGTTTTACGATAAAATACATTATAATGGTCCTTTTTGCAAGATTTTAATTAAAGTTTCTCAAAATTGTAACGCAATAGAGAGAGAAAGAGAGAGTGTAACTTGAACGTCGAAATCGTATTCAATGCATAATAAAACTGCGGAAAACAATTACGCTTTGTGATTTCTTTGTTGAATTATGTAATTGTACACGCATTAATTGTATGCAGTTTTACTATTTACCTTTGCTTCTATGCGCTTCCATTTTGCATGTAAATTTTATGCTGCATAGGTGTTAATATGTACATATATTATCTTACTATGGTCCTCGAGCGACCCTGGTTAGTCAAAGTGTAACAAAATCTCTCACACTCTCCACGTCTCTTCTTGCGACATCAAAGAACTTGTTCGCGAACTCTGGACGCGTTTGCACACGTTAAACACGAGGCTAAAGCATTTTTGCAATTCCGCGCGAGCCGCCATGGTCTCGTTCATCCGAAAATACAGGTCACGCGATCCACGAGCATAGAATGGTTGGCGAACTGTACGAAAACGACTTCCGTTCGTTCCTCTTGGCTCGGACCCGAGCACGAATGAATCGAAATTGCGGAATACGATTTTACGCCGAAGAGGATATTTTTCTCCCGAAGAGGAAGATCGCTCTTCTCGCAGTTTCATCACCGTCATCGACTATTTGCAAACCGCGATCGTGAGGTCAATAATAGTCGTCCTCCTGAATAAACGCGTGTAAAAGACTTTCTCGAGCATAGGAAAAGTCGAGGGGGCCTTACTGGGACTTGATCCTGGGACCTTCCTCTCAGTAAGAAACCACTCTGCCACTGAGCCACTCATCGCCCCATCCTACCGTATTCTTTCTGCTCGCTTACATATTCTCTACACGCGCGACTTTTTTTCACATAACTTTCATTTTTTTTCTTTCTCGTTGAGCACCATATCGGGGAGAGAAGAAGCGACAGATGCAGAAGATTAAGCACTTTCTGCATTTTTCAGGCGCTTGGACATTCAACGATACGTCGGAGCAAATCATACTCTATAACTCTATATCAATGTCTATGGACCTGGTATACCGTATAATGTATGCTGCCGAACTTCATAGAATGGAAGCTCTATCGCGCGATTCTCCGCCATGGGAGTTGCTCGACGACGAGTACAAATCGTCGATACATAAAACGACTCGAATTATGGAACTTTTTTCCCGTTCAATGTATAAACGTCAAGGAAGTCGTTTGGGGACCGGTCGAGACAAGTGATACGCGCGTCGTCGAGCGATCAGAGGCGGACAGTTATTTATCGTCCCTTCTATCTGTAGGCTCGCGGGGGACGTAAGGAATGATCCACTCTTCGCGGTAGCCACGAGTCCTGTCCGTGAGATCCAGTTTCGCCGGTGATTGTACGTGAAACCATAAATTCAGCAAGTGAACCAGAAAGATGGTTCGCTTCGAACAATGTATCAATTTAGACGTTAGAGTCCGTTATAGATAAAATTATTTCTGTTTCGAAATAATTCGGGAGGGAAAACTGAGACATCGGAGTAATATATTTGCGAAAAATTTATTCATGAATCGACCGTTCGTCCTTTCGATCTCGTCCGATCTCTCCGATTTGTATCGACTTAATAAATATCGTCGAATTAAATCCCCGATATTTTGCAGAGAGATGGTAAATAAATAAAAACTTTTAATTGGACGACGCATCCTCTCGGTGAAGGACTCCCGGAGTCCGTTCGCCAGGGAGACGGGCGTAATCAAAGGAAGTTATAATCTGCCACGATAGAGACCGCGGCAAATAATACGATTGAAATTGAGACGAAATTGGGACGGGAATTGGCAAAAAAATAATTCGCTCCCGGTTGAGAGAAAAGTCGGGCAAAGGCATCAATCTCTCTCTCTTTCTCCCTCTCTCTCTCTCTCTCTCTCTCTCTCTCTTTCTCCGACAAATATTTATAAACTCAGCCCAAGCATGGGTAATTAATACTGATTAATTATATGACCCGCTGTCTTCACCTCTACCTTTTAGAGATTATAAAAAGCTAATTGCTTTATATTTCTCCCCTCTTTCGCCCCCATCTGCGTTTCACGATGAATGTAAAACGTTCGATCCGTAAAAAAAAGGGGGGGAAAAAATTAGAGTGATATTTCTCGAGAGTTATATTAAAAAACTCCAGTAATTACTCCAGCTATTAAGCTCCTTAAAGATGAACTCAATTTCGAACTCGCCGAAAGTAGAGCTCCGTTACCGATTTCCCGTACTTTCGGTACACCTCGTGCGACTTCCCGCAGGGAAACTATAATCGAGAGGAGATATCGGGCTGGCGCGATGTAGCGGGAGATTAAAAAGTAATTGGACGAGGCCACTATTCACCGGGACGAAAGCCACAATGGATGCCTTCTGGGAGCTACCCGAAGGACCACAGGGAGCGAAAAGAGGGAGAGAGAGAGAGAGGGAGGGAGAGGCGTAAAGAGGAGGAAAAAGAGCCGCCTTGTAACTAATTTAAGAAAGTGCTCCGACACGAGCGAACGTATCGAATCCGCGCGCCCGCTTCCTTCCGGTCGGCGCGTTCACTGACCATTTCGCTCTCCTCCTTACGTCGTAGGAGCAGGAGCGAGACGGCGCTCTTATCACCGAGAGTAGATTCAGAGGACTCCGCATCGTAAAGTCAATGAGAGTTCTGTCCCTTACATTTTTCAAGGGCCGGATCGAAGACGCGATAAACAACTGTCCGTTCCTGATCGCGCTTGTTCCGATTCCCTCGATAAATCTCCGAACCTCCTACGGGAATCTTCAGTGACTACTCGCATTCGCGTTTGAGATGGGATGTTATCTGGAGAGAAGTGAAATACTTTAAAACAGAATAGACAAGAGAAAGAAAGAGAAAGAGAGAGAGAGAGAAAAGGTGTTTTTCTCGTGAGTAAACTGTTTTCCATCAAGAACTAATTATCTCGACGTTCGTCTCTGTATTGCAGCGCTTTCTAATTTATTAAACACAAATAAATTCAACCTATGTATGAATTCAAGCCATTCACGATTTTTTTCTTTTCAAAAGCTAGAAATTCCCCTCGGTTGTGCCAGCATTCGGCGGTTTCCCGTCGTTTGTTCTATCGTTCGTCGCCCCGTATCCAAAAATTGTTGCCGACGGCGACATTTTTGCGACGTCCGCACGTGCTCCTGGGAATCCCGGCCGATTCGGTCGGACTCGCCAGTAATTTGCATGCCCGACGCGCGAGAATTGGTCCTGAAGTGCGCGTAACCGTCAGGTAGTATCGAATGGTGCCAGGATTATTCGTCGACATCGCGCGCGAGAGGATCCTCTAATCCCTATCATGCCGCGCGACACGTCGGCTATGTCCTGCGAGGATATGTTAGCGGTTGACACGATTGTGTATGAAATGCTTCGTGTGTCAGGCGAATTTTACTTTAGCTAAAATGTCGATCCGATTCCCAATTATACTGGGTGGAAAAAAAAAACGGCGGTATCTCAAAATATCTCGGAAAGTTATAGAGCATCATAGAGCAAAAAATATTTCATAGAAATTTGTAGAGTACCAAGTGATGCGTTAAGTAGACGTATAACTGGCAGAGAGAGATAAGCAATTAAAATTAAAATTGAAAAATTAAAATTTTTTTGCACAAATAGAATACAAAAAAATCTCACTTATACTTTCATTAATCATCCAATTATCCTTCGATTAATTTCAAATTGAATCTTCGTCTAATAGAGCCTTAAAGTGTGAAATCGCGGCTTAATTAAAGAAAAACCAATTTTGTGTTCAGGAATTTGGAGAGATAAAATAACGGCGATAGGATTTTAGGCACACCCTATAGCGTAAACCCTGTAGATGTCGTCAGCCGAGTGAACGACGGATCAGCCGTTTGAACATCACGGAACAAGCACCTCCAAGTCCCTCGAGTATGGCGACGCTGTTAGGCGCATAATCAGGCTGTCGAAGTCGCCGGCGCGATTTAATGAGCTCAACAAGCTCTATGCATTCCAATCGGCCGAAGCTGACGTCGGGTCCTCACGGAGAAATAGCTAAATAGACAGATCTATACTCGTACGTATTTAACCCTTCTGTCAATGCATAATTTTTCACCTTCTCATCAATGTATGGGTACTCGGGTACCAACTGCGTGTTTTCGACACATTTTTAACATTTAAAGTTGCTTTGGGTACCCGGGTACCCAGTTCATTGACAAAAGGGTTAATACGATTATACAGAGATACATTTTTCGAATAAGAATGTACACAGAGAATTGCGACGACTCTTTGCTTATAAATTATACAGAAAAAAAGAGAAAACTATAATATAATAAAGAAAAATACTAAGAAAGATGGAAGATTTATACATACATAAAACATATACTCGTCATGCACTAGGTAGAGAAGCTGACACGTAGCTATCCGGACATTGTCTACTTTTACACGACTGTGCTGGCTTATGTGATTTTTATTAGACACCGTAGAGATTCCGCAGAATTAATAGAAATAGGAACTAGAGGAAGGGAAGAAGTGTGAGAGAAGGCGTATCTGAGGAAGGAATCTATGCCGGGGACAGAAATCCTGCGAGTTACGGTCGACCGAACGTAACAAACGGCAGGCTGTAACGGGAGAGAGAGCCGGTCATGTGACCGCACAGGGATAATCCCCGAACGCTGTTCCCTCCCTATAGAGAATCTGCCGACTACTGTCGAGACGTACGTTCGGCTGGAATAGATCTGTGATAGAGTTCGTTCTGTGTACCGACACCTTCGATCCACAGATATCGTGAGATTCTCGAGTGTGTAGCATTTATTTAGGTCTTCCTCATCGCCTCTTTTTTTTTTTCCTTTTAGGAATTAATCTTCTGTTCGAGCAGAACTGATTCTTAAATAAATACGCGGCCGGAATCTCCTCTCCGACAGGATTATACCTAAAGTATCTTATTGTAGAGAGAACGCACACTCTTAAACTGAATCAGTGAAAATGTCACTGATAAATCAGACACAAGATTTCACTGACGATCAGGGAGTATTTCACTAAAAACATTCACACCTTGTTCCTCCAGCCAGTAATATTTCACTGAAAAAATAGTATAATATTTGCAAGATGCGGCTTTCAAAGCTTTTTTTATTTATTTTGGATTATTTTTTGGTTACTATTTCTTATTTCGGAGAAGCCTCCAACACACACATCTGGATTAACATATATAACTAGTATTATAATTCATAATTTTATATATATATATATATATATAATATATTATATATATGTATACATATATATAAAAAAATATAATATTATAAATTTACTATAATATATCGTAAAAATGAAGAAAAAAAAAAACAATAATTATAAAAGTGATCATTTATACACGATAGAACAATAGCAATACATTATTTCAACTACATTTATAAATAACAATTTATCATTTTCTCGAAAAAAGAGACTGAAAAAAATAAAAACCATTTTTCTCATTGCACGCATCACTGCTTTTGCACTTCGACTGCTTCCAGCAGTTAAATATCACTGATTGAAACAGCCATTACTACTAACTGATTCTTTCCGTGAGATTTCATTGATTTGCATCGTTATAACTTACAACCGAGACCATCAGTGACTGTTCGCTGCTTTTCATAATACACTGATTACAAGAGAGCACAGGCTTTATTAAGCGAGTACAGGCACAAATATTGAGAGACCACACGACTATCTCTCTTCTATGTACATATATTATCGCGACTGGAGTGATATCGTGAAGGCGATGTATTTACCTGCTTCGTAACTCCTTCAATTATAGCCGATGTCGCCTTTTTATCGAGCGGCCTGGAATTTGTCCCGACGCAATTTCGTCGGACGCCCGGCACCGGGAGAGCAAACAAATACGGATTTATCGAGGCAGCGCCTCGAGGAAAGCGGATTTAGGGTGAAACGTGTCGCACTTGCCGCGACGGGGTGCTTCTCATCTTAAGGCCAACAAGTCGCGCCACGTTCTCCTCTCCTTTCTCTCTCCGGTAGGAGACGTTTCCTACCTTACCTCGATATTACGATCGCTCACTTTCGTCGCGAGTAACACATGTGATCCTTCAACCACGAAGACATCCGAATCAAGGTCTAGTCGATCCGCCGTACTTTTTATTCGGGGAGTATGTAAATCTTTACAAAAACTTACACAGTTTTACGGATCACCTTGATCTTGACATAGAGTTGTAGAGTTGTGGCGCTCTTTTATAGTTCCTGAGGTATTTTAGGTTAAAGATATATTATGCGTATGTGGCTAAAATTGCGACCGAGAATTGTAAAATGTCTTAAAATATTATTATCTCGTAGCATACATGTATTATATGCAAAAACAGTAAGAAATAAGAAGTGTTTACGTTTTTTGTTAGTATCATGTTTGCTATTCAGTACGCTTCATCTAACGCAAATTGCCGATACAGCCTTTGGCTTTCCAATTTATTTATTCATTGCGTTAATTATGAATATCTCTCTAATCTCTTCAATTATTCTATATATATACATCCGTATTAATTATAAGCGCTAAATTATTATTTATATATTTATTGCAAAGTAAATGCATGGGCGAAATCCGGAAAAAATACTAACTTAACCCAAAATATTTCTGATTTAAAATTAAAATCAGATTAGATTAATCTTTTTTGAGGAGCAAGGGTGCAGAAGAAGGGGGGCAAAGCTCCTCCCTCACTCACGTATTCACTTAAATATGTAAACATAATTCACGTAAATATGCAATTAATGTGAAATTTATGCTCGATAAAGCTCAAATTATTACATTTAACACTCGTTTGCATCATCAATTTTATTTGTTAATAAATAAATTTTCATGAATAAATAATGTTTTTTAATAAATAATGAGGACGGCTAAAATTTTTTCAAGATTACTCAGAATTATCACATTGACAGCATATGTATAAGCTCAAATCAAGATTAAGATCATATCTTCTGTCTGCTTTCTTATATACTCTCGAGTAGTTTAAAAATTACTGAATTTTAATGTAAAATATCTAAAAAATTATTAGAGAGTGCTGGCTGATTCCGAGCGCATGTTATTCAGAAATAAAATTCTTTACAACATATATCAAGATCAAAGTGCTCCGCGCTGTGTGAGTTTTTATAAACAATTACCCAGAATTTTTACATGACAAATAATTTTATCGAAAGTTTGAGACGTTAAGTGATAACAGCGCCTTTTTTGTCGTTCTATTTCAGGTAATTTTTTTTAAGTAATTATGCATATTAAAACCTTTACAAAAATTATTCAGGGCCGTGTCCTCAATAATATATATCAAGGCCATTGAAGTATCTTTTTTTTTATAAAATTGAATTCTTTGAATTGAATTGAACGCGCGCGCGCAATTAAATTGTGTATCAAGAAATTTAATGTCTTGAAGTATCGTTTGAGGAAACCTTATATCTGCATTTAAGTTCCCGAATCCACTTAACCACGCTTGAATTGTTAATGAAATTCAATACGCGCCGCGATATCTGCTCTACATCCATTGTAAACTGATACAAACGGCACGCGAACCGCGCGAAAGGGCTAATCCGCGCGCCACTCGCAAGGACCTCGCAAAGTGCCCGCAAACGCCGCATCCCGGACGGGAATGCGGTGGGATCCCGTGGGAACTGACGGTATGGTTACGCTGGCGTGTCCTTACACACTTACTTAAGGCCATTCTTTCTTATCATCGTTCCTAGCCGAGCGCAAGTCTCGAGAAAAATCTTTAAAGTTCTTGCGAGGCTCGACCTGCTTCGCGCGGACAGTTCCTGAGGAGGAACTGAGTTGAACTGGGTCGACGATGTCTCGGACATGATAAAGGTATAATTATGTTCCTGCGAGGCGAGAACACATAAATGTGTAAAATGCGTTTTTTTTAGCGCACGTATACATGTATCGTTTTTCGAAAAATTGGAATGGTTTTTTTTTATGGAACGAAAAAGTTTTCTACAACGATAGATTTAGTATCATGTTTCATATAATAAACAACAAATTTTTTAATCTACTTTATTTACAAAAAGAAGAGGATTCCCGCTTTTTCTGGATGGAAAATCTCGCATCACTCTTGCATGGCGCAGTCCCGTTTTCCTCTTGAACTTGCCTTCCAATTTCCCCGGGCTATAGGAAAACTGCTGATTCCTTCATCGTTACGAACATTTCGCTCAAATGTACCATGATTTATTAATACTGGAGTCCGCTGTAAAATTTCAGGACACAGCTCTCAGTAGCATAATTGAGAGAATCTTGTTTAATATTTTCTTTTTATTGAAATAAATATTTGAGGATTATATCAGTTACTACGCGGATAACATATCTAAGGGATATAGCTTCTTAAATAATTGATTACTAGCGATTACTAGTGCTTCTCGATAAATTTTCAAGCAGGGATAAAAGTATTAAAACCACGAAACATTTCAATTCCGAAGATAAAGCGCTCCTCGGTCCTTTTCGTTTGAAAGGTGTTCCATCAGACGGGTCGGTATGCTTTAAAGATCTCGCAAAAGACGATGATGAGGAAGAATAGGCTTATTGTTGATTCAAGGAGGAGCCTGCGACTCCTACAAGCTTACCTCCCTCTTTCGCAGACACGAGCGCTTTACAAACACTCGTACATCCCTGTCACACCTCGACGCGGGGATCGAGTCACATCTTTCCCTCTTTCATCTTTTCCTTTCTTTTTTATCTCAAACGATTTCGCGGTGGTCGAAGGTCAACAAGCGACTTTCGCGTCGAAAGTCGTCTGATTAAAAGTCTAAAAACGATTTTATCCCGATGTGCTGAATATCGATCCATCACCTATTTCATAGAAAATTCAACGAGCACGAATGAATACTTTAATGAACTTGAATGGTAAGATTTAAAAGAGTTGTGTGAACACTGATAATTTCTTGTTTTAATTAATTTGATCGTGTAATTAAAAAATCTAAAAAAAAACAAAACACAAGAAAGAAAATAATCATTTCCTATAATCTTTCAAATCGTTTATCACGTCACAATTTTGAGAAATTTGTTTTTAAAGTTGCAAGAAAAGCTAATTTAACGTATTAAAATTCAAGTTATAACTACGATATATAATGTATTGAAGAAGTTTTGTTGCAATCAATATTGTTAGAACCTTCAGTCCTTTTATGGAATTTGTTATGTCAATTAAGTTAATAAGATATTCATTATTAAATACAGAGTCTATTGTGGCAAAGTTACAAATTAAATTATTGAGAACCACCAAAATATTTTCAATTTACATATATTATATTTATTCAAATTTGAGGATTTTTTAAGTCGCTGAATACAAATCTAATATCAAAATTGACAAATTTAAAATAACGGAACCAATATGGTGGATGTCAAGATTAAAAATGTTCAAATTTATGTACATACATTTTGAATTTGTTAATTTTAACACCATATTTGTATTCGATCTAAAAAATAAATTCAATAAACATAATTGAAAATTATTTAATAATTTCTCAATTATCTAATTCTCAACTTCTCCACAATAGACTTTATATTTCACAAATATCTTATATAATAATCGTAATCGAGACAACAAATTCCCTTTGAAGGCCGAAAGTCCTGACAACATACTTAACTGTGATTGCAATTTCTCCAACACGTTACATACCGCAGTTAGGACATGATAAAAAAATACAAATACATTAAAATAGCTTATACCTTTTTTGCAACTTTATTGCAAATTTCTCAAAAATGCGATGTCACGAAGCAAGTTAGAAGTCAGATTCAGCGTCATATTAAGCACAAAAGAATCTACAAGAAATGATTACTCTCTTTCTTTTTGAAAAAAAGTTATTTTTTGTTAAATTGTGTTATTGACGACTCTAAAAAAAAAAATGCTAGGGAGAGGTATATTCGAAAATAATAAAATCCTTAATTTTCTTTCATTTATCCATTTTATTTCCTTCTCCGTTATTTTCCCCAGAATACAGCAGTTGTGCTATCGACCCAACGAATTATACGAAACGAGTGCCGGATTCTTTCCGTCGTTAAGTTCGGGGCATTAAATTTTCCTTTCAAGCCGCGTCCTTCGCCTGTGGGTCGACAGGATCCTGTCGGACGCCTCGTTGCGCTCGAGAAGACGGTTGCGCGAAAGTTCGATTAGAGCCGGAAAATTTGCGTGCCGACGTGTGCTCCACCGTTCCGTGCCAATTCGTTTCGAGAGACGACGCTTGCCGTGGAACATTCGAAAATTCCGGCAGATATTTTCATCCTTCGAGGAATGTGACTTAGGGGAAAAAGTTTCCGGCAATACTGAGTTAATATTTGACAAACAACGATCCGTGCTTCGCACGCAGAACATGTTCGTTTAACGAGCTTAAAATATTTAGGAATCTAATGCAAATTTTGATAATTTCGATATTGAATTATTTGCGAGAGATTATTCATGTCACTTCAAAATGCTTGCCAACAAATCCAAGAAGAGCCGTGTATTTATAAATATATTTAAAAAATTTCGAAAAATTCTTTCAAAAAATTTTCGATACATTTTCACTCTCGTAAAATCTGTATATAAAATCTGTAATAATAAATATAATTCTATATATAAATCTGTATATAAAATCTGCATATAAAATCTGTAATAATATTTTAATTTTATTTTAATTTTTATTATTTCGGGTGCGTTAAGATGATAATAGTTGACGAGGGTTGCTGTATTTTTTCCTTACAAAATTGCAATTGCCCGCATGAGCTGCTATTTACACGCGATTCACGATCGTCAATTATAATAAAATCCCTGGAAACCGAAAGTCTGCCATAAGTGTAACTGGGAGGTCGTAAGTTTAAACCCAATGTAATTACGAACAGATTGCGACTTATTTCCTGGTCTTCCAGAGGGCGAGTTTGCGAGCGAAACGATTCGCTTTAACGTGAAATCAACTCGTTCATTGTTTGTTACTTATGATGTCATAAGTTGTAAAAAGTTGGAAAGAATTTTTATTATATATTAATAAAAATTATATACATACACACAAAAGAAAATATCTCACAAACTCGTAAATAAGGTAGACTGTCCAACGAATATTTAAAAGGATAGAATAAGCTGAAGAGAATCGAGAAGAGAGAAAATAATTAAAAAGTGGCTATTCCGACTTTTAGCCGAATGTCAATTTTCCTCTTGACAACTTAGGTCGCAGTCGCGAATTAATTTTAATTACGATTAGATCGCGACACAGTTTCTTTGAACCGAAAACGGAAAGCGCACTCGTAAAGATACACAAGATACAGCGTAGCTTGAGTCCTATTAAAATAAATAATGGTAATTATGCATATTAAGGCTCACATTTCAATAACCTTGATATATATTATCAAAAGGTTCTAGCCTCGCTCGTAGTTTATTAAAAAGCTATAAACAAAATAAGTTGAATGAATAGAACGTAATTTTCTGACACTGTGTAAGATGGATTTTTTTTCTTTTGATACACACAATGTTTTTTTTTCCATAACACATTAGTACATACACATATAGTATAGGCACATGTGTTAAATTTACGATAGATTCGAGCTTATGCGTAATTACCTAAATAATAATTTAGCTCGGCAGAGGGGAAAATCCGTTTTTCTATGAATTTTAAAGTTACACAGCGACATCGACGATGTTTCGATCGAGCGGACATCCAATCGCCGGCTGTGACGAGAGGAATTCGCGAGGGTTCCTGTTCCTGTCTCGTGGGACACGTCACGATAGACAATGATAAGAAAGAACGGCATAAGGAGGTAAGCATCGGGATCGTAAATCGTCGGAACGGCCGAATCTTCTCCGTCGTTTTACGCAGCGGCTACCGCGGGAGAGTTTCGGGACACAGGCGGTCGGTCCATAACTTTCAGGACGCCTGCGAGTCTTATTACATATTTATGCCATAAGCAAAGAGAAACGCGCGCAATGAAACTGTGCCGAAATACGATATTGCTATTAATATTTTAAACGGTTGTTAAAAAGGATATTTATGTGAACTATGATTAAAAAATACCCTCTTTTTCTCCCTCTCTCTCTCTCTCTCTTGCACTTGAAATCCTTGTTCTTTCAAAAGGAAATTTAACTTTGCTTTAACTCTCCTGCTGTTCAATAATTGTGTTGCTTACTAGCTTATTGCAAAGTAAAAAATTTCACATTACTGCGCCAAGTTGCGCCTGTCGTCGTAAAGTCCTGCGTATTCCGACTTCATTTTCTCCTTTTATGAGAATCAAGGGACGAAGAGAGAGAGAGAGAGAGAGAGAGAGAGAGAGAGAGAGAGAGAGAGAGAGAGAGAGATTTCATCGTTGAACGAAGTCGTGCTACTGGAAGAAATTTCTAAAAATGTTAAACGTATTTCTTCATATTTCTATATGTGCATATTATACAAAACATGTAGTCAACAACGTGGCTAAAGTTCGCGATTGCATCGCGGTGTATAACGCACAGTTCAGAAAACAAAGAAGTCCGCGAGTTTCTGTCGATTTTATAAATAATAATAGTGGTTTTAATCTAAAATGCGTTATTTCATTAAAGTAAAAAACGCATTCACGTCGCTTTACATATGTATATATATATATATATATATATATATATATATATATATAATATATATATGTATGCATTACATAAACTCTGTATAGGATATTAAATATATTTATATTTTATATTTTATATTTTATCAAAGTAAACATTTTCGCGCGTAAAATAGGATCGAAATAGCGGTAAAAAATCGAGACAAGAAAGATTCCATTAAGGTGACGATCTGTTTATTAATTTTTCCAACGATCGACTCGTTTTCTTTCGATGGACGCTTTTCTGGCCGGCCGTTTGACAAATGCATCGGCTATGTAGCGGCGCAACGATACACGGGGCGCATTCGATTCGGTGGGAAACTGGGATCGGGATGGATGGCTTCTCCCGAGCGAGCAGCATCCGCAATTTCGACGGCGGGAAACGCAGGAAGCGCCCGGATGATCCTCGCGCCGCGACGAACGAAATGGCATCCACGATGAAATCCACGAGCTCTAAAGCCCGGAGAGAGTCAGAGCGAATCGGGTCTCTGTATTTATAGTCGTTGCTCGAATTTTGTCTCAAGAGCGGCGAGGATACTACGCGAGGATACTACGAATGGAGTTTCGTGGTATCTTGAAATGCGAACGAATTATATTTTAATTAAAATCAACCGCGAGACTATATCTCGGTTGAGAGAGAATTCCAATTTCAAAAATTTTAAGTCTGAAGATTCGAAAATGTGTGAAATTCGAAAATTGGCACAAAGTATTAGGAAAATGTACACTGAAAAAATTGTGTATTCTCATTTTAAGAATTTCCCACTTACTTTTAGAATATCCTGTTCTAAAGTAGGCGCCAAAAGGATCCTTTTACCTTAAGAGGGGAATCTTCTAAAGATCAGTATCAGATATTCCTAATTTATAAAAATGTAGACGAAATGGGATTTATTTTTACGTTAACAAAAAAGTACATTATTTCACAGCACACAGGCAAAGAAAGACCATAAAGAAAGCATAGACTTAATAGACCGAGCATTAGGACCGAGCACGAGACCTGGGTCCTAAACTAGGTTAAATTAGGTTATATTACACGTTACTTACTCGTGAACACTTCTCTTAAGTTGCTCAAGTCTTCTTTTTCGAGCTACTTATTAACACTTCATCCATTCTTCTAATAAACTAAAACTAAAACCATTCAGTGACAAACACTGCACAAACTGACTGCACTGTAAATTGCAACACTATATAATCTTATACGTTGCTGCAATAATATGACCATATAAAGCCAAATGAACGGTCCGCATAAAAAAAAATTGTTATTAACAAAGAATATCTTTTAAGAGGGATTTTATAATATACAGTCCTCTTACTTCGAGAATAAAATTTTTTCGATGTAGAGACACTTAAATAAAAACTGCGACAATTGTAATTTTGAAAAATCTTTATTTTACATTTTCTTTCTACATTGCGAAACAAGATTACGATCAAAAAAATGAAGCCGGATAAATTAACTATTTGCTGCAAGTCTCAGTCTCGATCTTTATAAATGATCGTTGTACAATTTACAACTTACAAGTGCAACAATGCGCGATGCGAGAGTTATTTTCCGAAGAAAGGATAAAGCCGATGGGAGATGGATTGACGATTGGTTCTTGACTTCATTCCTCGCGGGCGGCTTACAAAATACTTACCAAGAGATGACTTAATTAAGACGTAGATATAATCACAGGGAAATGGAGCACCTTTTAAGTCGAGTTAAAAGGTGACGATATCGAAGCATCGCGGGCGTCCCTGCCCTAAGCGTCCATAGTAGCTGCTGGAAAAGCCGTGAACTCGCGGAATCTCGTTACTTCGGAAAGAGCCATAAATCCACGTCGCTTTTGAAAGCTTCGGAAATTGGCAGGGCGCGTTGCAGTCTGCCAGTGCCCTCTTCGTCTTCCCCCCCGTCCTTCCGCTTCTCCTACCCTCTCCTATCCTCCCGAGCCGCATTCCTCGATGGAGCGCATCCTACGTGTTGCGAAGCGAACGAGAGGGTAGCGCCGCTGCTTCCTAAAAAGGACCCGAGATCCAGGGCTGGGAACCGGGAGGACAACGAGGTTCTGTCGAACGGGGAACGAGGTACGCGTACGCTTCGACATCCCGGGAAACTCTCTCCGGACCGAATGAAGGATATTAACCGCCCGTAGCTCATTCCCGGCTGCTATCCTAAACTGCAGTTGTCGACAGTTAACTGTGCCGGTTGGATTTTGGAGTTTGTTCTGATCCCTCCCCGCCGCGAGAACTAGGCGGTTAAACATCGAAATTCGCGAGGCGAGAAGACTTCGGAAGTCAACGAGCCGAAAGAGATCCGCCGGATCGGAAACGCGTTCTTCGTTTATTCATCGCATTATATATGTGTATGCGCGCATACATCGATCTTACCATCAGAAGGGGAGGGGATCGTCTTCTCTTTTTTTTCATTCGCTGCTTACCGATCCAACTGCCTCGCACACACCGGCGCGGCGCGAGCACGTGTCGTTAATTAACCCCATTGCGAGGGCAGCGAGTGCTGGCGAGTGAATGCTTCTTTCTAATGCGGAACAAAGGCGGTCGCATTGTTAATATTTCCAATTACCGTCGCTATTACGGCCATTACTACCGTCGTAACTTATTATTACGGTTATTATGCCAGCGCCAGGGTGTGAGAGAGTGGCAGTCTCGACTCGATACTCTATTGACAGCGCTATGAAGGAAGGACGGAAGGAGAACGGCTTTAATTATTTTCAGCGCTTGTTATGCCGTTTGGAGGAAAATGGGAGATGGATATAAAAAAATTGATGAAACTCTCGCTCTTGTATTTTCTTTTACCTCTCTCTCTCTCTCTCCCTCTAGCAGAGGATGCACTTCGCAAACCAATACATCGAACGTGTAATAAATCCATTGGCGCGCGCCAATTCCCCTTTGGAAAAAATGGAAAATAGTGATGCTTGGTGAAACACGCGAACTATGGAATCTCGCGAGATTTCTCTACAGCGCGTATGAAATGATTTGTGATGAATCCGCATAATATTGTGAGCTGATTGCCGAACTCTTAGCGTTTTAAATGAATTTCGAGCGTGAAAGAAGCGTATTTAGAAACTTTACAGGCTTTCGAAAAGTGTCCTAGAATACGCAAAAGTTGATACATTTTTCGTGTTACTCACATTTATATACTATATATCTGTATTACTAGCATATTAGTCTATATTCTAAAAAAAAAAATATGAAAAACATATGTCAAGTACATAGAAAAATATCTCTAATATATATGCAACAAATAGAAGTTTAATAAGTAAAAAATTGTTTTGTTATATAAACACTGTTAAAAAATTAATTCTCTTAAAAATAAATATGAAATCAATACATCAAGTAGTAAGAAATTGATTATGTACTATCAATTTATAGTTGACTCTAAATGAATTAGGACTCCTTTAGTTCTCGTAAAACACATTTTATACAATGTATAATTTAAAAGAAAGCTTTATGCAAGTTGCATAAAATGGCTAACTGAAATAAAAATTTATCGTGCTCGAGTCGCATTAAGTCGTATACATTTCTGCAAATCTGTATGCAAATCTCCATTATTTTGATGCTCGCAAATATATATCGCGATATTAAATATATTTTATATTATTTTGAATAAAATATAAAATCTTAATATGTGAAAACGAATATTTAATCGTATAAATTGCAGTTTTAGTCGACTAGCAAGTCATCATTAATGAAATCTATGTTTTTCTTGAAATCTATGTTTTGTGTGTATAGATATTATATTAAATATAAATACTGAATGTATAAAAAAAACTTTATGTATAAGTTATTATTATATTAATATAATATAAATTTTTTTTATTATGTGGCAAATAAATCACATTATAAAATACGAATCTAAGAACAGTATATCTTAATGCGACAAAAATATGACAAGTTTTCATAGTTTATTTCGGTTTGAAAATTATTTTATGTAACTATGCGAGATTTTGCATAAAACTTTCTTTTAATACATCGTATAAAATGTACTTTACGAGAACTAAAAAGAATCCTAATTTATTTAAATTCAATTCTAAATTGATAGTAAATAATCAACTACTTTTTTCTAGTTGCATTAATCTGATATTTGTCTGATATTTGTATTTGAAACAAAAAGTTAGTTTTAAACTATGTTTTTTATAATAAAACAATTTTTTATTTTTTAAACTTCTATTTGTTGTATATACAGAGATTGCTGTATATAGAGAGATTTGGATAATATTTTATGTACTTGACGTATATTTATTTTTTTGTAGAAAAATTTTTTTTCAAAAATTTTATTTTTGGTGGATTATCTTAAATTGTAATATATAAGAAGATTTTACACTATTTAGAATTTTATAGAATCTGCGAGTAAAATAAAATATAAAATTGCGCATAGAACGAAATTTACGAATTGTATGAATCACAAATAATTTTTAAGTCCAGAAACACATATTTTAGTACTTTGGTGAATTAACTTTACACTTATTTTTAAATTACTTTTATTATAAATTGTCTTATTGCTATCTGTCTACCTTCCTTTAAATATTCTATTTTTAACTGCCTATTTTTAATATTTTGAAATAATACTTGTAATAAAAATTGTTTAAAAATGTATATTTTTTAAAGGTTTATTCATGTATAATATTTTAATATTATTCCTACAATTCTGAAAAACTGTTTTATGTATTTGATGTATATTTAACTTTACAATATTATTTTAGGAATATAAGCGTTTAATAATGATTAAAATAAAACATTAATTATATTAAAAATAATTATATTAATTAGTATTTATTATTTATTTATGTATAAACAGGAAAAAGAGATCCTTTCCAGACGGCCACGCCACAAATCCATATCCAATTCTCTCTACTAATATAATAATATGAAATTCCTCATAGACAGAAGATATAGTACATCGCAGATCACATAATTTCGTCCTTAAACTGCGCACATTCTGATAATAAACTAAAAGGGAGCGCGAATCAGTTTTTTGGCACTTGAATTATGATGGGATTGTCCCGATTGCGCACATTACCAATCGGACACAAAGATATCTCCCGATCGGATACCAAGATTTATTCCGTAGAATTGCCAAGACATCCTATTTGATGGGTAAAGAATCTCGTAGCGGTCTAGAATGTCCTTGACGTCTTCTACCCATGATTCTTATGCTAAGAGCCTTATCAGGTTGGATTTTTCGGATAATGTCCTTAACAAGATTGGCATCAACACAGTTATCACCTTCAGGCTCATCCAGATTGTAAAAAATTAGATTAGACGACCTTCTCTCCTTGTCCTCCAATTCTTCGATAATATTCTCCTCCAGTGACAGAGGATCAAGCATTGGACGATAGATAATGACATGAACCTCGTCCCAGCCTGTCCTTACTTTTTATATATGTATGTATGTATGTACATACTTGGTGTCGAGACATTATTATGTTTCTTGATAAAGCGTGTCGCGCAGCTATCCCATTTAGTTTTTTTAATGGAATGGAAGCCAAACGCGCTGAAAAGAAAATGCGAGAGATCTGGTCCGATCGATGGGACGTAGTCACGTGGACGTCTCCTCTCGCCTCGCCGTGCACATGTATGTGTAGAATGAAAGTGCGCCGGGTTGCCGACCGCTCTTTACATATGTTTAATCGCGGCGAGTCAAAGGCGCAGCGCGCGAGACGGCTGATTAAATTAAATTTCTGCGGGCGCGCAGTTTTAACGGCGCCGCCTTCGCATTCGCACAGTTTGCTCGCAAATATGCTCATGCCGACCCTATCGCCGCGATGGTCCTTCTCAGGACAAGCCGTGAGGATTTGTGAAAACTCGCGTGAGATTTATTTATAAAATATAGATTCTTCTGATCGCGCTACTTTGCCAAACACTCGATATTTTTGCGGGACCATTAGCTTTCTCTCTCTCTCTCTCTCTCTCTCTCTCTGTCTCTCTTTTAAAGCCGGGAATACACGTTTCTGTATATTTCTGCAGCATGTAATCCGCGATGCAGTGCTGACTCTCTCATAAACGGCGACTTTTCGCGAAAAGCGAACCGGTTAGCGCTTCACCAAGCACGAAACCAATTTTCGAAAAGGGGGGTTATTTAATTAAAGCAATTTATACAAGGCCTTCTTCTGCCTCTCGCTCCAGCGTGTCCTTTTATGCCATTGGAAAAACCGGCAATATCCACGTCGGTGGCATTCAGCCAATTCCCGCGATAAGCTTTTAATTATTATTTCGATCCACGGCGGAAGTCGCCAGCCAGCCATGTCGACGTTAAGGTCAATTCACGCGAGTCCGCAAAGAGACAAAGTTATTGTACGGGACACAGGATTATGTTTCCAAAAGATTAACGATTAACGATTCTTATCGTTCATTGTAGCAAAATTATTTGTACAAATGTTTGGACATCGCGATGTACGAAGAAGGGAGATTTTTTATGAAAGACCGAAAATTAGGAATAAAATATTGAAAATAAAGGATAGAAAACTTGAAGAAAAAGTTCTCATCAAGTCTTCTTAAGCGGTAGAAAATCTCGGGAAGATTCGAGGATCAAACTTAGTTACGAAATCGTGGATGCTATAGTAGAAGCGGCCTTTATCGCGGCGAAGGTTTTTCGTCTGCAGGAAAATCGCGAGAAACACGTCGCGAGCCAACAAATGCGAAAGTTTCCCCGTTTACCCCAATTCGCCGATGACGCGAGTTTAGTTGGCAACGAATAAACATGGAGAAAACGAGAGGACTGCGCGCGTATTCTTTCAGGTGCTTTTTCGAAAGCTTTTTCCGATTCAGCAGCGCCCAGGGCTGGCGGGATTGCTCCATGCATTCTCTCTCCTTTTCTCTCTCTGTGTCATATAATTATTAAATTATTGCGAAAGTTCTTCCTGTAAAATTCTACCTGCAAACAGTTACTCTTACGAATATAATTCTTTTTTTTTCTTGTAAGAGAAACGCCACTTAAAAAATTACTTTTATAAAACTTGATCTCAAGAGGATGAAATCTGTAAAAATAACTTTTTACACACACACACACACACACACACACACACACACACACACACACACACACACACACACACACACACACACACACACACACACACACACACACACACACACACACACACACACACACACACACACACACACACACACACACACACACACACACACACACACACACACACACACACACACACACACACACACACACACACACACACACACACACACACACACACACACACACACACACACACACACACACACACACACACACACACACACACACACACACACACACACACACACACACACACACACACACACACACACACACACACACACACACACACACACACACACACACACACACACACACACACACACACACACACACACACACACACACACACACACACACACACACACACACACACACACACACACACACACACACACACACACACACACACACACACACACACACACACACACACACACACACACACACACACACACACACACACACACACACACACACACACACACACACACACACACACACACACACACACACACACACACACACACACACACACACACACACACACACACACACACACACACACACACACACACACACACACACACACACACACACACACACACACACACACACACACACACACACACACACACACACACACACACACACACACACACACACACACACACACACACACATATATATATATATATTTATATATATGATAGAATGATTACTTGTCCAAAGTTATTTGTCGCAGATTCTACTTCTTGAGATTCAATTTTTATAAAAGTAATTTCTTAAAAATTTCACTTTAAGAAGATAGAATCTGCAACAAATAACTTTGGATAAGTAATATATATATAAAATTTGTAAAAAATTATTTTTGCAGATCCTATCAGCATGAGATCAATTTTTATAAAAGTGATTTTTCTAAATGGTATTTCATATTATAAATATTTATAAATACTTTTAAATATTTTGATAAAGATACGTTTTAAGTTATTTCAACAAGAGTTTTGTAAAAATTAATCTTAAGAAGATTAACATATATATATTATATATATATATATATATATATATATATATAATGTTAAATTATATAATATAAAAAATAATAATAAAATATATAATAATATATAATATATAATATAATTTGTATATATATATGTATGTATATATCGTAAAATATATCATTGTGAAAATATTTAAAGATATATTATGTTAAAATTTGTTAAGATATATTTAAAATATATTTGTTAAAAATAAAAAATTTTCTAAAGATACATATAATAGCATGCAGAAATAATTTGAGAAAGATTCACGAAATTTCCCCTTTAACAAATAAAGACTTGGTATTACTCTTCCTTTATTTAGTTCCACGCGGGTAACGATCCCGTTCAATTTAGCGACGGACCCAGGATCACTATCCTCCTCCACAATCTACAAAAGGACGCTCGTCCTCGCTTCCGTTTACGAGCGAGCGTACGCGACTCTCGACAGCTTGTCAGCATAAAGATCGTTACCTCGCGCGAGTGAACCCGCTTAATTACGCCACGTTAATTACGTGGTTGCGCTTTTACGCCGGCGACAACGAACGGCCAATTTTTACGACAGCGTCCTTCTTGCCTAGAAATGAGTCCTTAAATGTTTAAGACCACAGAATTGCGACGACGAAAACGTGATATCTCCGGGTTCCTCGCGATTGTGTTGAACGTGTTGAACGTTTATAATTGAAAATGGTACGGATAGGATGATATCAAATATTACAATCTTTCTCTCTCTCTCTCTCTCTCTCTCTCTCTCTCTCTCTCTCTCTCTCTCTCTCTCTCTCTCTCTCTCTCTCTCTCTCTTTCTCTTTCTTTTCTTCTCTCATGCGAATTTAAACGGAAAATAAAAAAAAATTTCGTGCATTAGAGGATGAACAATTTTCTCGTTGAAATATACCAGACCAGATCTTTATCTACTTAGCGCTTCGACTTTATTTTTTGATTGAATTATTGAGCGAGTACAAGACAGCAATACGCTATTGCTTTTATTTATTATAGAAAATGCTTCGAGCGTATCGTATGAGCAAAGATATTAAAGTGTTTCCTGAGATCAAAGCTTTCACATGAATAAGAGAAATCCGCAAAAAATATATATACTACGGAAATATGTATATGAATAAATGGAACAATTATGTATTGCCTGTGAAAGCTAATATCTCGAGAAAAAGAGGAAAGATATCGACTCAATTAATAACTTTACGTCTGGCATGTTTGAAATATAACTTCCTACATTCTTCCTCATTTTGCAGCATATAAGTAGTGAAAGTAAACGATTATTCATACGAGGTGTAGCGTCATCATGTACATATATTGTTACTACATTATTTATTCATGCGATCCAGGATTATCTATAATTCTGTGCGTATATTGTTCTCTTTTCTCTTATGTAAAATTTTTTATTGTGCATATAGATAAGAAACTAGGGAGAAAAAAAGCGAAAGAGAGAGAGAAAGAGACGAGAAAAGGGAAAGAGAGAGAGAGAGAGAGAGAGAGAGAGAGAGAGAGAGAGAGAGAGAGAGAGAGAGAGAGAGAGAGAGAGAAGGAAAATCACGCGTGCTTAATTTCCAAACTGTTTACCTAAACGCAGAGGATAGATACGTTTCCGCTTTGTGATCGGTATCGCGCTTAATTGCGACTAATTCAATTATCCACGTGAATATTCGGCCAGATTGCGCGCGTCCTGCCGGATTATCCCGCGTCCTATATCTCGCGCTTGATACGCATCGCCCTTTCACGCACGATGGAGGATCAAAATCCAGATATCCGCATACCTAGATACTCCATTCATTTTCCATATTTTTTATTTTCACTCTTACGAATACGCGTTAATTGTTACGAGCGAGTTGACGCAATGTGTCGATACTTTTAGTCGAAATGTTGAATATCGATATAGATATTTATGACATATTCACGAAGAGCCGTAACGTTAGGCTCGGGATTTTGTCGGTTGAACTTTTGATCAATACCGGAAATCTGATGACCTTCCCGTTTGACTCCCGAGAGAGCCGAGGGCAAACCGGAAATTATATTAATCCGCTCGGCGGATCGATGCCAAAAGGACACGGCGCGCGGCTGGAATGTGCGGGTCAGATTCGCGTGCTCGAACGAGAGCCGATGTTATCGACTCCGATGGAGTCCTCGATCCTCATGAAGGACTATCATGCATCCGTTGATACGCCAAAGGAGAGTGAGGGGAAGAGGGAGGGAAAGGCTTTAATCCTTAATCCATTTGTGTCCGCGTCAGCTGACGACTAATGACGGGATTAAGTGTCTTACAAGTAGGTTCGAATTTGTTTGCATGGTTTCGAACTCTCTATAATTACATAAAAAAAAACCAAAAAAAACAGTACTTTCAAGTAGACTCAAATCCGGACGAGATAGGTTCAAACCCTCTATAAGTACTTCGAAAAACAAGAGCAGTACTTCCAAATACATTCGAATCTTGATCAAGTATGTTCGAATCTTTTACGAGTACTTATGAGAAATTGTGGGAGTAGATGAATGGGTGTTTGGGTGGGATTTTTTTTTATTTTAGAGTTCGAGTACTACTTGTAAAAGATTCGATTCTTTATAAGTACTATTTTGAACCTTGCAGGTACTCAATCTAAAATTCGAATATAACTTCTAGATTCGATTACTTCGCAAGTACAATATATGAAATATTATTTCTTATGAGTATTATTCGAATTCTAGAAAATGAAACTTGAATGGATTCGACTCGGATTTTCAAGTACATATTGAACTTGACCCCATCATTACTGATGACACGCACTAAAGGCTGAACTCTATTTGTTTTACCGGCGATCTCGATCGTACGCAACGGTTGCTCCGTTTTATTATCATTATTTTCAGGAAAACAAAAAAAAAATACAACACCGGAGAATAAAATACTCGAAAGACTACATCGTGCTGCTTCGGGCGATAAATAACAATCAGCGCGGAAAATAATACACGTGCAAATTGATTGTCCCGGGGCGATTCAAGGAGTTAAAGTCCGGTTATGTTTCAGTGTTTTAACTCACACATATGATGACAATTATCGAAATTGATTTTAATATTCCAGTAAAAATTGGGACCCGTTGTTTAACGAGCGAGTGAAGAATAAAATAGTTCGTTCACATGTGTGCGCGTGTCCATTTTTTTTCCCAACGAATGAATCGATGTCTAGTACGATACACATGTATGTATATATCGTTCGGCAGTCGCATAACAATAGATCATCGCGCGACAAAGGATTGACAATGTGTTATATAATCGCGCAATAAATATCGGAAATGCGCGCAATAACGATTTCAAACGACACGTGATTTCGTGCGATGCCGTCAGTAATCACGGCTCGTAATCACACATCGCAAGAGTTTGCCTTGATACGGAAAAGGTAAGCCAAACAGCTTCCATCGGGCATTTCGAAAGTAATATCCAGCAAAGAGTATATTTTGCGAAAATATACTCTCTCTCCCCGAAATTCTCGAAGCTGTAAAAACGCGCGAAGTTATATTTTCGAGAGTGCTCCGTTTAGATTACTATCATTATTTCCCGTCATTTGTTGTTGTATTTTGAATCTTGTACGATTTCCAAAATCGTTTCATGTCGTATATTGTATTTCAGCCTCAATTTACTCCAAAGCAGGCTAACATTACCCAGGAATAAACACTGAAATGTTTCGGTGGGAAGCACCGAAGTTACGGATAGGTTAGGTATTGCTGCCCGTTTGATCGAAACCTCGTAAATGCTGACGTCGCGGACGCGAGTAACTTTTATAAGCCTCCGAATGAATTTCGCACAACTCAACTTCCGGCCACAAACTGCAGAATTATACTTTGCTTTTCCGTGCTTTAATCGTGAGAGCGCACAGCTGGATCTTCCGATTTTTGGCGATTTTCCCGTTTCTCCTGCTGGCATCGGTGCTGCTAAACAATCAGAAATATATATCACAAAATAAGAGAAAGAATAATATTTTATTTATTAATTTGAGAATCAGTTACATGCTATTAAAAAGAATTGTAAAATTGCGCTCAGTTTCAAAAAACTGGGTTTCAAAAGTAAAATTTTTGTAAAAAATAAAAAATATGATATGAATCTATTCTATTTTTAATTTATTTTGAACCTAAATAGAAATAATAGAAAAATTATACGAGACAGAGTTCATACTGGTCACTTTATATGCTTTCCAATTACATTACATTAAAGTATAAAGTTTTAAATTTAAATCAAACTTTATTTTAATACAAAGAAGGTTAATAAAATCGTAATTTTTGTCAAATCATATTTTACATGTATTCTCGCGTGATGCATATAAAGTAAAGTGTAGTACATCAAAGTGAACATTATTTAATAATGTAAAATGAGTTCTGTTAAAACCATAAGAGAAATATTTTTCGCAGAATCTATAGATATCAATATTGGCTATCAATATTATTGAACAATATCTATCAATATTAATTATTGAAAGTATTTGGAAATTTCAAATTAATTGGAGATAAAAATAGTTTTAATACCTCTGAAGAGAATGGTTTTGTTCTTTTTTTCTACAACATTGCTTCTACGTTATTAAAATCTTTAGAAAAGGCATTATATAGATAACATTTTAGAGTAGAAATTGTCGGAATTATAGCATTACAAACTTTTCCATCTATCATAGTAAAAAGGAGATCATGTTTGATTAAAATTTTGCTATCAGATTTTATAATAAAAGTTCGAGTAAGTGTATTTATCTGATTTTCAATATATTTAACTTTTTGAACTGTTGCAGTTTCATAAAGAAATTTAATTATAATTAGACGATAAAAAAAAATTAATGCAGGATGAGAATTTTGTCACAAGATATTTTTTTCAGTTGATTGATCAATTACAAGTAGAAGCAGCATAAAAATAATAATAAATATATTTACATCTGATCGATTATCAAAGCTAAAATTTTGTTTGCACTGTCCTGTAATTTTATCACAACTCCATTTAGATATTAATTTTAATGAACAGAGCTGTTCTGATAATAGAGTATTTAGTACATTTAATTGGAATTCCACAAGACACTTGAGCTGTATGATCTAATATATATAATAATTATATATAGCAACTAGTAACTATATATAGAGTAATTATATGTATACATATAGTAATTATCTAATATATAGTAACTTTGCTTCTATGCTTCTCTGTCAATATAATAGCTTCATGAGTTGTGGATAATATCGTTCTTTTCGCTTTTTGAACAATTTTATAAAAAGAAAACTCCTCTTTTTATCCTGTATTCGAATAAAATTGTATTGGTGTTTTGACATTTTCGTTTTACTCAAAATAGATCATGTCATTTTTCTCCGGACAACTTTTCATCGAATTTTCTTTCAGTCTTTTTCTGTATTGAGCTTGATGTGACATTTCTCACAATTGTCACAGCATCTATACAGTCAGTAGCATGAAAATTCATTTGAACGACATATGCAATGTCATAAGAGTTTATTTCTGATCTCAAATTTATGTTTTTCTCCGTTTAGATTGTTTACTGTTCTGATGATAGTCCATGATCTAAATTTTTTTTTACAAGAGTTAGCGTATATAAAGATAATATGTACTATTAAACACATTTTACTTATAGCAAGAAATCGTTCTTTCTTTCTTTGACCACTTTAGTGGTCACATCTGAAGTGTGACAATACCTATATGTTTAATTTTTGCAGCTGCATTTTCAAAACAATTTGTTATTTCCATCAAGTGCGGCTTCACAATTTCACATTTTTATCGAAAAAAAGGAAGAGTGTCGCAAATATGACATCATATAATTTTTGTTAAAACGATTTCATTATCGCGTAACCGTAAAAAATATAGATTTTGCAACGAAAAGAATAATAAAAAAATGTTATAAAAACAAAAACATTATATTTTAATATTTATAATACATATACATATATTGTGCTAAATTTAATGTTTAAATTATACTATTTAGTAAAAAGCGCAAATATGTGCACAAAATATTTTTATGGCTTCATATCAAATATTTTATAACTTTACATAAACAAATTAATTGGGAAATGCCTGATTACTTTTTATTTATGGAAAATTGACGATTCGATATAAATTTATTAATTTTTAAGTATCAAATTTAGAAATCAAGAAAGTTAAAGCTATATCTCCAAAGAAATTATAAATTGTAATGTATGTATGTTTAATTTACCTTCAGATGACAATTCCACGGTGTAATATGACTTGAAATTAAATTATAAAAATAATTAGCAATAAATTGTTAATGCTCGAGAACTGCGTGACTTCTTTATGTCATATTCATCTTTAACAAATATAAACTTTGAACTAAAATAATAAAAACATAATTATAATAGATCATTTTTAAATGGCATTATAAATGGTATAAACGAATAGTTTATCAATTTAATTAGTAAGATAAAAATGCAAAATCTATAACATTATATTTTAACTTTTGGTCACGTTTCTGCGAAAATATCCCATTGTGTGCAGAATCCGATAAGATCTTTCATCAGAAAAAATTGTCTGTGAGAACTTCATATATCTTATTTAACTTACTTAATCCGAATAATGCATATAGAAAGACTCTACAGAAACTGACTCGATAAAGAGCGACATAATTTTTCGGATTATGACTCTTCGTAAAGAATTTCGCCGTACATTCATTACGTAACTGATATAGATTTAGTGATAAACCCGCGTGTGTAATCGTATCGCTTCTGCCTCGTAGTCCCTTTGCTCGCTTCATCAAAGAAAATACACACCGCGGAATAACATAAATCCCTATTATGGGATATTCTAACCTAACCTAACCTAACCTATTATACTATTCCATATGTCGGACTTACCGGACTCGCGTTGGGCGACGTTCAAGCGCGCTGTAAAATATGAAAGAGCACTCGCGATTCACGATCGATTTATTATTAGGTCTCTCGG
Organism: Lasius platythorax; assembly: GCA_963971435.1. Taxonomy (NCBI): domain Eukaryota; kingdom Metazoa; phylum Arthropoda; class Insecta; order Hymenoptera; family Formicidae; genus Lasius; species Lasius platythorax. The sequence continues at coordinate 14,762,704 of OZ020537.1, forward strand.
GGATTTATCCGTCGTAACGGTGCCATAAGGGGACGCTTTTGTTCGCGATTATCGGGTGTTCCTTTGTACCGCGCTCGGGAGAGGTCGAGAAAGCCCGTAGATAGATTTTAATTATCTATACGCATCCCTTGCTCCTTCATTCGCGGGAAATCCCTGAATTATCGATCTCGTACGATTGGAAAAGTATCGAATGTACCTTCGCGTAGGACAAAAAAGTTCGCTCCGAACCGAACAAAGAGACTACGCCTACGTGCGATAGAACGTGACCCCAATCTGCATGACATCCTATACGTACAGCAATTCCGAGGGTTAAGGGGCTCTAAATCTAAATCGCGTAATGCTAAATCGCGTTACACCGAGGGAATGAGATTCGAGAGATCGATTCTTCACATTACATCGCATCATCTCGCGATCTCTCTGCAGGCTGTACCGCGCTATTTCGTTCCAGCATCGATAAAGTTCTTCTCGGTGCGTTCCGCTATATTTTTCTTTTCGGCACATTGTACATTCGCCTTGCCCCGTATATTTTTAATATTTCTCCCGCGCGCACGTCGTAATTTGATTTTTCCCGCGCGTTTTCCCGAATCGCAAAGGCGCGACGTGTTTGTGTGGCCCGAATATATTTCCGAAAGCAACTCTCTCTCTCTCTCTCTCTCTCTCTCTCTGTTTCTCTCTCGTTGCATGAAAATACAATTCCCATCCCTTCCCCTCCATCCTCCGTCGCCTCCGTCTTTTGTTTTTCTCCGCGTCGCCGAACTCCTTCTTTCCTCCCACTGTGCAAACTTGAGGAGACGCGAACCGTCGCGTCCGATCGATTCTCGGCTCCAGACTGGTGTCATCCAAAGACGAAACGCCTTGCACGCAAAACACAAATTTGCGCAACGTCGTCGCTTAAGTGCGTTGACGTCGACCAATTGAGGTATGACGATGTGTAGAATCGAACTTAAAAAAAATAAAAAGTTGAAAAGAAAAAGAATTTTATCCTTGAAACAAGACAGGATCTCGTAACGAGGCATTTACGAATCCAAGAAACTTAACATTACCTGTTATAATGCTCATCGGTTCAAGATCAGTGAACACTAAAGTGGAAGTTGTATCAGTGGAAGGTCTGAAGTTTTATTCAGTTAGTCTCCAATATCTGGCTAAAGAAGAAGGAGGCAAACTAGTACTGCACTACAAAGAGTGATGAATATATATATATGTGTATATATACTACGAAAAGCATGTACACTGTAGCATATACGCTGTAAATACACTCTTCAACAAAATCAAAACATTACTTAGAATCGGTCGAAAAACTGATAAAAATTAAAGGTATGTAACTTTGCGAAAAAATGATTATAGCGTGATGTTTCTGAAAGCATTTCAAAGTTGGAAGTCTCAGCTTTCAAACGCTGTCAAGTTCTTTTCTCACCGATGATTCGCCCAGATGACACTACTTCTAAATCAAGCGTGAAAAATTGACGGAAGTCCCATTAGGACCCCGATATTTTTTTTTCTGCTCGGAAAAGACCTACAGATTTCAGAAGTGGGATGCATCAACGTGTTCTCAGGATTTTGGGTGAATCAAGAGAAGGAGGGTGTGAGTTCTAAGGGAACTAAAACTTTGTGACATTCGTAACTCTTTGATGTCGTATGTAATTCTTCTGTCCCAGTTGGCAACTGAAATTATTTATCTATGAATTGATCGCATAATAATAATTTATACCATTCAAATAATTAATATGTCCTTGTATTTCTTTTCTCTCCTTATATTTCCAACCAACACCTCGTGGTTTAATCTCCCTTCCGCAAACACACTTAGAGCTGTCAAACTGATGACTCCGAAACAACGTTGCCGGTTCCTTCAAGAACCAACAATCATGATGCACAAATAACTATAGACGCGATGTGTCTATCTATTATTTGACTCGGATGCGGCTATCTTCAGATGGGAAGGCATTAATGACGCCTTCTGTAGCAGAAAACAGAAGAATAAAAGTGAGAGTGTAAGATGACCGCTTCTCCTTTTTTCTTCTCTCCATTAACTGCACAATCAAGCAAGGAAAATATTTATTCTGTATTGTCCTCTCTTATTAATATTGTCTTCGAGTCTCCAATAAGAGCGCACAGTTTATTTATGTACACATGAAATACGCAAACGCGCATATAAAAAAAAAACATAGCTCAATTTTCAGAAAAGCATTTTAAAGAGAAGACTTCAAGCTTTTAAATCGTTCAAAGCAAAGTAAAAAAAAAAAATCTTTTTCTGCGTACATGATTTCAAAGCAGAAGTTTTTCTGTCATTTCTTCGCGGTTGATTAAGCAATAATGGCCATCTGAGGTGAGAAATCATCGTCGAGAAAAGAGCTCGACGGCGTTTGAAAGCTGAGACTTTCAGCTTTAAAACGCTTCCAAGAACATCGCTCGCCGATCGTTTTTCGCAAAGTTACATACATTTGAATTTCATCATTTTTCCGAACGATTTGAAGTGACGCTTTAATTTCGTCGAGGAATGTGCTTTACGACTGACGAGATTAAACACTAATGACTCGTATCGGCTTTGACATCGTTATCGCTTAAATTTTGAACGAAACGAACTGCTGGTCGAGCGAAATACCGTTAAATACAGTTTTATGTAACAACGGGGGGGCGTTACAATAACAAAACAAAAAAAAGAGAAAAAAAAAGACGTCGATTATTTATCCCCCGACTTGGAGGGGAGGAGAGGAGGGGGTCCGCGACTCGCAGTACACTTTTTGCGCGGCGCCAATTCGTTTTCCCAGGAGCGCGGCCAGATTTTTCGCCGGCGACAGGGGCGCGCAATTAATCGGCGGCCGGAAAAGTTAATGAACAATGCCCGGCGGCGCGAAAGCGGTCATTCGCGAGACGGAGACCGATGGTATCCATTTATTTCCATGCTCTCCCCGCCCCGCCCGCCCCCCGCAGCCGGCGTCAATCCGGAGTAGTCGGCCGGCTGGCTTCGGGTCGACTTCGCTCTTGGCTCAGCGGCGAGCGCATTTTCCTCTATCCGCTTGCATTATGAACGTTTGTCACATTCGGCGGCTGATATCAGTCTGCCGACGTCACGCCGAAACGTTTGCCGCGACGTCGGCCAGATTGCGTTATCGATTTCCGATGCTTGCTCAGCTCCCCCTCTCATCCCCTCCCCCCCCCGCCCCTCCCTCAGCCCTCCTAACCCCTTTGCCACCCCCATCCCCCCTCTATCTCGCTCTCCGCTTCGCTCTGCACCGCTGCGACTTGATGGAATCAAGTGCGCACCCCCCTGCCAACACGTGCCGCTGATTTTTCATCCTAGAATAGATATATCAGCTACTTTCGGGGTAACGTTACATCGCCAAGTAGATTATGTTAACTCTCATCCCCCGTGAATATTTCTTCGAAAGAGATAAAAATTATTTTTGCGTCGGTCGATATGTGTGCCTGTAATTCCAGGATAATTTTTTAATTTCAATGCAATTAAAATCGCGTGCTTATCGAGTTGGAACGTATATATGCGCGAATGTAAATAATTTATAATAATAAAATAAATATAAATAATAATAACGATAATCGCGGTTATGGTGGAAATTTTATACGTAGCGGGATTATCGATTATCGAACGTGAGGAACTGATTTCAATTTATGCTAAAAGAAGAAAGGGTTGTATAGAGATAGTTGGAAAAAAATTTAGAGACAAGGATATCGTACACGAGTCATCGATGAATTTCTTTCCCTCTCGGAGGACAAATTTACACGCCATTAGATTCGGATGTGCATATCATTGGAATGAATCGTATAAAAACTCATTGACGAATTAATTAATTTATTAATTAATTATTAATTAATTAAGATCATATATCTTTTCCTGTTTTTCTGAACGAAAAGCGGGATGTTATCAATATCGATAAATCCTGGCATACTAATTAGGATCCATCCGGGCAAACGATCGCGTTGCTCATTATCGTCCTTGACGAGCTACACGTCGAGTAATTATTATCTAACAATCTCGGGCAACAATGAGTTCCGTAATTATTATCATTAGCATATATTTAAACGGCGAGTGCGTTCTTTCCAACTTTCGCTAATGGAGGCGATTCGCAATCGATTACATATCGACGAAATGTGACGGTGGCGAATTATATTGTTCTGAAAATTCGTTTGCTGTAATTGCAGGTAGATTAGCGAGAATCAATAGAACAAGACAAGAGAGAGAGAGAGAGAGAGAGAGAGAGAGAGAGAGAGAGAGAGAGAGAGAGAGAGAGAGAGAGAGAGAGAGAGAAGGAGAGGGTGAGAGAGAGGAAAGGGGTGTGGGAAGGCAATATTCGCTCGCGGTTATCAGCTTCACAAAAGCCATCCTCTCTCTGTCTTTCTTTCCCTCTCCTCCTCTTCCATCCTGTACTCTCATCTGTTTACAAAACCGCTCGTCCGATCTAGTAATTTAAATTCGCTCGCTGATACGGCGGAATCGAATCGCCATGACAACTGGAAAGAAATATTGCGTGTACCTTGTTGTAACTTGTGTTTCCTTCTATAGAGCGGAGTCGACTAAAGAGACCAATGTAAAATCGAATGTAAGTGAATGGTTAATTATTTCTTTACTACTGCGAGAAAAATCGACTGGACTGCAATGAGAGTACTCGACTCGTGATGTCTCTAACTAAAGTTACATGTGGTCTTTATTTAAAAAAAAAAAAAAAAAAAAGAAAACTGTGCGTTTTCTTCTCGCAAGTTTCGTTACTTCGAGCCATCAGTTTCATATCCACGCACAAAGACGTCGAGAAATAAAGTCTAATGTGTCTTAGGAAATCTCGCGTTCTTATTCGATGTCTAGCGGACGAAATTTTTCGTCCGACTTGAGGCGGTTGCAAGGGTGAAGAGGATCGGGATTGGGGTTTGGCGGTGCCCGGAGGGAGTCAAGGGAGAAACCGGACGAGGGGGGGGGGAGGGGGAATAACCCGGATCAATAGTTCCGTTGCCGCCTCACTCAATTTGCTTTGCCTTGCTTCCGCCAAATTTGTGCAAGCTCACTCGTCGATGTTCATTAACCGCGGGATCGTCTTCCCTCTTTTCGCGAGGGCGAAAATCTCGCCCGTTTCACAAATAATTTGCCGAGAGCCTCGTCGATATCATTTTCTTTTTTTTTTCTTTTTTTTTCTACGCGGTCACAGAAGGATCTCACCCTTGACTGAATATAAATCTTCAATTTTTCTCTCTCATAAATTATGACTAAGCGCCTTTCAAATATTTATCTCTCTCTCTCTCTTTCGAGAAAGAGAGAGAGAGAGAGCCTCTGACCGTTCGAGTGTTCAACACGCTCAACTATTATTAAAGAAACGTTTAGCTGGCAAAAGATGCTCGTCACTCGTTCGCTCGCTTGATCTCGACGCATCTTTCACCTCAATCGACCGAAAGTAATCTTCTCTTTTCACATCGATCGTTCCTCAATTGTTCCTAAAAGCGCGTTTAATTCGCGAAAAACACGCGTTATCGTTTTCGCGTTTTCTCGATACGATTACGCAGCCGAGGAGCAGATTTTTCGATTCGTCCTCTTCAAGGACGATCTTTCGCGAAAAGGAAATTTCTCATCCGCGACGAGAAGTGGGACGAACCCTTGGGAAAGGAAGCTCGCGTTGTCATTGTCCGCTTTTGGATCCCGATATTTCGTGGAATTTCCGCTTTGCTTTCGAAAGATCTTCCACGGTTAGGTGATGGGATCAACTTCAATATGTACCTAAAAATCCGAATCGAATCCAATAATCAAGTTTTATTTTCTATTAGGATTCGAATAATACTCATAAGAAATAATATTTCATATATTGTACTTGCGAAGTAATCGAATTTAGAACAGTTATATTCGAATCTTAGATTGAGTACCTGCAAGGTTCGAAATAGTACTTATAAAGAATCGAATCTTTTACAAGTAGTACTCGAACTCTAAACTAAAAAAAAATCCCACCAATTTCTCATAAGTACTCATAAAAGATTCGAACATATATTTGATCAAGAATCGAATGTACTGCTCTTGTTCTTCGAGGTACTTATAGAGGATTCAAAACTATCTCGTTCGGGTTCGAGTTTACTTGAAAGAGTACTGTTTTCTTTTTCGATGTAATCATAAAAGAGTTCGAAACAAACAAATTCGAACCTACTTGTAAGATACTTAGTCCCATCACTAGCTCACGGCGGCTCTAGCTCGCATCTCGTCGCTACTCTAATTTGTTCTCGCTCGAGATTTCATCCGCCACAAGTTCATCCACCGCGAATCCTTCTACTCGAAAAACTTCGGTCGCTCTTGCGAAATAACTCCGTTTGTCCGGGAATAACGCGTCCAAAGTGGCACGAAATAATTTCTTTGTTTGCCGGGAGCCTCCGTCGCGGGATCTCAATGGCTGAGACGAATGAAATTCTCGAAACTTGCCTGATTCCACCCCCCTTTCTCCGTCCGCTTTCGCTATCGTTGGCACGAACTTTGACAGCTCGAGCGTACGTCGAGAATATTATTATTCCCCCTTTTCTTTCCATCACTCCATGCGAAGGCTCGATCCAGAACTATCGAGAGAGGGTTGTTTCTTCGTATTCCTATCGCAGAGAATTTCATTTCGAGATGCGCATCGCATAAGTCGCATATTTCGTTTCGATTACGAATCCTGCAACGCGCTGTTTTCGAGAAAAAGAGAGAGAGAGAGCGGAGGTTTTGTTTTGCGAAATAAAACGTTGACCTGCATAACGCTCTCAAAGTTCCTGGATTCACGTTTTTATCCCACGGCATTTACCGATGCAAATTCTCATCGTAATGGCTCTGTATTTCTTTGGCGCACCGACAACAGACGACGTGCCGACACGTCACTTTGTTTGCTTTCCATTTATTCTCGCGAATTCGAGGCTCGCTCTCACAGCGGTGACGTTTATTAACTGCGAGACCCATCTCGTCACCGAGGTTCTTCCCTCCGACTTTCTACAGGGAAAGGAGGACGAGGGTAGTCTCTCACCTTCATCTCGGAAGCCGGCTGACTCATCCGTGTGTCGGCGATGAAAGAATATAGGAATTCCCGACGACGGAGAGGATCAGGGAGAGGATTTCCGATTACGCGGCGGTCCAACAATCTCATCCCTTTCTCCAATTCCCGGTTATAAAGTTCGCGATGTCGAAACTGGATCGGCTCCGCGAGCGCGCGTTTTCTTTGAGAATTTAATAGTTACGAACGTTGTTTGCGCGCATGACGAGAGTTTCTCCTTCCGCTCGATTTTCACCGAAAAAATTGTATTCTCGAAGTAAGAGGACTGTATATATACTATAAAATCCCTCTTAACAGATATTCTTAAGCGTTTCTCGAACATCCTTTAAAACTAAAAATATATTCGAATCAACTTAAGGCATTATCCGGCAATTTTTCGCGCGTCCTCGAGACAGCGGATAAGCGGGATTTGTGCCGGTTAACGAGAATTAACGATGAACTCGCGCAAATTGAGCGACGACGATGACTGTCAGCTAGCGGTGGCAACAACGACACCGTTGATCTTCGTAAGCTATAACGACGACGACGACGACGACGGGGTCCTTCATTTAAAATTAAAATACCGCAGCTTTATCTCGCGGCGGACGCGGACCGGGAACATCTCCAAACAAGGAAGCCAACGACGCGTTACTTCCAGAGCGCCACGAGCCCTTAACTCGTGAATATTCGCGCTACGAAGACATTTATTTCGCGTTCGCTCTAATAAAAACTGATCAAATATATTTTGCGGTATATACGTACGCGCACTTTCGGTATAAATATTATACTTGATATAAATATATAAAATGTTTTATAACTGGGGTGTTACAATATCGGGAAGATAATAATTCTATCATGAAAATAACTCTCTCATGAAAAAATAAGCCGAAAATATGTGGAATAAAATTTTTTCCTACTAGGCTTTGTTTCCAAGAAAATTCATTTTAAAATTTGAAAAATTAGCAACATCTATATTTTTTTAAGTTTGAATGACCTCTAATGATTTTGTATCATCTTCATTTCGACAGGGACTATTAATACATAAATATAAAAGTACATTTTATGAAATATATATATATATATATATATATATATATATAATTTATATATTTATATAAAATATTTTTAAATATTTATATATATAATATTTATACATATAGTTATATATATATAAAATATTTATATATATAATATTTATACATATAGTTATATATAAATATATAATTTTTTATTGTAACTTGAATTATTTTAAATTGTTTTTACTAAATAAAATATTGTGCTTTCATATTTATGTATTAACAGTTACTGTCGAGATGATGATATAACACAAGATTCAAGTAAAGTGACTATTAAAATATATACAAAAAAATTTTTCTCTGTTTTGAAAACATATACAAATATATTTTTTAATGTATTTTAATAATCACTTTTGAGATAAATTTGGTAATGTATATCATACAAAAGCTCGTACAAGTTATTCAAGCTTTATGTGAGTGTAATGTGTTATCAATTTTCTTTCTAAAGACTATTTTGAAAACAAAACCCCGTACGATAAAAATTCACTCTACATTTTCATTTTATTTTTCCATGTAAAATCATTACTTTTTTCATTGCACCACCAGTTACGATACGTATGTATTATATTCCTCATCTTTTTTAATACTTTTCTCTCTTAAAGGGGATATTCTTTCAGTAGTATTTCTTTCTTAGAACGCTCTTTACAAGTGTGTCGTTTCATGTATTCTTATTGTGCGCAGGCGAGAGAAATTGCCGTGTTTACGAGGCGCGCAGTATATAGCGTGATCAACTTCTGGTCTCACCTATCGCCATCGATAAAACACCTCGCGGAATATTTCTCGCGCGAATGTCGAGCGCGATTATTTCCGACGGGGCGGCTCGCGAGTTTTCGAGGCTCGTTTTATCGCTCCCCCGAGGGTTTATCGTCGTGTAAACCACTGCACTCGCTCGAACGCATCAGCGACTTTTATCTCGCAGTCGCGCGCTCTTTCACGGCCGGTAAACATATTGCTCTCGCAGGTAAATATACCCAATTTCCAGGGACGGTGCTGCGGTCGTAAAAACCGCGTTCCTAAGATCGATCTATCGCGGTTTTACGCCGGTCATTTGGCCCCGTCTGATCGAATCACAATCGCGCGATTTATCCGACTTTTTTCCCCCGAGAAAACGCGCGAGAAATCTATCAAATAAATACCGCGAAACGCGCTTAAGTAAATTATATTTGTATTATTCAGCAATGGAACGGTTTACTGATATGAACACATTATTACAATCGATATTGGAATTAAAAGATAGCTAACATTTGTAATTTTAATTACATTTTACTACGTATTCTTTTTACGGGAAAATACGAGGGGAATCTGCTGCGAAAAATAAGGACGAACGTGGGCGAGCTTCTCTGACGAAAACGCGCTATTTTAACGTTGATGACTTATCCGGCCTGAATTCGTAAATTATGACGAATATTCGTCATAATTGTATCACCGTTAAACTGATATCGCCATAATTATACTCCTGCGCGCGCATCCTCGCCTCGCATTAATTATGTTCATTAGTAACCGAGCAGCATAGTTGATGTACCATGTAATACATTTTTAATCTCACGAAGCTCCTTTTTAAATTGTACAGCTAACTATTTGTTAATTAGATTTACAAATATGTATTTATTCGTTATTCTTTATTGTCTTTTACTGGCTTAATTTTATTAGCACTTTACTGACGATGTAATTTGTCTTCCAAAAGAGAAAGATTGGAGCGCACACATTACATTAAAAAGAAGAATACGCGTGAAAATATTTTTTCGTTATTACTCCAAAAATGAACAAAATTCATATATAATCATACATAACCATATATAATTGTATATAGAATATTTCTTTTTTTTATATAATGTCTGTCTGTTTATACAGAAAAAAATAATAAGAATAATTTAAAAAATAATTAGAAGAATATATTTCGCATTGTTTTTTCAAAAAAAGTAAAGTTTGAGATTAAATTATATAAAAATTCTATATACATAAAATTATATAATTATATATAACAGTTTAGTTATATAATATATATAATAATATATAATAAAAATTGTAATATATATAAATATATATAAATATATAATAATTATATATAGAATATTTTTTAATTTAATCACAAACTTCACTTTTGCTAAAAAAAACAATGCAAAAATTATTGTTTCAATTATTTTTTAATTATTTTTTAATTATTTTTTCTATATAAGCGGACAGAGATTACATTAAAGAAAGAACATATATGAGCCCATTTTACATGCAATTACATATATAAATATATATTTATGTATGATTATACATGAATTTTTTTACCGAGACATTTCGCCCCGATGTAAATATTTAAAAAGAGTAATCTGCTAACGCGCGCAAACACCCATGTAGATCGCGAAAGTAGTAATCTGTTGAAAATGTTTCTAAAATTTCGAGAATTAAGCGGGTAGAATTAAGTACTACACGCGTGTGTAGCTTTTATCGTCGGGCACGAAAAGCGCCGGCTAGTCGCGTTCATTATTTCGCATTCGAATTAATTCGGTTTAACGATCACCGTCCGCCGTTTGCGCCGGTAATATTCCTATGAATCACTCCGGGGGTGTGGTAGAAAATTTTATTTATTCGCCATCCGGCGAAAACGCGGGAGGAATTATACTAGGGGTGACGCAACGATCTAATTTTGCGGGAATTGTCTTCATCTCGTTCGCGCGCAATTTTCCTTCTCCCTCCTCCGTTGTTTTTTTTTTTTTTTTTTTATCGCCGGAAGATGATTTCGTTCGAAAATTGGGCGCGATGGACTGCCGTTAAGTGGTCTGACGGGAGTAGTTTCGTTCCCCGTTCGAGGAACGAAACGGTATTTGCGTCCGCGCGCGATCGCCGAATTTATCGCAGTCACCGAAGACCTCCGCGAGGAGAGGAACTCTTCTCTCTTCGTGCGTTTATCCGTGCATTTTCTCACCGTGCGACGCGCCATTTTGGTTCGCGCGAACACGTCCATAAATAGACGGGCGCGAGTTTAATTAAATTAATTCATGTCCGATCGACGAGTCTGGTCCGTATTCTCGCCTCACGTTAAATGCGATCTAATAATTGGAGATAAATCTGCTAAAATATGAAAATTACATTTCATTCCTATATTTTGACGAAAATGAGGTAGCTAAAAGAACACACGACAAGGGTCTTCAACCTTTACATTTCGGGGAGATCGTAGCGCGCTCTCTCTCTCTCTTTCTCTCTCTCGTTTTTTTCTTATATTAGTAATTAAAGATAAATCATTTTTCTATCTTTTTTAGAACAAAATATTTGATATTTACACGTCCCTGCGAGGCATTGTTTTTTATCATCCATCACGTCGTGCTCGTCCGCTGTGAAGAGGAAGCGCACGATGCACAAGAGAAGGAAAACTTTTCTGTTGGCAGGCCCCGTAAAACGTTCTATCATATCTATGAGATAATATATAATACATAGTTTAATTTAGTTAATCGTTCTCCGTAGCATCGACGAACTTTCCGCGCACCCGCATCCTGCTAAATCCGTGCACGATTAATTACCGCTCTCTCTCTCTCTCTCTCTCTCTCTCTCTCGAACAAAATGCACCATGCATATCAGTCATACGTTCGATAATCGACAGACTAATTATTAGATTACCGAGTGGAGTATTTTAATGGTCAAAATATTTAATAAAGAGAAAATAGAATTTTTATATCCGAGAAATATAAATATTTTTATTGTAAAATCGATGGAGAGGGTAAAAAGACGAAGAGAACTGATCTTATACTCACAAAAAATTATCGATCTCGTGAAATTAATTCGAGAAAATTTTGATTCCTTCGAGGATGCAAGGAGAATTAAGGGAACCCCGGCAGAACTCATCGTCGCAATATTAGATTTTCAATTAGCCAATTAATTAAAAAAACACTCACTGGGGGTCGGGGATTATTCCAAAGTGGACCGACGTTGAGAATGGCCGAAGATTAACGGTATTTCATGGAAAAGCGCTATAACCCGATAACAGCTGCGACAGCAATAGCAGATTGCAAATATGTAAAAGAAGAGAGAGAAAGAGAGAGACGGGGAGGGAGAGAAAGGGAGACAATGGGAGATATGCCGGTACGAGTCTCAATCGGCCGGTTTATTTAATTCAATTAAAATTCTTATTAAGTTCAAACATCGTCCACGCTCGTACGCTGATCAATGCAAATTGCAATTCATATATATGGCGCACAGAGGCGCACGTTCATAATCGAACGAATGCACCTCGGCCGATTTTGGCCGTGGATTTACGGTTCGCGATCATAGACACGCATACACGCACGTGGAATTATGCGTTTCCATTGCGGGGAAATTCACTTCGATTTCTGAATAATTTTCCCGCGGGGATCCGTCCGGGGGATGCAGCGCCTCGTTTTCCCACGGGAAAACCTCGGAAAATGCGGGCGAGCCGATGATGAGAATAGAAGGCATTGGAGACAGATAGAGAGAGAGAGCGTTAGACAAGTATTCCGTAATATAGAAATATATCGTATAAATTCTCCATGTTTTAATGATAAATCGCACTGTTTTTCAGTCTGCTTTGCGCTTTAGTTTTAAATCGCGTTTTGGGAAAAAAAAAAAGTGGATTACAACGCAATTTTAGGTGCGAGCGTTTATAAAGAGCGTAATTTTAAAAGCACTTTTTCCGAACGATGTTACACGTCGGTCACCCGATACGCGATTAAAGGATCGGCTTTTCCGAAATTGCGTTTCGTCGCGTTTGTTGACGAAAATCGCTAACGAGCTGGAAACAGTTGCCGAACAAAATATTCCCCGTGGGGATCGAGAAGCGACGACGTAACGAAGTGGCGCGGCTTTTATTAACCCGTCGAGCTCGCGTTGCTTCCTTTTACCGTGCACACGCCTGCGAACAGCCGTGGCAAGTATCGTGTTTTTATCCGATACTTGCCACGGCTGGAATATCTCTTCTCCGTTTAAAATGTGTTGGGAGACATACGACTCTGAAAATGGGATCGCATTTATCGTATTACAAACTTATATCCGAAGTATTTGAGGTAAAATTTATTTACACAGTTTTTTTTTTATTCAGATGTGGGCTTTAAGCGCCGGTTCTCAGGTTATATAGGTTAGGTTATAGTAGGGTTATAGTAGGTTATCAGGTTATATAGGTTAGGTTATAGTTGGTTATCAGGTTATATAGGTTAGGTTATAATCTCATTTCTTTACTACAACACGACGCGTTATTATCTTTTTTTTTTTTTGTTATTCAGATGCAGTTATCTGAAGATGAAAAGAAATTGAGATAAAGGGAGAATATTACAACAGCGTGTAAGTAGATTGATAAGCTTGTATCGAGCAACTTATCATACGGAAGTTGAACGGCGGCAGATCCAGCAACATCCTCGACATCCTCAGGCTCGCGGATGTGCCTGTAACGCCGTACTATAATATTGTTGTAATTTCCCGTATCCGTTTTACGCACTGGCAACGTTACATCGCGGCGCGATAATGCAGGAAACTGCGGCGAAATGTTGTTGGGGCCCACGGCGAAATCCGGCGCCAACATTATAGCATGAATGATAATGGATGTGGCGAAGGGACGTGTAAGGTTCCGACAGATTTAGCCGTACTACTAACTGCTGACTGATTAATCTGGTTAGAATCGATCCCAAAAGCTGTTTGCCACTTGTATACCGATAGAGAGAGAAAAGAGTTCTTTTATACACATATACAGGGTAGGTTTTTAATTTTAATGTCCCACCCTAAATATCTTTTTTCCTACGCCTTTTAAAAATGTTTCGCACAAAAGTTGTTTGACTTTTAGAAGGACACAAGATAGCGGTATCAATTTGTTTACAGATGGCGCCACTTTCGAGAAATTCACTAATCATCAGTTTTTATAATGGAAATCGATTTTTTCTTTTATAACAAAAGTTGTAAGTCTCGAAACAAATCCAACCATTAGTTAAGGGTTTTCTTAATTTTTCTATGAGTTACATAATTTTTTAATTTTGGAATATTAGTGTTCCGCAAACATGTCAAGAGATACTTTCTGCTCTAATTAAATTTTATTTTGTGTTTTTCGGTAACGATCTTCAATGGTTATTGCATAATAGTATTAAATTAGTTTAAGCAGATCAAAATGGAATACCCACCGCGAGAGATAGTGGATATGATCAAAATGGTAGGACCCACCCTGTGTATATATATATATATGTATATGTATGTATATGTATATAAAACATTATACCTATTTATTATGGGATAAAAAAAAATAAAGCCGCCGTCTTGTAGCTACTCGGGCTACTTTACCCATAGAATTTAACCGTAGTAATCGAGGGTTGAAACGCGTCCCGCAGGATTACGAGCGACTTGGAGGGATAAGCCCCGCCGCAAGAATTTTTCTCTCGCGCAAACTTTTCGCGCGTAAAGCTGTAAGGTCGTTACGCGTGAGCATGTAAAAAGATCGAAACTTATGCTACTTACCCGCACTCCAAAGTCGCCGGGACGGCTGACTTCGGGAGGCGTGATTTACCGCCGGACGTTGGATGATGTTTGAACCAATACGCGCTGCTCCGGCTGCATTAGTTAAAGTGTCTGGGAATTTATGGTCGAAAGAAAACTCGCGCGTTAAGGTTAAGAAGGGAAATATGCGACGCGACGTTCTCGCTTACGTAAGTTGAATATTATTTTGATTAGACCCCCCGCGAGTAGAGAGATGTCTTATATAAAAAAAAAAACTCAGCATAATTATTAGATATTTAATTTAATGCGTCTCTGTATTCGAGATAATTTTCCACTTTTATTTAAATAATAGAGTGTATATATGCTAATACATTTCTGTTATTCAAATAATACCGGAATGCTATTCAGAGAGAGGAATAATATCCTGATCGCGCACGCAGACAGTATTAGCATGAACAGTGATTTCTTCAAAGAACTGGGAGCACATTCACGGGGTCGCGCGATAGTATTTCCGCCTCTTCCTTTTGCGATGTCTATCCCATCCTCATCCTTTCGCGCGAGGGGCGAAACTGCCGATTATAATTAACCGAGATAAGACGTTGTTAATCCAGCTTCACGCAAAATCGTCTCGCGGGTACGAAAGGATTCACTCTCCCGGGACGAATCGGGTGCGTATTATTCCGAGAGACTTCATCGTAATCGTCTCATGGATGAAATTTAAACGCCGTCGTAACACTCGGCGTAACAGCCGGTAAGGGAAACTTTCCCGAGGTACGCGCAGGTGAGGAATTTCCTCTCCAAGAACTTGTAACTAAAGCATTAAGACCTTTTTCCACGGCGGGAGGGGATTAACGCTTAAAGCTGGCAACACAGCTAGCGGAACTGCGCGGGATTTCTTGAAGAGCGCCGGAATAAAAACAGTGCGTCTCGACGTAATACACAAAATTGAGTTTAACCCTTTCGCTGTCGAGTCTGTTTGAAAAAATCTCACTAACGACGCTGCAGGATTATTATCATGCAAAAACGTCTCTCGATACGGGACGCTGACTTTTACGTCAAAAAAATTGTCGCTACATCTCCTCTTGACTTCCGCGAGATTGGCAATTCCACGGATACACGAAGCAAAAGTCTAGTCTGTTCATTAGCTTCAAAATCAATGTCTCATTGTCATGGAAAAGCTCCTTTTTCACTTCCTCTCTCTCTCTCTCTCTCTCTCTCTCTCCTTCTCTTTCGATTCGCAGTAATTCGTTAATTCAGAATTGTCTTTGAAGCTGCTTAATGCCAGGTCAGGCAGCGAATCGATATTATCTCCGGAATAAAAAGGATTCTCGAGCTTTCACGGCTCTAGAAGAGTGATAGACGGAGGGGAAAGGGTCTCTCAGAATAGAGAGACGGAGATGGAGAGGCGATGCTGGATTGGTTTCTTCCACTTAAATCTTCAGCTGTGGAACAAAACTCGCAGATTTCTGAAGATCTGAACTCATCCGAGTTTGACCTGGCCCCGAAACTTTGTTCGCGCACGGCGACTGGTAAGAGGGCTTCTTAGCTGAAGAAGCGAGTCTCCCCGAGTGTCGTGCTGAATTCGCCACCAAGAGAAGTCCCCGCGCGAGAAAAAACCAGCGGATCACGACGTTTTCTGCCGAACAACGAGGAGAAAAAAGGATATATCTCTATGAAGATTACGCTCGAGATTTATCCCCGAATTGATGCAGAGATCATGAGACGGATATGAATAGATACGCGTGTCAGGGAATCTTCCTCGTAGGTTGGAGAAAAATATATCAAAATTATCGTCCTTTTGTACATCCCTGTTCGCGGACAGCCTACATCGAGAGAAAGATCGATGCCATAATTGAGAAAGGAGGGTAATCCGTCTTCGAAAGCACGAGGTTACGATCGCGGAAAAGGAGGTGGGGGACGTTACGTTTTCATCGCAAACTCCGAAGGGATAACATCGATAGACCGTAATTTTATTGCCAAAGTTACACTACACGATGGCGGTTCCAAAGTTCACTCCAGCGAACATAAAGGAAGCAGAATACAACACAATTGGAAACTGTCTGTCGCGAAACGACAGCCGCCACCGATCCCTGTCCTCGCGATCTCTCTCATCTCCCCCTTTTCTCCTCTCACCGGTCCTGAAAAAAAAGAAAAGAGATTAGACATAAATGCCAGTTAACTTTCGCGCCGGTATTTAATGGCTCGTGTTTCGCATTTAAACGTATCTCTTTACCGCTATCTTTTTCATCTCGACAAAGACGTAAATTGATATTCCTGTTTATCGTAAAATGTCGCCCGCGAAAGAGAGTTTCAAGTATCACGCTATTTGTCTAATACAAAATAATACGACGTGTTAAAGGATCGGAAACGAAATATAACAACGCGTATACTTATAAAAAAAAACATATGGAAGTGTCTCTCTCCGATTTCGATGAGTTTTGAATATATTGTAGAGCAGCTCAAAATAAGAGACACACGAATTTTTTTTATAAAAGCGTTCTCATATGTTTAAAGATAGAAACAACCTCTCGGGGATAACTCGGTACATGTAATTTCGAGCGAAAAGCCTCGACACTATGAGGCTATATGAAACTATAAAAATGTTTTGGACAAAAGTTTTATGGTTCTTAATGCTCTTTAAAACTATGCATTGAAATTTTTCAAAAATGTAATATTTTTTAAAATTCCCTTATTCCACACTAGAAATTTGATAAATTTCAAATTTTCCGTAAGCACAAAAATTAAAGAATATTTTTCGGCAAAATCTTTAATATATGATAATATAGCTTTCTCAAAGAACGTTAGATATTCAAAGAAGATGTAAATTCGTCTGAAAAAAAGAGAAGGAGAGAACATGAGATGTATCACAAAAAAGAATATAAAATTACTTTTAAAGAAATGCTCCAAACACGATATATTTATCTATGTTCAATTTTTATTTTAAATTTTGTACATAAATACTTATTAATATATTATATATCTCATATATATGCATATATAATATATTAATAAATATTTACATACAAAATTTAAAAAAAAAATTAAACATAGATAAATATATCGCGTTTGGTTAATTTTCCCAGATATGATACATATATATATATATATATATGTTTTATATGTTCTAGATATGTTATATATATAAAACATGTCTGAGAAATTTTGGGAAAATTAACCGTTGCAGATCGTTACTAAATGCAATCATCGTTGCGCAACGCGACTCGCTTTTCTGGCAGCTTTTCGAAA
This sequence comes from Lasius platythorax, assembly GCA_963971435.1. Classification (NCBI taxonomy): domain Eukaryota; kingdom Metazoa; phylum Arthropoda; class Insecta; order Hymenoptera; family Formicidae; genus Lasius; species Lasius platythorax. Next base: position 14,780,420 of record OZ020537.1, read on the forward strand.
CTTTCCGTAAAAGAAAAAACATTTCCCACGAGCAAGAACTTTCTAGTGAGCATCGCGCGTAACGCACTTTACGTGACGCGAGTGCAGTGAATAACGCTTCTCTCCGTTGCGCGGGCGGCAAGAAATTTCCGAATGGAACGGCACGTCGAAGGTTTCACATTTCCATGGCGAGTTCCGAGCAGCAGCCGCGAAACCAGTAATTTCATTATCGAACTTCTCGCCTCTCTTTTACACTGAAGTTTCGGATCTCTGTAAGCTTCGCAAAAGGCGAAGTAACGCAGATTGAAAGCTATCCTTGCTGCGAGGGAGCGAAAGCTATCAACTGTTAGAAAAGATAATAGAGAGTATTAATTTCCGAATGTAGCCGAGACGTTTTACACACACAAACGAAGCTTAACAAATATTAAATAGCTACAATTATATTAAGTAGCTATTACAATGCGCATTCGCGCGCATCAGTAATGATGTTTGTGTTTTATAACAAGCATGTGTTTTTTTTTATATATTTATCATTATTATGTTAAAAGCTATTTTTAATTCGCGCGAAAAAATATTTTTTGGCCTATTCAAAATTTACAAGATTAAGCGCATATAATTTTTAATTATTTCTTAAACAAGTTACATATAATTATTACTCTCTCTTTTTTTCTCCCCGTTCTATTCTCTTTAGCGAGAGCCAGATTTTTTCTCCCTTCACTAAGCCGACACTTCATTAACATACTTATTATACCGCGTTAATTATGACTCGGTATTTACCAAAATATATACGCATTCCCTGGCATCGCGTTTTCGCATGCAGTCCAAAAATCTCGAGTGGTGCCAACGATATCTTTACATGGATCAAAACAAATGTAGAGAATACAAGTTTAAAAAATATACCAAAAATCTCGTATCATAATAAACAGCTATACTTTTATTTAATGTCATTTCTCGTAATAGTGTCACACAATTTTTTCTTGAGTTTAAAAATTAAATAAACGAATAAATCGAAATAAATATATCTTTTTGTAACAATTCACACATCAAGCGATAAATAAATTTCTTTATATCGGAAAAAAATATGATGATTTTCGTCATCTCTGAAAAATTCCCGAAGAGTTAAAGCTTGTGTGAGATACAATTTGGAAGTGAAATATTTCTCAACACATTGCTCGACATTCAAATTGTCACAGTGAAATTCTCTTTAATTCAATTATTCCGATAAGAAACAGTAGTCCGGTTTGAATAAGTCCGATTAATATCCAATTACTTTTATCGGAGCTCGTTATGCGTTGACTCGTGTCAAGTAAATGATCTCTTCCGACGTCGCGCCGCGGTGAATATTTATCGACCGATTAAGAATCGTTTTAAATGGAGTCGCCCGTTAATTCAATTCCATGGATTTGCTTGCAGGCGCGGCTCTTTGAATTTTCCTTTCGTAATGTCACTTAAAAAGAAACAAGCAGTGAAACTAGCAATGATAATAATAATGTGATTTATTATTATATAGCGGGAAAGAGAAAAGAGAGAGAGAGAGAGAGAGAGAGAGAGAGAGAGAGAGAGAGAGAGAGAGAGAGAGAAAGTAGGTCCTTCGATTAAGAATAATTTATTTCAACAAAAGTGCAAAAGTTGAAATTACGAAGCGACGAAGCAAATAGATGAAAGTGATAAGAACGATTAAGAACGATTTATGTGCATTATCCTTATCTCACTGGAATAGTGAATTGCGACAAGCGGATGATAGATTACGACTGCTTAAATGGCCAGTGTAATCATTGACTTGGCTGTCGCTATCCGCGTAGATCGTCATCGAGATATGATGACTCGCGATATGATGTACACAACACTGATCGCGCTGACTCACGTAAAAATATAGGGTGTCCCGGAAATATCGAGATAATATAGCTTCATGCAGCAATTCGGTCATTACGATTTGAAATCGACATATATCTGTGTAGCGAGTATATAATTTAATATTATCTTGGCAAGAGATACAAATTCACACAATCTTGTTCAAAAGATGAAAAAGACGACTGATGATAATTTTCAAACTTTATTTTATATATAAAATAGCTCCGGATACGCACAGAGTATCCAGTTGCGTCCCGAAATTCTAAGGCAACGTCGGTATGTCGTTCTGACAAATAGCATCGCAAATATGGGCGAATTTTGTCGGTGAGATTCATAATTTATGCGAGAAGATGGGGTGCCTAAGCCATTTTAGTACACGGCGAGAAACAGTGAATAATTTAATATCAATGAGCGATCGTCATTAAGAAGTCATTAAGAAGTGCGAAGGAAAGAGATAATAATGAAGAACATTAGAACGAAAGATTTGTTATCGCGTTTAGAATAAACTGTTGGACGAAATAAAAGTTTTAGAAAAGAAAGCTAGGAAAATGTTTGCCACGACACTTCAAAAAACCTTGAGCGACAAAAAAATATTATCAAATAATAAAGAAGATAAGAAAGTTTCACGAAATTTTTTTTCTCGGAAAAGTTACTAGTGTCACAAATCACTGGAAGTAACTTTGAAATATTAGAATGGTTCGCTTGTTTGAAAAGTGAATGTTTGACACTAAGACTAATATAACGACGTGACACACACAATATCAACGCAGTAGCTTTTGCTTGCAAACAACGAGGAAAAACTTGGACACAGGGATGAAAATAATTTGAAGTAGAAATTTACAACTGGCCAGCATAACTATTCCAGGGAGAGAACCGCAGAGGATGAGAGACAGCAAACTATTTATTACACCAAAACTATCTTCAAAGCTAAAGGATAAACGTAACACTGATAAAGATAACGGAATACACAACCTACGTAATTTAATAAAAGTTTCACTTAAGACATAGTTGTTGAAGAGAATCGAATATTTAATATCTTTCTATACGTATTAAATAAATTATTATATTTAAAGATGTAATGATGTTTGTGACTAGCACAAACTACATAGTAGATGAGAAAGAAAAGGAACAAGAAACAGAGATAAACAGCAGAAAGGATAAAAGCAAAAAGAGAGAATTGGGGGTTTGTCAAAATTCCAGGTGAGAAATGAGTCGAAAGACTGCGTTTTTACATAAATGTGCCAAGCGCGCGCAAAGAATGTTCCAATAATTCTGCAACACAACCGGGATAAAAATTCCAGGTATTTAGATATTATTAATCTCTCAATCACTCTCGTGTGTTTTGATCCTAACGCAATATCTTTCGCACTAAGGTGATCACACAAGATACAAATTGTCGCGATACAATCGATTCGCTCGCACAGATTGAACGCGCGCAAAATGAAAAGCTAGTGATGTTTAAGCGAAACTAATATTAGAGCGATTGCAGCCGCGTAGTTAATAGAATGTCGGTTCCGACCCTCCCCCTGGAAAATGAAGCGCAGCTAGAGCCAACAGTGACGTCGATTGCGTCATCGAGATTGTTCAAACGAGAAATTGCCGTCGCGCATTCACCAAATGCTCATTTAATCCTGAGCGAATAATGCCCCGGAAATGGACAGTATCTTGAACAACACGAGTTTATCTAAATTACAAATTTCTTTTTGAAGGAATATTTGAAAAAAACCTATCATTCTGTAAATCTGTAAGATTCAAGAATAAAAAAGTGTGTTAAAATAGTGAGAAGAGGATAAGAGTGGTAGCTTCTGCCATCAATTCCTTCTCGATAAGCTGCTGTTCGTTCCGCGAAGAAAAATAATTTTATCTATAGAGAAAGTTAAAAAAAAAAAAAGAATCGCGCGGAAACTGACGCGAGCCATCCGGGTGAATATTTCGCGCGACTCGCCGAAATCGAATTCGCAGGAAATTTCGCCGAGAGCCGGAGAGAGATCGACATCGAATGGCCGAAACGTCGATAGCTTTCGGCGACGTGACGTCGCCCGAACGAATCAACGAGTCCTGATTTCTCTTCGTCCGAATTATACCGAGAGGATGCAATCAAAACCGGGGATCGCGACCCCTCTCCCTTCCCCCCCCCCTCCCTCCCCAGGGGCTTCTTCATTATTCGCCGACATTGAAGCCGGGGGTATAGCTGCCCTCTCCGCTCGTGTTGGCACTGTTTGCGCAACAATCACGCTAACCGAATTATCCTGATCACATCGGGTGCGCATTCAAACACGCGCGCCACCCTCCATCCCCCTCCTCTCGACCCTCTTCCCATTCTCTGTAATTGATTGGATTTTATTTGTACGATCCAGCGCTGTGATACCGATAAAAAATGAGGTATAAGGCGTGCTCAACCTCAGACCTATCGTCGAGGACGCTTTCAATAAGGGGTCTCAGTGCTGCTTTCGACCGCGAGAAGTGACCATAAGGATGTATTTATCTTGTCGGTGTTAAACGCCGGACTACGAACGAAAGTGAGCGAGAGGATTGTCTTCGCTCTATCTTTAATCTCTCGATTCAATCGATTTATTTGCCTTTTTTTTAAATCTTAGACTCCTCGCAAGGCATCGAACTATTCAAGATTAGATTAGGTTAGGTTAGGTTATTCAAGGATCTTTCAATTTCCAATCAGATTCTCGGAATCTTCGGATTTCGCGTTCCAGATATGAAATACGGTCAGAGGAGATTAGGAAAGTTGACGAGAGCCGCGACTCTCGCTGTCGCGAGAATCAAGGTGCGCGGGAAGAGAAGGCGAGGCAAGCAATTCAACACGATTTTTCAAGCTTTGCGTTACTATTGCACGCACACGACTCTTCACGGTCTTCGATACGTCGTCGATCCCGATCTACACGTGATCGAGCGGTTCCTGTGGCTCGTGCTCTTCGTCATGTCCTCCACGGTCGCCAGCAATGTCATTTATTCGCTAGCGCTTAGATTCCAGGTAAAAGTCACGTACAAGAAAGTGAGTAACGATAATTCGTACATATACGATCCTTCGAAGATTCGGATCATCAATTATCTCGAAACATGAATAATACAATGGCTTTTATCAGACTTTATAGAATATTGATACGTGTTGCGTAAATTTGTGTTAGGCCGCGCCGACGTCGATCAACATCGAGTCGATGCACTACGAGAATTCGAAACTGCCCTTCCCGAGTGTGACCGTTTGTCCGAACGACCGCGTAGATTGGAACCGGGCCCTCGAACTTGAACCTACGATCTTTCCTAACGACATGGACGAGGCGAGTCTCGAGACTTTCCGAAAAACACTAAGCAGGCTTTCCATGATGAGCTTCGGGGATTTCGATGATTTGGATTTCTTGAAGAATCATAACGCGCGCAATCTCTCGGGTAGGATACACCGTTCCCTCTTTTCCAAGCAAACGACTTATAATAATGCGTTCCTTCACTTTTCTAATTCGATCTTTAACGCTTTATTCGAGAGCAAGATCAAACATCACTACCCTAATGTACGAATTTCGATAACGTTGTTTAAATCAGGATAACTCTCGGCTTAAATGCGTTTTGCATTCTTCTCGCTGATGATAATCGTTTTAACACCGGACAGGTATCAACATAACTCAGGTGTTGCACGAGGTGATGCCACCCTGCGACCAATTGCTGTCCAGCTGCTGGTGGCGCAACGCCGATCGCAATTGCTGCGAGATCTTCGAGGTGCAGAAGACCGAGTACGGTTTCTGTTACTCGTTCAATTCGGAAATGGCGGTGACATCCCCGGCGGATCCCACGGAATCGCGACCACGAAGAGCATCTGGCTACGGCGAATGGAGCGGCGTCAGGGTTACGATTCATCTGGGAAACATAACGAAGCCGCCGGATTCTGGTAAGGATATTGGCAACGTCGAAACACCAGCCGTGTAATATTCTACGTGTAGCGATACGAGGAACGAGCGATATGGATCGGATAGAGCGGGTTACTTATTTCGCAAAAAAAATAAAGAGAAAAAAACGTGTACGCGAGCGCGTCAAATAAATTGCTCTGGAAATTTGGAACCACGGCCGATCGAGCGCTGATTCGCCTTCCAGTCACGCCCATGGGTATCGCCTTCGCGTTGTATCATGTTGAAAGATTCAGAGCTTGATCGACGCGAATCAAAGAAATCTTCGGAAAATTTACTTCGACGGCTCGCCTGGCTACATCAGAAAATTGGAAATTTTTCTGATGTAATATAAAATGGTAAGAGAAAATTTAGATATAGCTCGCGTAGAGATGACTGTAAAGAAAACACATGGTTGTTTTTAAGAAAAAGTATGTAATTTTTTTGCAACTCTAGCAGCTACATATTTTTTCTTAAAAACAACTGTTTTTTTTATACCAATTGACTTCTCTTATTATTTTGTGCATAAAGAGTATTGAGGTAAGATCATCGAAAAATGAATGCTTTACGAGATATTTCATAGTTTATGTAAAATTATGTCAAATTAAAGTATAAAATATCTCGTAAACTATTCAATTTTTGACCATTCTACCCTTAACTTTTTATGCCGAATATTGTGAGGAATCGATTTATATAAAAAATTAGGGTGGTTCCATTTAAAAAAATTAGGTTGACCTTAAAATGATCTTGAAAAATGACTTTAGTTAAAATTCAAGGTTATCAAACTCTTTCTCCCTCGAAACTTTATAACTTTAACCTGTTACATTTTTTTCTAAAAAGCCCCGTGAATTCCAGCTACTTGACTGTCAAAAATAAAATAAAACATCCTCTATACATATATTTATACTTATTACTTACTATTATATATTACTATACTATACTATTACTATTACTATGCTATTACTACTTACAATTATATATATATTTTTAGATTATTATATTGATTACAACATTTATGCATTTTTAAGTAAATAGTACGCATCATTTCAGTTTAGATTTTCATGTATTGTTTATTATTGCATTATCGCGACAAAGGGAGTAAACAAATTATTTGAATAAATATTTAGCATAAAACCAAGTCAAAGAGGAGAGACGGAAGAAGAAGGATATATATATATAATGACAAACAAAACGTAAACACGGGTAAACCGCGCGGCGGATTAATAACTAATATTATTTCTACCAAGATCCGCTAAATGATAAAGTGTACACCAACGACGTATCGTTACTAATCCGCCGTTATGCAAACGCGCCGCAGAGAATCTCGCAAATATGATTTTAATATCCTCGCGAATACCTGCCATCGGACGCATTTTGAATAGAACGGCACGACGTTCTCCCGCGTCCCATCATAATGTCGCTTCTTTATTACTCCGCGCGCAAAATGGGGAACGGGATTTATCGTAAACTGCAAAATCGATGTATCGGCGCCGTGTTGCGAGGCAGTTATTGAAATGTTGAAATGTTGCCGCCAAAGGAACCTTTCATTTCAAGCTCTGTTCAGTCAATTAGAAGGTAGACATTTCCCCCTCTTGCACCCCCCGCCCCCCCGCGAAAGATCGAAGATCAAGCTCGTGAAGCCCAAGAATATCGGTCGTGATCCTAATATATGTATGTATCTCGCGTTGCAGAGATTCCTGGCGGTGTCGTATTAATAATAAATGGACCGCGTGTCTGGCCCAACAGTGGCACTATGATACCATCAGGTTCGCAGATCAGCCTGTCCCTGGAATGCGTTTCCGGATACGCCACGCAGCGCGTTCTCGAGCTGGATCGCGACAGGCAACCCTGTCTGTACGATGAGACAGGCATGTACAATCAGGAGACCTGTCTGTCGCACTGCAAACGCAATTACGTCATCAAGTATTGCGGCTGTAACCCGTCCTTCCTGTTCCCCACAGGTACGATCTTTTGTAATCCTTCGCGAAGTTGGATTCGTCCTTGACGAAAACTGTGAACTGTTTCAGCCGCTCGTTACCGCGACTGCACCATCGAGGATTTTATCTGCCTGTTCGATTACAACGGTGAGAGAGGAGTTTCTATCCCGCTTGTTGTCTGTCTTGTGTCCGTTAATAATCGCCGTACCTCTCGTGTGCAGGTAGAGCAGGTTAAACCGAGTAGGAAAGTCCTCTACCGTTTTACAATCTTCGCAATAATTAATGAGAAATTAATTAAAAAAGATCGACCAATCCGCGCAAGTTTAAACGCGCGGCGAGAAGAGGCAATGGCTAATACGTACCACGGTCTTACATACAGGTCTTGAAACTCAGGTCAATTTTGGTGGTGAAGTGGTGAAGATCGCAAAACAATAGAGGACTTTCCTATTCGGTTTAATCTGCTTTATCTGCACACGAGTGGTGCGATGATTATTACCGGACACCCTGTATATAAACGTATCTCTTAAATATAAAATTAATGCAACATTTGCTCCTTTCATAATATGCATGCAATGATACAAGATCTGTTCAACGACTACATCATTTACTTCGGCGACGAGGTCCCGCACAGCATTTCTAGCATGATTTGCAAATGTTTGCCGGAATGCGATTACTATATCTCCGGCGGCCAGTTTTCTACCGTGCCGCTACGTAATATGAACGACATTATGCTGGACGTGCATTACATAGGGCAAACTAGTTTCCGCTACAAAACGGACATAGTCATCACGCAAATGGATCTTCTCGGTAAGTCTTTCTCTCTCTCTCTCTTTGCAAATTTTTTTACAAATACCTTTGTTGTATGTATTACATTCTTCTTCTGCCAAATGTTTTCCTCGTATACTTGTAGAAAATGATAAAAAATAAACTCTAAAAAATAATTTTTATCCAACAATCTTATTTTCTATTTTGAAAAAAAATATCGAAGTACGATTAATCTGGAATTTCGCTTTTAAAATACGTCAGACTGGCCGCGTCGGGTTTGAGAAATTTATAGAGACAAAATGGTAGGAGAACCGGAAACGCACGGAGAAAAAATGCTCGTGAAAAACGCTGCTTTATTCAAACTCGCTCCTCTAGATTCGTAGAGAGAACTTTAATTTGCGGCGCCTTAATTATTTCCCTATTTCTATTAGCCGTTCCGCAGCGGTTCGCCCGCGTAACGAGTCCCGCGAGATACCGAGTTAAGAATTCATAGCGCTCCCGTGCTTCTTACTCAAAATGTTTACGCGCCTCTTGTTTACGGCTATCTTGCTGCATATTATTCCGCCATTTTATCGCGGGAGACAGGAAAATCGAGAGCTCACGCGAATTAATATCGCGTGAAATTAAAGTCAACATTGCGCATTAACCCACTCGTGTCGATGCTGATCTGAAACCGCCGACACGCCATCGTACATATCTCACCCATCATCATCGAATGTTTTGGCACGATCACCATATTAATAACTCGGCCCCGATTTGCATACCTCCTTGTAGTGTCTTTCGGCGGCATAATCGGCTTATTTCTGGGCGGCTCGTTGCTCAGCGCCGTCGAGCTCGTCTATTACCTGATAGTGGCGGTGCTCTCGTTCCTGCGCTCGCGACGAAGGACCGAGAGAAGAAAGATGCGGCCGTGGACGACGCGATCGAGCGCGAAAATCGTCCGCAGCACAACCGCGGTGCTGCCCATCCTGGATTACAGCCCTCTGAAACAGCGGGCGAGGAGGATACCGATTTTCGCGAATTACAGCCTCGCGGAATCGAATTTGAACAGGTATTGAGTTACGGAGAGTGAAGATAACACACCCTCTCCCCCTTCCTCTCGCGCGAGTCTTTCAATCGTAGGGGGATGGCCGTTTAGAAAGAGAGCCCCTCTATTATGGCCGAGCCATGCCAGGTAATTTGAGAAGGGGTAAAATAAGAGGGGTTCATCTACGCTATCTTCTCCCCCAAATCGATATTTGTACGTTGAAATGCGAATGTGCGGTTTCTGTTATGCAATTCTACCCTCTCTCCCAAGTCGAAGGACAAAAATTTTACAAACTAGATATTCGCTAAACGCCGCGCCAATCGGGAATACTGTCTGCTAGGATAAACGAGTCCCGTTTTCCATAGACATGTCGGTTATTGTGTTTTACTCTCTGTCCCGATAAATCAGAAAGTAGCCGCGATATCGATCAGATTTGACAGGGAAATCGAGAATGCCTCGCACGCGAAATCTGGTATCTACCTCCTCCTAGACAACCTTATTCATGTGCGCGTGCACAGGCGTTTGTATTTGCCCGCGTGTATGCAGGCAACTCGTATTTTATTCAACGTTATATATGATACGTACCTTCCATCTTGCCATTTTGCGGCCGCGTAACGCTTGACTTCAATAATACACGCCATACATTTTACATGCGTCTCAAGCGACTTTGTTGGCTTTCTTGAAGACTGGCAAGTCGAACAATTGTGCAATTTGTACATTTATTCGTTGTATGTATGTTCGAGAAAAAATGCCACTAATAATTTTAAAGGAAAGCTATATATCACAAAGGTAGATTTTTGAAAAAAAAAGCGTGAAGACAATTGAATAAGAGAGATTTGCTTTATTACGATAGCAGTTAAAACTTAGTTGTAAGAAATAATATTATCTCGGATATATAAGATATATAAATAAGATGATTTTGTAATTTTGTTTTTTTGTATACAAATTACTCAGTTTATTGTAATTGAAATATGAGATTCTATTATGAAAGCTTAAAACAATTTTCCTCAACAATTACTAACGCACACAGTAAACCATTACAATTACCGTTATATATGTTTTTAACACTAAATATTAGAGAAATATAAATCAATCAAACATTTAATTATATTTTACAATGAAATATCGAAAATACAGAAATAATATTAGATATTAAATTAATATGCAATTAAATATTGTATGTGTGTCTGTGTGTGTGTAGTGTGTGTGTGTGTGTGTGTGTGTGTGTGTGTGTGTGTGTGTGTGTGTGTGTAGCACGACTGCTCGTGAAAGATATAAATAAATTTATTGTACATGACAAATTACACTTATATAAAATAAACACATTAAACGAATTATATGTATTTTGAAAACAACAATTTTAAATCCGAAAAAAGAGAGAGAGAGAAAGAGAGAGAGAGAAAGAGAGAGAGAGAAACCTAATTCAATTTCAAATAAAAGATTCTTTGAATAAAAAAAGACGCGATGAGACTGGGACAGGCTGTACGTGCGCTAGTTATCGTCATTTCACGCCGCAAAAGTGGCCGTGTCGACAAAATGCGGCCGTGAGCGGACAATTGCAGCATTTTAGATGAGCGCTGAAATGTATGAGTAACGGGAATAAATCGCGCGTGTGTGTGGCCGCGCATTCGGTGCACTCGGTAAAATTGTACTGATCACGATTCATATTATTTATGCGAGAATGGTCGAGCGCAAATAATGCATAAGGACTCTCTCGCACGCGGCATTCGTCTTGCATTTAACACGCTTGTGACGCAACATTACTATCGCTCATCGATATATTTATATATTTATATCAACTTCAAAAATCAACTCTATTAAACAGAAAATAGCCTATATATACATATGAAATTTTACACATTGGTATTATCGTACGTTGTCGTACTCGAGTATTTTCTACTCGGAAAGAAATCCTGCGAGCGAGAAATTTCACGAGAAATAATGGCAGGCTCGTCGTCGCTAAGGACGTAGTTATTCTCCGCAGCCCGGGCGATTTTTCGAGCGACGAGCCGGATTTTTCCCTTTAGACAGCGGACGCTTTCACGCCATTGAGGATAACCGGCGCACTTAAAACAGCAGATAAGACACGCGTCGCCCATTTTTCCGTGTTTTTTTTCCCCAGCGCGACACGTGTAAAGTGTGCGCGGTTTGAGATGGAAGCGAATGTTACCGGCCGTCTGGCCGAGCCCCATTTGGCCATTTATTATTTATGAGAAGAGAAGATGGCGCGGAAGGGTGGAGGGGAAATGGAAGGAGAGGGCGAAAAGTTGCGCCATCCGCGTCCCCGACCAGCAACGTCAACTCGCCGGGTAAAAAAAATCCCTTTCTCGCGCTTATCTCTTTTTAGGGGCGCTACCCGCCGGGATTCATCCACCGTGAAAGGGAGATACTTCACGGGAAGATACATCTCTCTCTCTCTCTCTTTCTCTTTCTCTTTCTCTTTTTCTGTGGAGCTTTAAAAACATCCGTCGGAGGGTTTAGCCAACATCGCCCATTATAAAGACTTCGTGCGGCACAGCTACATAACGACGTCAACATAGTATAGTCAACTAACAATAAGATAGTTGTCTCCTTCGGATGAATATGCGGTTCTGCCAAATAAATGGATTGTTTGAGATTCGCTAACGGTCATTTCGGCCACTTCGGTCTTTCCAACGGCAAACACTCGCGCATATTACTTGCAGGATCTGACGCAGCCGGACCAAAGATCTATGGGTTGAAGAGCGGACAAAAAAAAAGAAATGGTCGGGAGAGAAAAGCGAAAGCTTGAAAGAGTGTAAGTGGGAGGACGCGCGATTGCTCGAGGCAGGACGGAGCATTGCTGCCTAAAGGACGACAGCGGGAAAAGACCAAAGAAGAAGAGGAAGAGGAAAAAGAAGAAGAAGAAGAAGAAGAAGAAATGGAAAAAGAGGAAGAAGTAGAAAAACCGATCGTTGTCGGGGAAACGAAGGAAATCTGCATTTTGTCAAACTGTCGCTTGAAAGTTTGCGAGCGCGTCTGGAAACACGGTGGGTGAAAGGTTGAGGGCGGGAGGGCGGAGCAAGGGGGAATAGAATAGGCGAGGGATTGTCGAGGGTGGAAAAAGGACGAAGGAACTGGCGCGCGCGGCTTGCCCCGTCGAAGAAGGAAGCGGCGAAGTTTTGAGAGTAACTCTCTCCGGCGTGCTGTTATCTAAACCCTTCACGTAGCGTCTTGAGTAGTTCGAGGTCGAAGGCTGCTCCTTGCCGGGGAATATCAGAACATTACTTTCGATAAGGATCCCACAGACGATAACTCGTCTCGTTTAATTGACGTAAAACGTGTTGTCTCGATCTTGCTGCAAATATAAGTACCGAGAGAGAGAGAGAGAGAGAGAGAGAGAGAGAGAGAGAGAGAGAGAAAATCGAGATAGATCTGCCAAGCCGCAAGGACTTTGTATGGAAAAAATTTATCAAGCGAGATGTTCGGTGGAAAAGAATATTGACTTATACGTCACAATTAATTTTGTTTTGTAATAATCCAGACTACAGAGAATAAGTATTGAATTTCACACACATACACACACACACACACACACACACACGCACGCACACGCAGGCGCACACACAGACACACACACACACATATCACCTCTCATCATCTCTCATGTATAGATAGAGCAGGTTGAACCAAGAAAGAAAGTGAGAAATTAATTTTAAAAAATCGGCCAATCTGCGCAAGTACAAGCGGCGAGAAAAGACAGCCCAACGTTACGCGGTTGCTAGACGCGCGACGAAACGTTGGGAGAAGCGCTTTACAAATGGCAATGGTTATGTACGAATGGCGCTCGCGCGCCTAGCAACCGTGTAACATTGAGCTGTTTTTTCTCGCGACGTGCTTATACTCGCGCGGATTGGCCAATCCTTTTTAATTAATTCCATTAATTATTGTGAAGATCGCAAAACGGTAGAGGACTTTCCTACTTGGTTCAACCTGCTTTACCTGCACATGGTGATGCGGTTATTATCGGACATCCTGTAAATATATGTATATGATGTTGAGTAGCAGCAGCTCCAGTATTGCCCGAGAAACTAAAGATAAATGGCATCGGAAAGGTTTACGAGCAGAGACTCGCAAACGGAGCTGGATCGGCGGCATGGCTGCGACACTGCGATGAGGAAGGCAAAGGGAAACCACTTCATAATATAATTTTCCTGATCAATTTAACATAGCTACAAATTGAAATACGGCCCTTAGTCCCCGGCAGCCCTTCAATGGGCAGAGGGTGCTAAGAATCGCCGGTTACTTCAAAATTGGCACATGGAATGTGCAGAGCATGTTTGTAGGAGGCAAACTCCACAATGTAATAAAGGAAATGACTAGATTAGGCACAAATAGATATCAGTGAAACACACTGGCCAGAAACCGGCGTTTGCGAAATACAAAAACATACTGTTTACTATTTTGGCAACGATAACCCGCATCATAGGAATGGACTTGCAGTTGTGGTAACTAAAGAGGTCAAACCAGCAGTCAAAACCTTCATATCTTACACAGACAGAATGCTTCTTTTAAATAGAAGTCAAACCTTTGAATGTGAACATCATATAAGTTTATGTATCGATCGCCGATAAAGAGGAACCAGCTATCGAAGAATTTTATGACCAATTAAACTCACTTATCAGACTCACCAAATCTGATGAAATCATAATGTTTATCGACGACTTCAACGCTAAAAGAAAAGGCAGACAGGACAACATCGTGGATAATTTCGGTCTAGGAGCCAGAAACGAGAGAGATGATCATCTGGTGCAATTCTGCAAAGAACAAAATCTAGTACTATGCAATATCTTCTTCGAACTTCCGCCACGACAACTGTACATGTGGAGGACGCCTGATAATTTTCCGGGTCATATAATACAAAATCAGATTGACTTTATAGCAATATCCAGCAGATTTCGTAAATCGGACCATAACCCGCTCATATGCAAGTTTAACGCCAAAACTAAAAAAATAACCAAAACACCAACTTCCATTCAAATTGATATGAAAAGGCTAAATAATGATGAATGCAAACATAAAGTGAAAGAATCCCTTCAGCATGATCTGAAAAGAGTAATATCATCTACGGACGAACCTCTAGAAAAATGAACTAAACTAAACAGGTTATACAACGATTATACAGGCTACAACGGAAACACACGTAACAAGAAGTGATAAGAAGAAGAAAGAATAGATGAGCAACAAAATATTAGCTCTCATGGAGAACAGAAGACCATTTAAGAACAAGGATAATAACCAGTATTGCACGATATATAGGGAAATTTAAAAGATAACTGCCAAAGAAGAATGACTCGCAGGGAAGTGTAGTGAAATTAAAGAGTGTGGAAGAAAATATGACCTTTCCAACATGCAAGAAATTGAAGAAAATGACAAAAGCCAAACAGAAAACCACTTCAGGAACACTGACACGAAACGCGGACGGCAAACTAGTAGCAGATGTTGGCGAGAAGTTGGAAATGTGAAACAGTATTCAAAAATTATTTGCCAATCGTCCACAAACCAGTAACATCCAAGAATTCGAACCCAGTCCACTCATAACAAATACAGGGCGAAATACAGAAGGCCATTTCTTCAATGAAAAATAACAAAGCACCAGGCCCAGACGGAGTTTAAGTAGAGTTTTTGAAAATTCTATGCCAGACAAATGTGGATTTTCTCGGAGACTTGGTCGATCTCTTCAACATCTATGATAGTGGTCAAATACCTGCAGATTGCTTTACATCAACATTCATCACCACTCCGAAAAGACCGAGAGCCGCAGCTTGCGATTAATACAGACTGATTAATCTGATTAATCATACCGTAAAAGTATTTAAGATCATTCACTTTAGGATATATGGCAAATGTGACTTATATACGAGTGAATCGCAGTTCGGCTTTAGAAATGCATTATCAGAGAGGTATTTTTTCCCTGCGGGCTTGTTCGAACGATGTAGAGGCTTGAACAGAGATGTCTATGCTTGTTTTATAAATTTTAAAAAGGCTTTTGATAAAGTAAAACACAACAAATTCATACAAATCCTGAAAGACAAACATTAGCTGGAAGGACGTACAAATAATAGCCAATCTGTATTGGAATCAAACAGCCCGTATAAGCATAAACAACAACATGACAGAGGAAGTGAAAATTAAAAAAGATGTAAGACAGAGGAGTGCATTTCCAACCCTTTATCTCCAACCCTTTTTAATATATACTCCGAAAAAAATATTTCAAGAAGTATTGATGCAGTGGAAGAAATTAAAATAAACGGTGAAATTATAAACAACATTCGATATGCCGACGACATTGTAATACTTGCAAGCAGCTTGCAGAAATTACAACATCTTGAGAATATCAACAGAGCGAGTGAGGAATATGGACTGAGTCTATAAGCACCTTGAAAATTAAATATAATTATCAGTAAAAGCTTCCATCTTCCCACTATAATCAGGTTGAATAACGAATTATTAGAATGAGTAGAGAAGTACATGTATCTGGGTTGAATCATCTGCTCGAGCTGGAATTATGTAGTAAAGGTAAGAAGTAAAGAGATAGGTAAGGATCGAACAAGAGTCACCTTCAAAGGCATGAAGCCACTTTTTACCAACCGAAATTTGAATATGTCGCTCAAAATAAGAATGGTTCGATGCTATGTCCTATCAGTTATGTTGTATGGTGTTGAGGCCTGGACAATGACTGATACATTGATGAGAAAGCTAGAGGCCTTTGAAATGTGGGTTTATCGCCGTATTTTGCGCATCTCGTGGACACAACACATATACAACGAAGAAGTATTCAGGAGAATGGGCAAGGAAAAAGAGGGAGTATTCATGATCAAAAGACGTAAATTATAATATCTGAGTCATGTTATGAGAAGCGATAAATACCGACTGCTACAATTGATACTCCAAGGAAAAGTCGATGGAAAAAGAGGTCCGGGAAGAAGAGAGAATTCGTGACTGTAAATCTGTGCGAATGGTTCGGTCTCACATCAGTGCAGCTCTTTAGACAAGCGGTGAATAAGGTCAGAATAGCCATGTTAATCGCCAACGTTCGTCGAGAATAAGGCATCATTAGAAGATATATATATATATATACATATATATACACAATATATATACATATATCTATATATATATATATATATATATATATATATATATATATATATACAGGGTGTTCCGAGGTTTACCCGCCAAACTGCGGGAGCATATTCTACAAGTGGAAATAAGAAAAAAATGTTATACGAAGTTTGACTAGAAATGCTTTATTACAAAGTTATAAACAAATATTGAAACAGAACATGAAATGTTCTGCCTGGTACTCTTCTGCCAGGAAATTTGCGTTGATACTCTCGTACGGCAACTCGAGCATTTCCCCTAGAGAATCCGTACACGAAATGAATATCAGTGTATTCCTCATTTGAAAACACTCTTGACATTTTGATGGCAGTTACTACTAGTTAACATTGAAATCTAACAGCTACATTGATGTAAAAGTAATAATCATACTGAATCGTTTAAAGATAGTAAACATAATATGATACACAGATAAGATAAACACATTCGACCTTTCACATTCTGCAGTGAAAAATCCGTTATCTATTTCATGTTCCGTTTCAATATTTGTTTATAACTTTGTACTAAAGCATTTCTAACCAAACTTCATATAACATTTTTTTCTTATTTCCACATGTAAAATATGCTCCCACAGTTTGGCGGGTAAACCCTGGGATATACATATATACAGGGTGTTCCAGAATTGATAGTAATAAAAAGGGGCATATTCTACAGGTCAAAATAAGGTAAAATTGTCCTATAAACATGGATCCGGAAACGCACCCCCTCTGAGCTACAGCCCTCCAAAGTTTCCCGAAAAAACTCGATTTTTCTGTATATTGTCTAAACTTGTGCTTTGAATTTTATGAAAATTAGTACATATACGTATTTTATGCGTTTTATTCATTTTTGATGTCAAAAATTGTCTAAAAAAATTTCGAAAGGGGTTTTAAGGGGGAGGGCTACATTTCAATGTGCCAAAACTTATGTGTGGATGCAATAAATTTGAAATACGTTAACATTTTATGACAGAAAATAAAAGAATAAATATTTTTTGACCCTTAGAGTTTTTTCATACGACGAATCATTTTCGAGATAATTAAAATATAGTAGGAAAGTTGTCGAAAAATTAAGTAATAAAAGTATTTGTGATTTTTTTATACCAAAAATAATAATTTTTGATATAAAAATTTAAAGCTGGTCAATCACAGGATATGTTTAGACAGACGTCTGTTCCTGAGTTGCGTACATACACACAACTTTAATGATGCACGTACAATTTATAAACAGACAAGTGTGTCTAAACGTATTCTGTGATTAACCAGCTTTAAATTCTTATATCTCAAAAATTATTGCTCAAACTAAAAAGTCGCAAATACTTTTATTATTTAATTCATAATCTTGTATTATGTATATAGTTATTATCTCTTCCAAAATTAATCTCGTTACATACTATTCACAAAATGCATCTGAATTACGATTAATTATACTGCCTTAATAATCTCATTTTGCATTAATCATAATAATAATTATACTACAAAAATAATGCGATTCTTATTTATATGTCATCTCGTTTAAATCAAATACGGCTCAGGTGGCCGCATCAAATACGCCGCGAACATACAAATCGAATTCTTCTCTTCAAAGTAAATGACGATATTATTCGTGATGTCGCCTTCTGGAAGAACGAGCTCATTACGATAAATGCGATGTGAATGACTATTAAGGAGGACAGAGGCACTTTCAGCCGCGTCTGCTCTTCGGTTTCGATAAATTAAATCTTTCCTTCGACACTCCGTCTTTGTCCCTTCCTGCAGGGAGAAGGGGATCGTATGGCACCGAGGGTAGCGATGGAAAAAAGGTATCGTTTGCTTGGCTGCTTTCTTGGTAATCTTGAAATAGGGTATAGCAGTACGAACATTGGCCGTTCGCCAAGCGACTTTAAACTTCCATCCTCTCTCTCCGAGGATTGGAAACATCTTTGTCGGCGCGCGTCGTAAGGATCACGGAGAGCAGGGCCACTCGTCGAAAATTCGAAACGTGCGCGCCGGTATCGAATGCACGAGAGGAACCTGGATGTTTGAGATTCTGCGATCGGTGCTTCGAGACTTTTTGTGCTTTGAGATTTTCTTGCTTGAGAAAATTTTTCCCGATATTAAAAACTTCCGCTAACGGAAAGGAATATCAAACGCGCAAAATTAAAACGAGTCAAGATAGTGTTAAATAAGGTGACATATTTTCTAGTAAAAAAACGTGTGTGTATGTGTGTTTCAAATCTCTATCTTATCATCCATCTAGAAACGACTCGAGCTATCATCGCGCCTTAGAGTCGATATAACAGACATATATATCGTTCTCGGCAGAAACACTTTACGAAACTCTCTCTCTCTCTCTCCTGCATCCCTCTTCCTCTCGCTCGATCTTTCGCGAATGCGTTTCCTCGAAAATGGAAATACGAGCGTCGTAGTTGTCGTCGGCTTTAAAGCGGCCTCGTTGCAGTTAAATCTTCCTGAAACGCAATACCTTCTTTCCGTACGCAAGACACACGGCCTCGCCGGATCAAGCGGCGCGCGTTGCGAGCGCAGCTGCAACGCTCTTGCCGAGAGTTCGCGAGCGCGAGATGCATAACTCTCAATTTGCCCGTCGGCAGGCCCGATATTACTTCCCTCGTATTCGATACACATCGGGTGTTCCGCGATAGAATGTTTGCAGAAATAATATTGTTAATATCGTCTGTCGTAGAGTTTATATATATGTGCCAAGTCAAATTTCTTCAGAAATTTCGTACGGGGAGAATCGCCATCCCTCCCCTCATCATTGGCGTAAATCGTATATTTCTTCAGTCGTAGCTCAGCCGATAATAATCATATGCAGCCAATACAATATAGAGGACAATAGGAATAACAATCGTAACGATTGTAAAGAACAATGATACTATCCTGATTCGAGAATATCCCGTTGCGGGACACCCTGTATAGTTCAACCCGCTCTTAGATATGGAAGACTATACCCTCGGAAGTGGGTGATACTTTAGCGGAACGGCTTGCCACGTCGTCGCTAGGCTCGTCGATATTCCGAGATAGTTTTCCGCTGGGAAACGCGTCTGCCCATTTTTCCCGAAGCGCGCGGAAACCTGGGAACGAGGCACGCTTAGGACTTGAGTTGCCGTCGACAAGTGCATCCTTCGAGATCGCCCGAGTGGGTTTCATAAGGCAGGATCTGTGATAGACAGATGTCGTGAATAGATATCGAAAAAAAGAAAGAGATTAAAGCATCCAAAAGGAGGATGTTCCCGATTAATAATGCGCGTAATAATAAAGTTAAGGGGGTTCAAAGTACGCAGGAAGGTTTTTCCACTAGGCAAACTTCTTTATATCCAGAATTATTTTTCCTAGAAATTTAATCGGACAGTCTTTTCTCTTTTCCGCTCGGAAAAATTCTTAATATCCCATTTTGGATACCGCGAAACGATTCTATGAACAATGCTCGAAAATCAACAATATTTATGACTAAATTAAACATTGATCTTCATTATTACAAGTGTAACTTAATGTCACTCGCATATTCCGAAAGATTTCTAGCGTCAGACTTCAAGAACACTGCGTAGTCTTCCGCTCGGTTGTGTGTCTTATTGTTCGAATCTTCTTCAAGCATTCCCCCCACAAACTTTAAAGGATACTTTACGTGCGGCACGGTACATCCTTGATATCCGCTCTTGATATCAATGAACTTTATTTCCAGGAGATTCCCATTGGTTTTTGAATCCGTACAATGTAGTACATATTTACTCGTTTATGTAAAGATATTTTATATTTTATCACTTTATATGATCTTCAACCAACAATCTTCAACCAATAATTCCTATAGTTGATGTCTAGTGATGGGATTAAGTATCTTACAAGTAGGTTCGAATTTATTTGCATAGTTTCGAACTCTCTATGATTACATTGAAAAAAAAAACAGTACTTTCAAGTAGATTCGAACCCGAACGAGATAGGTTCGAACCTTCTATAAGTATCTCGAAAAACAAGAGCAGTACTTCCAAGTACATTCGAACCTTGATCAAGTATGTTCGAATCTTTTATGAGTACTTATGAGAAATTATGGGGGTAGATAAATGGTTTTGTGGATGGGGATGAGGAATGTGCGTGTACGCGTGTGTAGATGTGTAGCAAGTATTATAAATATATTTCTTTTTATCTTAGAGTTCGAGTACTACTTGTAAAAGGTTCGATTCTTTATAAGTACTATTCCGAATCTCGCAGGTACTCAATCTAAAATTCGAATATAACTTCTAGATTCGATTATTTCGCAAGTACAATATATGAAATATTATTTCTTATGAGTACTATTCGAATCCTAGAAAATGAAACTTGATTATTGAATTCGATTCGGATTTTTAAGTACATATTGAACTTGAGCCCATCTCTGATGTCGAATTACAACTATTATGTACATTAACTCTTCTAGTTAATAGCGTGCAATTTTCCTCAATAGTAATAAAAATGTCGCAGTGTCAGCGGAAGAACTCTCGTGGATGCGAAACGTCTGTAGTCTGGCGACAGGCATTTTCTCACAGACTACGATACGTACGCTTCCTTTCGTGAAACTACGAAACTTTGAGGTATAGCACGAGCAACGACGCGTAAAATTCAATCGGCTCGATCGTGTCAACTTTGCGTGGAACTCGTGTATTCTGCGCTAAAGTCAATTTAGCATGCGCAGAGAATGATGAGAGATGAGGAGACACGGTGGTATAGTCCACGAAAGAGACCATGTTCTAGAAAGGAGGAAGACTTGCCAAAACTTGGCGAAAGCAAAAATTCGGGAGACGAGAATTACTGGAGCTGAAGAAATACGCAAAAAAGTAAAAATCCAGAAAGAAGGATCTAAAACTGTAAAACCAAAGACGAGAGTAGTAAATTCAGGAAATCGCGGATTTGAGAACTTGTCGAAATGGGAAACATTAACAACTTTTGGAATCGAATATCTTTGCACAACATTTACTCAAAGTTAAAGAAATAGCTGTCTTCCTACATTCAGTTTGCGATACCTGGCGTGAAAAAGTTTTCCAGAATTTCAAAACAGCACTTGTACGTATAAGGTGAAATATCTATGAAAATCTGCGACAACGACGAGATTCTGTAGCACCTCATTTGGGAGAAACTTCCCAATGAAGAACGGGAAGAGTATTTCGCCAAGTCATTATCATTTTTAAAGCGGACGTATCGTCAGATTCCGGTAATCTCATCTACTTTTAACAACTTCTTCAAAGCGGAGAGACGCGATTAATAGCACAGAGTCGGACGCGATTAAAATCGCCTGTCAGCCTGGCTTAAATTTAACTATCGACCAGAGTTTACCGTGCTATACGCTGTGCTGTATAGCTCTCACGTACACTTTTGACTCTATTTTTTTATCCCGTTAACTTCACATCCATATAAAAACTCGAGATAGAAAGGCGCCTGACATAAAGAAATAATCGCAACTTGACATTATAAAAAAGTATAAACAGTAAATTAAAAAAAGTTTTTAACGAGAGTTTTACTAACCATAACTACAAGACAAGGGAGAGGAACGATATTTTAAATACATCGTAGAGTGAAAAAAAGTTATAAAAAAATTGTCAAATATCTTATAAATGTAATTATGTTTTAAGAAAATTGTCAAATATTTTAGATGTAATTTATTTATTTATATTCCACTTCGCCGCTAATTTCTGCACAAAATTGTTGCGCAGACTAAACAAAGTGATTAAAGTTAATATAAAAGTTTCCTACCAGTTCGCGCGGCGCGCAAATATTTGCGGCATTTCATTTGGTACGCTTCGTTCAGTTCGACACGGTTTCTTTTTCTCCGTGTGATTCGTCTTTTTCTTTCTCGCTACGATCGTCATTGTAATTCCAACCCCGAAACACATTTAAAACTTCCCTCTTTCTTGGGAGACACAAGCTATTAATATATATGTATATGACGCATCATCGGAAAAAGATATCTCGGCAAAAGGTTACTCTTAAAAATCATTCCTGCGTTTATCGCGAGTTCGATTAAGTTATTTACATGAGTAACAATAATATTATAATTATAGATATTTCAACTTTTGTATAAATATTTCTTTTCACACTCTCTCTTGCGCGCACTCAATCTGACTCAAGCCAGAGGCTATCTTTTAGCTATTGAAATTCATATGTATTTTCTGAAGAGAGCCGGCTTGACCTCTTCTCATCGAACGGATAATCATTTCTGCAGCTCGTTATTTTAATTAACGCCGTCACGATCGCACGACATTAGGTCGACTCGTTGTTATGAATTTTTTTACCGGGCCGAGCAAATAATTAACGCGGCATCTCGTTATCCGAATTAATAACGCGGTATTGCGTTCCTGATTTTGACGGCGTCAGAATTTTTTTTTTTTTATATTCGATATTGTCCTTAAAGCGGATAAAGCTTTCTCAGAAATGTGTCGGTCTCTCTTTTTCTCTCTGTACGCGGATGAATAAATTCATCCGCGAAAGAAATATTAATGATGGTCCGCTCGCGACAGATAAAAGAAGCGTTCTCTCATAATAAAAATATCTCACAAAAAACGCAACGTTATAAAATCAAACGAATCCAAACCATCTTCTACTTTTTTAATTATGTGTTTGGATTATTTTTCAAAAGTTCGTTACTCTAGAAATTCTAAAAGACCTTACGATAACTTTGAGACACCTTGTACAAACGCATTTCGGAGGATCTCTCGAAAATAATTTCAAACCAAATTAATGTTTTGAAAATAATGTTTTCAATAATATTTCCAGCGAAATCTTTTTCAAATTGATTCGGATTCAAAACTCGCGATTTAATCGCCGGGAATAATATTCTCGTAATTAAACTCTGCTTTTGTGGAAATGCATGGAACACCAAATCGCTCGCGATAGTCATCGCTGAAATTAAACGCGATTAATATTCGTTGTGCGTTTTATCGTATTCGTTGAAATGCGTTCGATAAAGCGAATGCCATCAACGGAGCAAGCCGCGTAAGTTGAATTAACGAAGTCATTTTGCACTTATTGAACTTCGAGACGACAGTTGATTAAGCAATATTAGTATTATCAATAATTTTACCGATGCGTTGTGTCGATAACATATTACACGATTATCGACGAGGTCCTCTAGTATACGCTACATTGCCCATATATAAAACGGTCCATTAGATTGGATTTCAGCATGTTAGAGGTCGTCAGGATTATACGAGGGTCATTCAATAAGTAAAGAGACAAACGGCTGTAGTTTAAAAAATATCTAAATAAGCAGTACGATACTTTCAAAACAATAAGTTGGCATCCCTGTCATCAATTTAAAACAGCTGTTTGACAATTATTTCAGTATACATAACCTTTATCACTCATTCAACAATGACAAGTCCTCTCGAAAAGTGCACTTTTGAAGAACAGTGTTCAGTGATAAGATTTCTAGTTTCTGAAGATGTAAAACCATCTGAAATTTATTCCCGGATGTTCAAGCAATACGATAAAAGTTGTATGAATCGTGCGAATTTTTACAAGTGGGTTGACCAGTTCAAAAGTGGCCGAAAAAGTGTTCCTATAAACAACGTGAGAATTTTAATTCAGATCTTTCTTGCTCACTTCGTGAGCACTACAGATTTTATGGAAAGACCTAACGCAAGCGGCGTTTAAAAAATCTTGTTGTGCCTTCGATATTTTTTGAGGTTCCTGCTCCTGTCATAACTCCTGTTCCTGCGGATGTCCTACTTCTGCGATCGAGTCTGGCCCTACTCCTGCTTCTACATCTGCTGTGATTATGCCTGCAATTGCGTGGAAAAGTATACTGAAATTGAAAGAAGATAACTCAACATTTTTCGCTTCAATTCCATCGCCGAATACAGAACCTGCCAATACAAGTGTTATTGTTGATACCATCAAAATGACCATGCGAAAGGCGAGAAAAGTCATGGACAGTCCGCTTTACATATGTAAGTGAATGCATTCAAATCGTTAAATATTTATATATACGTAGATGTATTAGCTATATCATATATTAAATAAATAAACAAAATAAAGGCTCTAGAAATGATAATAATAAAATAAACGGCTAATAAGAGCCAGACCGCATAGGTAAAGGCGCGAGTAAACACAATTGTTTAGATTAAACTACCCTTTATTATATAATTAGACGTTTCGGTCCCGCTTCGGGCCATCTTCAGTAACTGTATAAACAAGTGAATTACATGACATGAGAAAGATTATAACCATAACCGGTGATCGGATTATATAAAAAAAACCGGTTTTATTTTTATCATATATTAAAGTTTACTAATGTGTATTCAATACATATATATATATATATATATATATATATATATATATATATATATATATATATATAAGTATATATTTATAATTATAATAATGTGTTTTGTGTACACTTCTCATAATAAAATGTATTTTTTTACTATAATAACATTAATGTTTTATTATTACTTTCTAGCGCCCCTAGCTGAAATAAATGTTTTATTATTTTATAAATGTTATAAACATTGTTTTAATATTGGAATTGAAAAATGTGATTTCATTGAAATTAAAAAAAAATAAAAAATAGAAATATTTTAGTACATCTCATGCAATAGCTGACAAAAAGCGAGAACGGCCATTTTGTTGTATGGTATCATTGCCGAAACCGGAAATCCGACCGGCCACAGCCTTTCCATACGCCAAAGCCACAAGTTAGCGATTTAGGTTTAGTATAGACATCTGTGAATAGGATAAGTGTATAATTGTAGCAGGGGATTATCTCGAAAAATAGGTAAATTGTTAGATTCATTAAATAAACCGTATTAAAACAACAGCCGTTTGTCTCTTTACTTATTGAATGACCCTCGTATAAGTCGACGATCTGCGATTTTTCGTCCGGTTACGATGATAAAAATTGCAACGGTGTATAAAATGTACGAGCTCGAGTAACTAAGGGCTTTAAGGCGAATAAGGCGTTCCTCGGTTCTACCTCGTCTTTAATGAATATTCGAAGTAGACGTCGGGAACGCGCACTAACGTCGCACGCCAGTTAATCCTCAATTACGTATCGACCCCGTGTCACACGCCGCTAATATCGCACGGCGACTCATTCTAAATTTGGTCCCCGATAATTACATTCCGCTCATCAGATTGCGCCGCCATCTTAGCCGCCGCGTCCGCATAACTAATTTCATCCACTTCAGCTTCCAATAACCTTCTAAATTTATTTCCTCTCGATCAATCCAACGAAAAGTCCTCTCCTCGTGAAGCGTGCTATATAAATGAAGTATACAGATAAAGATTCTCAACTATGTTTGGACTTATATATCGACAAAAATGCAATAGTCTCGAACAAATCTCGATGTATTGTAAAATTAAGGATTTTCTTTTATCAACCAATGCGTTAATAATAAATATTCCGAAGAGATCAGTGTACAGAGATATTGTAACATTCAGAACGATACTAAAAATAAGACTTGAATTTCCCTTAAATTCCTAGTAATTTTCTTTCGGTAAAAAGGCCGTGCTTTATAACCCTTCGTAACGAGCGAAAACAACAGAGAAAGTTGATTTTCGCATCTCATCTTAGAAGACAGATTTTGCGTCTGAGGTGCACGAGGTGTCTCCATTGTATATCGCGATCTCGTGTATGTAATATACATATAATATTCCAGAATATCATTGCTGCGAACGGATTGCCGACATCTTTATTTAGCTTTTCGGTTTGATTTTTCGATTATATAGAAAATGAGATATCAGTGCCAAAAGTATACTAAGTGTATCAATACATTTCCCTTCCCTCTCCCACCGATACTATTGGGAATGGAGCACTGTAATTTCTGCGATGCAATACATTCGTGGTTCCGCGCTGTGCCCGTCAATATCGACCGAAAACCGGTTAAATATAGCCCCGTGCGACTGGCGTGGTGCATTACACCGTCGCGTCGCGATGTAAGCGGTGCACTCATCACGATGCCAGATCGAGAAACAAAACACGCGCGCACGTTTCCTCGCGTATTACCAGCAATAGGGTTAGTGGCACCTGATGGCGGGGATGTCATCCCACGCGCTTCTGGGTCATCCTCTATATGCATAAATTTAATTGATCTATCTGGATCAATGGTTATTATATCTCGTTTATATTTCTGTATCTATGAGAAAACGTTTAACGTTTTCAAGCGAACCAGAGGATTTACTGCAAGTTGAACGCAGAATTGCGCGAGTAAACGGAAAAATCTTTTAAGATGTAATTAATGTATCAGGAAAACAAAAACTGTTTGTATGTACACAAGCACAATGGTGGAGGGAAATGTATACGCGCCATACCGGCGAGGATATTGTTGTGTGTTGTGCTTTTTCCGATTTATCTTTTATATTTTCGACGGACCGAAGGAGTTAGAAGTGTCAAGGGAAGAAGGCGAAGAGGGAAAGACTGAGAAAACGTTCAGATATCGACGGGAATATATTCCGAACGCATTTCGGACGTCCATGAATTTTATTCCCGTCCTCGCTGTTGGATGGCAAAGAACAAGTAAGGCCGTTTAGGAAATAGGGTCTATATAGAATGATTCATGCACGACGGATCTGCATAAACTTTATCTTTTGCGATCATAAAGATTCACACGTACAAACATGCGTTCTCTTCTTTTGCAAAAAGTGTCGAACCAAGTGTGCTTTGCACTTTGTCGTCGTACGCAAATTTTGGGGGCATAAATGTGATAACGTGAAGAAGGAAGTGGAGGGGAAAAGGGAGAGAGAATGCTGCAGTCGCGGACTTTGATACCGCGAAGAGGATATTACGTCGTCGAGGAAACATTGTCATACCCTGCGCGAGACATTTTGACACCGTAATAATACGAGCGAGTGATCTTCGGCTTAGTATACAAAATCACGCGTACACTGTACCAAAAATCGCATAATTTCATAAATGGTAATGTATATTAATAATTTTAAATTATTCAATTTTAAAGATATTTATAAAATTTCCAAAATGTCAAATAGTTTTATTTATATTTTGCGAAGATCGCGAAACGGTAGAGGACTTTCCTATTCGATTTAACTCGTTCTATCTGCACACGAAAGGTGATGCGGTTATTACCCGACACCTTGTATAAGCAAAGATTTATTCCAAACATAAATTGCTTTCGACTCTTCTTCCGGAGAAAAGTTGTTTTTCCGAAGAAAAACAAGCTTTATTATTAAATTGATATTATATTAATATTGTGAAATTAAACCGTTTAAATTAAAGGCTTTATTATTAAATATATTATTAAATTGTATATATATATATATATATATATTATAAAATTGTTTAATTAAAAATTATAAATAAATATATACACAGGATGTCCGGTAATAATCGCCGGACTTTTTTCGTGTGCAGGTAGAACAGGTTAAACCGAGGAAAATCCTCTATTGTTTTGCGATCTTTGCAATAATTAATGAGAAATTAATTTAAAAGATCGGTCAATCCGCGCGAATATAAGCGCGGCGAGAAGAGACATCCCACTATTACTCAGTTGCTAGGCGTAATACATAATTAAACTTGATTATTAATCCCAACGTTTCGTCGCTTAGTAACCGTGTAACACTGGACTGTCTCTTCTCGCCGCGCGCTTGTGCTCAGATTGGCCGATATTTTTTAATTAATTTCTCATTAATTATTGCAAAGATCGCAAAACGGTAGAGGACTTTCCTACTCGGTTTAATCCGCTCTATCTGCACACTCTGGTAGTGTGGGGAAAGATTTGGGGATTATTATGCGACAAAAAATATGAGTATTGTCGATAGAATATTTGGCGATAATCACCTTAAAAAACGGTGTATAGTGTAATGTAAAAGAAAAAACAATTGATAGGAAATTCGCGACGCGAAAAAATAATAAAATTAATGCTCAAAACGGATGAAACGATAATAAGAACTATGTCCAAACACACGCTACAATAATAAGCAAAAGAAGCATGATTGTTTGCACCAAAATAGCAGCGTGTGATGTGTCATAAAAATATATTGAAAAATATATTTTTGAAAAATTTAAATATATAGTTATAAAATATATAAAATGCCATAAAGCTTTTGTTTAAAATATTTGTTTATATATCGCACATGATATTCGGTCGAAACCAAAAATGTTTCAAATAGAACTTACTCTGTTTCAAGGGGAACATCTTATTATGGACACAAGTCCTATCTAGATGGAGGTGCCTCCAAGATTTCAAGATGATTTTTGTTTTTTTAAATGGAACCACCCTAATTTTTTTATATAAATAGATTTCTCACAATTTTTGACATAAAAAGTTATAAGGGTAGGATGGCCAAAAAGTGACTAGTTTACGAGATATTTTATACTTTAATTTGGCATAATTTTACATAAACTATGAAAGATCTCGTCAAATATTAATTTTTCGATGACCTTACCTCAATACTTTTATGCACAAAATAATGAGAGGAATCAATTGGTGTCAAGAAAACACATAGTTGTTTTTAAGAAAAAATATGTAGTAGCTATTTGCAAATTACATATTTTTATATATTTTTCACAAAAAAAATCATTTGCATCCAGCCAGGATTTTTCATTGTCACGCATAGAGCACTTGGTTTAAAAAATGCGGGTTACTCTATATACATACAATATACAAGGCATTGTATGTATTCTAGTCCGCAGAATCGAATATCGATGTTTCAACGCAGTCTCAACTTTTCATAGAAACTATATCGACTCCGATTATTATTTGGAAATAATATTTCCCAACTACCAGAGAGAATCGTGTTACATCTTTTGTAATCAGTAAACGGAGCGAACTTTCATCATCTCTCCTAATCGGATAGCGTTGTACACCCGTTTTCCGTTTTAGACGTAGGTCATTCGTCCGTACGGCGAGCCCGACGGGAATTGAAAAATAGCCATCGACGAAAAAGTGCTGATTTATCTCGTAGTAGTTCGTCTCGATTCTCTAATCTTTGGCTCAACAGTTATTTCGTTCTCCCGACTTTCTTTTCTTTGTCTTGCGCTGCACTTTTTTATCGCCGATATATAGATTGTATCAAAAGTGGCTTCTTCTTAATTACTAGTTTTCTTTTATCTGAAATTAAATTAAAAATTATTATTACTAACAAAAATTCTGTAAACTAAAACTCCTCGCAAATACAGAAAGAAACATGATAGAGAAGAAACATGAGAGAGATATAAAAAAGAAAATGATGACAGTCATTTCGTGGCAGACGCGGCAACGCATGAAAAAGAAATTTCAACATACGCCGTCGTTGCTGATGAGATCGAAGTCGGCGTTTGATCGTCCAAGCGAAATAAGAAATCCCTCGCGATATATCAGAGTTGATATATCAGAGATCGACGCTGAGGAGTTTCCAAACGAGTTTTTGACGATGCGGCGCCCGCTTCGTCCGCAAGGATCGCGGGTCTGCGGGATTCGTGTCAAAAAGACGCGGAGGTGGAGAACGGAATAGAGAGAGAGAGAAGGAAAAAAAAATATATATAGATGGAGGTAGATAGAGACACGCGACGGGATAAGCGATGCCTCGTTCTTTTTTCGATACCGGCTTTCCATCGCCGTCGTTCAAGAGTTCCTATCAAAGCGACGATAGCGCATCGAGCCGGGAAAATCTCGCTTTATTCAATCCGATGGCAAACGCCGGCCGAGACGAGAAGCTGTGCATTTTTCGCGCGCGGCAAGATCGCTCTCAAACCCAAACGATAGCGGTATTCCCTATTAGATGCATCATTCGATATCTTTTTAATCGAGTAGCTTGTTTCAGAAAGGAAACACTCCAATTATTAGAAATCAGAAAGGAGCCCTCCAATTATTAGGTTTCAGAAAGGAATACTCCAATTATTTTATCACTTCTGAATAAATCTTTCATAGGAAATTATAATTATGTACAAATAAATATTATACATATTATACATAGATTATACACATGTACATATAAATATACATTATATTCTACAAATCTTCACTGTCGTTTTGAATAACACGGTGCTGGAGTGAACCATTCAATGCACAATCATTCCGAATTGCATCCACTTGTGCCGCAGTGAGAGCATTATATGGGCACTTCCGGTAAGGCTCTCATCAGGTACAAAGTTGTCAGAAACTTACCGGGGCCCCCCTGGGCGATTCTATGGTTCCGAACTGCTGCGGTGGAGAACGTCTCTCCCCGATATTGTCGTGATTGCTGCGGCTTGCTTGCGCGTCTTGTACGGTCCTCTCTTGCGTATCGTCATTTGCCGCTTGCAAGCTCCGAAGTTGCGAGACCCGAGTGGCAGATTGGCGCAATTGTTAATTAATCTCACCGTTATCGAGGCATTTCTATAGTAAGTATAGAAACTGCTACATCGATATTTTTACGCAAAAATGGAGAGAATATCTTTTACATATTGTTTGTTTTTTGCACAGTGTTATTAGTTTATGCGCCAGAAATAAACAACAACAAATATTAGAAAATTAACTGTTTTATTTGTTTCTCTGCTTCTTGCGGATGGAAATCACAAGAAACGGTAAATATGGCTGTCCGCCGAGTTTTACTCTCGCGTTAAATTCTACGCTATTTAATTATGTCCGACTCGCCGCATCGCTTTCGACTAAGTCGACTCGGGAGTTGCTCGTATTTATTATGCGATTATACAAAGCAAAACAATTGAGGTGCCGTGAATAATGGCGTTGTTACTAGTCGAGTTACGCGACATTACATATGCAATTTGTTAGATTTTAATAATTAAATTTGTTATTAAGTACAAGAGGTGAAACTAATATTTTTGGTAAATTATCTAAAAGTCATCGAAATTTTATTCTATTTTCCAAAATGCACTAATAACCGTTTAATTAATACGTAATATCTTAAAAAATGTACGTACGTATATACATATGTCATCTTAGAACAAGCTGATTTTGATATCATCGGAAGCAAGGTAGTCCTAATTTGTAACGCCGTTCGTTTTATTTCGATACGATTATTAAATATCAAGATATTGACGTTTCTATCGACACATGGCTTTAGTCACGAACGTCCACGCCGCGAAGAGGCCGCCACGTGACTGGCACGTTAGCCAGCAGCACCGATAGTCACGTGATCTAGCAAAAAAAAAGTAGGTCACGCGCGCTATCGGTTACCGCGCGATCAACTTTCTCTTAACAAGTGAATAGTGCGCGCGGAAAATTTCAAAGCGCTTTAGCTCAGTGAAAAATAGTCACAAAAACGTAAAACAAAAACTCTGTAATTTTGTTCTGCATAGACACATGTGTTCATTACCAATATTCTTATCATGATATGATAATACATTTATGGAGGATAAAACGAAAAAATAAATTGTAGCTGTAAGAGACGTCATATTTCACATATTGAACTATTACAATTATTATTTATGAACGCATCAAGTATTTCCGAGTACTATACGGGACTTTTCAAACACGATAACATTTTCAAGCGAATAAAAAGAAATATCGCATGAAGAACCAGAAATAAATACTCTCGCCGCGAGCATAATCGGCACTCTTGGAAATCAAAATCAGTTAGTTGCAAAGTACAAACATTAACTGGAAACAAAAGTCCTACACGTTGACGAAGACGAAACGATTGATGGTGGCGATGAGGTGGGAGAATTGTGTAGCTGAAATGTATGCACTGAAAGAGGGCGAGAGAAACACGCACGTTAGGAATAACAAGACAAGTGAGACGCAGAAAGAGAAACGAGACCAGTTGCGGGAACGAGAGAAGTTGGGTGCGAAAGGAAGGCTCGTTCCTCTCTCTCTCGGAGCGACGCCCTTGTACGCTTCATCAATCTTCGCTTTGCGCGAGAGGACTAACGACGTTGCGAGATAAACGGGGTGACTAGGCAGCAAGGAATCTTGGTATTCCGGGAGAAACTCCCTTATCAGCGGACGGAGTTTGTGAGGGTAAAAGTGCGGTGCAGAAAAGGGCAGGGGAAAAGAATTTCAGCTAAAATGCAAAAGAATCGCGATTACAATTGTCCTTTTTCAGTTTTCACAGATGTCTTTTTATAGAGCGACTTATACATATCTTCAATATGTGTAAAATCAAATATACTTTTCAATGGTATAATTTTTGTTTCGGCGATATTAATAATATTTTCAAATGTACTTACATACAATATACGTGTAATCTGTCATATACCTGTCATATTAACAAGTAGTTCCAAATTGGTAGATTGAAAATATGTAAATGTATGGCGGAAAGTTTGCCAAAAGTTTGAAACCGTGCCGCGAAAAGAACGAAAACGCGGTCATGAATCGTGATTTCTTTCGGTTACCCGCTTCGCAGCTGAATGCCGCTGCGTTATAATGTGAATATGAACTCGTATGTCCGAAAATATGGCTGCGCAAAAAGGAGAGAAAGAGAGGTAAATATGGAGGGCGGGTTGCAGTTGTAGCAAGCTTGTGGACACTGTGCCAGGTGGTGGAAAGGTAGATATTGCTATTCCGTGGATGCAGCCACGCCTTTCTCTCTGTCTCTCTCTCTCTCTCTCTCTCCCTCTCTCCCTCTCCCCCCCCCCTCTCTCTCTCACACACACACACACACACACACACACACACACACACACACACACACACACACACACATGTATAGACGCACAGGCGCAGCCTCTCGAAGGACCAGACATGAAATACTCTTCAGAGACACGAATGGGAACGCATACGATACCGCGATAGTATCGACGCAGTATTATTCTCAAAGGACACACGTGTATCCGCTTTAACTTCTTTTCATCTTCTTTTTCCTTTCCAGAAACAGTCCATATATCTTTCGAACTTGTCTACATCATCTACACATCATTTCTTTTTGCATCATGCTTCTGATAAAATAAGACACAAATGCTTCGCCCTGCATCATCCACTCGATTAATTTAAATTACACTTGCAATCATCGCATGCATTTACAGAATTACAAAGTGCATCATCATCCAGAACGACCCAATAATACAGTGTAACATTGCGCGACTCCAATTACTCAAATTAATAATTTGACGACAATCAAACGACGAACTGTCTAAAAAGCAAAACTTTGATTTTCACGCCTATTTCCACATATAATGTTTCGTTTGAATATTATACTTCATACATCTTGTTTGCTATCATAGAGTCATCATATAGCAGAATCGTATAATTAATCGAGATTAATTATTGAAACAGACATCTAATAGAACTGGAAAGATTCACTCATATTTACATAAGTTTCCAACTATCGTTTTGCTAAATTCTCCAAAATGGTTCCGTATATTTGCAAAATGATACTATTATTTACTGGAAGCAAAACTTCAGTAGACTATGAGCCTACGCCCATGAGATGCAACAAACAAACGCAAAAGAGCACGTTGCGTTTCTACGCGCAAGAGACGAGGGTTGGAAAAGGCAGAAAGGGGAATGCGGCGAAGGATGGCCTGGAATATCTTCGTTGAGCCGCGCGGCAGGCAGCCTTTAATATATTTGACAAAGTTTGGGCTTTCGAGAGTGTGGATGCGAGGTTCGTAAATCCCCGACCTCTAAAACTATGCGCGAGCTGGGGATAAGTCTTCGTTTCACCCTCAAACTTTTTCCCCGCGCGGTACATCACGATCGCGCCGGATACATTTTTACGACCCTCCATGCTTATTGTATATTTCTTCCTTTTTCTTTTTTCCTTAGCGATTGGTCCTTCTTTTTTTCTACGTCTTTAAACGATTAGTTTCTTTGTTAAGAGCTAATAATGTGTTAACTGTTATTACATTCTTGGTTACAGATAATGGGAGTCTAACTTAAATAGAACAGTAATTAATTTTCAATATCGAGTTCAAAAGCGCAAAACTATTAAATGGGGAAAAAACGGTCCGCGCTTGATACGGCTATTGCATGCATTGAGATAGTTTGACTATAGGAGAAGTTTTAATTGACACAACGTCGACCGCGCTGAGAGCAGAAAACAAAATGATGCTTTTCGGGGAATATCCAATTCCTATGGCGCGCATGAATTATTAAATTAGAATTATAATTCGGGAAAAGTTTTCGGCACTTTGAGGAAATGCATTCATATGCATATTGTGTCCGGGACGATGCTTACCTTTGAACTTTAATGTCGACGACAATCTCTGACGGTAGATGACACCAGCGTCTCGTTTGTTCGTATCTGGTAACGCTAGGTGACGTTCCGGTGCACTTCAAATGCTTGCATCCGATAACACGATGAAAAAGGCTCTAAATTTCTCCTCGCTGAGAAAGATTAATCTCAAAGCTTTCATAGAATCTCTGTAGGTAAAACGACACGCGATGAGCTCAGAAGATCCTTATACATATGTACCATCATACATGCAAAAAAAAAGGGATTAACATTCCTTTGAATACACGTCTACAAGTGTTTCTAACAAGAGGAAAATAAAAGTTTTAATGCAACTTGTGTGATTCCAAAATTTCGATTCGTCCTTCTCCGAAATTACAAAACAGTGCCAGGGCAATTGATTCCCAGGAATTTATCTTGGCGAACGGGGGGGGCGCCATCTGTCTCGACCGGCAAAGCAGCCCCCGCGTCTATACTCGCGTCATCAATTTCAGCATTGCATGCCGTTGCGTTATGTTGGTGGGGATGTCGGTGGATCGTGCCCGTGGATGCAATTCGCCCCAGGGCGCAATCAATGCAACGCAGCGTGGGCGGTTTGCAAATTCCACGACTGGTAGGGGTTGGATCGGAACGAAGGGTTACATTCGTTCACCGACGGAGACGAAGGATCACCTTCGCCGTTTCGACTGTTCTCCAACATTACACACCACACACCACACACACACAGAGAGAGAGAGGGAGAGAGAGGGAATTCTGCCATCGGCAATTTCTATATAACTATTTATATCTTCTTAAAAACTTGTATATAATGTCACTTATATAATTGTCCGATTTGTGTTCGTGGGGACATGTTTATTATCGCGATCGTAACGTAAGATTAATAGCCGAGCTGTATTTAATGATTTCGACAGAAATGATTTTTCAACAACGCGTTTCTGTCCAGAGTTGAAACATGTACCCGACGTCATTTCCGAACGATTGCAGCGATACGTTGTAATTTGTCACTTGATCGCGGCGAAAGCGCGGCAAATAAATTGTATCGATTCGATCAACTGTGCGCTTCCGCAGGCGAAATGAATCGTGATGTTCAACAATGACGGGACCATATGTATCCGTGGGTTTTACCGTCGGCGACGATGGACCAACAATGCGATGAAGCGGCGCTTTGTAATACGGTTAACGAGTGATGCCATTTCCGTTGCGAAATAGTACGCATAGAATAATGACAAGCACTTCCGTCGTATCCATGAACGTATTAGCGAGCAACTTTGTGTCCGTTGTTTATATATTTCGTTACACGTACATAGTTTATATATTTCGAATTTATGTTAATGGCAATAAAAAAATAATATAAAAACTTTTTGAAACGCACATTTGCTCCTGAGATCCTAAATTTCTAAAAACTTAAGCAGAACTGTTAAATTCATCATTTCCACATTTATTCCGTGTATTATAAAAAAAAAGTTTATGTGCATGGTGATGCAATCACCAAAAGAGCTCCTTTTTCCTTCAGAATAAAGATCTCTTATCATTAAATTTTGTTTGAAAAAGGACTATCTATCGCGATGCTGACGATCATTAACACGCTCGATTCAACGAACGGCGGTAATCGTGCAAAGTGATCTCGTTTGTTCTGCCGAATGCTCGGTCAGTCAACCGAAAACGTCACGTGGATCTATCAGCGCACATCGAGGCAATAAACCGTGAAAAGCTTCGTCAGAATTGACCACGTCCCTTTGATGACATTTTTCAAATAAATTACTCGCAACATTCCTCCGTTTGCATCGCCAGTGAAGGGAGATGGATCAGGGTGAGAGAAACTCGTCAAATACTCGATATTGATCTAGCGCCAATAAAAAGAGTTGAATCCATCCATGTTTCCAGCCATCCTTTTTTCTGTTGCAAATTTTAAATTAGATATATCGAAATCAATTTTGTGAAACGTTGTAATACATATATTAATAATAAAAAGTAATATATATATTAATAATAAATAAATTATATTTATAAGCATCGTAGTTTGCTTAGTGTTTTCCTCGATTGTAATCAGAGTACACCAATTCTTGCGTGAGGAAATGAGAAATGCTTATCAAATATTTCGTATCGATTCAATCCCTATAGAAAGTTACAACTAATAGCTTCATTTTTTGGTGTATGTCTAAATTTAAATTTACATTAGGCATGAAAACAACGTAAAAGTGACAATTTTCGCACAAATATGAAAATTTTTATCGCTGCGTGGGAAATAATAGGGAGAAAATACATATAGAAACACACTTATTAAATATTTAATATTCACGTTGTGTGACTCGAGTAAAACAATTTTAAACACATTTTGGAAAATCCATTTAATGTTATATATAATTCATGTCCATGCCACGACTTTTATATCGATAATTTTAATCGCAATAATTCATGATGCAATTCGAATTTGCTTTGTAATTCAGGTCAAACATTTTCAATAAATTTTTTTGTACAATTTGACGCAATCCTGAATTTTGAAGATTGCCACGATTTTTCATTATACCAGTGGCAAATTGGAGAAAATTCTAATGCAGTATTTGTATTTTTTTATAGGAGCAAAAATAGCTAGCTTTGATAACGGATAAAATGTAGAGCAATCACTACGAGATTCCAATTTATAACAGTATATCAACTTTTTGAAGATATCTATTTATATCACTATACTCTTACGCATCCGAAAAGTAAATCATAAAATCAATGACTGACTAATAAATCTTATATATTTTTTACAATTTAAATTAAGATTAAACGATTACAGTATGAGTTGTAAAATTCTTTTGCAAATTTTCTTCTTAATAAGTATATAAGTTCATAAAATATATCAAGTTTGACGTATATAATTGTTTGAATATGGCAAGTTATTCGAAAGCCATTACTTATCAATATCCATTAATATACTATCAACGTCGACATAAAATTATCCTTCAATCAAAACCACAGGCACGATATCATCCGAGTCAATCGGACGAACGCGCGGTCGATCGCGAATTTACAATAGTCTGTTACTTCGCGATAATTTCCGATCGTGCGCATACAGGAAAAAAGGAGAACACGAAGATCGATTCTCCCGGACCGTTACAAATTACACGATTTAGTCGTGCGGGGCTTTACATCACCGTTAATTGTCTCGCGAACTTATTATGCTTTGTTATTACGGTTTCTTTCTTGCATCTCGAGAGAGATTATAATGGCGTTGTTTGAGCGCACAACCGATTTAATTACTTCTCCGAATCGCGGGAGAAAAGCGCGGCTTTCCTCCCGCGTGCTTTGAGTGAGAAATGCCGGAATGCGATTGTGAACTTCTTTCTTGCGTAATGAGATTTTTCAATTCCTTTTCTCTCTTCGAGCGCCTTTCTTTAGCCATTTCCCGCGATGGAAAGATTGGAAAGAAATCAAGCCACATGACGGTTAATGTTACATGTAATCACGCGGACGTAATCATAAATTGCGGAATTAATCGATGTTTCATTCTCTAATTAAGTTATGAGTATATTTACATAACTTTGCTGAAAAAAACGATATTAAAGATACTTGTCTTGAATCTCTCTCCGCAAAAAAAGAGATCGATAATTACATCTTTCAGGCACATTGTCAAATGGAGAAAAAGAAGACAACTGTGCTAAACGTAGATTCAATTTATGAAATCACTCAATTTTGTTATTTATGTATATTTCGCCTCCTATTTTCATGGAAAATATAAGTATGTCATGTGCAACTAGAAAACGTATATAAACTTTTGTGAAAAAACAACAAAATTGTAAATATATTTTGATATCGCTTGCCTTCAAAACTGAGCGAAACAATTTTATTTCATAAAAAATATAAATAGAAATGCACACACTCTATTATTACTGCGTATAACTATGTGTACATAAAACTGGCGTATTTTTTTACTTTAAAACTTGCGATACTTCTATAAAATGTTTCTTCTTTAATTTTATTTCAAGATTTAATTAAATTTATATTTTTCAAAAATTAAATTATCTCAGTGACACAACATAACCGACAATTCGTGAAAGCCACGGATTTTCAAGATGCTCTATTTCACCGCAATGTTTTCTGCGACACAGTATCAAGTATAATCGACAGTCACACTTTGGCTTAATCGTGAAACGCGATCGAATTGCCTGACCTCGCTTGCGATTCAATCCGCACGGGAACACGTAATCGATAGGCGAGACAATGGATTCCATCAACGAAATACTCCTCCCTTTTTTCTTCGACACTTTCTTTCATCGCTGCCTATATTTTCTTTCTTGGATTTATCTCTTTTCCTCTTTTCCACATAAATATAATTTATCTAGAAACAATACTTTTCGGAAACTGTTAAGACTCAAGCTCTTTCTAGTTAAATTTACTTTTACATATGTTAATGATTAATAATATTATAATCCCATTTAATTAATTCTCAATTCACATTATATAAGCTCTCATCTCTTAATTATAGTTATTAATTTAATTAATACTTTTTCTCGGGGTATAATGATTAAATGATCCATGCTGTGTATCACACTGCGTGCAGCAAGATCCAATTGACATAGGATTCAAGAATCGTGCTATGATATTCCCTTTGAAACCGAAAGCTTAATCGAGAAATAGCCGAGTCGTGTGATCTCTCAGCGAAATGTCCTCTATCAAGGATCATCCAACGTCAGGCTTC
This sequence comes from Lasius platythorax, assembly GCA_963971435.1. Taxonomy (NCBI): domain Eukaryota; kingdom Metazoa; phylum Arthropoda; class Insecta; order Hymenoptera; family Formicidae; genus Lasius; species Lasius platythorax. Next base: position 14,819,686 of record OZ020537.1, read on the forward strand.
ACCAAGAAGATGGATTCTATTAGGATGATAGTCTTTCCCCTTTCTTCTGCACTGATCTTTTCTTTTAACCCCTTATGTTCATCCAGCTCATCGTCCACCTCCGGCTCTTTCATCTTGCTTCATCCCGGTTGTGCCTCGCGAGCCTTTTCAGACAGCTTAGTGTAAGATTATTAATGTCCCTAAGGTCTTCCAGTTGGTTCGCCAGAAGATGTGCCTCGCGGTGAGCTGATAAAGAGGTATATGAGCAAGATGGATGGTGCGAGATAAGGAGGAGGACCAAGAATACGAGAAAAACTCAGTCATCGTAGAAGGGACAATTTTCCCGCTTGCCAAAAATGCATGATACTTACACCTGTTATATCTATCTGATTAGACACAAGGGAGCAATTGATGTAATGCTTCATCATTTTGCAGCATAATAAATTATGTGTCAAAGAGATAGAGAAAGAAAGACTGAAAATATTCATTAGTTACTATTAATTTGTGTGCGTGTGTATGTACCTCTATTAATATCATTTTGACGATAAATAGACAAAATTGATAAATGATTATTATTTAACGTTCATCAAACGAGCAGTCGAAGATAAAAACAGTGACTGGATAAGAACAGAATCCTTAGAGAATTTTGCAGAACCAACAAATTTCTCAATAACGAAGTTTTCGGATACTTTTTAACACGAAAAGGAGATAAGCATGGCCAGAAATAAAAGCAACAACGGAAATGCATCTACCGCTGATGAAAGAGTAGTACGCCGTCGTATAATGTGTTATATGTTACAATGAAATTATTTCTATATATATACGATATCAAAGAGAAAGAGAGAAGAGAGAGAGAGGGAGAAAGAGACAGAGAGAAAAATCACGAAGATCGTAAAATATATTTTAGTATATAATATAAATTGCCGTGCATTAATAATTCATATTTGTTTTAATATCTTTTTTTTTAAGTATTAGTGCATCTCCAAAATTAAGCAATGTCTGATGCACAAGGAACATTTTTACTTCCGGCTTTTCTCTGGCTACCAACATTTTTAATATAATGCTTTTGTCCCGTATCTTATCCTTTGTCTTATACTCGTTGCTGGATCTTTTTTTGTACTCCCTTATTCTTTCTTCCGTTCCCAATCTTGATACATCTCGATTTAGTCTATAATTTAGTATTTTTTTTTGTACCAATAGGGGGGTCATCAAACGCTTTCGAAATTTGTATTAAGTGCACCTTCGATAATTTGCAGAAAATTTTTTATGTACTCCAAAGCATTAAATTTTGAAAGTGTTTTGTATCGTTTCCTCAAAATTTGAATTTCGGAAATCTGTAAAATACTACTGGTATAAAAATAGTAATATTTCGATTATAAAGATGAAAAACAGAAGCAAGACAAGCTGTTTGAAACATGTCGCAACATTACCGTACAATATTACTTAAAAATTCTAAAATGTCGTAATAAAGTAGGAATGAGTACACAATACTATTTGAAATAGAATATCAGTGTACAAAAAGCTAGCTTGTACATCGTTTATAAAACACCTCATCCTTAACGAAACTTGAAGCAAACCGGAGAAAACTTTTTATACGTTCCTTAATAACCGTAGGTACCCGGTCCGCTAACTAACTATTAATTTCAGACACGACCACTCGGGTACTTGGGTTACTTTTGTGGAGAAAGCTGACGCGTCGACAAGAGGGCTCTATTCAGGCTCCTGAATTTACCCGAATACTTAGCGCTCGTTATTCTTGCAAACGAATTTTTTTTCGCAATTATACACAGCTTCTATTCTAAAGTAAAGAAAACAACTCAAGTTCGTTCCTGGTGCTATTCTAGTGACAAAATATTCTTTTCATCTTCGTTCGTTAAAATTTCTCAAAATTAGTTTTGAATCCTATTATTTCTGTATGTTTGTTCTCTCGCTGCACCTTTAATTTCTACTTTAATTTTAATTATAAGTCCTAATTTACTTTCAAATACTATTAATCTTAAATTTTTTTATCTTCTATAAAAATATTGAAAAGAGAACTGATTCTTAATAATACCTACTTCAATTTTAAACAATTGAATTTTCATTCAATTTGATACAAAGAGAAAGAGATAGAGAGAATCTGAAATTCAAAGATATTATATTTTATCTCAAGGTTACATGCTATGTAATTATCTTTTGGAGAAAATCTAATTAGCACACATCCTAATAGCAACCACTAACATTGATCGATGCGTAAGGATTTTCACTATACCAGGCGCGATTGTCTAATCAAGGGTTCTGTGTCCAATCAAGATGTGGACAAACGGAATCACTCATATGATTAGCAAAATATATTGATAAGTATATAATAAGGTATATAAAATATATTGTCATAAGTAGAAAACTTAATTTCTGCAAAAATTGAAATATTTTAAGGTTAATAATAATTATTCATGTAATCTACTAAATATTGCAAACATAAATTTGAAAGAGTTACTTAAATATTGGCTGCTTTTAATTGATCATCGACATAGAATAGAATTAACCTACGTTTTAACGAATTAACATAGGTACATACAGCGCTAAATTTAATTTATAGTATATGTTTATTTTAAACCTCGCATACTCTTTTATACATTTTTTTAATCACATAAGTAACGAAAAATGAAAAAAGCTCTCGAATTTAAATTCCAATATTAAGTTCAATTGTATCAGTAAATCAATCAGTACTATATATACAATTTTACTAAAAAAGATTGATATAATTGTTAAAAAATCTTTTCAGAAAAAGAATTTAAAAAAACAACTTACGTGTCTCTTTCAAAAATTATTGTACATACAATAAAGTGTTCTTTTAATGTATATTTCATTGCTTAAACTTTAATTATTTTCCTGCAAAAATAATATCAGAAACCTGCACCAAAATAATATACATAATATTTATGAGAATTATATATATATTATAAAAGATTATTTTATTTTTATTATTCAATTTTTTATTAGAACTTTTTAACGAACCGGAATGTGATTATTTAAAAATGTGTTAGAAAGCTTGATTCCTTTAGAAACTTTTTCGGTTCTTTTATTTTTTTCGTAAAATCAATAGTTTTCGAGGAAAAAAATAAAATACATTATTATGCACAGAATTTATTATAATTTATCCAACATTTATTATAATTTTGTGTTGTTTTTGTTCCATTTTTTCAATATTTACTATAATTTTGTTTTACTCGCTTTTTTATTTTATTCTAAATTATTATTTTAATTATTATTTTAAATTATTATTTTATTCACTTTGGAGGAGTGTAACTCCTTAGAGAGAGATATAAGGGTATATGTTTATATGAAAAACCCCCCTTAATTTTCGACAAAGAATCATCTCCTAAAATTTTTCGCACTTATTTAGAAACACCCTGTATAATCATATATTGAGCATTATAATACGATTTACAAGATGCAAGACGATCGACTGAAGCTACTAATCATTTTCATAATTCCATTCGTAATAATTATGCATATACGCATCACCATAATAATATCGAACAATATGAATCCTTTGCTGCGTTTGCGTTTATGCATGCATAAGTACTGTAATATTGATATCGTACATCATTTCCCGCAACAGCGAATGCATGGAGACGTTCACAAAGGCATCCTCTGATTTGTAGTTCGTGAAATGAGAGCACTCGAGTCTCCAGTTTTGAAATTGAATTCTCGTCAATTCGCACTGTAAAATGTAATACGTTCAACAGACGAGTAGACATGCAGAATCCTTTCTCTCGGTAAAGCCTACAAATACAACGCGTTCTATATGTTCGGTCAGTTTATCTCTTTATGCACGAACTTATTTTGTCCTTTAAAAAAACTTGTTCTATTTGAAATATCTGAAAAATTTCCATCGGTATATATGTAAATAAGCTATTATCTGTATATATCACTTATTTTTGTATTATCTTTTTAATAGATACACATTTTTGTGACGTGCAAATTAATCAATAAATTAATTTATAAAAATATTTACGCACTATATGTTTGTTGCCAATATCTGCAGATAATTTAGCAAACTATATCATTCGTTTTGCATCGAAAACGCCGAGTGATGTGAATGTATCTCGTTTCGTGTAGAAAGTTGCAAATTTATATATGAAACCATATAATTATAAACCTCATTTCGCACTGCACCGCATCATAGGAGGTGGACTTCGCTTCGTGCGAAAAGTTGAAAACCCATGTGGAAAACCATATAATTATAAATATCGTTTTGCATCGAATGCACTGGCCGAAGTAAACTGGACTTTGCTTGGTGTTGCAATTCCAAAAATTTCAAACCTGTGTAGGACCTCTTCTCCCACCTGCATATTATATTTTTGATAACAAATTTAAATTTCATCAAGCTAGTAAAAGCCAGACGCGGTGGCAGTGTGTCAGTTTCAAGAAAAATTAATTTTTAACTGATTAGTTGTGCACAGGGCACAAATTTTTCTTGATGCGATACCAAGTAATTAAATAACTCTCAATTCGAGATCTCAATTTTTATTTTAATAAGTCCTCCCTCTGAAGAAGCGTAGGCGAGAAAAATATCGAAGCGAAGTCGCTGAATCGGGAATCGGAACAAAGTTTTTCTAGCCCGGTGAAATTTAAATTTATGTTATCACATTGAGAGTGTTTCACACTTTATCAATTTCTTTTAGTTATATTTTTAATATTTATATTAAAAACTATATAGGACTGCCGATTAAGAAAATATTAATCAGTTTGGCGACTTACATTTTTTGATTATTTGATATTTGATAGAATAATAATATAAATAGATAAAAATATGCTCTTTTCGAAGAAATCCAGATGGTATATGACATATGTTGCAAAGAGTGAGGAATAAGCTCCTAGCCATTGGAAAAATGTTCTTATAACCGTTATAAGACTTTTACGAGAACAACAGCCGTTATGTCGAGCGTAGATAGCCTGGGAATAGTGAAAATCCATGTCGGACGGATCGAGATAGCGCAATAAAATTCAATAGCTTTAGCCTGATTCGCAAAAATCAGGACGGACCAAGATAGATCTCTGATATATGAAATATAATGTGTAGATTCTCTTTACTTACCGTTTGCAAGAAGTCTCGGTGAAATAGCAACACTACGCTGAAAAAAAATGCATTCCTTGCAAATTTCCTCTGTAATGTTCCTTGAAAAATGAGGAAGAGGTTTGTAAAATAGGAAAGGTTAAGTTGCCATTGTCCATGTGAAACAAAAGTTTTTAATCAAATTTACTTATATAAGGTACAAAATGCTTATATTTCTTTGTAAGGCAAGGAAAAATTTTACTTTTCTGTAAAATCGTTTTTATTTTTGGACAAATTACATTGATCATATATTATATCTATTCATGAACTCTCTCTTTCTCTCTCTCTCTCTCTCTCTCTCTCTCTTATTCGATTATAATTAATGATCACAATCATTAATTCAATTTCATACGATTTTATATGTTAAATACAAAATATACATTTTCTCAAATATGTTTTCCGCTCTTCTTATTATATGTACATATATAATATTACACAATTAAAAATACATGTTTCAAACATATTTAACTTGCGTTGCGTTTTTTACAAAATTTCTTAATAGCACTTCGCATCGAATTAATAACTATTAATAATTGTACATTAATACCGATACATGGCATTAAACGCATAAAACATTAGCATCTTATAATTCTATCTGCAAATTAAAGTAAAATTTTCTTGCAAAAAAAAGGAATAACATAGCGACAAATTTAATTAATTACTATATATTGATTTCGAAAAATCGATGATTTCTTGTTTGCGCTTAATATGTTAAGTATCTTAAATAGAAATCTTTGAAAATTTTCAAAAAGTTTTCTGTATAGCTTAATGGTACAAGCCATGATTTAGTAAAAATTATTTTTTTACGTGAACAAAGTACCTTTGTAATCATTTTTGCAATCATTGGTTTTTTCTTCATTGGGAAACGAATCAGTACAAAAAATGAAAAACTTCTTGAAAATTTCAAAATATGTCTACACATATTGAGAAGATAAAGAAATATTTATAACTGAAAAAAACGCCTATGATTTAATAGATTTCTTATAAACTAATCGTATCTGAATGATTACAAATATTAACTCTATAAATATTTTACAAAACTGAGAACAGAAGTAAAGAATTAAGATTATAATGAACTTATATAAAGGAGATAGTAAAATTTATAAATATAAAAATTTTCGAAATTTTTATTGATTTTCAATATAATTTTCCTATGTAACATTATTAATAAGCCAAAAATGTGATTGTAATAGCATAATACATTATAATATATACTTAAAATTCAAACAGAAATCTTAAGCGCTAAATTGTAAACAATCACTTTTCAAAATTCAAATATTAGGATAAAAATTAGTTTTATTCTTTTTAATGAACACGTAACAAATACAGTGAAATCTTGGTAATTTTTGCCCTATGTAGCGAGAAGAGCGGAAAATTTTTGGAAAAAAATTAAAGAATACCCCCCCCCCCCCCCAGCATAGCACTGCTGCTCAACTGCCGTATATTTGCGCGAACGCAGATGCGCATACGAAGCTGTTAAATTTTTTACAGATGTGTGCCCCATCAAGCGAGCCCATTATGTCATGAAAGGGGCGCGACATTAATGTTTATGAAAATACATATGGAAAAATACCAAAATTAACGGAGCTCAACTTAAGGAAACTTTACTGTATTATGGATAATACTAAATTATTACAATTCTGTATCCACATTTTTAATTTTAAAAATTTATTTAATTATATAATTGAAAATGTTGGTTTACAATGTTAAATAATTATACTATTTTAATTAATTTGCAAATTTCTAGGGCAATGAATGTAATATAAGATCGTGTAGGTAACTATACAGGGTGAGCTATTTTAATGTCCCACCCTAAATATCTTTCTTCTTATGCTGTTTACAAAAAAAATGTTTCGCACAAAAGTTGTTTGACTTTAAGAGGGACTTACAAGATAGCGATATCAATTTGTTTACAGATGGCGCTACTTTCGAGAAATTCACTAATCATCACTTTTCTAAATGGAAACAGATTTCTTTTTTATAACAAAAGTTGTAAGACTCATCGAGACAAATCAATGGTAGGGTTGTGTGGAAATAATTTTAGAGCTGCTAAAAGGGAATATGCTCGTATATTTAGGAAAGTGCTTCTAGGGAGACCTCACATCTGTTTTATAAGTACTTCTCGACATGTTTACGGAACATTAATATGTTCCAAAATTAAAAAATTGTGTAACTCACGGAAAAATCAAGAAAATCCTTAATTAATACATATGGTTGGATTTGTTTCGACGAGATCTACACAACTTTTGTTAAAAAGAAAATCGGTTTCTATTTTAAAAAAGTGATAATTAGTGAATTTCTCGAAAGTGGCGCCATCTGTAAACAAATTGATATCGCTGTCTTGAGTACCTCTTAAAGTCAAACAACTTTGGTGCGAAACATTTTTTTAAAGCGTAGGAAAAAAAATATTTAGGGTGGGACATTAAAATGATCCACCCTGTATAACTTAATCTATAAGACTATATAAGATCCTAACCATATAACAGCCGTTTATCCTTGCGTAAATAAATATAAATATATATATAAACGTCTAGTCCGAAGAACTCCGTACATACGTATATAATAATATATCCTACTTATTTATATATTCTACTTATACGCATTCGTATAATAATTTTAAGTAATAATTTTGCTTTATATCAGTTTAATTGGATAACATAATAGTATTATATATACAGGGTGCCCGGTAATTGACGGATCACCCGTCGTGTGCAGGTAGAGCGAGTTAAACCGAGTAGAAAAGTCCTGTACCATTTTGCAATCTTTGCAATAATTAATGAGAAATGAATTAAACAAGATCGGCCAATCCGCGCGAGTTCAAGCGCGCGGCGAGAAGAGACCTCCTACTGTTTACGTGATTCTTGTCGCGCGGCGAAAATAAAAGCCTAATGTTTACGCGGTTGCTCGGCGCACGACAAAGCGGGGAGGAGCACTTTACAAAAAACAATGCCTATGTACGAGCGATGCAAACGCTGGACCCCCGCGTGGGCTGTCTCTTCTCGCCGCGGGCTTAAACTCGCACGGATTGGCCGATCTTGTTTAATTCATTTCTCATTAATTATTGCAAATATTGCAAAATGGTACAGGACTTTTCTACTCGGTTTAACTCGCTCTACCTGCACACGACGGGTGATCCGTCAATTACCGGACACCCTGTATATATGCAAATGTATGTATTCTTATATAAAACAAAACTTATGCAGCTAACCAACCCGTACGTTCAATACCAGTTAGGAATCATCTGTATATTATATGAACAAATGAATTAATTGCTTTCGTCATTCAGCTATTTTTCTGTAACGAATCATCAAAACCAAAACAACATTCTTTATATTTGTATACAAGAGACCCTACTATTACTTAAAAATATTTAATGCAATTAGCGTAATGAACTGCATTGTCAAAATTAGATCTAGAATTCTTATGAAATATGAGAGACTGGCTTAGATTGTTGGAGTTTCAACGCATACTCCGTAGATAAGTTTTCCATAATCTTCGCGAAAGGCTTCACTCTCAATTTACCAATTTTTTCATTTTGTTTTTCGGGCATGGCTGTAGCTTCAACTGTACGTTGATTCAAACTATTCTCGACATTGTCATCATCATCCACAGTAATAATTTCAGGAGTTGTGCTATTTTTATGATCAACCGTTTTTTTCACATTCTCAGAGTTCGGGATATGTACATAATGCATATGCGAGTTTTTCAAATGACTTTTATACCTATTTTCATCGGCAAACCTACATAGGCATAATAAACATTTTATCCGAGAGACTTTCTGGGTTGATTGATTCAATTGTGGATTAATCATATCAGTTCGAATGAAATCCGCATGAGCATATCTCAGATGAGCGTGAAAAAACATCAAAGATGGATACTGTAATGAACATAAAGGACACATGTAACTAGAGTTACAATCGTAATTGCTCATTGTTTCAGACTTCTGATTTATAATTTCATTTCTTTTCGAAGCTCGTGGTACAACAAGTACAGCTTTGAGGTCTCCATTTGGTTGGATTACATAGACAGCTTTTAATTTATCAGTTTTTAGTTCATTAATCGACCCAGATTTTGAAGAATTTGTATAACTTTTTTGAGGGTCATTAGTTGATTCAGTGGACAGGAGATGTGGAGCTTTAGGATTATTAGCATTAAATTGATTACTTGCTGCAATAGGTGTTAAAATGTTGACCCGAAATCCGCTAATAGATGGCATCGCAGGATTTTTCTGCACAATTTTATTATCTTCTGGAAGTATAGCTTTGATTTGATTTGGTAATTCAATATTAATTTTATCTTTTTTCCCATTTTTATCTAAAATATTATTTGAGATATTATCTTGAAGAAATGGCGTTGAGTTATCTTTAAATGTTGCTGCTGCTGTTGTTGCTGATATTGATGTTGTAGTTGCTGTTACTGCTGATGTTAATATTGTAGTTGTTGCTGTTGATGTTGTAGTTGCTGCTGCTGATGTTAAGGTTGTAGTAGCTGCTGTTGATGTTAATGTTGTAGTTGCTGCTGCTGATGTTAATGTTGTAGTTGTTTCTACTGATGTTGGTATTGTAGTTGCTGATAATGATGATGTTGTAGTTGCTGCTGCTGCTAATGTTGATGGTAATGTTGCTGGTGATGTTAATGTTTGATCAACTTCAACCAATTGCTGAACGAACTGTTTCCCAATATCATCGCCTTTAATAGTGGAAAGTGTAGACTTTGAGGCAGTGCGTTTGGCAAACAAATCATCAATATGGGCCTGAATAATGTGTGTCTGGATAGCATTAGTAGAGAAAAACTTCATGTCGCAGAACATGCAGTTATATTTGTATTTGGCTGTGTTATGTATATCGTTAGATTTAAGTTGATGTTTTATTACTTTACTTGCATTCAAAGATAATGTCTGTTCACAATTCTTACGATCATCCACGTTATCGCACACGATGTCATTTAAATGAAAGTGTTTCTTATGGCATTCCAATGAAATAACTGTTTCCAGAACTTCGCCGCAAACGTGGCACGCATGTCCATTATAAATATCACGACAGAGGTGAGTTAATTTTCGATGTTGATAAAGCAGATCAAGTGTTCTAAATTGTCTCTTGCATCTATCGCACCTAAAATCGCCATCATTAGAGTAAAATGCTGTGTGTTTTGCCATATCATCAGTATCTATACATTTCAATTGACAAATCTGGCAAGTGTATTCATTGGGCGATTGTTTAATTTCTTTTCGATAATTTGTAGAACAATTTCTAATCTGTTCTTGGACCTCAGATGCATGATCAAGTCGGCTTCTTTCTTCAGATTCTTTTGCAATTTCGGTCAAATTCTCTTCATTCAGATGGATATGCATATTGTGCGAATGAAAATGCGATTCGAGATTAAATCCCTCGTTGCATATGCCGCAAATATAATTGTAGGATTTACGCTTATCTTCTGAGTAATGTGTAAGTTTGTTATGATGATCCAACATGTACATTCCTTGAAAGTTTTGTGCACAGAGCGAACAGGTGAATGTATGATTCTTATAATAGTACATTTTGTGATCCATATAACGATCATGCGTCTCAAATACCAAATTACATACATTACACATCGCGGTATGAGTACTTGATTCCTTTTGACTCGCGTGAGAATCGTGCGTGAGTGTATCGAGTATTTCTTGGCCGTGCAGGTGTAATATATGAGGTCGAAGTTCATATTTTTTAACAAAACCTTGATTACAAAACACGCAATGGAAACTGTAGGTTTTTGATATTTGCGGTACATGTGCCGCAGTAATATGTGTCTGTAGGAGACGTTTCGAACTGAATGCAGTGCCACATATCGGACAGATATCAGTAGTATAGTTAAAAGTACGTAGGTGTTGCTGTAAGTTTTTGCGGCTGTGAAATTGTTTTCTACATATATCACAGGGATAAATGGTAATTTTTGATTTAACGGCATCCGATTGCGCATTCGGAACATCATGGTTACTAATCGTAGAATTACCATTTTCTAAAAGCTTTTCAGAGTTTTGTGATTCGTTAATAGGTCCAATTTCCTTCGTAACTAAGTTATTATTAACAGAAGAGATTTGTTTATCTTCATTAATTTTTGGCTCTTCTTCACTAATTTTTGGATCTTCTTCAGTAACTTCTTGGTCTTCTTCATTAATTAGCGATATCCGATGTTTGTTTGTCATTTCTACAGAGTTTTTACTTGAGCATTCATCAAAATGAATCTTTTCATCACGTATAACCGTAATTCCATCAGCATTCTTGCTGCGCTGCACCTTAAGAATAATTTTCGGGAACGTATTTATCTTTTTCATGGAATCTTCTTGATCTTTGGTTCTTTCTTCTTGTAGTATACAAAAACTTTGATGCATCATCAAACTTGACTGCGTTAAGAATGCCATGTTACAGCGAAAACACTTATAAGTGTTTTTTATTGAGCTGCATTTTATCTCAGTATCTATTGGATACTGATCGTTTTCTCTCTGAACATATTTCAGGCAATGAACACTTAAGTGTTGTTTCAGCTCTACATAGTTAGATAATAACACATAACAAACGCAACATTGATTTTGTTTAGATAGATGTTCACTCAAGTAATGTTCAAGTAATTTATGTTTCAGCTTATATCGTGCATCGCATATACTTGACATATACGCTATATGAGACGACTTAATGTGCATGTGCTTGTCCGATTTTGAAGAGAAACTCTTCTTACAAACTTTACACAAGAAGGAGCCATCATTGCATTTTTCGACTTCCGATACTGTCTTCATTTTTATATCTACAGCTGGAACAGTTGTTAAACGTTCCAGAGAAACTTCTAACTCTTTCAGCACTATTTTATTTTGTATATCACTTTCTTGAAACATAGAATTGCATTGGATGTTTTCTTTAAATGTGGTTTTAGTTGCAGGAATTTGATGACAATTTCTTATCTTCTCATCACATCTTGTTAAAATAATTTTACAATCCTTACACTTAAAACGAACCATAATGGTTTTCCAAAAGTTAGAATCTATTTTATCTGAATTAGTCACATCGTGTTCCGTTCTTCTTTCCGGTACTACTTCCGTTTCAGTACTACGTTCTGTGTTAAGTTGAGATTTCTTAGATACATCTTTGCTCTTCCTCCTCCTTGAATTTGAAATTATTTCCGCGGAAGATGTAGTTCTTAGAGACCGTAGACTATATGGCACCTCATGATAACATGAAAAAATTCTTTGATCTTCAATTACTTTATCGTCGATGATCGTATTTGGAAGTTTTTCCAGAAAAGATTTCATCATTTCAACATCCGCATGTAATTTAACAAATGGTTTCTTGGACACTTCGCAATTTCTATCTTGCTCCAAAGTAGAATATGCCATTTGTTCTAGATTACTTGATTTTGCAGATAAAGAATCAACTTGTTTATTATACATTTCTGAAGACTTTGGTTTAAAACTTTTTGCTGTTTTTACATCATGAAATAAAGCGGACGCAAAACCATCTTTCATAATATTAAATTTATTTGGACTGGCATTAATATCGCGTTTTCTTTTGCAAAGCTCAAGATATTCCGTTAATGTTGGTTGTCGTAATTTTTTCGTAGGTGACATTCCATCACTGGATAATTCTTCAGTTCTTAAGTTCTCAGTCTTCGTCGCATCATCATCGTTCCAAGATTTATTATTACTTTTAAGAATATTTCGTTTCTCTGATTTAATGAGATTACTTAAACATGGTGACTCTTCATGTGCATCAGTCTTCGAAGTGTCATTTTTATCAAATGTATTTACATTCTTGGACTTCGGTTTTTTTAGTTTAATTATGTTATTGGAATATATTAATTCATTATGTACGTGAAACAAATGCGATTGTAGAAGTGCTTTATGTTTAAAAACACGATTGCAAAAGTTACAACGTATTTTTGAGCGGTAACTGCCGATATATGTCGCATTGTAACACTTCATAGTATGCAAATCAAGTTTCTTGCGTGTTACATGATGTCTCTTACAATTCTTGCATTGATAATCTCCAATATAATATTGTTTATGACTTTCACAATTTCGAAAAGTAGAAAATTTTCTAAAACATATGTTACATTCATTAGATTTTCTTTTTTTTGATGATCGAATTGTGCGTTGCATTTTGGTTCTAGAATTTGATGTGATATTTTGCTGTTTTCTTTTTTCTCCCAATTTTTCGGTTGTTTTCGTATTAATATTCTCATTTTTAGAAATTTGAAAATCGTTGAAACGTTTTTGTTTCTTTTTTGACTGTGATAAAGCATCGCGTACTTGTTCTGTTTTAACAGAGGCCCTTTTACGTTTTAAATTAAAAGTTTTATCTGCACCATCTATATATGCAGAATGACTATTAGATATATGTTTGCTCTTTTTATTATTTACGGTTTTGGGCCGAACGTTATTTTCAGGTAACGATGATTCGTCATGATTGATCATATTATAACAATTTCTATTCAACGTATCATTTTCCAAATTAGAGAGATCTTTAACTAATGTATCCGTCATGTCAGTATTTAGTGTTGTATCAACAGGCTCATCTTTAATCTTCATCCCATTTTGGATCTCCGTATCACGCTGAAAAAATATGTAAGTCTAGTTTAATTTCTTAAATCCATTTCTTAAATCCATTTGAAGGCAACAAAATCTTCTAATTGTCAAAAGTGAGAATAAAAAACTAGCCTTAAACTTAGCTATTAAATAACAGAGCTAATCTCTAGCATCACAAACAATTCCTACTAAACAAGTTTTTAAGTATCCCCTCTCCTATATGTGTAAATCATAGTTCTATATACTATACTAATAGCGGTACTAAATGTAATGCAAGGACAGCCATATCTAATTGGACAGAATATGTAGGTTGGGCAGCCAAGTATACTAAAAATCATTGGCATATTTCTTATTTTTATATGTGCACTATATGTATACTTGATATTTTTCACTGTTTTATTTTTACTTTAAGATGTACGTTCAGTATCACGTCTTATTAAGAGACATAGCATATCAAATTTTGCTCAATTAGACATGGCTGTCCTTGTATCACATTTCACCATATGAGCCTTATATGTGTTAACAGGTATAACTAGTATAATATATAGAAGACTGTGTAAATAATCGGAAGGGTCTAATTAACACACATCCGCAAATCGACTGATGTTCAGGGTAACCAGCATGACTGACCAATTAGAAGATCCTAATTCTGTTTAACTGGTCGATTGGGCTATTGGATCCTGTTCAAGTAACCGCCCTAGAAGTTTAGCTTGTTCACTCAATTAATATAGACGTACAAGCATTTCAAATTGAATAAGTTGTCTTTCCATTAAATAAAGTTTAAGTTGAGCAACACATCAATCTCAAAGAACTTGACCAATTTAATATAAGTTTTGGACTATCCGCGCTAGTCATATGTCAAATTGTAGAGCAGTAAAAGATTAAAATATTATAATTTAAAAAGTTTAAAATGTTTGGGAGATGTACTAATTTAAGTTATGTATGCTTATAAATGCGATCGTGGCGCAGAGAGTTGTGCGTCCTCTCTCTGTGCCCGAAAGCCCGGGTTCAAATCTGGCCAGAAATATTTCAAATCTATTCGATCGCCACTTCTCGGAAAACAATGGCAAACCACCGAGAGTATCTTGCCAAGAGAACCCCTCTAATCTGGCCGTTCGGAACCGGCGTACAATTGTAGGTCCCATGTATGTGGAAAAACTTGTATAAAAAAGCGCACACCGCAGATACATGTAGAGGGGTCACCACATTTTGACAAGAGGTTACGGACAAAGAAGAATGCTTATACAACGCTTTTAATTATTAAGTTAAAAAGTTAAAGTTTTTTATTTTATTATTAAGTTAACTTTTAATTTTTAATTTATTTTGAAATAACATTTAATAAATTCTTGAAAAAATTTGCTCAATCTTTTAATCTATCTCATTCCCCCCCCCCAACAAAATTGTACATCAATTTTTTATGAATATATCGAATATAATATCAAGATAAATTTTACTTTCTTCAACGACCAACGAGCCGTAGCCATCATCTCCCGGGATCATAAACCGCTGGGGCCGCAGGCGGGCATGAGTGGGGGCTCATGCCTGCCATTGCACATGGTTCCCCGGGAAGACGGGATGGTGTGGCCCTATCCCGTCTCTATAGAGGAATGTTGGGGGATCCTATAATTCCCTCAAAGTAGAAGGCGTAAGCCTGGCGTGGAGATTCCCATTTGTATGCTAACACAACCCCGGGGGGTCTCCTTTAGCGCCTGATGGTGGTGGCCATCATGGTGTTTTTAGTTGGTAATCCAATACTATCCCCGGCTCTCCCTCCCCAAGAGCCGAGAGTATCTTTTGGAGATTTTCCCCATATAAAAAAAGGCTAACTCGAAAACAAAACTATGTTAGGTGATTATTAGGTTCGGCCCGTTGATTAGATTAGGTTATAAGTGATTCTGTGACCATCCATATTTAGGATACGCCAAACATTTTGATGACGAACATCCGGATACTTTCTAAGCATATCAGCGTTTATTTGTCAACTTGGATTGCTTTGACGAAGAGTCGCAAAGGTAGTACCATGTTAAAATAACTGAGATAAGCATGGTGCAAGACTTTCCGTATCACTTTGGAGGTTCAGACTGTTTATTGATAGAAGATGACATTAAAAGACAAAACTGTTTTTTGAATGATATCTTTGAATGAATGGGTGAGTCGCCTCCTATTTAAACAACCAGTTCAAAAGAATTATCTCTTTAATGCTCTCGACGCTTTTCTTTCTTCAGATTACGCGATAACCCGTCAAATGCTCGAACATTGTACAATGTTTCTGAGCAACCACTGCCAAGCAATTTTTATCTCAATGGCTGAAACCGGAAAGAGGCATATTGCGATCACCCGTCGTAGAGACCACTGAGGTCAATTGAGAAATGATCTACGTTACAAATCCTTGTACATTGCGATTGCTCACGCGTTGCAATTAACCACGTTGTAATTGAGCACACATTGAATTTGATTAGATTATGATTTTCAGATAGCATTCACATATCGATTGGACACAAGAAAACCTTCTAATTGATCAATCATGCTGGCTACCCTAGACATCGGTCGACGTGAGTGTTCAAATAAATCTCTTCCATTTGCCTATATATTGTGTGATTGCTTACATGTTAAAAATAACTAATTGGCCCTTGCGATTACTCGTATGTTGTAATTAACTATTTTACAAACTATAATGAACTATTTTACAAACTATGTGTTATAATTAATTTGCAATTTGCCACGTGTTACAATTGACCATGCTGTGATTATCCATCGCGTTACAAATAATCATGTTGTGATTGCCCACGCATTGTAATTGATCACGTTGTGATTGTCTATGCATTGAAAATGACTCCGTTATGATTGCCTATATATTGAGACTGCATTATGATTGATTACATTATGCATTACGATTGACCACATTGCAATTAAATGCATGGAAAGAACAGAGTTCCCTCCTTTGCCTTCATTCTGCATAAACCTAACCTAACCTAATCCTGATCTAATTTTCGATTAGAAATTGTCAATCAAGACTGTATCCGAGCAAGATCGTGTCTGATAGAAACTGTATGCGATCGGCAATGCATTGTTGTGTCTGATTAGTAATATATGCAATCAGAATAATCTCAATCACAACATGATTAATTACAACATAGTCAATGGCAATGTAATCATCTCAACACATAAGCAATCACACTGTGATAAATTGCAACGCGTAGGCAATCACAACGTAGTCAACTACTATATAAATAACTGCAACATGGTCTATCAACATTCTGGTCAATTTTAATGTATGTTAAACAGAACACTCCTTGTATAAGACAAATTAAATTACAAATTTTTGAACTTTTATCATAAGCTAAAAAAAAAGTATATATGTGCAATCCAACTTGTTCAAAAACCATCCTGATTCGAAAATTCAAGACTTTATACATGCAAGATGTTCAGAAAATATGTAAATAACTTCATATTTGTTTTTTATTTTAAGCAGAAAGTTGCGATTTTCGGCATATTTCGTAGTATCCAACTAATTAATAACAGTTAAGAATTTAATTAATAACATTTTAATTTTTCAATTTTCAAAATTTTACCTTCTAATAAAAATAATGCAAGTTTAAATTTTAATGTTCCTTTAAGTATCTTCTTGTTCGTAAAAAGTGGTCAGAGGTAAATCAAATAATTTTTTTCTTTAAAATGCTTTTTTAAGCTGAATAGCTTAGTATCACGCATATTTTTGTGCATTTTTTGTAATCGCTGTAAAAACTTTTAAAAAATTGAATGATTTGTTTTTGGCTCACTGCTAT
Source organism: Lasius platythorax (assembly GCA_963971435.1). NCBI lineage: Eukaryota > Metazoa > Arthropoda > Insecta > Hymenoptera > Formicidae > Lasius > Lasius platythorax. The sequence continues at coordinate 14,837,102 of OZ020537.1, forward strand.
TTTGAAACGGTGCATCGTATTAATTTTGTGTCAAATTTTTCTCTTTAAAAGAGCTTTAACCCTTTCGCTGCGGCAGATTTTAATACATAGCGCGCGTGGCAGATGGTAGACGTTCAACCATGACCAACGCTGTGGATGCGAAACTTTTTGTCAGCGCGCATTCTTCAGAAGATATATAGAAGTCGAAACACTGAATTGCATTACATTAAAAACATTTCGTTGCTATGCAGTCGTTGCCGATAAAAATGGCCGAGCAGCTATAGTTCATTTCGCGCCTACAGTTCATTTCGAACAATGTTAATCGAGTAGAAACACTGTAATCAGAGACTGGTCACAACCCATGTCCGCCATGTTTCGGCTAAATCCTACGAGAGAGAAAGAAATATATTTCATATAATATTTCACTCTAACCAACCTCTAATGACGTGTGGCGGAACGTCTCACGTGACATCACAACTGATATTTACTTCGCGTGCATGTGGCTAGATGTGACGATAGTTTATTATACATTAATATAAAGTATTAATTATTACAAAAGGATAATAAATGTATTTTATAACCATTATTTTAGATAAAAAGAATTGTTTTTCTTTCATGTTTCATTTTACTTTATTTATTTCACTTTATTTTTATTATTTTATTTAATTATTGTAAATAAATTATAAAATTGTAATAATTATATAAAAATTCATTAATAAATTGGTTTAATTATAAAATAAAATTTTGTGAATATATATATTAACTTTCATAACTATCCAATTTTGCATTTTAATATAAATAGATATTATAAAAAAATAGAATTGTATTACAAAAATACTTTTTATCAACTTTGAAACGTTCACTTTTTAAAAATTGTGTTATAATTTAAGATTAACGTAATTAATAGATTTAAAAATTAGTGGGAATAGCCGAAAAATGGCGGACCAATCAAAAGTGGCCTTTTCGTGGCCAGTCTCTGATTAGTGTCTCTACTCGATTAATAGAGACACTGTAATCAGAGACTGGCCACGAAAAGGCCACTTTTGATTGGTCCGCCATTTTTCGGCTATTCCCACTAATTTTTAAATCTATTAATTACGTTAATCTTAAATTATAACACAATTTTTAAAAAGTGAACGTTTCAAAGTTGATAAAAAGTATTTTTGTAATACAATTCTAATTTTTTATAATATCTATTTATATTAAAATGCAAAATTGGATAGTTATGAAAGTTAATATATATATTCACAAAATTTTATTTTATAATTAAACCAATTTATTAATGAATTTTTATATAATTATTACGATTTTATAATTTATTTACAATAATTAAATAAAATAATAAAAATGAAGTGAAATAAATAAAGTAAAATGAAACATGAAAGAAAAACAATTCTTTTTATCTAAAATAATGGTTATAAAATACATTTATTATCTTTTTGTAATAATTAATACTTTATATTGATGTATAATAAATTATCGTCACATCTAGCCACATGCACGCGAAGTAAATATCAGTTGTGATGTCACGTGTGACGTTCCGCCACACGTCATTAGAGGTTGGTTAGAGTGAAATAGTATATGAAATATATTTCTTTCTCTCTCGTAGGATTTAGCCGAAACATCGCGGACATGGGTTGTGGCCATAGACTTATATAATAGACTGAGCGTTCCAGTGGCAGCGTTGAAGCCGACATGCAAGAGAGAACGATATACAGCAGGGTGTAGCTGTCTCTTTTTATGGGCAAGAAGAGGGGATATCGCACAAGCACGCACAAGCAATGGCAGTGAAGGAGAAGAGGAGAAGAACCTTCCACTTTACCCTGTTAGAAAGAGACAGCTACACCCCGCTGTATATCGTTCTCTCTTGCATGTCGGCTTCAACGCTGCCACTGGGACGCTCAGTCTATTATGGGTGCTTTCCAATTGAAATATCCCTAGACACTTTTGTGCACACGGCGACACAAGTTGCGTTCCAATTGCCGTAACTGTCGACACAACATTACACATCCGTACTCAGCCCGAGGGCTACTAGTCGGCTGTGTAAACTTGTGTTTTCTAGTGACAATTAAATACTAACCACGGCGGCTATAAAGGAATGGCTGGCATTTACATAACATTAAAGAAAATAAAATGTAAAATACTTTCTTCTCTTTTTTTACTCGATCCTTTCAAAAATATTCTTGGAATATTTGTATATACGCAGACGGAAACGCAGTTTATCACCACCACGGATTAAAAAATATCAAGACATGGACATGGTATTGAAAAATAATCCTAACTCTACTCGAAACTGTACACATTAGTACACACTTTGTTTCAATTGAATCGTGCACATCGCTACACTTTGTGCCTTCCTGTGTATGTTTGTGTTAAGATGTGTTAAGCAATTGGAAAGCACCCTACATAAGTCTATGATTGTGGCCAGTCTCTGATTACAGTGTCTCTATAATCGAGCACCTAAAGGCGCCACTAGCGTCAGATTACCAAACTTAGGCGCCAACAGTACACTACAAGCAAATTTCTAAAGCGTCTATAGACACCAACAGTAATAATAAGATTAAAACAAAGTGCAACTTAAAGGTGTCATTTAAAATTTTTTTATTATCTCCCCTCCCTCTTTTTTTCTATAGAAAGTTATGATCCTGTATTACTCTTCGAAAGCCCCTTGGCTATAAAAAATGCTGGAAATCGCAATCTTTCATTTAAAATAAGCAAAAAAAAACGAAAGACCATTACTTGCTTTTTGAACACCCTATATAAACGCATTGCATCTCACCGGAAAAAGAAACGTATATATAAGGCCTATCGCACAATACAAAAGTACAGGTAATAGGAATAGGGAATAGAAAATATTCATCAATAGGAGCAGGGAATATCTATTCCCTGCTCCTATTAGTGGATAATTTCTATTCCCTGTACTTTTGTATTGTGCAATAGGCCTAACTCTTTTGGATTGAATGAGATCCATGTTTATGCTACGATAGTAAAGTAGGGACCTACGCGGTAGGTAGATCTTTTAGCAGTTTTCTACTATGCCGACTATCGCAAACTGCATTACAAGCAAGCATCAATGCTGACACGCAATAATGGCCTTCTTCAGATATCACAATGGTTACGTCATCGATTTTTTAGAACAAATCTGAGAGTTAAACTCATACATCAATTACAGATAATTATCATTCAACATTTACATTTACGTGTTTTACGAACGCAATTATTGTTGCACATACTATCGCAAAATAAATCATATTGTCTACGCAATTTATCGGCTACGACAATCCTCTTTGTTAAAAAAAGCTAAAACTCGTTTTTGTGTCATGCATTAATTACCCCAAGACTTTCAATAACTAAAGTGTCACTTAAGAACAATGATTATTATTTCTGAGTAATTTTAGATGTTATAAAAAAATATGAAAACACCTTTTTCATATAATAAAGTTAAAAATGAGAAAACTAAAACGTGATATTATATATGCTACATGAACATTAGCGTAACATAATAAGTGATTAAACATACAAACTGGTTGTTTCTTCAATTTCAAATATATATAACAAATACTTTAATATCCAAAAATTTTATTAGATCTAAAGCATTCTCATATAAGATTCAATACTGATATCCAGAAATATTTACAGCATATACGATCAACATGCAATCAAAATGCTCGATGTAAAAATATAAATAAAACCTTAAATTGCATATGCACAGACATGTTAACAAAAAATTTAATTATAAAAGCTGGCTAACACTATATGCTTATACATAATTGTAAAAGTACTTACTGATGGACTTGTGCGTGTGAGTACAGCATCCACTACTCTTTCATATAATAGAACTCTAGCCATATCACAATGCTCGTAGTACGCTTACTCCTATAACATGTCAAATTATTAAAATTTATTAAATAGAAATCAATGTTTTGAAGTATTTACACAGGCAAATAATTTAGTTTTGAAATTAAAAACTTAGCACAGCAAGTTAGCACATTGACTATCGATTAGAGCTACATAAATATTTTACCAGAAGAGATTGTTTATGTTTCTGATGTAAAAATGTTTCTGATATAACCAATCTAACCATGTGGTTGCAATGAATGCACATTGATATAATCAATCTAAGCATGTGGTTGCAATGAATGCACAATGTAGATCAACAAAATAATCAACAAAAATAATCTATTACAATTTTAATAGAATGCAAGCATGTGTTAATATTATGCATCTAATTCAATATGTAAGATCTGATTTATATTATTTTGAACAAGAAGCGAATCAAATATATACATTTTATATAAGACATTAATCATGAATTGAAAGCAAAATAACAAAATTGAAATAAGAAAATCGGCATGCTATGTACCTGAATATAAACGTGCTGGATCATTGAATGGAAGGAGTAGCAGATTTGTTGTATACTGATTTAAAACCACCAATAGTACACTGCAATCACGTTTCCGTAGTACAGTACAACATTATTTCATCAGTATAGAGATGTAAGTCACCACCGAACAATTTAGAAATACCTTACAAGTACGTTCGCGCACAACACTGACCACGATCGCCAAGCCACAACTGTTACATAAAATGGCGGCGATACTGACGACCAAGCGGAAAGGCTGACTAATGCGCAGTCGACTCAGTCGGTTACATTGGACAGGCGAGGTCGAAAAACAGAATCGATATCCAAAACAATTGATTATCAAAAAATAACGATTCTTCGTAATCAATTAAATGATAAATATTTAGTTTAACTTGCTTATTTCAGATTTTGATAAAAACACATTTATTTGATTTTTTCCAATAGGCAAAATGAGCGCAATATATCAGATTGCATATTATAATTATGGGTACTTTCCAGCAATAAAACAGTCATACACAGTGTGTTACACAGCGTCGACTTGTAACTGGAACGCTGCTTAGCTTTTCTAGTTTACCGCCAGAGTGCAGAACAGTCACTTTCCATAGCTTTTTCAGTTTTAAGAGTATTTTTAAGTTTTTTAAAAGTTTACCTCCCACCACTGGAATACCACTCCGTAGAAAAAAAAATGGTAGCAAATGTAAAAATGTTGGTATAGATGAACGACACAGTTGTAAGAAACCACTGTAAGAAATAACCGCAGATGCGTATGTATATTACTTTCTTTTTTTCGATGATGTATTACAGTCGTCGGAATAAAGCCAAGTACTAATCGCAGAACATGTTGACGCACGTCTTATCGCACTTATCCCCTCTACATGACTCCTTCGGTGTGATAGCATGGCAACGCCGCTGGCCCAGTGACTCACTGTTCATTCGCGGGCCCCGCGACACACAATTTCCTTACAGGTCCGTGACAATTTCCTTACATAGTCGAACACAACATTTTAACTGTGTACGATTGTGCCGACTTGTGTCGTAGTTGGAAAGCACTGGATCGTACACTGTGTTACACAGTGTCGCCTGTATACCTCGCTGGAAAGCATTCTATAGCAACAGATTTATTTAGAAGTTGTAGCAAATTGACATCAGTTATGTCCGCATCAGTTAGGCTTGTGATCTGTCGACAGAGCCTGCTCAGAATCTGACAGCAGATTGCTGCAAAAATCGAATAGAATCTACTAACATAACCTGATCGTACGTTATTATTCTATTTAAATGATTAGAAAATGCAAATCCTGCTCGGTCTCTGCTGCTCATCTGCTATCAGATTACGCGCACGCAAATACTGCTCGGTTTCTGCTGCTCATCTGCTATCAGATTACGGGCACACAGATACTGCTCGGTTTCTGTCGCCAATCTGTTGACTTAAGTGACTCCTGTACCAAATTTGTAGCCTTTTTGCTGATAACAATTTAGCAGGCACTTGGCAAGAGCTGCCCTTGACAGATTTGACAATCTGAGTCTTTAAAAACCAAGGTTTAAAAATAGAAATCGTTATTATAAGAAAAGTAATTAAGCGCTAACGTTTCTTAAGGTTAAGAAATCTGTCATACCGACGGAATACAGTGTACTCGTTTTGGTAGCTTATGCACTTTCAACGCTTATAAGTGTCGTTCATTTCGTTACTTTTGGTTCTGTGACTAAAAAGCATTAATGGCATCATTGTGACGTTACAAATATATTGTTCACAAATACCATAGACACACATAGCATAGACTGTTCGCATAAACGAGCCAGACATAATAACACAACAAAAAAGATAGCAATATTTAACGGATTACATCATTCTTGATAGAAGTGGAAGGGGCAAGCATTTCTGCATAATCTACATCCATTAGAAAATCCATTAGTATAATAAGCTTCATTAAGAAGCTCTATCTTATTCAGTCGGGTAGATATTTTTCGTTTAAGGTATAGACTTAAAACATATATACTGGAAAGACCATGGCCGATCTGAGCAATATGGCAGAAGTATCTTTAATATTTATCTATCCTTATCTATACGAAATCGTCTATGTGTTAGCGCGAGATGGCAACGATTGACGTGAAACCGATTGTTGACGAAAACTTGTTACTTGTTAAATGCACAATCGCCACATATCATAAAGCCTGTATCAGACTACGCATTGAAGATTAAAGACTGAAATTTGACTAATCAGAACAAATGGAGTTAAAACTTCTTTGTCCTGATTTCTTTGTTCTGGTCAAATTTTAATCTTCAATCTCAATCTTCAATGCATAGTACGGGCTTAATCGTTATTATCAACAAAAATTAGCGTGCATAAAAGCATATATTATATTATTATAAAAGTGTAAGAAAAATATACGTTTGTTTTTTGTAAACAAAAATGTGTGTGTGTGTGTGTGTGTTTTAAACACAATAACTAATTATAATCAGTTTTGAAAATAATAAAATAAAAACAATAACGCAGAGAGAAAAAGGAACTATAATAAACAATAACTACATTACAAGCTATTGATGTATTAATTAAGTATCAATTTCGTATATTTATGCCTAAAGCGTTCTTTTTTGATAATTTACTTAGCTTCATATATAAATTAATTCAATATATAACCTTTAAAGCTAAACTGAAAATAATAAAATTTATTCTTAAGCATGAAAAGATATTGTTTGATGATTTTTTGATATGCCAAATATAATGATGACGTCCTATTTTTTAACGTAATACTTTTACAATACTAATTTTTTTAATTTGAAAGACTTGTGAACACAACAGAAATCAGCTATGACTCTTCCAGTATATATGTTTTAAGGGTGCAGGTTGGATAGAAAAAGTCTACGTTTCTTATGTCTATGACAAATAGATTTACAGCTTACATCAACTTAAGGATATCTAGATTTAGATATAATAGCATTAGAGCAGTTGATATGAGTAAGGAAAATCTTGATTTCTGATGTAGAGCACGAAGCCATTGACTTTAGTCTCTTCGGTTAGATTCGATAATATTTTATTAATATGTACTTGCGTTCGTATAAAAAAACGTATTCTAACATTATAAGCATTGCTTATATTGTCCCGAGCTAAGTCAACGGAATTACCGAAGAATCGAATCACACCAAAGTTATTATATTATTAACTTATTTTTGTAAAAGACTCCGTCTATAAGTCCATTTATAAATCTATAAATGCTTATTTCATAAACATATATAATATATATAAATACAGCATTAGTTGCCTAATGAATTAGGATCTTGAGTTTTGATGTAAGGGGAACGCGAGTCCTCCTTAAAAGTTATTGACTTCGGTTCATGTACCCAAATAACCAAATCAGTGATTCTTGGTCAAAACTTACACAGCACGGATCACCTTAACCTTGACATATCGCACTCCTAGAAGAATACTGTCACAACTCAAAAAACTAAGCCCCAAAATTAAGCCCACAGGAGGTATGCCCGAAACGATATCTACGTGGAGGAATAAAAATCATTAAAATATGTATTTTTTGAGTTGTGACAGTATTCTTCTAGGGGTGCGATATGTTATAGAAGGTTCCTGAGTAACTTGCACTTGAACTCAGCTGGAGCTCTCTTATATTTTTGAAATATTTTACATTAATTTTTAAACTACATTGAGAGTATATATGTATGTATATAAGAAATTAGACAGAAAATATAAACTTTATTATATCCCCATAGCAAAAGAAGTCAGAGTAACATCACAATAAACTCACATTAGAGTCACAAGGTCACGGGAAAATTGTCATGTCACTGTGATGATGTCATGTCACTGTGACATTATTAGAAAGTTGCAGTGATATCATTAATTACAGTCGCGGTGATATCATTATAATTTGACATAAAATGTCACAAAAATGTAACAGTAACATTCCAGAAACATTCCAAAAACAGTATTCAGTAGACCCTAATTCGTTCACTTACCGCTATGCGACGCACTATGCGCTGTCCATCTCGTATTTAACCTATACAGCACAGAACATCACTGAAATATATACTAACTGGGACGCGCGCTAGGCCTGCTTGTGCGTGACGAGAGAGAGCATGCCAAGGTGTCTCGAGCAGCACTCTATCCTTGTTTAGTACAGTCCGAACCAAAAGCTAAATTGGTTACTTGCACGCGCGCACCACTGAATAGCATAGACATATAAGATAGACTCAGCATGCATGTCCTTGGCAGAACGGACAAAGAGGCAAAACATAGGGGAAATTTTCTCTCTTTATCTGCGCAGGTAGGATGTGCAGTCGTCTTTTGACAGCTATTGACGTAGACTACACAGATTCTAACCTAAGAAAATATATATTATGCATAAGCGTAGTTGTCTGTCGGCAACCAAAAGCATATTGTATTTATTAAACATGATATTGACTTCATAATAAGACTATATATTGACTTCATAATAAGTATCCGACGATACTTTTAGGTTATTGCCGGCCATTGCTGTCACTAATGCGCGCGCAGAAAAGGACACAGATTCACCGATGTTTTGCCTCTCTCTCCGTTCTGCCAAACCCAACTTATATCATAAGGAAATGTATGGCATGCTGGGTCTATCTTATATGTCTATGCTGAATAGTGCCTTTGATCGATGTTACTTTTTGCTCGGACTGTATGCCATCCTTCCCACTCTTGATTACACTGTGAGCTAGACAAGGATAAGCGAGGAACTTGGGACTTCTCTCTCATCACGCTCGCCTACCGTGGTTTTGTATAGCAGCGCGCGTTCCAGTTAGTATACTCGTATATTTAAGTGCAGAACATTGCAATTACATTGCAGCAATGTTACAAACTTGCAAGTTGCAATGTAATATTGTAGAGACATTATAGGAACATGTAACTGTAATATTTCATAAGAAATGTTATAGCAACATTCCAAAAACATTACAAAAAACAGTAGTCGCTAGTTCGTTCGTTTACCGCGATACGCTATCTACCTCGTATTTAAGTTTTAGCATGAGAATTATATAAAGCTTGCAAGAATCGGATATTAAGATTAAAGGTGTCATAACTATTTCTATCAGTTTAATTTTTCTGATATGATCCTAATACAGTGAATTCAGATATTGAACTAATTGTTCAGAAATCGGACAGATAAATGTCCGAATAAGTGAAAATCGCCCTTTATTGTGCTATTTATTGTTAGACTGTAAAGTCTCATTTCCATATAAATAAAATTTTAAGTTTTATTAAATAAATTATTTAAATTTTATTATTTAATTTTTATTATTTAATTACATTGGACTATGTGTTTTTATCATATACATATACATACATATATTATATATATTATATATATTATATATTATATATTATATATTATATATATATATATATATATATATATATATATATATATATATATACATGTAATATATGTATAAGTATTTGTGATTATAAATGTAAGTTAGTTTAATGAAAACGTATAAATGTTAAAATAAAAGTCAGCTCTTTGTTATTGCATTATCATAAATATATTACATTGCAATGTTGCTATAAAGTTTCATTGTAATATTACAAAAAGCGGACATCTCAACGTTGCCGCAATCTTACAACAATGGTGCAGCAATGTTTTGCAACTAATTTGCAATATTGCAATGTTTCAATGAAATTATTCTGCAATATGTCTGCAACTTTTCTGTGCTGTATAGGAAGTTCTAGGCCGGATTTCATAGTCCGTTCTTATATTTAAGATCAACTTAAGTGTGGTTTCTCTCTCTCTCTCTCTTGGGTCGTCTTAAGATCCCATTCAATCAAATAGCCGCATAGCATCTCAGACCGTATTTAAGACGATTTTAAATATAAGATCGGAATATGACTACTATGAATACCGACCTTAGTTATGAGAATTATATCTAGCTTGCAAAGAGTGGCTAATAATACATATTAAGGGTGTAATAACTATTCCTATCAGTTTGATTTCTGATTCTAGGATTCGAATAAAATCCCAATACAAGGAACTTAGATATTAAACTGATTGTTCAGAAATCGGGTAGATAAATGTCCGAATAAATAATAAAACGTATATATAAGACCATTTTGTAATATGCAAATTGCTTCACTGTAATAAATTTCCCCTCCCCCGCCCACGCGTTCGATTTGCTACACATAAATAAATGAATCTGGTAAGGTACGTTCTATTAAATGTACATGGTGTCAGAAAAATTACGTTTTATCGCTACTTCCTTGCAACCATTGTTATTCTTTCGCGTTCCGCTGTGGACCCTGTTGACTTCTTCCGCGCAGCGATACTCTCTCAAACGCGTCCAGTAACACTCTTCTGGTTCTTCTGGCCATTGAACTCGTGCCTGATCTCGCAGCATTGGATCGAGAATCTTCTCAATAATATACTCGACCATTTCGCCTTCGTCGATCTTGATCCGATTGCCCATTATCACTTTTTGATGCAGGTACTCATTAAAGGTCTCGTCTCTTCGTGTACGCTGTTCGAATTGCCTTCTCACATAGACTTTACTCGGTTCTTAGAAGAACATATTTTTTAGCTCGATCAAAAGTTTATCAATAATGATTATTTCCATGTAATTCGGATTCGAGTGAAATTATTCTTGCGATTTGCCCTTCAGACGTGATCCAATCATAATTCTCACCAAATCATCCGTCAATCCATATGCATCACGAAGAGATTTGACACGTTTCTCCCATCGAACATGCTGCTATTATCTTCAAAATAACAGGCTCGTAATCGCGTTTATGTTTGTTGCAACCGGGTCGTGAGAGATTGCTGGACTTCTAATTGCTTCTTCTTCTTCTTGGGGTTTGGTTTGGCACCGGATAGCTGGATTGCTATTTCCAATAGGCTATAAACTGGTTTTAGAGTCTCAGTGTATTATAAAGAGTGTTTAGTAGTAAATTGGATCCAGTACTTGAGAACTTGATCCAATAACTTGATCCTTGCACGCAAAAATAGGGTCTAGACAAAGGACCTAACGCGCGTTAACGCGTTGTACTTTTGCTAGTCACTTGGTTATCTTCTCAACATTGCCTAGGATACACCGGCAGTGCATGGGATGGAAGGCTGCCTCTGCACATTAGGAGGTGGACTAACTGAGCCGTACCCCACTTCTAATTGCTGTATCGCTCGCCGACTCGCGCCCATTATTTACGTTTTCCGTCCGTTTTAATAACTCGATCTCTCGTCGTGCCATCGAAAGCTCTCGCTCCATCACTTCTTTTTCTCGTCGGCAAAGTTCTATCCACTGTTGAAGATGTTCAGGATAGTCGTTGCTCGCACTCGGCACGCTCGTATTCTCGAAATTCTTGATTCATTTTCCTTCTCTCTCTCCCGGTACTCGCAACATCCATTTGCCCGTCGGATCTCTGTCCTCGTGTCAATTCCGTTATTATGCCTGCTGTTGATAGGCCCATCTTTCATAATATTTCTTTTAATTCGTTGACCGTAAAACTGTTTGAGTTTCTCTTCACGTTTGCCATCCTTTCTCACTTGTTACTTTTCGTTCAAAAGTCGTCACAACACGCCTCGTTGCTTTCTTGTAAAATAAGTCTTCCGTCGCGGATATCGTTCACAATAATTTTTATCGCTATCGCTCACTATCCCTCGCAACGTCAACTCACGTCATTCTCGGACTAAGCCTCCAAAATTTATAGGGATACTTGAATGATAATAGTAATAATGTAAAACGTCTTAATAAAAGAGAAAATATATTTAGAGAGAAAGATAAAATACAAAAGAAGATGTTAATTGGCCAACGGACGAAGGAGAACTCTCTCCGCTCGTGTGCGGTTCCCCGAATATATCGCATTTTTGCTAAACCGCGTTAGCACGTCTCGAACTTTCTATTATTTGTCAATTCTATGTTTATCCTGACCTGTCTACCAACAAACCCCAACATCCCGCTCGACCTAATGGTCTCGTCTTAGTAATAATCGTGATCGATAATATTTTGCTTCTATAACATATCCGTTTCTACAATTTTATATGCCTATGGAAATAGGTTTGAGTTAGACTAGGTTGGAATTCTTCAGGATGGGGATACAGGAGGCATTTACCTACGCATTTACTTTATAATAAAATAAAACGATAAAGTACAGGTTTATAACTTTTTGCTTCGGGAGTAGGATGAACCTTGCTACACGCGAAGAGTTGTAAACCTATATGATTTTTGAACACCTATATGATTTTTGTTTATTTAATACTCATATAAACTGTGTCTAATATTAAATTTTTCATTAACGATCTATATTCAAAACTTACTTTGTATGAGTTATTTTATTTGTTAATAACTTTTTAATAAACAACGAACGATGGCTAAAACTTTTTGGAGGTTACTCAGAATCATGACCTTGACAAAATCAGATTCGAGTCTCCATATCGGCAGATTTACCATTTACAATATTTAATGACCAAGAGAGGCACCTATTTAGACATAATCTGATTACTTATGCAAAAACAATGTGGCGAAACATAACATAAAGTTTAAGATAACACAATTGATCCTCTTTCTTTCTTGAAAGAGAATGTCCTACGTGTACATAATAAATTGAATAAATCGTTAGATTAGTTCGTAATGTATTGTAAAACATTTTTTATTTAGAAATATTAATATAAATTGTATTATATTTAAAGTATTCCTATAGTATTGTTGCTAGTAGCAGCTAATGATGGGCTCAAGACACAAACATATGACGAGCAATCTCGAAGTGTTTCGAATATTATTCAAAATCAAAAAATTCTTAAAAGTCTGGAATGATTTAAAAATTTGAAAGGTTAATAATGTTATTATAATATAATACAAAATATGATATAAAATTCACATTTTCATTCAGAAAAATATTATATGTTTAACGGATATTTTCAATTGTAAAAGATATTGTATGATATGTTTGTATGTGAGTGACTCTCTTTGATTTATTACTATTCTATAAACTTACATTACAGATATTTATATAAATAGAAATAAAAATTTAATACAGTTTAAAAATTAATAAAGATAAATGTTCTCATCTGTGTCAAAATTAATAATAAATATTTCAAATTGCTAACATCAATTTATGAGAATTATCTATGCAACAATTGTAGAAGTGTTATTCACTGTATAATTACGATACCTATGTTCGATCCTTCTGCTAAAGTAAACAAGATTGCTGAGTTATTCATCGAAATAATTGTTTTACTAACTATAAAATATAATAATGCATTTTTTATATATGGACAAGCTGTTCTTATCATTATATAGCTAAACTATTTTAAACTGCTCTCACATAATTCTCTTAAAGATGAATATCATGTACGTAAAGTAAAACGTAAATAATATTATTTCTTTTTTCATTTAGACGTAATGCAGCTTTCTCATCATTAAATATTAAAAACAAAAAATATAAGAATTTTCGATTTTTCGAATTTACGAAAGTTATAACGTATATTACTATTAGATTAAATTATATAGATTAAATACTAAAATATGGCACAGAACAATTTCAAAACTAGGAAACATCTTATTTACGCTACTTGATTATTAGAAAACCGATATTACTAAAATTCTTCCGCTAACACTACAATCGGATTTCACTAATTCCAAGCTCATTTCATTAGCATCATTATTTCATCAAGTAGGAAAATTCTCTCTCGAATGAGAGCAATAGCATGACTGGATATTCAATTTTCACGGATACAATTTGGCACAATGGCGTGAAATGATTAACGGTAAAAGCATTAGTATCCTACTTACCAGCCGCAAAAGTCCTACGACAAAGTTTTCTATGAGTACAAGCTGTAAGCAGTGTAAAACGCTATTCAAATATTCTCTTGAATTATGTATTTCTGCTAGACGGGACGGTGTAGTGGATGTGGAAAATGGGAATTGACGAGGACGAGAGACACAGTTGGATCCGAGCGGCGTGCGGAAGCTTCTCATAAAGGATTCAGGATAGCGCATTAGATTCAATTCCGTTTCGTTTTCTCAGAACTGACACTCGTGTGTTCGTGCTGAATTAAACCACAATTCCGCATTACATTAGAATTGTGTATTGAGAAGTACAATATTCATGTAGGGCATTCGTTTTACACAGAAGACGCTAAGAACACTTACATAACTTTGTAGGACTCGTTGATTATACAAAAGTTGCAAAAATGCTAAAAAATAAATATATGTTATATTAATAAACATACATATATCATAATTTTTATGTACCTTCATTTTTGAATTTATATACTGTATTCAAGTTGCAAAGTCATTTAACAACACATTCTCTCTCTCTCTCTCTCTCTCTCTCTCTCTCTCTCTCTCTCTCTCTCTCTCCTCCCCTCCCCCTCCCCTCTCTCTCTCACACACCCCTCTCTCTCACCCCCTCTCACCCCCCTCTCTCTTACCCCCTCTCTCTCTCGTCCCTCCCTCCCTCTCTCCCTCCCACTTTCCTCTCTCTCTGTCACCACCTCTATCACTCCCTCCCCCTCTCTCTCCTCCCTCCCTCCCCCCTCTCCCCACCCCCTCTCTCTCTATCTATTTCTCTCTCTATCTCTCTCTCCCTCTCTCTCTCACCCTCTCTCCCTCTCTCTCACCCTCTCTCTCTCCCTCTCTCTCTCTCTCTCCCTCTCTCTCTCCCTCCCTCTCTCCCTCCCTCTCTCCCTCCCTCTCTCCCTCCCTCTCCCTCTCTCTCTCTCTCTCCCCTCTCCCCCCTCTCTCTCTCTCTCTCTCTCTCTCATCAAATATTGATCGCTACATATATTTTAGAGGCAAATTGATAAAAATATATAAACGGGGATCCAGCAATGATCTTAATCTTAACATATTATGTTGTCAAGGTCATCATCCTGAGTAACCTTTTTAAAAAAATTTTAGCCATCGTTCTTTGTTCATTCAAAAATTGTTAATAAATAAAGTTTCATGCAAAGAAAGATTTTAACGTAAACTGGTAATGAAAAATTTAATATTATACACAGCTTATATGGATATCACTATTTACCCAGGTAGCAAGCGCACGTCATTTTGACGTCGAATGATGTCACTTTCACATGACATGATGTGCATTTGTTATTTGGGTATATTCTCTTTCTCTTCACACACACACACACACACACACACACACACACACACACACACACACACACACACACACACACACAACTTTATAAGTTGTTTAAAAATGCCAAAAATATGCAAAATGAATGTTATATGCAAATGAATAAAGATTTCCACATGGTTATACAACTTTTTATGCAAAACAAGATTTACCTCTCATTATGATGTTCTCATGTCAGTGTGACGGAGTTTATAATTGTTATATTGTATGATCCCACGTAGGTTTGCAACTATCCAAAAGTAAAAGTTGCAAACTCATGAATGCAATGAACCCATAAACATAAATTTTACATTAATTGCATATTTGCATATTTAAGTGAATGCATAGGCGAGGAAGGGGCCTCGTCCCTCTCTCTGCAACCTCACAGAAAAGAAATTCTAACCTAATCTAAATAAATTTAAATCTAATTTTAATTTTAAATTTAGTCGATTTGTGGGTTAGGTTAGAATTTTTCAAGGTGAGTGCACAGAAGGGGCTTTGCCCCTCTCCCGCCCATGTATTTACCTTGTAATAAGTATACAAACAGTAATTTGATGCTTATAATTAATACAGATATTTAGAGTGGATCTAACTTTGCATGGAAAGTTGCAAACCTATGTAAATATATACAATTATAGATCTCGTTACACTGAAGGTACCGAGTGGTATGAAATGGACATCGCTTAAGTATAATTTATATCTAAATGCGTTTTTCAAGAAACACAGGATATATAATCAGGAAATACATTGTTAAAATACACAAAAGTAATTTGGTCATATTACTTTGTTTACCTAACATGCATGTATGTTTATGTATATACCAATATATTTGATGCACCGTTACTTAAGCTGGTATTACAAAACGATATTATTTACTTACTTTATTTGTTACTAACTTTTGAATAAACAATGATCACACAATAGCTAAAACCTTTTTAGGATTACTCTACTTGAACAACTTATGTCAAGGTCATTGGAGATTTTGGGTCCCATTTTATGCATATTTTTATTGACAAAATTATTCTTTTCCAAATTATTCTGAATTATTGTCAAATTATAAGTAATACGCTTGATTCATGATAATGTTCTATATTGAAAATTGCAAGTAGGCGAATAAAAGAAAGATCAGACAAGCCATGGCTCAAAAAATAATTGCGCAACTTAATAATAGTGTAGGATGACGAGTTGCTTGTTGGAGAAAACAAATAATTGTCATAACTATTCCCACATTCCCGTAAAAAATAATAGAATAAAATTATAGGATGATGGAAGAGCAAATATCACTGTTGAAAACACATCAACCCAGCTCGCAATATTAATAATTTTCTTCAGTTTTGAGAATCTCTCAATTAAGTAGATAGACATAAAATTAGATATATAATTAGTTAATCTAAAGGTAAGAACATTGCAGCAATGAGAGTGACTGATCATTGGCGATATTGTAAGAAGAAGGGATTTATAGCGGTGTGAGTACAAGAAGGTGGAATCCCGAAGGCGCTTTCGAGTGCATCTACTTCGCTGTTGAGCGACGTGGAAACTTCCTGGGGCTGTCCAAGTTTTCTAAGTAATTAAAACCACTTAACACGATTTCGCCTAACTTTCTGATATCGCTGCGAGAAATCAGTTTTAAATTGCTTCCCATGGGGAGGAGAGGGGCTCGGTTGCGGCGTAATCATGACTCTTCTGACAACTTTTGATTATGTCATCGAAATATTTTCCGCTATGCGTTTCCCATTTTGATTATGCGTTTACTATTTCGCCTTTGCCTTTTATTGTTTTTCTCGCGGAAATTCTTGAACTTCTTTTGAAAAATCACTTTCGATGAAATTCAAATCATGACATAAGCAAGATGAAGGAACTTTTCTGCTTAACTTTACTTATAATGTAATATTGTGCAAATTTATTATAAACTGGTCATGTTTGAGAGTATCATTTTATATAAATCTACTTTACAATTATGTTTTTTCATCATTCAACGCTTTAATGTTTTATCTCAAAGGATAAAGCGCACATTTTCTCTTGGCAATTAAATGTTACGATATTATATCGCTATTAAGTTTAAAGTATTAATATTTGGAACTCACATACATATTTATGTGCTTTCCATTTATATCACGTCATATTTAGGGTTTTAATCAATCCGATTATCATTGTGGATCTAAATAATGTTCTAATCTGTACGGGTCATTTCAGGGATCCAATCTTAATCCTCGTTACATCCACTATCTAGGATATCCTATTATCTGTAGGCATACCAGTTACTCTGATATAGCGAATTCGACCAATTAACTATAGAATAACATACGCAGTACGTAGCATAATTAATTATGATAGATATCTACACATGAAACAACATGCAGAAGTCTGTAAATAAATTTTGAACATTTGTACACTTACGGATTAATCAAATATTATTTTCGATATCGATAATAATATTTGATTAATCGATATCGAAAATATTTTTCAATTTATGAAGACAATCAATGAGGCATATTTTGCCTCGTACACAATTCTGTTCACTCTCGATGAGGCCACTGCGTCAATACTTGCGGTCGTCACATCGCTATATCCCGCTATACCTATGTGATCCTGCGGTGTGCAAACAACGTAAGACGCGTTGCATTAGCGCAGGATTAAACGAGCACTTCGTTACCGTCGACATTGTTCCTTTGCGCGGAACAAACTCGAACGCGTGATTTGTGTAATTGCATACTCCCGGCCCCGTTTGCGAATTACGATCCGGACGGAAACAATGAAGCGGCGAATCGCCATAAACCGCTTGGTTATGCGTGCCTGCGACAAAAGGACGTTATTACTGCGCACAGTCGACACTCCGGATTTCATTAAAGAGCTGACAATAACCGGAAATGGTGCTTCTCATTCCTCAAAGATCTAACCTATCCTTGGCCTGCACATCGAGAGTCTAACCATATTTTTTTGCCATTTGCGGAGATATATGACTGATAGAATAATATAGAAGAATATGACATATAGAACAATATATTACCCACGCTCTTTTTTAATGTAATTAGGATTGAGTAACATTATACTCTGCAAACTCTTAATCGCTTCTTTTTTATTTATCAATAAAAGTAAGGATTTAACCAATAAAAGTCTTTATTTAAGCTAAATGTGCTCCGAAAATGTCACAGTATTTTTTCACGATCAAACTATAGAGTTGATATAGCTCAAAAGCATGTGATGATACTTTTGATTCATAATGTAGTATTGATCTTTTATATGTCAAATCAGTACATATAAGAGGCATACATGAAAAGATTGAGGGAGGGTATAAGATGGATGAAAGATACTGATGCTGACAGGGTGATTACGTCACAAGTAAAGCGATAGCACAATGATAAGTATCAATTAAGATGGATTCCTGTCTTATGAGACTGTGGAGAAATGCCTGAACTATCATTGCTAGCCGTCAAATGAATAAAATGGTGCACCTCAAATCATTTTTTAACCGATATTTATCGAAAAATTTGTGATTTATGGTAAAACAAAAGTAAATGCGCAAGTATATTAATATTTATGATTTATACAAAAGTTTTATACTCTCTTATATATTTGTATTTTATATATAATATTTTTATATATATTTATATTTTTATCATAAAGATGTCGAACAATGGTCAAAGTACTCCAAGTTTCTTAACTACTTGCGAAGTTCTGGCTAAGACTGACTTTCGCGTTAAGAGAACTTAAAACTCCCTAAATTCCTTTTCTTTAAGTCTTTCAATGCGTCCTTTGTCGTCTACGTCAAAATTGCGTTTTTTAAACTTTACGAACTAATGTTAAAAAGCTCGAACACCTAACATCGACTAATTGTAAGAACAAAATCATTTATTTCTGCTGCTTCTATGCTTTCTTCACTTACTGAGATATTTGCAAGAGTGTTTTTCCTAATAAAATAATTTTTCAATTTTGTTTTAATATGCAAACAATTTATATATTATATATGGATAATATATCGTATGCTGCAGAACGAATAACCGATTTAATTGAGCATTTGTTGTCAAAGCTTTATCAATTTAGTCTGATATTTCTGCAGTTCCCATCATCTGTCATCGTGCATTACAACAAGCATTTCATAACAGTGCTGCATACATAACCTCTACAACGAGAATAATTCCTTCCATGCGCGGCACGCAGCTGCGCTCCGATTGACTGCCAGTCAGAAACAAGCTAATGAACTGAGATGACGCCAACTTACTATAATAGAGCACAACTTTTAGTATAATTTATGTATTCATTAGGCCGGATCTACAATATATGTAGTAAGCCTTAAGCTGTAAGGAATTGATCAATCACAGTTGAATGTGAGAAGAATAATCGAATATGATTGGTTGATTTCTTACTACACCTATTGTAGATCCGGCCTTAATGAAATACAATTCTAAATAGATCTCTATTATGTAGATCTGTATTTATATAACTTGTCTACTTAAAAAATCCGCCATTTAAAACAATTTATATGAATTTATTTTAATTTATTTTTTTATTTTTTTTTTTATAATTTTTTAATTTATTTTTTTAATAGCTGCATGAGAATAGCTATAATAAATTCTTGTTTATGGTATTAACAATAAATAATATTATTGAAATAGTAATGAGTAATATTATTAAAAATAAAAGCAACAAGAAATATAATATAAGGAAAAAATGTTTATCAAAACATAAATCAAAGCTAATTGACAGAAAATACATCTAGATGACGATACATATCATGAGGTTGAATATTTAGAATTCTCATGTTTATTTCAGAGTTAAAACGTAATGTTTTTGTCGACTGCGGACGTTTAATCTCTTCTCACATATTTACTTCCTGTCCTGTAGTTCAACTTACAATCGGACGGAAGCAGCGTCTTTGACGCTCTTTGATGGTAGTGGTTGTAATGGATATCGCAATATAAGCGAAAGATTTATGATGTTGTTATGGCATGGATACTGATACAAAGTCAGCCAGTTGAATAATTTGGTTTCCGTTCAAGAGCGATATCTACCTGTTTTAAGATTGAGATGTTTAAATTTGCATTTTTATCGAGCCTCTACTTGATTGTTTCTGTAATAATAACATATTTAAATAAATTTAAAAAATATCTTTTTTGAAAATACTTTTATAAATGTTATTGTTCAAGTACCGCCGAGATACTACTAAAAATTGTCTAGGATAAAAGACTATATTACTGATAATGTCCACATTACTGTCATTCAAAATTTTAATGGTTTTTAGAATATGGAAATTATATGTTATATTATTTTAACAAATTTCAATTCTCAAAATGTTTAACAAAAATAATTATTGTTAAAATGAATAAATAAAAATTAAGGCCAAAATACAAATTTATAAAAAACTTCAAGTTTGAAAAGCATGTTTTTTTTCAGGTCACATCTATTTTTATTAAGAGAAAGTAGGTATAAAAAGTACCTACAAAAATGATTGATTAGATTAGCCAAATTTAAACTGTAGGTTTCACTAAAACACATCTTTTTAATAATATAGTATTAAAATTGAGCCAAGAAAACAAAATATTGAGTAAGTTATTAATTTATATAATGTAATTATTAATGCCAGTAATACGTTTATTTTTTGGCATTGTTCCTAATACTGTCAACAACATTATAGACACCAATCGCAAAGTGAACATAACATTAGCATCTGACAAGCAGCTAACATAATCTATTTACTTGTGTCGTAAACTGAACAAAGTGATTTTAAGATGTATTAAAATCAACAATAAGTAAAATAATTATCATATTATCGCTTTAACGTATATGTAATTCATATACAGGGTGTCCCACCAAAAGTGGCCACCCTCTTTTATCTTTTAAACTAAAAGAGATAGACCATAATAAATGTATATCAAATTAAATTGTTCAAACCAAACTCTATTGTGAGCATAGTGGTTACTTAGAAAATCTTTCTGTGTTAACGAACGGAGAGGTATGCATAATTTTTTTATAATAATGTGGATATTTCGTTATAATAAAAGTTGTGGACCCTGTTTGAAACGAATACAACGATGTGTGATTTAATATAAATATTTTACATAGTATACGAGTTTTACCGTCTCGAAGTTTCGCGGGCGACGTCTACCTTTTCACTTTCGGCCCTGTGATATGGCCAACTTCTGACCCGTACATTAGAGATTGACGCATGTCATGTTGTCATTTGATCATAATAACGCACACCCGTGCGTTATTATGTCCCCTGCACCACCATCCCGAAAAAACTAACCTAACCTAACCTAATCCATTTTCTAGAGGTGAAGAAATAAAAAAACACTTTTCAGTGCGAAACGAGGTCTATGTTTCTACAATTCCACGTGGGTTTGTAACTTTCCACGCGAAGCAAGTCCCACCCCCATCATCCCCTGCTTTCAGTGCGAAACGAGGTCTATATTTCTACAATTCTACATAGATTTGCCGATAGAGCCTCGGATTTGGACACGCGGAAATAGTTGAAAGACGCTGACATTAACAACCGTATAATGGTTACATCGAAGACAATTACACGAGTTATCATACTTTATAAATATTTTAATTTATTTAGTTATTATTTCATTATCGAAAATGTGTAGATCTTTTAAATAGTTGTTCCAATAATAACAAACACGAATGTTTTACCTTACTAAATTATTATTTTATTACCGACAATGCAAAGATCTGCATACCTACAGTAGGGCGTAGGGAGTTTTTTCCAATCACGTTAATTCCTAGAGGACTGTTCGTTTTTAATCACGTCGGTGGTTCAGATAATCTGAAGTTAATACCTTTTGACAAAGTCTAATATAAAGCTATGTTATGAATAAATTTTCGATTGAGCAAATCTAAAGATAAGTAAAGAACATTGACATTATCGATTATTACGGACTAAAAAGATTAGTAAAAATATATAATATTTTGTGTACCAAATATATATATATATACTTATGAAACATTGAAACATTGCGTTATAGCCAAAATATGTAGATATTTATCTCATTTAATCAAAAACAATCGATAATATCAATATTCTTCAGATATCTCATTGTCAGGCTCACTTAGGATTGTTTATTTTATGTTCCTAAATGCTGTAAATACTTTCGTCGGCTTCTTGCTATTAAAATGTGGATCTGGACTGGTGAAAACTGCATTTTGAAATGCACCATATGAGATCTAATGAGAACTTGAATATTATCGATTTTTTTACTGATTGCAGTCATTTAATCATGCGAGTATTTTAATTTATATAGCCATTGTTTTATAACCGAAAATGATCATATCTTTTATGTAACTCTTAACAATAACAAATATGTTTTACTGTACCAAATCACTATTTCATTACCGACAATCAAAAGATCTATATACCTACAGTAGTGCATAGCGAGTTTTATCCATAAGACTGGCAGTCTTGAATATTATCTCGTCTCTCGATGATAATATATATGGTCTCTAGCATAGACTTATAAAACTTATAAAGCAGAGAAGGAGAGAGAGAGAGAGAGAGAGAGAGAGAGAGAGAGAGAGAGAGAGAGAGAGAGAGAGAGAGAGAGAGAGAGAGAGAGAGGGAGACGTAGTATTGTCTGATAATAGTATTAAAATGAGAGTCGATATATTGACCGATACTTCAGATGATTTCATGTGCTGCTCGGATATACTTTTTCGAATAAATGTATAAGCAACGCTTAATGTATTAGAATATGTTATCCAAGAGCAAGTTATATGTTAGTGCATAGCATATATACTTTAGACCAAGCATTCAATCTCTAGAATGAAGCTAACTAATTAACAGAAAAAGTGTTAAACAGAGTTATCTTTGAGTATTCTTTTCCCCTTTTCACTAAGGCAGCGATTGTTAACTTAAAAGTAATCAGTATTAATTAAAATGAGAGGAAGATATTCAAAGATTCTTCTTGTCCCACAGTTTTTCTGTTAATATGTCAACTTTACAGTTCCTTTTTAGAAAAATTATATAAATGTTTGATCTAACGATAAGTACATATATCATTGATTAAATGTATTACAAATGTATTACAAATCTAACTTAATCAAAATGAAACGGTATCAATAGTTTGCTAACTCATCCCTTTTTCGTCAAAAATCAAAATCTCCTTTGTCTATATTGATAATTAATTTTAATTGATTGACAACTAATTCTTTTTTAATCGATGATCTCTAATAATATCAGTGAATATTGGTGATATACACAAAATAAACCATTACTAGCATAACTGATATAAATGAAATATAGGTTTAAAAGATATTTGAATAAAATCAATATAGATTGGGAAAAATATATTATCAAGCTTTATACAGGGTGTCCCATATTAAATAATGCATTAAGATTTCTCGAAAACTATGGTAGATACGGAAAAATGTTTTCCGTATGCAAATTTCCAAATGCGAAATGCGATTATTCAGTATAATAATTATAATTAGCAATTATTAGCCCGCGCGATCGTTATATTAAAATGCTTGTATAATTTAATATTCGCGTATGTACATATATGTCATAGTACGTAAAATATTTCGGCAATACTTATTGTTAGAGTCAAATATATTTCGTCCAATGCTTTATCGTTCGACTTTTCGACGATCTAAATATAATTCGGATTGAGAACACGAAATAAAACGATCGAATCGCAGAATCGAGTAAATAAAATAAGAATATAAGCTCCGTGATACATTAATCGTCTAATAAATAATTAATCTATACTTTGAAATACTTGTATAATTTAATATTCCGCGTATATATGTATATATGTATGTATATATATATAGTTTTAACGAATAAAAAACTAAAACTAAAAAAAATTCTGGAGAGAGAGAGAGAGGGGGGGGAGAGGGAGAGGGAGAGGGAGAGGGGGAGAGAGAGAGGGCGGGAGAGAGGGAGAGGGAGAGAGAGGGGCGGAAGAGAGGGAGAAGAAGTGAGAAGGGGGGAGGGAAGGGAGATAGGGATGGGGAGAGGGGGAGAGAAGGGGAGAAAGAGAGAAGGGGAGAGAAGGGGAGAAAGAGAGAAGGGGAGAAAGAGAGAAGGGGAGAAAGAGGGGGGGAGGAGGATGGGATTTAGGGGGGAGGGAGAGGGAGAGAGGGGGGGGAGAGAGAGAGAGAGAGAGAGAGAGAGAGAGAGAGAGAGAGAGAGAGAGAGAGAGAGAGAGAGAGATCATTTAAGATAAAAATTATTTTCCAAATTTCTAGTATCACTTTATGATTCAAAGTTTTCGAAATTTACTTTTCCAACTTTCCAAGATTGGAGTGAAATTACTAATATGAAGAGATTAATGAAAAAGCAAAGATTTTACTGTTTTAGGAAGCTTGCTGGGATTGTAGGATGTTATAAGTGACGTGAACAGAAACACGTTGCTACGTGAAAGTGCTTTATTCCTTTCGAAGATCGTTCATCGCAGACAATGGCGTCGGGAATGCCGCTTTCATTTATCGCGCAATATGTGTGCACGCGTGCACGAACTCGCGCGCGCGCGCTCGCGCACGCGCGCGTGCACGCGTATGCGTACATATATTTATATACACATATATATATACGTGTGTTTTTATATTTATATATAAATATACATACCCTCTAATATATAAGCGATTCTAATTATCGAGTAAAGTACCGTCTGATATTAAAAAATACGCATGTATATGTACATATACAATTACAACACACGCCAGGACGGCAGGAATCCTGGTCCAGCGAGACCTTAATAATGCTTTTTTAGAACGAAGGTCAAAATGTACAGTATATATATTTTACATACTTATCGTTTCAGCAATAACAATTTTATTGTACGTAGACTTGCAAAAATTAAATAAATCATGACAGTGGTACATCGCGTATTGGACGGAAGGGCCCAAAACACTGCGCAGAAGTGTGAGAGGAAATTATAGATTTAAATTCGGTCGAGGTGCGATTGCTTCTTCGTATTATCTGTTTCTTGCTTTCTCTCTCTCTCTCTCTCTCTCTCTCTCTCTCTCTCTCTCTCTCTCTCTCTCTCTCTCTCTCTCTTTCTCTCACACACACACACACTCTCTCTTTCCTCCCCCCCCTCTTTCTCTCTGGCTCTCTCTTGTTTTTTCTTTCTCGCCAAATCTCGCTTTCCTTCTTACCTTTATTTATTATCTCTTTCGTTCTTGCTCTCTTTTTTCCTTATATTCTCTCCTCTCAGATTCTCTCTCTCGCTCTCGCTCTCGCGCGCGCGCGCGCGCGCGCTTTTTATTTACATTCGTACTTATTCTACCTTCCTATCTTTTGCAAAAAGCGAAAAAGTCCAGCTCGCATAACACAAACGGAGAGAGTTTTACGTCTCGATTGTAAAATTATTCATTAAAAACCGGGGAAAGGGAAGGGGAAAAGTCGTGGCGTCTGCGGGGATGAGAAACAAAATCTTAGCTTATAAAAAAACTATCCTTTCGAAGCATGCCCAGTAATACCAGACAAATAATATCGCATTCATTTTTTTTTCTCCGTTTGATCTTTCTATGTTAATCCTCTCTCGTGATAGTAATGACTTAGTATGTTATTCCTCTTTTTCTTCTCTTACGTCGTGCGCGCATTTATCTCCTGTTCATTTATATTACAATAATTAACATCGTCACATACAGACTTATACACTAACGATATGACTACAGCTCCAAACCAGCAGAGCATTCATCGATGAAGAAGTGACAATAATAGTTTTTACGAGTTTATTCCTCCCTCTCTTTTTCTTTTTCTCGCTCACACTCACTCATTCACACGCGTTTTCTTTCATACACATATTTTCTTGCTCACAGGTTGTTTTCTTGCTCAGTTGTACACTTTATATATTTTTTTCTTTTTCGAAGGGAAGGTATCTTTTACACATTATCCTCCCCTCTCTCATTCTTTCTTGCGATTGATAAGACTGATATGCCAATTTATTTATAAAACGTTACAAATTATTTGTGAGCGCTTTCTCATGGCGTGTATACATGGGCTTGGAGTGGCAAAATTGCTGCCGTTATCGATATTTTTTGATTACCGATATTATATTAATGTTTCTTAAAGATGGCAAAAGTCGATATTTTCAGGCAATCGATATTTGCAAAACATAATTATTTTTGCCGCTAAATACGCTGAAAGTGGCAAAAACGTATGTTTCCAGAATACTGATATTATTTTTGTCATCTTTGAAGACAGAAGAATCAATATTCGAAAAATATCGATATTACGTTACCATCTCTACATAGACTCGGGATAGTCTTCGCGATCCTCTCAGTGTTTAGCGAATATTAGCAGAGATGAGATGTCGTGTTTTTTTTTTCGCCCTTTTAAGACGGTTTCACACGGATCACAATCAAATTAAAACACGAACCACAATTGTATTACAATTGGATTACAATTAAATCCTAATCGATTCGATCGCAATTGCATCACGATGTAATCGCAATAAGATCACACTCGAATTACATTCAGATGCTAACAGTGGTTTGATTTGTATATTCTAAAGTTCCATGAGCGCCAGGAACTTACGGGTCTAACAAGTCTAAATTCTTCATTGAACGCTAGCGGGACGACGGACAAGCATATATTCTCCTACATCGAAGGTTTCGCACGCGAACGAGACAACATTGCTCGTGTGAAAAGCAAAATAATATGTTAATTTGTGACTCGTGTGAAATCGGTTTTATTTTCTTCTCCTTTGCGATCGAGAAATTTTCAGCGCGTCTAAGCGCCCATTTGATTTCGTATCAGCGATCGCTTGACATCGGCCTATCTCTAATTA
The DNA here is from genome assembly GCA_963971435.1 of Lasius platythorax. Classification (NCBI taxonomy): domain Eukaryota; kingdom Metazoa; phylum Arthropoda; class Insecta; order Hymenoptera; family Formicidae; genus Lasius; species Lasius platythorax. Next base: position 14,864,251 of record OZ020537.1, read on the forward strand.
ACGATAATTAATTGGCAGCAAAGAACTCTTCAGTTATGCGAATCGGAGAGTTTCCGATTAACCGTTTGAGCGCCTAAGAGAGGAGATATTTGATATATAATAAAATATATACTTTATATTGCGCAACGTTAAATGCGATTGCCTGATTCTGAAGAATTCAGTGTAAGATATAAATTAGAGCCATATATCTGACGCTGTGTGAATGTAGTGAGAATGTTCAAAATAGTCATTCTGTGCGAAAAACTTGTATATTATTTGAATTTTATATGTTGAACAAATATAATTTGTCTATAATTTTTTTTTATAACAAAACAAAATTAATTTATAAAAAACAAGATTATATATATTTTTCGTATATATCTTATAGGCAGAAATACTGAGAAGTAAAATCGAAGATACATATTTGAGCAGTCAAACGGTTAAATCGCGCAAGTTATACAGTTATTTTTGAAATTAATAAATTAGAATTAATAATTAACAATTAAATTAGCAGAATCGAATATCTCTATTCACGCATATATAATATCTTATGATATTTATTGAATAAAAACTGACCTTAAACCAACTAATTGTCAAAAGAAAAATGCAAATTGACGTTATATTCTAATTATGAATCAAAGTTACAACTTTTAATATGTCATATAAGAAACAATCAAATAAATGACATTAATTTGTGAGAAATTTGCGCAATATCAAGCTAATCTCTCGCTCTGATATCCATTCTTCTAGAATTTATTCTTCACATTTACTCCGTTTCCCTCCCTCCTATCTTTTTCCGCGAATCGTCGATTCGATTTTATGAGAATACCTTGTTGGAGTACTATAACTATATCTGTAGCGAGTCTTTCGAGAATACTGTCTGAAAACTTCGCATGTGTTTTAAATACGATTCAAATCAAGAAAGAGAAATCAATTAATTAGTTTATTAGAATATGCGTAGATTTATTCGCATGAGATTGCGCGTAGCCTACCTTGGAATTTTTGAATCATCTAATCGGCTCGCAAAGTTCTTGCGAATATATTCGAATTACCTTGTATATTCACATACACACTAATGATTGAACGGTTGACCAACCAATCGAATGGAGAGCGTTTAAAAATGCTTTTTAACCCTTTATAGGACACAATACTTTCTTTAAAATTATGCAACCTGAAGACATTAGTGTGTTTATGTAATAATCTAAATCTTCTATAACATGTGTATGTATGTGTGTGTGTGTGTGTGTGTGTGTGTGGACTTGGATTAAATCTTAGAGAAAAATTACGAAAGAGAGATTTATTTTTTTAACAATATAATTAGTTAAATAAAATGAGAGATATTCGAAGTCAATTTTTATCTTTTGCATAACACAAGTAGCTTCGTCGCTAAACAATGTATATTTAAATCACATTAAGTGTGAAGCGTTTGGAAATCTATAAAGGGTTAAAGACTTGAAACAGCTTCCTGCATACACAAACAAGGAATGTAGCAGAGAGTACATTATATCAACATTTAATAAAGTATCTGAAACATTAACAAACGGACTATATGAGCACTACGTAATTGTCCTTAGTGTACAGCTAGTGTATAGGGATCGTCTTGTCCCAAGATGTATGGATCTCGATCGATAAATCGATTCTTATATATCACACTCTTACTCCCTCAAAATCTGTATCCTATCAACTTTCTTTGTGATTCGACGAAAGGAATATAATTCTCATGGATTGTATATGTAACAATGCGCACCAGCAGAGAGTGTGTGTTTCAACTTGTAACAAAAATTCTCAATCTTCTTTTATTTTATATGAAAGGAGATTTCTCTCTATAATTATTTTTCATAATCATTTTCTCTTTCTCGAATCAAATTTCTTGAAAATTTCTCATCTTCCTTTTCTCACGAGTATTCTTTGGTGTTGGTATTATTGGATATGCTTGTTATATGATATTCCATCATACATTATTCCCTCCGACGCATGTTTAGCTTTTGTAAATTCTCTTCCTTCGGTGCCTTCATTACTTCCCCCCCCCCCTTCTATCTTTTCACTTATAGTTTCGCGTAACTCGCTATCATCAATGGCTCACTAATATGACGGCAACTCTAATTTGCGCGAATAATTTTATATCATTAGCTCAATTATTCGCGTACTTTATATGGAACTCGAGTAAACCACATTTGCGTTCAAATTGTATACAAAATTGTATACGTAAAGAGAGGAATTAAAAAGAGAAAAAAAGAACCGCAGAGAAAGTACTCGGTATAAATCATCTATTGCTACATCTTTTGATAGTTCCGAATGTGGCATAACAACGTGAAGTAAGCTTCATTCCTCTACGAACTGCGCGATTACTTTTAAAGAGTTAATTATTAATAATCAGGAGAGCAGCCTTTTTTATTTTTTTATTTCATTTAAAAGCTACGGATGCATTTGAGTATATTGCGCGTGATTTTTTCGTTTAGCATCTTCTATCCGGTGTAATGAACGTGTAACGAAAGTAGCTTAGATCATCACGTACAAATAAGATCGATATTAATCGTTGCCCTGAGTGCCTTGGTACCCTAACGGAATTTCATCTCCGTCTCAATATTCAATCTATCACGAAAGATATGCACGAGTCACGATAATGAATCCTGCAAGATGAAAAGAAAAATCGCAATTCCGAATTGATAGTGTCAAAGATTTAAGTCGCTCGTGACAGCAAGAATCTATAATAGAACATGTGTGTGTGTGTGTGTTTGTTTGTTGTGTGTGTGTGTGTGTGTGTTGTGTGTGTTTGAGCGTGTGTGTGTGTGTGTGTTGTGTGTGTTTGAGCGTGTGTGTGTGTGTGTGTGGAGACAAAAACTCACGAATCTATAAAGATCTGTCGCTTTCATCTCGAAGCTTTTCTAATATAGATTTTTTTTTAAAGAAATTTATTCAATTATCCAAAGAATTCATGGAGTATTGTTATATCACAGATCTCTCCTCAATATTGTGTAAATTCATTGCCGAGTCTCGTGCATCGCGGTCATCTTATATCTCAGATTGCTCCTCCAATCGTGCATTTCTCGCTGAAATCGGTAATTGATTACACTGAATTTTCTCTTCTCTTTCTCCTTCGACGCAGTTGCAGCAACCCCGTCGCGCGATATAGAAATAGTGGCTTTACAAAAAATCGTGCCGTAGAACATCGGTGTCGCCTCCTGGCGGCATACGCGCGGATTTGTTAGAAAAATTAGCGGTTTCTTCTCTTTTTCCCTTTTATAATCATAATAATTATCTTCATAGGATTTTATTTGGCGCAGGCGAAAAATAGATTATATGTGTTACATGCTGTCTTCTTTCACTCCATATTCAACCTCTCTCTATAAGAGCTTATATTTCTCCTTTTCTGTCTCCTATATTTTTTCACTTTTTTCACGTTTCTCTCTTCTTTTTTTTCACCCTATTTTTTATCACTTTTCTCTTTCTCTCTCTCTCTCTCACTATTGTCTCTCCCTTATCCCTTTTTTCTTACATTCTTCTTTCTCTTTTCTTTACTCATAGTTTTCGTTTAATTCTGAATAAGGCGTTGGGCTTAGCTTCTCTTAGCGCTTATAAACTTAATAAATCTTTTGTTTGTTTGTGTTAAAATGGGCAAGATGGCTCTTAGCGTAACCCGGGGCAACTCGGCAGGATATTTGTGTGAGCTAGTACCGTTAAGAGTAATATAGTTATCTTTTCCTTTGGTATCTATATGCTATTTCAATGTATCCTGTAGTAATTCGCTTAATTAGTCCTCATTATTCCTCCTCGTATTCTCTTTTCTCGCTCATTTGTTTGTTAAAATGCGTACAAACGGAGATGCAGAATTATATAATATACATGTAACGTATCGAAGAAAACGTAGCATTTATGTGCGACTTATCGGATATTATTAATATATGCCCATTAGTTTTTTATTATTCGCGTTATTATTATATTTTTTATTTTATTTATCTTTACTTAGTAATATTATTTTATTAATAACCCTTCACGATCGAATATTGTTTGCGGCCACTCTTCTCTTCTCTTTCTTTTTCATTTTTTCTTTCTGTCTCTCTTCCGTTTCGTGATTGCAATCTCGATGCATCACAAAAGCTTTTATTTTTCTCTTTTCTCTCTCTTTCTCTTTCTCTATCTCTATTTATTTCATTTATTCTTTCTCATGCACTTTTTATTTATCTCTTCTCGCTTTACAGAAATTTCGAGAGTGATTGCGCAAAGTCGATAATTAAATGACTTTTCCCCCATTTTAAATTACGTTATTACAAGCTTCACACAGCCAAAAAATGAAAAGCACTTAAAACAGTGCTCAACACTATATAAACGAGTTCTCGATCAATCAATTAATTAATTTAATTAATTCACAAAACGGATTTTGACCGACTAGTATGGCAGGGGTGGCCGCCACCGCGTTACAGGCAGCCCTCGCATTACAAATTTTTTATATACTTTTCGGTTTTCTTTTAGATTTAGCCTACTAAATAGCTTATTCGAAAGTCATTCTTGTATCCGTGTACGTCGTTGTGTATCTATGTTTGTATACGTGTACGTGTACATGTCCGCGTATTGGATGAATATATAGTAACATTAGTACTTTCTACTCTTCGCAAAAAACGAATTACTTCTTTCCACATTGCAAATTTACGAGCGATATATTCTCTTTCCTCCTGCGATTCTTACTTGTCCCGTGTTTTCTCCCGGCATATCGTTATTATTACATATACATATTTCGGGTGTGTATATATATATTCATATATCATGTACATGATATATAGAGTATTTCGTCAAGTATGGATGTCGGTAGTAGGCACTTATTCCACGATGAATTTGGAAACGACTTTTCTTCGACGAGAATCGATAAAAGAGCCTAATTACAGTTCTACCGATTTGAGTTTCAACAAAAAAAATAAATCACAAATTAATATGTCGTTCTTTTACAAGTTATTTCAAATGGCGATTCTAAAAGTACGAGATAAATAACGGCATGGAATGAAATATTTATACAAACTCAATTGTAAACACTCATCGAGAAATATAACTTTGCTACTAATCTCTCCATGCTCTTTACGATTTATCCTGTACATGATATATTTGTATACATTTACACGTAATACTCGTCGCGGCACAAATTAATTGTCGAAAACGTTATCCGAATGATAACAAACGTTCGTTTTAATTCTTATACATTATATTATTTTTTCAGCAGCGCTTTAATACGTTTTGACCCATATAATACCTAAATATATCACTTGAAAGCGGTCGTCTCGATCTACGAGCGCTCGTACTTGTTTCTCTCGCCTGTGTTTAACTCTCTTTTTTACTATTTTCTTCTTTCTTTTATTCGGGCGGCGCTCGAGCATCCTCCGTGCCATAATCTCCTCGTATTTTTAAATGCAAGGATTCATTGCGATCGATTCCATCTTTCGCGCATCGATTTTTTATCTCTGCAAAACAATCCGCGATTAGATTATCTTGATATCAGGCGACTAATTTTTTAGCAGCTTATTGCTATTTTAATTCGATAGTGATGTTGATCGCTTGCGCGCGCGTGCAAGGAATCGAGCAAGGAAGGATCGATCACGGAGCGATCCACGGAGAGATCAAGACAAGATGGAGGATGCTCGAGAATGATGCCGGCATCTAAACTGCTTTTAATTACTCGCTTTATCTTCTTTAAATCATAATATTCGTAATATCCTACTCAGGCTGATTACCATACGCGTTATTATTATTATTATTATTATTATTATTACTATTATTATTATTAGTTATTCTTTTGGTTGATCAAAAAAGGGAACTTTCGACGGCGCGCCGATTTACTCCTCTTTGCGACTCCTTCTCGCGTTAATTAATTAGCAGTGACAAATCTTCTCGCTTTATGGCGATAGCGAAATATAATTCTAACTTCGTATAGCGAGACTAGTTGTCTCTTTCTTCTTTTTTAATTGTTAACTAATTATTTCGGAATGCATCTTCGACTCGCATAATTCACCACCGATAATTTTTTCTCTCCCTCTCACTCATTCTCAGACATACTTTCATTCATTCTTCCTCTCTAACTTTTTCCCTTCGCTCTCATTCACGTTAATCACGTTCTCCCCTTTTTTTTCTATCCCTTTCCTGGATCCTCGACGGAGGGAACGCTTCGATAATCGACACACAATCGCTTCGTTAATCGATTCGTACAGACCACAGCGGAAAAAGGATCACAGGGGAGAAAAGTTTCTTTCCCTCTTCCTCCGGGAATGCAGGTGACTTAATTTTACAGAAGGAACATCGGCGACTACTCCCGCTCGCTCGTCCTGTGCCCTTTTGCAAGACGGCTTTTCATGCCCCGGTGCACAAACAGAAAACGTCGAAAGTTACACTTCCGTGACACCTCGTTTGTTTTTTTTTTCTTTCCTTTCTTTATTCGCATAATTAAAAATAGATACGGCGTAACGTAATGGAAGTCCAACGAATTTTCGAGGATTCGCTTCAGCATGACGACTTCAGACTCGTGCAGTAACCGAAAAGAATTTAAAAAATGACCAACTAAATCCAATTTCTATATATCTCGAGTTTCTAAATCTTTAGTGAATAGATAATTTCGATAGTATAAATTCTCTCATATGTCAACTTTGTCTTAGATCTCTCAACTTAATTTTAATTTAATTCGCTTTAACGAGCGACTTAAATAAGATGAAGAAAAATTGGAAGTAATTTAATCAATATTTAATTTGCTCTATGAGCAAAATTACCATGCGAGTAATTTTCAGAGTAAGACAAATCGGAAGATCTGTCCGTCTTTGAGAGGTCGTCATAAAAGCTCGATCCTTGGCAATTTATTTTCAGGCAACGAAAGTCTGCCGATGGAAACCGAACGGAACAACAATATATCTGGTATTTTATAATATTTTTTTTCTTATCTGACGGCGGCCTATTTTTCATATTTATTCAGCTGACTATGTATAACCGCCTCGGCTTGATCGATTCTACGGAGACTTGGAATTTTGATACAATTATTATGAATAATCCGACGCAGCGACAACGATGATGTCGTAATTCGCCACCTAATGGCTATCTTCGTGTACTCTAACGGCTACTGACTGCCTAGCGGAGTAGTTTCTCGTTATCTAAATACTTCACCATAGCGTGTTTTTTTTTGTTCGATAGTAGTAGCAGCAGTAGCAGTAATAGTAATAGCGCAATAGTAGTTAATAATAATAGTAAATAGTAATGATAAGAGAGTAATAGTAATAGTAGTAGTAATAGTAGTAGCGGTTGCAGTAGTGATAGTATAGTAATAGTATTTTAGTAGTAGTAATATAAATTTTTATCGTTCATAGAACATTGTGTTATTCACGTTTGTCTCTTGTTTTCACACACACACACACACACACACACACACACACACACACACACACACACACACACACACACACACACACACTCTCTCTCTCTCTCTCTCTCTCTCTCTCTCTCTCTCTCTCTCTCTCTCTCTCTCTCTCTCTCTCTCTCTCTCTCTCTCTCTCTCTCTCTCTTTCTCCCTTTCACGATTTTAGCTAGGCTGATAGTTTTTTATATTTTGCTTTTTTATTATTTCTATACTTCTTTTCTCGGACTAAATCAGCGAGGCGAGAGGTCTGAGTATTGTATTAAAAGCGTGTAACTTAAATCTCCGTGTAATTATTGTATCAATATATATTTTGTTATATCTCTTATATTTCATTATACTTCTGGTTCTTTCTCCCTTCTCTCTCTTTTATACACACGTACATGCATACATACACACACATGCGCACATGTACCTGCATTCTCTCTCTCCCTCTCTCTTTCTCTCTCTCAATATCTCTCGATCTTTCTCAATCACGTTTATTTCGTGCACTAAAATTTCGCCATCAATATTGTATCTATTAAAAAATGAGATTGGCCGTTTGTTAAAATCATTTCTAAGAGATATTATCTACTGAAATCGAATTATCTTTTCTTTCTTTGTTTCTTTTGAATTACTTGCTTCGTCGTTTTCTGCGTAATCGATTGCATATTTAAAACAGCTGATACACAATGAAATATAAGAACAAGGAGTTTAATCTGGTATTAAGTTACCAACAAACAATGAATGATACATCGAACAACGAATCGGGAATAAATATATATTACAAATAATGCGATTCTTACATTCCTTTTCCAATCAGTTAAATCAGTGCAAAAAACTACTTCCATCCTAAAAGACGGAGAACACTGTATACATTTGACTCTTTTCAATCGTGTCTATATTCTAATTGAATGCCTCTTTTAGATATTTCCATATTACTTATGTTATGATT